>JAEIFS010000479.1:12115199-13320266 GCA_018904165.1 Zaprionus camerounensis | reverse complement strand
AGAAAAGTGCGCAGAAACAACATGAGAAGCGAAGTTCTCCTAGGATTCTTGGGGAATGTGTGTGGCAACTTCGCATGTGGCAGGCTTCAGTCGTCAAAAGTATGTGGAGCTTCTTGCGTTCCATCAATATAACAATTATTGTTATTATTATGATTATTATGTTGTAGTATTATTTTTTCATACATCTCTCTCTGGCAGTGCGTAAATGTCTATGAAATCATCTTTTTATGGGCCACGATAGCGACAACCTCCACCAAACCTCCCCCGGTCCCGGGACCGGGCATAACTATTATGGTTATGGCAATTTGTCTGTAGACATAACGTCGGCAGGAAGGTTACGATGTTGCCAGTACATTACCGAGAGACGATACGAGTGTATCTTGGGGGCGGAGTGTAAAACACTCTCGTAACAGTTGCCCAACACGCAACCCATCGATGAATTATTTGCTTTTGTTCCCCGCTCTCTCATCCGCATCCCCATCTTCCCTCCTTACACACTTGGAGCATGTTGGGCTTAGCGGCAGTTGCTTAGCTGGCCATAAAACATGAAATACGACCAGAACTGGCCAAAGGATTAGCCCGGACAAGGCAACAGTGATAAATGGGGCACGAGACTCGACTCATTCTCGACTATTTGCTTAGGCTTCCTGTTTATTTCGGGTATAAAACAAAGCTAAACATTTGCTTTTAATTAAAAGTGAACTGCATTAGAGCCCAATCATAATCCAACTGATGGATGCTCATATAGGGGGAGCAATAAAACGACAACTTAAGTAAGTGAAACACGGTTAACAGGACTAACATATAGAGAACAATCATGTGTAGAAAGAAGACTTCCTCTATGAGGCTACGCAAGATTGTTGCGCCACAGCGTATCAATAAAATATTTTCTCATGGCCCTACACTCATACGTTCTACTGGCAGATCCCTTAACCCTAATTTATGCGACGAAAAGTGACAATTGACGAACTCCTCGCGGAGCTGCCTTCCTTCCTTCCTTTGCTGCTGCCAACTCTTTCCCTTTTGTCTTGTGGTAATAAAAATATCCAAGCGACGTCTCTTTATTAGCTTCCTAAGCCTCGTCGCCTTTGTTGGCTCCGTGTGTGTGTGTGTGTGTGTGTGGAGGCAGCAACTTGTTACATTTGTCATGCGCTAATGTTGCACAGCGCTTGACAGCTGCGCAGTTTGCTGTTGATCCTCGAGGATCGAGGCAGGCAACTTTGTTGATAATTTGCCGCGCTTTGTGACAATTTGAGTGTCTCTCTTCCCTCCCCTCCTTTCTACCTTCCTGTCTGCCACTTCCCTCTTTATCTGCTGCCTTCTTTTTTCGGCATTATTAAAATAATTTTGTTTTAGTTTTTATTGGCAGTTTAGCGCAACAAAAGACGGCCCCGAATCGTTGACTTCTCTTTGACTCTTTTTATTCATTGTGCCTCAGCCTCAGCCTCAGCCAGACAATTATTTACACTAATCAGCCAGATTCGGTTTCAAGCTGCAGTTCCGCAACCCTCTTTTTAGCGCCCTTTGTTCAACTATTGCGTATTTTGACAATGTGCCTACAGTTTCTTTTGTTCCCACTGTTTCTTCGGCTCCGGGCCTATAAAATTTGCAACAAAGTCAATTTAGGATTTCCTTTTTTCAGCAATGGGATCTATACAATGATACGCTGTGGTCATGGAGGCTGTGTAGGGATTTACTATGGTTTGTTGTTGCTTGCTGGGCTATAAATCTCACAGTATCCTCGGGGAATAAAGTAACAATTTAAAAAGGGAAGAGCTAGAAACATATGTATAGAGAAACTCTAGCAACAGTTGAAGTTCTAGAAGATGTCACAGAATCCTCGGGTAACACTCTTGAAGAACATATAAATACATAGAGCAATCTTAGCAACAGTTAAACTTCTTGAAGATCCTTCCACAGTCCCTTCTGCTCTTCTTTCTCTAACGTATTCCATTCCTCTCCGTTAGATAGCTCCCACTCCATAACAATCAATCTTTATTAAGCCACAGCCCATTATCTCGATAACTCGAACAACTGTGGAATCTATTAACAGGAAACGTGCACAAAAAACGAGATGATATTGTATTTGTAAATCGGCGTTGCATAAATAATCGTCTGTTTACCCTCGTTTATATGAAGTATGCCAAGTCGGGGCATCGATTGATTTTCCACTCGGCCGTTTTTCGTCACTTATCACTCAAAATTATGGCAGCAATAAAGCATTTTCCGGCACTATTCTAGCTCGGCGTGTGTGAGCGTCTCCCAGCTGTCGTTCGAGGCACACTTTGCCATTTTTTGCTGTCACTTTTCCCCTCATTTCCCCGTCTGTTTTTTTGTCCTGCTTCTCTTCGTTGTTTATCAAATTTGATTTGCGGCAATTTCTTTGCTATTTTCCGACGTCACCCTCCCTCGCCACAGGCAACTGTTAGTTTTGTGCGCTAATGTTTGGCAATTTATTTGACTGTCAGCAGCTTTTGCAGTGAGGACGGGGCAGGGGGGGGAAGGAGTGTTCTCTTGAGAATTGGCCAAAAGTATTTCGCGTAGGGCATTCGATTAGCGAGCTTAGCCGCGAGTCTTGGCTAATTAATATGCAATTTCTGGCAAATGGCCAGCAACATTTGCATAACCCAAAACACAAACTGCGAACTGCCAAGGCGACTAATTAATATTAAATTCGAGCGGAATTTCTAAATTTAATTTCGTTTCATTTGCCTCTTCTCTTCCCTCCATCTACCACTACCCCTTCCCGTTCCCCTTCCTTTTCACCACAATATGCCGTCAACTATTGACTTTTGACTGGGGACTGGCCTGGCCTGGCGCTGACTGTTGCGGCTTTTGTTAACCCCAAAGTGCGGCGGGGGCAATTCATAATCATGTCATAAGACCCCCTCAGCCTTGCCCCTTCCCCCTTCCCCTGCACTGCTCTTGGCTATGGTGAGACGCTTAATTACAACGGCTTTAATAGCGATTTCAACGGCTCATTGCCAAACAAAATTTTCAATTGACTACACATTGAATTGAGAAGGGGTAGCTGGCAGGGCAAGAGGGTAGGGGGTAGGAGGGTGGTGGCCTGGCGACAGCTTCGCTACAGATTATTAATTAAGAATTTTACGCGAATCCCCACCACTTCTGATGCCCCTTCCCTTAGCTCTTGCTTCACCCACGCAAAGCCGCTTAAATTTACGAAATTTCTGCGGCTCATCAAAATGATTGAAAAATGTTTTTTACGCGTGAATTAAATTTTCGCGGTCTGTCCATCTAAAAGGGTTGAACCGCCGTCCCCTGCCCCCTGCCCCCAGCATACTCCTTCCTCCTACTTAGCATTGTTCCTGGTTTGATTTTGTGGCAAGTCACCCCTTGACTCAGCGAAGAGCAATTCGACCCGTCGAGCTTATTAGAATTTTCCGCTTAAATTTCCTTTAGCACTTTGGCTAAAAAGTTATCTCGGCCTCTTCTTCTGTGCTGAGAACACAGAGAATTCTCCGTGTGGTCTCTCTCTCGATATTTGTTTAGGCATTTCCCGCTGTCCCTTCTCACCTTTGATCCTTTGACGCGCTTTTGTTATCTCACCCACTTTCCACCTTTTCTTTTGCTCTAATTTGGGCTTGGTAATTTCCCTGGTATCTTTTTGCTTTCCTTTTTTTTTAGCAGGGCTTAGTTTATTTTCCTTGCACTAAGCTGCCAAAGTGGCGCATTTTCTCTCTGTATCTTTTTTGTTGTTTTGATTAAAAATTTGTCGAGTTTATCTTTGCCAGCGGATTTGTAATGAACTTTTTCGTAGACTGTCTCTGGTCAGGGGACTTTGTTTACTTAGGTCCGTCCATATGCCGAGCATTTCAATTAAAACATATTTTTCCGCCTGCTTTCCCCTCAATGGAGTGCAAGAGGTGAGAGATGAGTCACAAAATGAGCTACAAATAATCGTGTAAAAGGTTTTTCTATTTAAGAATTCTACATTAATCCAAGTGAACTTTAAGCCAAAGAAACCTGTCACTCTGGCAGGGGGAAACTGGTGTGGAGTGGAGTGGAGTGGAGTGGGGTGAGGGTCGAGTCTCTCTCCTGGCCAGACCCACTTGAAAGCGCAGTCGCTTGCCTCTAATGAGTTGTATCAACAGCAAGTACAGCGCCCCGCTTCTGCCACCGACTGTTCATTAAGCCTGACTGAATGATTCCGCGCAAAAGAAGTTACTTCTCTTGTGTATCCCCTGCTCTCCCCCTTGCCACTTCTCGTCTTTGCTGGCTTTCAGTTGCAGCCCGCGACTGGGTGCAAAGAAAAAAGGAATCCCAACACTTGATCAAATATTTTGCAACTTCACGGGGCGGAGCTGCCTCTCAAGTGCTTCCCGTCCGGCGCTCTTTTGGCAGCCTCGCTGCACATTTTGTAAAACGAATTTCGATGTGGTTTATAATTAAAATGAAACCATCGACAACACGGAAAGCGCTTTTAGAATCGATTACAATCCGCTGAATCCGCTCGTAGTTGGAGTTTCAGTCAGGCGTGCAATATGATTAAAGCAGGTTCGTTACCCTTTAAGGTTCCCACTGGGAAGTCTTAGAGGAATTACATCATCAGCTTCGCAGTGGCAGACAGGTTGCTGGTTTCAGCCTCATTGGCTTTGCAGCTCTTTCGACTAGCCTATTCAATTGTCGGCCACCTTAGGCCAAACTTTGCTATCCCTGGGGTGGCCCATTTATAAACATCAGTTACATGTTCATGGAAATGTGGGTCAGGACATGGAGAAGACAAGAAGATAAGCGATACCAGAGTTGTGTCTCACTCAAATGGTAAACACATGGCGAATCTACTCCCCCAAGCTCACACACACTCCCTACTCGCAGACACCTCCCACTCCAGGCTCAGAGACAGACACAACAGAGACAACTCATTTGACTGATGAACTCGTGTTGACATTTCCTTTCCTCCTCCATGGGCTGCGCGCCTGTTTTCCAATTCTTTTGACGCTGACACATGACATTTGCTGTAATGTCGACGCCGTTCGGCCATTTGCCAAAATTGTTTTCCAACACAGTCGAGTAAACATTTGGCAACCCTGAACTCCCACAACCCCCTTCCTCCACGGGGTAGTAGTAGTGGGAATCATATGTGCCCCGGCCTGGTGTGGTATAAAAAACAGTTGCTCTTCACTTGAAAAATGTTAGCGGGAATGAGCGACGAATGTGTGAGTGATGTGTGCGAAATGAGAGGGAAACGGGCAGGGGGAAATTTCCATTTTTTTTTTACTTTTGTTGCAGTGTTGAACAATGGAGCCAGAGTACAGTTATCTGCGTCTTTACCTTATGTCTTTTATATCTCTGGTGACATTTAGTTAACTGTATTTAAACTGATTTATTTCAGTGTTGAACAATAAGACTAATGGTTAATTCTGACTATGATTTTAGTGTTGAACAATAAGGCTAAAGTTGAAGTTGTAATTTTCAATCTGAGCATGACCTTATCGAAATGATCTAATAAATCTTTAATTTTTAAATCTTCTGATTTTTCTGAATATTTACACAAGTGTTGAACAACGAGGCAATATCGAAATATAATTACTTTCCATTTTATCTTTCCAATTGCAAAGTATATGCATTCCAACCCGATAACTGCCGTATTCAACCCTAAGGTAAATAACTATTAACTTTTTATTTGATGCGACTACTTAGCATGTCTAAACTGCACCTTAAAGTGATCTATTAAACTGGCCATTTTCCTGCTCTATCCTAAGTATGCCAACAGAAAGGGTACCCTCCTCATAGAGCTCATTTGCGGTAATTAAATTTTCATTTGGCTCTCCTCGTCTTCAGCTCGAATCTAATTGACATTAGCGGCCATTTGAACTAATACCAGGACGAGCTCCTGCTGCTGCTCCTGTTTCTGCTGCTGTTTCTGTTCCTGCTGCTGCTCCTGTTCCTGCTGAGTATCCCTTTCAGTTGCCATCCGTCAGGTCGTAAAAACATCGCGAAAATGTCGCCGCAGCAGCGCATAAATAAACCTGCGCCCATATTTTATGAGTGCCCACGCCCCAAAGGCCCCAAACGCCCCCAACCTTTACAGTGCCGTAAAAAACTAAACGTAAATAATTCCAACTGACTCGAAGCTGGCAAGGAAAGTAAACTTCCTTTCCTTCACTTTGCCCCCCGCTGCTTCTCCTCTTGCTCAACAGCTGCCCGAGCATTTTTTCACCATTAATATTATTTTAGTTTTGCTTTTGTTCTTTGTTTCGTGCAGAATGAGAACTTTGTCTTTTGCATGTGTTGGCATTTTGCTGCAGCGCATTCGCGTGACAAACGAGGATTTTATGGCTTCCGTTGACCTGCGCCATGTCCTGCGGTTCACTTGCCTCACTTGCAGCGCCTGCAGCTCTTCCGTCTCCTGGCAGAGTAGGTAGAGCCAACAGTTGTCATTGCCATTAAAGCTGTATGCGACGAAGTGATTGCACCCCCAACCCCAGTCGGATCGGTGCCAGTCGCAAGTCGGTATCCTGCTCCACCTGTCCCTCCCTAACGTGTTCCGCTTGTGTTGCCTTTTCCGCGGCGCCATAAAGAGAAGTGTAAATATTTAATGTGCGCTTTCGTGCATGGCATGTGGCTTGTTTTTTGGCTTGAAGGATCTCAGCTTTTAAATATTTGATGCAAACCGAGGACAGCTCGTTAGGACAACGACTTCCCTCTGCTGCAATTCAGATAAGTAATGGCTGGAATTCTAATTTCAGCACATACACATTCATAGAACACTATCGATAGCTTGGACACTCTCAGAATTCGGTCAATTGGAACCGTAAAGTTCCTGGAACTGTCTGTGTCTATGTATAGTAAAATTACTATTTGATTGTAAGTGATAAGGTGAAATTGGTAGTGCTGGGAAGGTGCTAAGTTGAACTTGGTCAGCTTTATGTTTGGAAATTCTTACTGATTACTTTTAATCTGACTACTGACCATGTTTATAGCTGGCACCTCTATAAGGTATACAACTTCAAGTAAGAAACAAAAGTACGGTTGCTTTTTTTGATTTACTGGACGATGTACAATGAGAGGGTACTGCACCTGAGTCCATTACAATAATAGCACCAATTTGCAAACGAGCTTTATATTGATATTGTTTTTTTTTTGTTTTATATTAGGTGACAGCCCTACTCGTAACCATTACTTTAACTAACAATTATAAGTCAGAAGTAAGCATGGCAAGTCAAGACTAAACAAGGTCCTACCAAAGTCGGGAGTAATCAGAACCGTACCGCAGATAATTATACAAAATATTCAAGCATTTTTCTTAATTGGCTTTAATTGGCACAAATTGGATTAGCAGGGGGAGGTAAAAGGGGCGTGTGTTATTGCCCTAGGAAAGGACAGCAAAGGACCCTGTGCAGGACACGTAATCTTTTCTATAATTTGTTAAATTTGTCGCGGCAAAAGTTTATTACCCCGTCGCGGTGGACAATGCCAAGTGCATAAATCGGACTGACTACGGTTTGAAAGAGAGACAGAGAGAGAGGGAGAGAATGAGAGAGAGAGAAAAAGATAAAGAGAGAGAGGAAAAGAGATGGCAGAGGGTGGCAGGACAAAATTACATATTACAAATTGTATAACGCTAGAACGAGCTTGTTGTTCGGCTTCGGGTTTTGGCCTTTGCCTTTCAGTTTGCAGTTTTCCCAGTTCTGCTCTGCCTTTGTCATAGGAATTCCCCCTTCCCCTGCCTTGTGCTGTACGTTGCATGCAACAACAAAGCGAGCCAGCGATATGGCGATAAGGAGCGAATTTATAGGCGCCGTGCCGGGCTGCATTTTCGTGTAGAAGGATTTAAGTTTTGGACGCGCCGTGTGATTTCATTAATTTACGATTTGCCGGGCGCCACAGCGGCTGGGAATTAAATTGGCTTAAGGCTGGCAGGATACAGTACAGGATTAGGCACAGCTTGGGGACAACTTGAGTCTCCTTTGGGTCGGTCGCCCTTAAAGCAGATCTGCCCGCACATCAAAGTCAAGCAATACCGGGAGAGACTCTGCCCTGCCCTGTCCTGTTTGCTCTTTCTTTCTTTTTTGCCGTGTTTAATAATAATAAAGAATCGCATCGTCTGTAAGTAAAGTAGAAAAATTTTGTGCTTAGCTCAGCTCAAACGGAAACTCCTCGTTGTGGCAGAATTTGCCAGGCAGCTGCGAAAATACTTAGGCGGATTTGAGCGCGACAAACAGACCATAGAAAAAGCGAGAAAAGCCGAATGAGTGAAAGAGGTAACTCGACGCAACGAAGACTGAATACCCTTTCAAGGCAGGCATTGAAAGTGAGGAGAATGATACAGTAGAGTCCTAAGAGAATGGGAGAGAGAAGGCCCTTATCGCATTGAAGAGTGAGGTACCTTGTCACGGCAAAGAAAGGAAGCAGTAATGTTAATTATATTGAATCCATGTATAAAGTGCCACATACAATAGTAGGGAATGCTATCTATATCTCTTCAATACCTTCATCAAGGCCAAGTCGAATCTACTGTTGGTAATACCCTTTCTTCCCTTCAGGGTATGCGAAGTGAAGCAGACTCTGTCTGGAGGTATCGGAAATGGTTCAAAGCGAAAGAAGCGCGGCTCAGCTTGGTGCAGGGCAACAATGACGAAGGACCCCCGCAGTGCGTTGGCTGGCGACAGTTAGGCGGGGAGGGGAGAGGGGAGTGGGGTACGGCGCATGCTGTGGGTGGGCTTAGGTAATACGCATTAGTGGCGCGACTGCATATTACGATATTATTATTATGATACGCTTTATTTTGTGGTTCAATGAGCTGCCGTCGTCTTTCATCGTGCTGCCCTTCCCCTCCCCCTCCCCTCTTAAGCGGGTGGCAACTTTGACGGCTTAAAAAATTTTCCTATCGTCGCCGCTTTGTGCAAATAACTGTAAAGATGCGGCTGCAAATGCTAATTGAGGCAAACGGAGCAAACAAGTTGGTACAACCTTATCCCATTCTTCACTTTATACTGTATATACACCCCTTACCACCCTCTAATCTACACCACCCACTCTCCTCTCCACTGGGCAGTTAATCTCATAAGTGTACAGCAGTCATGTGTTTTGCCGTGCAGTGTAGTCGCTCCTCTGGCCAAATGGCTGCCCATAAATTGTCGTTGTACTTGTTGTAGTTGCTGCCACGTCTTGCAATTTTTCAAGGAGTCCAGTTCAGTCCAGGCTGCAGCCATGTGTTGCCGACATTGTTATCCTTTAGCGCTTATCCCTCAAAAGGTCAAAGTGTGTTGCAGCCCGTCGACATTCTGGCAACTTTATTAATTGCCCTTGTTTATCGTCCCCCCCTTCTTTTCACCCCTTCCCCTTTGTGTCTTTGGATAATTTAAACTGATTGCGTGACTCGGCGGCATTCCTTCAATTATCCCTGCAGCAAAAGACTTATGATGGCACAGCACATATCTGACATAATTGCAGGATTAGTGACTGTGCGCGGTTTTCAATTAGCGCTAAGTAATCTACACTAATCACGCCCAGCACATGCACAGAACCCTCTTAGATTTCGGTCTAAACAAGTGAATTCTATTCCAGTTTTCCATAATTTGAAACGAGTGCAAGATGTGCTTAGAATTAGAAAACGGTATATGCAACTGTCCTAAAGAAAATTGCTCAATACTTGAAGATATATATATTATCTAAATGTCGAAAGAAACCTTTCATCATTTGAAGATTGACATTCAAACTAATACAACAGTTTAAAAGATGCAATACCTTTAATTTACTTGAATGAAGGTAACACTAAATATTGTAATCATCCACAGGAAATAATCAATAGCAACTATAAGAACTCGCTTGAAACCCGCCATATTTTACTCAACATTAATTCACAATATGCGCAAACTAAAGGGAGTTCCATGCACCCTTTGCAAATAGCCCACAAATCTCGCTTATCAAAGTGGAAACCATTTGGCGGAAACATCATAAAAACCGATTTAACTTTTTTCACAATCTGAAAGCCAGTGCATATGTGTATTTTAATAATATTTTTTACTTTGCCGCCACACTTGTTACAATTTTTAAGCTAATTTAATAAAAGCACGACGTTAAAAAGTGTATATACCCCATGCCATAGTACTACAAAATACATATACATTGATAATCCGCTTACTGCAATTTGCAGCAGGCCTTCAAAAATTGAATAAAAAATTTTACACATGAGCGCAAGTCGAAAGTTGATTCCGATAGTAGTTGCCCGGGGGTTGTAGAACACTGTTTAAATATTTGCAGAGCAGGACATTTTCCGGCTGTAAGCCTGGAGAGAGGGAGAAGGGCAGGGGAGAGAGCATTGTTAATGTGACATAATTGAAAATCAAAACTAAAGCACTTAACTTTACTCATCTGCTGAAATGCACAAAAAGTTGAACATATGTGACCCACAAATGGGCAGGCGGGCCCAGAGTGAGAGTGAGAGTGAGAGACAATAGACCCGGTGAGAGATCCGACCCAAATGACAGTTTAAGTGTCAAGTAGTTCCACAGTCGATGACAAGTGCAATCAAGCACGAGGGTAGAAGTGTGACTTTCAATTAGATAAGCGAGTAACTGAATAACTGAATGAATACTAGATTGATAGAGCCTGCCCTCAGCTGTCACTGTTGCTCAGGTTACCCCCAACCCTATATGGCATTGCTGTCAACCTTTTCAATGCTAATTGCTTATGATCTTTCACGAAATTGCCCATTTGGCGGTTCGAACCTCTGCCCACATTGAGGTATTGTGTAACTTGTCGGGTGAGGTGAGGTCTCGCGTAGTGTCAACTTTCAAATGGTTCGACTGGGTTAGCATAAATATTGTTACCACTCTCTGATTACCACCGTCACCGTATATCATTGCAAACACCCCAATTGGGCTATTTCTTTCCTGTTTTCATTTTCCATTTTGTTTTATTCGAATCGAGGATTGCCTAATTGGCGAAGGTCTCAAGTTTCATAGAGGGAAGTTGTTTCCTGGTGGGGGTTGAGGTGTAAAGCCCTGTTAAATTTGTATTATCAGCAAGTGATGTTTTCGGGTATTTATATCAAATTAAATTTTATAATTCCTTCCACTTTCTACTGTACAGACAGAGAAGTTGCTCATCTTTAAGAACCGTAGCACCTTGGGGCATATGCCAGAAACATTTGCTAGCAACAGGCGCACCATAGATGGAAATATCCCTCACATATGCCCATTTATCATGTCAAATTTGACATTTGTAATTGTAAACTGATACGCCTTGCAGGCATTTCTCCAGGGGGGCGGGGCCAAGCTGCCCTTCTGCAACATATGCGCACATTTAAAAGGACAAATTCTGTGGTATCCTCACCCTCTCCAGGGAAGGCAGCTAAGGTTTTGGGTCAAAAAGTGGCCTACTTTAAAATTCAATTAAAAACTGATAAATCACTTTCTCTTCTGTACGGTTCATGCAAATACGTTCACATGTGCCACGCCCACCAGAGCACAAATGAAATTTACATTTGCAACGTCTCGTGTCGCGTGCAACATTGCCAAAAGTGCAAAAAGCACTTAAATGTCATAAGCGTCGCCATAAATAAAATAATTCCGTTGCTTTTCTCGGATACGTACAACCCTCAGATACATGCCACATGGGTGTAGTGAGTATTAGGTGGAAGGGGGAGGCGGGGCAGGCACACGCGACTCCTGTTGATGGGAAACAGCCTTAGGCAAATTGTGAATTATTTCAAATTCAAAATCTGCGCCCGCATTTCGCAAAGTTCTCAAATGATCTATAAGAAAAGCAGAAAAAAACCGTGTATATTTTAGCTTTTCTTGCTGGGAAATGCAGTCAAGCCTGGCTGACGACAGAGTCCCCGTCTGTGTGGCTTTTCACACTCCCAATTCCAGTCGGGATTCCTACTCGAACACACGGACGAGTGTGTTGGCATTTCTGGATGCGCCTGTCAACATTTTAATTAAAAAAGGTTTCCGGACTGCGTTGAGGACCTCGAGCCATATGTAAAATTTCGCGCTTTCTTTGCGCGCACTGACTATTGTCCTCTCTGCAGCCCCTTCCCTCCCTCCCTCCTCTACCCATGTGTCTCTTCTGGCTCGGGTCGAAAGGGTGCCAAAATAATAAACTCGTTTCGCAGTTACAAACAATTTCCTTTTCAATTTTGTTGGCTGTGTTTGTCGCTGCCTCCTTCCCCCACTCTCTCTTTCTCTCTCTCTGTCCCTGTCTCCCTCTCTCTCTATCTCTCTCTGGTTACTCCGTGTGTTACCGCCCCCCTCCGTCTGGCTTGGAGGTCATTACATGTGTGCAGAGCTCCGGCTTCATTCATTGTTTGCCATCATTTTAATTTTATTTATTGTGCGACTACCCTAACGTGCCCAGCAGAGCTCTCATGCAAATTAGATGAATTGCTTGGCAGTCCGAAGTTTGCTCGATCTCCCTCCTTTCCCCCTTTACACTGTCTCTCTCTCTCTCTCTCTTTGGCTTGTAATGACTTGGCCATTTGCCTCAAACTTAGCCTTTTCGCATATTTGCGAGCTGGCCACGTCGATGGTTTTGCGGACATTTATTGTTTGAAAGCTATTACCCCTACCCCGCCTGGTTACCCCACTCCCCCCTAGGAATCGACGCGACTCGACACCGTTTTTGATTGTTTTCGGGCAACTACCTACCCCACTGTCCAAGGCGGGGGGAATGGGCAGCAGGGGCTGCAAATGGGGAAGCTTTGAAATTTTATGCCCTCACGTTGATTGTTGAAATGTTTAATTGCTTTGTCATTATAGCTGGAAGTTATTGCTTCACACACACACACATATACAAATGTGTGTAGGTGTGTGTGAGTGAGTGCAGGCTGCACTTGGACACAGGTACAGTTGGCACCAAGACAGCAACTGAGGTGGAACTGTAGCTCAGTCAGTGCAGCCTCAACTTGGCACCTTAACCCCCCTTACTCCTTATTGAAAACCCTCTTCCCTCCCTCACTAAACTGTCCGCAGTTCGGTTTGACATTTTCATCCATTTGTCTACGCAATGCCAGGGCAACAAGAACAATGCGAGGGCAGCACAAAAAGCACAGCAAAGCGGAAAACACACAAAAAAACCAGAGAGAGAAACAGAAGCATTTCAACTGCTGTCCATCCAGGCAGACAGTGCTGCCAACTCGGGCTGTCAATATGTGTAGGTGGACAGCAGGCACAGCAGGGGAGTGAGGTCGAGGGGAAGTGTAGAGGGGACTGTTCTCCAGCTTGACTTGTCGCAAATTTTTTCACGCCGCTGAATGAAAGCGCTGGCATTTTAATCAACATTAAGCAAGAATGCTTTTTGCAAACATTTCTATTGTTTTGGCTTGTTTTTTTCGAGGGTCTGACTGACTGTTTGACTGTCAGACTGAGTGACAGTGGTGGCAGGACTGTCATTAATTTCGGCGTATGTGCCTGGTCATTTATAACGCCGCGTAGACTTGGCAAATTAAAAAGCAGAAATGCGGCAAAACTTTTCTCTTTTCAATTATAAACAAAGAGGGAAGCGTAAAAATGTCAACTCCGTCACTGGAGAAGAGGGAAGAGGATTGTAGTGTCCCCTGGGAGCGAGCTTGCCACTTCAAAGTGCTTACCTCGACGCCTTGAGCCCAGAGAGTACTGGGGAGGGGGGCTAATAATTGCAGGCCCCTTTTCCCAGGACGAGGGCTACGTTTATGATTATGGAACGGCGTTGACAAGATTTTCAAATGGTTTTATGGCTGACCCCGTGAAAGATTTCATTAATTTTAATTGGAAATTGCGCCAAGACGTCGCTCGAGTAGATAATTACAAGCAAGCCACTGCTCAAGTATTCACAGGACAATGGGCAGAGGCAGAGGCGTAGTGAGGGGGGAGGCGTCTTGGGCTTTGCTTAATTTGAAACAAATGTCGTAAAAATGTGAAAACATAATTTGATGGCTGACTGATGCGGCGGCTTAAGCGATGAAAATATTTGTGAAAAGAAATAAAAATGAAGATTTTTAAATATTTTATGGGAAGAGAGAGAGGAGGGGAGAGTAGAGAGGACAGGGGATTTTTAAATATTTTATGGGGGATTTATGAAAGCTCCAAGGAAAATGCAAAGCCTGCGAGAAGCTTAAAGAAGGAGCATGAAAAAGGAAGATTGTGAATGCTGCAGGTCAGTTTAATCACTGGAATAGTCGCTCACTTTAAGTCACACTCCCTCTTCCCCTCTCCCTCTCAGTCATGGCTTCCCCTTTCCACACTCTAGCAACATTTCAATCACACGGCGACAAGTTCCTAAAACTAATTAAAATGCCATCAACGTATGTGGAAGCTCTGTGGCCGCGGGCCATGCGACGTGTCTATCTGTGGATTGCCTCGTGCAGGCCAAGGGCGGAGGCAGGGGGTGTCAGTTGGGGCTGCCATTTACGCGTAATTTGGCGCGCCTAAAAGCATGTTAGCAAAAAATGGCAGCCTGCCAGGAGTGGGAGGAGCAGGCGGA
Source organism: Zaprionus camerounensis (assembly GCA_018904165.1). Lineage (NCBI taxonomy): Eukaryota > Metazoa > Arthropoda > Insecta > Diptera > Drosophilidae > Zaprionus > Zaprionus camerounensis. The sequence goes on along the minus strand of JAEIFS010000479.1, from coordinate 13,305,833 downwards.
CACTGTTTTGGCAAGCTTGTCAACGTAGTCGAGTGGGAGAGGGAGGGGTGCAGAGTGAGGTGAGGTGAGGCGAGTCGAATCCAAATCCGAAACCGCGTGATTTATGCGCTTTTAAAGCACTTAACGGTAAACAAGTGCATGAAGTCCAGTCGGACTACGCAATTCGTGAGGAGGGGGGAGTGGGAAGGGAGCAGGGCGAAGGGGAGGAAGAAGGAGGCTAGTCCCAGCCTGGCTTGCAATAAATTTCGCGAATAAATCTTTCAACTACATAAATCTCACGCACCAAATTTGAGCCTGTTCTTTTTTTTGACTGTATCGCGACAAATCAAAGCGAAATTGCTTTGATTCGAAAGCTTCTGGGGTCTGACTGGGGACACAACTGCCAGCACTGACTGTACCTTGCGGCAGGGTCCGGCAATTAAAAATAATTTCGAAAGCAGGCATATGCGCGCATTTTGCAGCCACCCTGGCAACCCTGGCTATAAAATTTTATCATACGCGCGCGCACAAAAGATTAAAATAAAGTAGAAAATTTTCAAATATGTTTCGCCACACTCTGCCACTCACCAGAGGGCGCCACATATGCGTAGTCGCAATTCGCGAGACTCACAATTAACGCCAGGCTCGACTCCAGTTCCAACTCCAACTCCAACTCCAGTTCCAGCTCCAGGAAAAGCCAAGTCAAATAAACATAAGTTTTTATGCGTTCGGCAGTTCGAGGAGCACGTGGAGGAGTTTGGGGTTGGCCTGCCTAGAGATGTGTGCGTGCTGCGATACCTCATTCGATATTCATCGCACCACGCACTTTTCCCTTGTTCCTTATCTCAACTGTCTGTCCACACACTGTCATCCCTAGACAGCGTCATATGCAAAAATGCAGCACATGTGTAAAGTAAATCTTCCGCCGGCGTTGCCTATAATCATAAACATTTATGGCTGACGCACGCCTGCAGGCAACCAGGCAGGCAGCAGCAGCAGCAGTAGCAGGAAGAGGAGGAGGAGGAGAAGGAGGAGGACATCCCCCCGAGAGTACGCATCACTTTGACGAGTGCAATCCTTTTTTATGTGTGTCGTATTTGCGTCCTGTTATCCGCACATGCAAAGCCGCAGGATTAGGTCCAACTGTGACGGGCTCAATTTGATTATGACTTGACAAATAATTGTCGTTCCAAAGTGACGCCGCGACTCCAAATGCTAAGTAATTGTAAATATTGAAAATGCACCCCCTGCTAACCCTTTTTAAAAAGGTTAAAGCCATCCGCAGGCCTCAGCTGGCAACTTGCGGAAAGCCGTTTGAAATTGTCAGCACCAAAGAAAGGTTAACATTGACGAACTGAATGCTGAGCATCCTGAACGATGCTTAGAATCTGTAGAAGATTTAGAAACTTAAAGCTGTCAGATAAGTTATCAGGGTCTGTTGAAATTTACACTGCTTTTTTTCTGGTTGGATTGTCCAAAGTTTACTGATATCAATAATAACAAAAACGTCATTTTGCAGGCCTTTTTTACAATTGCATTGTATTTTTGTCTGTATGAACGCGTCAATCTTAGTAAATATAAACGGTAGAATCACCAAATTTGATATAAACCTTTACGTATATCATATGCACATATAACTTATATGTAATGTTCGTTGTCATGCCCAAAGATCCCTAAAATTGTTCATTTTTGTTGAAATTTGTTTTGCCAAGTGTAATATTGAAGATACAAATATAGTATGCTGTATAAGTTATTCATATCAAAGTTTTCTCTACTAACCATAGTTTGTTTTCTTTGAGATATCTATAACAGATCCGTGAAAATATACACACACTAAACACATAAACATTATGATATATACTGTATTTTTTGAGCCCTTGCCAAGGCTTTTCAAAAGTGTAGGACTTCAGAAAATATGAAGGGTAATACTTAGAACCTTTTCACGGAGATACACGCATATAAAGCCTTCCTAAAAGCCTGAGCTCAACTCTTGTTACAATGAAAAACTTCTCGAACAGATTCATCATCAACTTTTCCTGTTTGCCCCGTGACCTTTACCCCCTCCCTGAATTTCCATGTGATTTATGAGCATTTGTATGGTAAAAACTATGCCAAAAGAGCGTTTCCTGCTGCGCATTTACCGTTTCAACTAATTTAAATTCCTCTTTAGAGGAATCTCCACTGTGGAGATTCTTTCCGTGCTTGCTGTGCGCCGAAAACTGTCACATGCTTTCCACTCACACATGGAGAGCAACAAATGAGTTTGGGCGGGCTGTGTTAACAAGCGTTTTACACAATGATACAAGGCATGTCCTCCACGCTGAGTGTATGTCTGCACTCCGCCCCATTCCCCCCTGCCCACTCCTCAGTCCTTCTCCTTGTACCCCTCCATGCTGTGCTCTCTCCTGCACACGGCAGTTGGCTCGCTTGGCCCGCTGACAGCTCTGTGGCCATAAATCAACAAGTTAAGTCAAACGTGCAGCAGCTCCAAAAGCCCGCAGAACCCACAGTTGAAATTTTAAAATTTCACCACATATGCAACGGCAGCAGCAACAGCAACAACAACAGCAACAATAGCAACAACAATAGCAACAGCAACCAAAACCACCCACAAAAAATGGAATTGATTTCAATGTTTAATAAAAAATTCATGAAAATTTGTCAGCCAGCAAGTTTTGCGCTTCAGCTTGGGCCTGACTTGCAAGGGGGGAACTGCATGGGGGAGGAGTGCAGCACTGTGCGAGGGGGTAACTTGCACAGGGGAGGGGGTTATGCCTGCTATTAATCACAGTTTGTTGCACTCGCTGCGCCATAGAGTGATTCATGTGTGGAGCCAAAGCAGCAGCTTGAGCGTGGGCGGGAGTGAGGTGGAGAGAGAGAGAGAGAGAGAGAGACAGAGGGAGGTGGGCAGGAAGAGGAGCAGGAGCAGAACGGCACATTCTGTCATGCAATTTTCAAACTGTTCTATGATTTATGTGCCATTTTAGAGCAATGACAACCAAAAGATTCTCCTTCCGTGATGATGTTTAAGTTCCTAAACTACAACGAGGTGTTTTCGTATGAGATTCGCAGTACCTTCACTCCCTTCCTGTTAGTTACTACTTGCCAGGCACCCCTGCCCACCCCTTTCACAATTCATTTGACGTGCCAGCAACTGATTTATCCCTTTTCAGGACTTCCCCCTCGCCAAACAATAAGCCAATTGATTTTGGTGATAAAAAGCCATGTTTTAGCGGCAAAAAAAGGGTTCGCTAAACGACCTGAGCAGCCAAATGGGTTAAGGGTGCAGGGGTGGGGGCAGGCATGCCCGGGCAGGGGCTGCCTTGTTTACACACATGCGGTCGATTCATATTTCATAAATTACTGTCGCTTTTCTTTTTTAGAAAAATCAAAGCATAAAGTTGTCAAGGCGTAGCGAACCTGCCGCACCATCCCCCTTTATCCTGTGCTCCTGCCCCTGCTCCTGCCCCTGCTCCTGCTCCTGCCCTTGCTCTGTTGCCCGTGAGTTGTGCGTGTTTTTACGCCATAAAAGGCTTCGACTGCGCCGTCTTATTTATGAAAATTGAGTTATAATTGGGAGTGCATTAAGTTGTCCTCGTTCTCGTGCTGCTTCTTATTCATGCGTGAGTATGCGTGAGTGTGCGTGTGTGTGCGTGTGTATGTGCGAGTGCTTGTTGCTGCCGTTGACGCATTTCTGCATCAACAAATGCGCAAATTGAATTTATAGGCAGGCATCAGGCAGAGTCCTTTGGCCTTAAAAGTGCCACTAAATCAAAATCATGTCGCCACACACACGCACCCACACTCCTCCCACACACTCACGCGCACACACACATGAGTGTGTGGCAACAAGGGGTTAAGACCGTGTGTGTTTTGCATACGTTTCCACGTTTCCGCCTCGCTCTTTTTTTTATGCTCGCTGCGTATCCTTCCGTTTGCGCTATGCAACTCTGTGTTGCTCCTTTCCTCCTTTGCATATGTCCTGGCGTCGCACTCCGCTGCTCTTTGACGGAAGCAACGTGTGCTGGCAAGGATGCGTCCTGCTTGCATATGTGGAAATATTTTGACAGTTTCGCGGTTCGTTAGAGTTTGCATATCACTAAAGAGACGGGGGAAGTGAGCGACTGCAGGGGAAGTTGAGGTGGAGAGAGACATACACGGGAAATAAATGAAACAGATACATTAGTAGAGTGATCTTTAAAGAGGAATAGAGGAAGAAGAAGGGGGAGAGTGGTAGGTCTTCTCTCTATTATCCTTCTGCAAATCCCTTAACTAGCTCTTCATTGCTGTCAGCTAAGTCGCCATAACATGCTTCCACTCAGTTATCCCCTTATTTTCACTCTTTCCCCCTCACTGTGCTCAAGTCCTCTACAAGTGCTGCTCTTCTCCCGCTGACCACATGCTCGAATTCAGGCCAACAAAAGGCCAAACTCCCGCCCCATTGACCCTTTCGCTCGCCCCGCTGTGGCCACTTTTATGTCGTCCCGTTTAGTGGTCACTTCTTTCACAACCCTTTCTCGGCCTGGGCAAGAATATAAATTATATGATTTCTGCATTATTTTGGCGTAATGTGCACATTAACGACACACTCGAAATTATGTTGTTAATCGTGGAATGAGAGAATACGGCAATGGGAATGGGAATGGCAACGGGTTGTTTCCATTACTATTACTATTACTGTTTCTGTTTCCAATTCTTTTCCAAGTTCGATTGCGATTTTTGTTTGGGACACCAAATTTATTGCCCCTTTTTGGTGGCCTTTTTATGCCATTTTTGCGTTGCATTTTTATGTTTTTTCTGTGTTTTATGCTCTGGCAACATTAATTTGCCGGCTTCCCTTTGACAGACAGTTGACATGTTTACGGTAGACATTAGCGCAATTGCAAGATCGCTGGAACGTGAAATGATATATGGATATATGCAGGGGCATCTCTTTAACTAGTCCACCAGGCCGTAAAGTGCAATATATCAATCGCTAAAGAGGGGTGCAGAATTGAGAAACTTGCGGGCAATAACGAATACAACAACTAACAAGAAATCGAGTTGGATTGAAAGATTAATACCATTAATACCAATTCTTAATGAAATCCTAATGTTTAACGGATTGTTTTTCTTATAGTTAAGGGAAATAGTTGACCGATTCTTATGTAATCTAAATAGTAGTAGCAAAGATACTTATAAATCTGAGTGATCGTGGTAGTTTGTATCAATAATACACACAATAATTCACATATCTTTATTCCTTCGATTGATTCTATGGCACCTATGTCTGTATATATAGGAAGGTTATACTCGGCACCTATGCATATGTTATAGTTGCCACCTACATCATGAGAGCATATCAAACTTGTGTATAAAATGATATGTAAACGGCAGATAGTTTCTATGGTAACTGTACAATATATTGATATAATCTGCTGCAATCCCAATTAGACTTTGGTCACAGTCTCATGGATTGAAACTGAGAGACTTGAAAACTTGACAAATTATGTAAACCTTTCGTTGCTTAAAGAACCTCGAATTTAAGATATACACAAGATTAATACTCGTATTTACTTCACTTGGAATTCCCTTGAATAGTTTCCCATTTGGTTGGGCAGAGAAATCAAATCAATGGGGAAAGGTCTTATAACTTTATTTGTTCCACTCGCTTGCGATAAGCGAAATAAATCTCCGAGTGTCAGAGCGAGTCACACATGTGTCACGGGGATGGGGGAAGGGGGGGAGTTAGCTTAAATGAAATAGCTCGAGTCAAAGGACAACTGTACCTCTACGCAGGGGGTGGGGTGGAGGTAGTGGAAGGGGGGCCGTAAAGAGTCTGTAAGATTTACCAAATATTGCACAATGATGGATCATAAATAACTTATGTGAGCCGACGGACGGAGGCAGCAAAACGAACGGCGAAAAAACGAAGTGACGTAACGCATAAGCTCGACACTCGTACAGGCTGTCCAGTAACCTCCTCCCTCCCCCTCCCTGCCTTGGTGCAGTATCCTCCCCGGCCATTAAGCACAAAAGGATGACCCTTGATGCCGTAAAAAAGAACTGTCTGGACAATGGTCACTTGATGATGCGGGCGCGTCGTCGCCAGAGCGATTCCCATACAATCGTCACATATTCCCAGTGGACAGCAGCAAAGAGAAAGAGAGAGGGGGAGGGGGAGGGGAACTGGGAGAGATGCAGCTCCTCCCGTAGCTGGGCTGCCTTTTTACGGCACAATGTCCAAATGAACGGAAGCGACTCGTAAAACTAGCGAATTGTGAATTATGTTGCTGACATATAGTACTGTCACATGACCATCTACCCCTGCCCCCTCGCCATCCAACCCTGCCCCCTCTCCATGTACCCCTCCCTCCCCTTGCTGGCAGTCAATAGTTGACAATAAAAGCGAGCGAGAAATGGCATAAAAAACTAGTAGAAACCAAAGAGAAGAAATCAACATACCCTGTAGAGAGTGTAGAGCAAGAGCAACTCTAGTCTACCTCTCCATGTGTGAACTTATATACCCTACATTGCTGTTGTATACAGGGTATAAATAGAGCCATTTGCCACACATAAAAACGCGTGGACAGTGGTCAGAAATGAAACCATTCCGATGCATTAAACAGGGCATTCTCCCCCCTCCCTCTCACCCTCCCGTCCTCCCCCCTACTGAAGAGGGCAGCTTAAGCAGTTGGCAAACATTGTCGTAAACCCGTTTTATTGTTTATTGTAAATTGCAAGCAATAAAAAACTTTTGTGCCCCTCCCTGTCCTGCCCTCTACTGAGGTGTGACTCCTCACAGCGATTGGGGTCAATCGAAGGCACTTCGAGAAGGTATGTGGCGAAGGGGGGAGTGCTGCCATTAACTGACATTTAAATATTCATTATAGCTAATGTAAAGAATGAAGAAAAACCCAAAAGAAAAGCAGCTCGAACAAGGAAACAAACCGCAAAGCGTGGTGAATTTTCCAAGAAGAGGCACAAATTACTTTTAAAAGTTGCAGCCACAAAGAGGTACAGAGAGAGAGGTGAGAAGGGGAGCAAGGAAGACATTGAGTATGCACACGCCATAATCACATTAAAGCGTAAACGATATGCAAATGGATGCGCTGACAGGGAAGCCAGAAACCGGCTAGAAAGCAGCCAAGAGAAAGCTAGGACTCGAAGAAGAAGGATATGCCTGCTCCTCTCTCCCTGTCAGGATGTGTTTACACACAAGGCCATTGCGGCAGTTCATCAAAAATGCGCACGTAAACGAACGTAAAAGAAACTGTCGGAAAAACTAACCAAGACACTGTTAAAGTTTTTCCAAAGTCGAAGTCAGGAAGTGGCAGGACGTGTGTGAGGGCAAACATAATGCGCCGGGTGAGGTTTTTCTTTTTGGGTAATCACGTCGCCACTTACGGCAGCAATTAGAGCAGTAAAGAGTGAAAGAGGGAGTAAAGACAGTGAAGACAGAGAGAGAGAGAGAGAGGGAGGCAGGTGATGGAGGGCAAGCAGTAATGGCAGCCATTTTAATTCAATAACAGTCAAACACGGCCCTCAAAGTTTCGCTACTAGCTGCGGTCTGCTGCCTAAAGTCAATTAAAATGGCTGAAAGCAACAAGATGCCACAGGCTGAAGCATACTCCCACTGCCTGCTCCTCCTCCTACCTACCCCCTCCCTCTGCCTGTAGTAGCTTGTCTTTGGCTCAACTTCTGGACAAGTTCAGAATGCACTTCACATGTCTCCAGAAACTGTAAAGTTTGACTAAGGCAGCGAATCGAATCAGCAGCATTTCCTCCTGCTACGGAGTTTTCTCTCTTTCAGCTGAGTCTTCCCTCCTCCCTTTCCCTATGCAAATCTGCATCGAGTTAACGTAAACATCGCATTGCCATTTCAATTAAATTATCAGCCCCGAAAAGAACAATAGCACTGCCACAACCAGAGCCAGAGCCAGAGCCACAGCCAACACCTAAGTGCATATCCCAATTCTGGCTGAGACTGCCAAGCACCTAAGTCAACAGCAGCAGCAGCATCGCATTGTTGTGCGACTTAAGACTTGGCAGCAGCATTGTGTGGGGATTCAACCCTGGCCAGAAGGATGAAGGATGCCGAGGAGAAAGCTCCAGGTTGAAATGACTTTTCGATGCGGTTTCATAACAAAACAAGCAACGAGACAATTTCATATGCAAATGACTCAAATGAATTTAATCAACAATTGTCTCGCTCACTCTTACTCTCCCACTCTCCCTCTCTTTCTCTCTCCCTCTCTCTGTGTGCATTATTCTAATGAGTTTTTGTCAGGCGGCAGTTTTTATGTGCCACATTAAGCCAGGAGCTCTCTAGGAATCGTTGCACTCGCACAGTGTGATAAGAACTTTTCAAATAAATGGCCAGCACGGGAGATTGCCACGAGACATTGCGCATACGACATGTAACACGCTCGCCATAACTAACGGCGTTTATAGCTCGACTTCCAGGCGGAGCTGCTGTTGTTGTTGTTGTTGTTGCTGTGGCATCTCTGACCGCAGTAAACGTAATTGTCTGTGGGCAGCCAATAAAGGCAAACGGTCTGCGGGACCCTTGCGAGGTACTCGCACTTTATCCCGGCCATCAAAGACTGGACATGTTGCTGCAACAATGTTGCCACTGCCACTGCCACTGGCACAGTGTGGCCACCCTAATCCCAACTTCGATTTGCATATGACGAACGGAGAGAGCGCTGCGTACTTGGCTTGGCGTTGCCTTCTTCTTTTGTTGCTGCGCTGTTCATTTTGCGGCAAATGACCGGCAATTATGTTGTTGTCCGGTTGAGAAAGAAGTGAGGGGGGCCAGAGGAGGAGTGTGTGTGGCAAAGGGGTGTGTGTGTGTGCTGCTGCTGGCCCCATTCAGAGACGTGTCGTGTTCAGCTTGTTATGAGACTGGCCAGAACATTGCATTGCATTCTTATTGACTCTAGTGCCACTTTGCCTGCCCCTGTCCTTGCCTCTTCCCCTTTCCCTCCCACTCTCTCTTCTCTCGGAGCAAACATTGTTGTTGCTGAAAGTGCTTTTTATGCATTGCGTGGTGCGGTTGGGTGAGCGAAATTAAATTTAAATCGTTAACAAAAAGAGTTGGCAAGGGGGACGAAGCCTTTTGCCATTTCGTTGAGGGGTTGCAGATTCTAGATACTGAATTAGTACAGTCTTCTCATGAGGTTTGACATTGAAAAAGGACCTACATCAAGCTTAAATAAGGGAATAAGTGTAATATGTATTATATAAAATAAGTTAAATATACTCGCTGTGCTCTCAGATTCTTCAAGTTATTCCCCAGTCAAAGCCACCTTAGAAGGCTGTGACCTTTCTGTGTCTTGTTTGCCCAACAAGATTGGACATCCGCCTGGCCTCCAATGAGATCATCAACGAGCCGCATAATTGATTTTCTGGTCGCACTGTTCGCTCGAGGCCCAAAAGCCAAAGAACAAATTTAAATAAAAAGTTAGCAGCGTGTCCTGTGAGACGAGATTACAAGAAAAATAGAGAATTACACACTTGAATCCACTGAGCAGGGTGGCAGAGAAGAAGGTGGAGCTGGAGTTGAAGATGGACAGAGTAGAGTGGGTGGATAACTGCCGCCTGCGGCGAAAGGAAATCCGCGCAAAAGGACACTAATATAAATAAAATTTCAATTACTCAACAATTAATTTAGTCTTGTGAACAATCGTCGAAGCGTTAAAAGACGCACAGAACAGGACAGCAGAGGAGAGAACAGGAGGGGAACTTGCTTGGAACTACTCGAGCGTGATTGCGCTGGGATATTTAAAAGTTATCACCAGCCAAAGGAAGTGCCAGCTGCGAGTGCCGAGAGTTTCTCTCTTTTAATTGTGGCCCGAGCACAGGACACACAATTAGATGGCAACTTATTTGTTCTCTGATTATGAAGCGTTAAGCAAAACTGTCAACGTGCAACCGAGAAACGCAATTTATTGGGAAACTTTTAGGAATCCACCTACCCCACAAGATGCCACTCCCACTGCCCCCCCCGCCCTCCTCAGCTCTGTCTCAGGCAACCCACTGTGTATCCTGCCTTGCAGCTTATCTCTTTGCTTCGTCACTCAAGCAAGTCGAGACGGAGACGGAGACGGAGACGAAGACACAGCAGACTCCGGCAAGAAGTCGATCTGAAGTTTGAGATAACGTCTACGGAGTGGCACTCTATCCCCAACCCCTCTTCTCTTCTGCCCCCTCTCCTGCTTGTCTAGGCGTCACGCACAAAGGACTCCGTCTCAAATTAGCAGAAAAATCTGTTATCCTTTCGTTTGGCTTGGCTTGCGGCGTGTTAATGATTTTTCTCTCCCCCTCTCCACTCCCCCTCTCCTCTCCCTCTTTCTCTCTGTCACAGTCTTGGCAAAAGTTTTCGCCTTACAAATGAAGTGACAGAGCATATTTAAAATCAAACAATTTAATCCTGCGAGACAAGGCAGACAGGACGAGTCGTTGCACGTGAATTGTTGACACTGTCGCCTGCTTGTTTTTCCTGCCTGCAAGCAGCGTGTGCTAATTAGCAAACACAGCAAGCCACACCCCCCCTCCCACCACACTCCTTGCAGGAAACGTCTTCAGGTTCAATTTGTGTCGCAGACAGACGTGTGAATGCGTGTGTGTGTGAGCAAGGATTGTCTCACTGCTGTCTAGGCCTGTCTCCAGCTGTCCTGCTAAACAAATACGAGTGTGTCTCACCACCTCCTCCTCCTCCTCCTCCTCCTGCAGCTCCTTCGTCTTATCGGGCATAGCAATTGTCTAGCTTCAAGTGCTTGATTGGCACGTAATTTAGCACAGATGCTGAAGGAGTGAAGCCAGTCCTGAGGGAATACTATATTAAACTTAGCCTCAACTGAGTATCATGTGATATGCACACGCTGTTTTATATTCCAGTTTAATCATCGCTAATGGCCAAGTGAGTAGCGCGTTTTCCTCCTGCTTTTCCGGCAAAATGCAACGCGCCAACCGCAAACATGTTGATTACACACACCCGACAAAACCGAACAAAAACCCAACACCGACACCGAAACCCAACTAAAGCAAACCGATGCGAACCGCCAATATCAATGACCAAATCGAACGCAGAAGAAGAACCGCAATGCAACACATTGCAAATATTCGCAAAAGCCATAAACAAAATAAGTAACGTAAGCTACAGTTGAGTATGCTGCACAGTGACATACCCTGGACTGATAAGGGCTTACATTTTAACCTTTCACAGTCGAGTTTAGTCTGAAATTATTGATTTTTATGCGTGTAAGGCATCAGAGCCAATTTTTAAAGTATAACTATTCTAAGTAAGGTATACAGGTTCCTCCATGCTAAATTTGGTGTCTTAAGCTCTTATAATAACTGAGATCTACGCGTTCATACAGACAGAAAATGCAAAATTGACTTGGCTATTTATTTGTGAGCTCCACTGCGCCTTTAACTGCCTGGCACTGCTTGAGTATACCCTTTTTGTTTCGTTTCAATGCGCATATGGTGTAATAAGTACACAGAGTGCAATGCTGGCCTGGTCCCTTTAGAGGACCCTCTCTCATTGTTGGGTGTCAGCTCGCTGCAATTGTTTGCCAAAAATATTTAAACCGTTATTTGAAAATTACACATAAACATATGGCCAGTGGGGGGAAGGCAGAACAAGGGGGGAGGGGGACTGACCACAGCAGCCAGTTCATATTGCGGCACTACCACAGAGGGTACTCTCAGTTGTTAGTCAAGTGTGGTAAACTGCCATGTAGAAAGGGTATACCAAGTGCGGTGCAGAGCAGGAAAATGCTGTCAATGTTTTTGGTTTTCACGGGTAAAACATATTTGCCGATGCATTTGGAAACATCATTAAGTTGGAAATTGTTGTGCCTCGGCGAGTGCAACGGCCTATGAAGGACCACAGTGGGGATTGTTGGGCATGCGTGGGTCGAAGGTATATGGGGGGAGGGGAAGAGGCAGGTCAAAGGCAATGAATTTTCATGAATGCAGTCAAGTCTATAAAAATTAATGCGAGGCAGTTGGTTGCTGTTGTTGAGTTGGTTTTAAATATGAGTTAAAAAGCCTGGAAAATGCAAAATGCAAAGGGCAAAAGGAAGCTGGACAAACAGTGGAAGAGAGGGGGGAGTAGGGAAGGGGGGGAAGAGTTGGTAGTGCTTGGTGGAGAAGGGCTCTTTGGACTTGTATGGGAGGCTTATCAAATGGTCATTTCTGTTTGCATTTAATTAAAAATCAGACAAAAAGGAAGGACACGTGTCAATGTGTCACCAGAGAAAGATACAGAGAGTGGGCAGAGAAAGAGGAAGGGGAAAGGGAGAGGGATATGGGGGGTAGCAGCGCGATAAATCACGCTAAAAACAAATGCCGAGTAATTTATCAACGTCAACACGCGGCAAACACTCCGAAGGGAGCAAAAAATCGAAAGGATTAAGTATTCCTGGCCTGCTGCATAATTAAACGTATGCCACGCCCCCCCCTCCTACACCACCCTCTCTGGAGCATTATCAATGTAAATTGCGGCAGACACTGTGTGTGTGTGTGTGTGTGTTTGTTTGCGCATCTCAAGACTTTCGCCTAATTTCCAATTTAATTGTAGCAGGCAGCTTTGGTCACTTGGTCAGCCACACACGCACACCCAACACACACACACACGCACACACACATGGCTTGTTTGCTTGCGTATCTGTTGTGTGTTTATCTTGGGGGGACTGAAAAGGGGGGCCAAAGTTCACTAAATTGCATTTCGGCACGCAATTAGTGGTTCATTTGCTGCGTGGCTGAGCCTCCTCTGCCTCTGCCTCTTCCTCTGCCTCATCCTGGCCTCGTCTCCTGTCCATCTCCATGTCCTGTTTGCCTGTCCACTTCGAGGCCTGTTTGTCCTGGCGTTTGCTTGCTATTTGCTTTGTGCGCAAACTTAATTTCATCTTATTACGATGCAGAAATTTTGCAATTTCCGCATAGGCCCAAAACCCAAGCCGGACTGGTCAGTCGAGCCTCAACTGCGTCTTCCGTTTACCTTTGCCCGGAAATGGAAAATACTTGTAAGCAGCCCCAAACTCAGTTCCTGCTAGATGAAGTGTTTATTGGCAGAGTCCCTCAGCCTCAACTGGAGTTGCCTCATCTTGAGGTGTTGCGCCTCAACCGCAAATTTCTCAAGCCAAATTCGCCTTGCCTGTCAAGGTGTCTTCAATCTGCAATCCTCAATCTGAACTGCTTATAAATCTAAATTGTCTGATTTATTGCTCCGTCTTTCTTCTTTTTCTATTTCTTTTTCGTACGACACTCCTAAGTAGCGTGTTGCCATTTCCCAGCGAGTTTTCTCTGCTTTTTATGGGCGCAAACAAAAAGCAGAGCAGCGCTTCCAAAAGCTAATTTAATTAAAAGAAAATGCAATCAAAAAGGCCATTTGCTAGCTGTCTCCCTCTCTCCCTCTCCCTCTCTCTAGTGCGTGCTGCCTTGCAATTTCAGGACACTTTTTACGACCGCAAAACAATGAGGAAATGCAACTGCAGCAACGGAAACAGGAGCAGCAGCAGGAGCAGGACAACAGGAGCTGGATGCGCCTTGCGGTTGATGCGATTTCGCGCACATTTATCATAATTTCACACGCAGCCCTCGACGAGCAGTCACAACAAGGACACTCTCCTGCTGCTTCTTCTTCTTGGGCTTGGTGCCGCATAAAAAGTATAAATTTAAGTGCAGCTACTGAGAAGGGAAAGGGGCAGGGGCAAGGGAAATAGGGAAAAGGGGCGTGGAAATTGCATTTCGCCTTTTACGAGCAAACGACATTTATGACAAGCTTCTGAAAGGGACAAGGTATAAGAGACTAGGGACGCAGTAACCCATTAAAACTATTCGTAAACACACCTCGCTGAGGTATGCAGAAGAGAGAGAGAGAGAGAGAGAGAGAGAGCCGCCTGCTGAGCGATAGGACTCAGATCCAGCAGATCCTGGAGGCGACTGGCGCCAACAACAATGTTTGAACTGGTTATTAATATTAACGTAGCCATAAAACAGCCGAATGTGGAATTGGTAATAGGAATAAACAGGGCAAGTAGTGCAAAATAAAGGTAGACACGACTAAAAGATACCTTTTGAAATATATAGTAGCAATATCAGCATATCAATCGTAATAACTACATAACATACCAAAAATAAACATTCTATCTTTAAAATAACACTAGCAATTTGGTTTTTGTATTTTACTTGCGCGAACTGGGGAGCGTGGCTAAGTTCTAATACACATATTATTCTGCGTCCTATAATTCTACATATTGTCTGCAAATTTAGTAGTCCTATCTCGTATAGTCTCCAAGATATACGTGTTCATACGAACAAAAAATTTAAATTTATTTATTTATTTAGAAGTAGCTATGCCGTCACATAGAAACAACCTTGCTGCCACATAGAGTATAGGGTATAAAAGTAATAAACCTAAAAAATAGCCAAAAAACTGCCAAAAATAAGAAAGAAAAGTCGCAGCCGTAAAAATCAAAATAATAAAATTACTTTTTATTTACTTTTGCCGGGGCTGAAGACGCCGTAGATCTGCGTAGGTATTATCAGACACGTTTTCCGGTAATTGAAGTGTTTGTTGTTACCCTTGTTGTTGGCGGCGTCTACAGATGGTTGTTGTTGTTGTTGTTCTTGTCTCTGGCAGCTGCTGTTGCTGTTGCTCTCTCATAATTCTCCACTTGTGACAAATCAACGCCCTCTTGTAGCGGACTTCCTGCTGCTTCCTCCTGATCCGCTCCTGCTCCTTCTACTGCTTTTTACGAGTGTGTGTAGTTTTAGTAGTAGTCCTTGTTGTACTGCCCCCCAACTGTTGTTGTTGTTGCTGCTGTTGTTGCTTTATCAAAGTAATTTCGCTTTTATTTCCTTCGACTATTGCCAGCGATTTCCGTTTTTTCCGTCAATAATTTCATCTCGTTTCTTCTTCTTTGTCATAAAAAAGTGTCCAATGGCAAAAAACTGTTGCAAGTGACGGAGTTTGTTATCCGCTGCCAAGGATGTGAATCTCTGTTGTTGTTGTTGTTGTTGTACCATTTGATGCATGCAATATGCACAAGTTTCCTATTTCAATAAAAATGCTGCGCATTCTGGATATAAATCTATGAAATGAAATCTCCGCGCTCGTTCATGATATCATAAAGTTGCCGCAGCTTGTCAAGCACTACGGGATATTGTTTACTTTTATCTGGACAACAATGTAACTAGCTGTACCTTGCTTAAGATATTCAAAAGATTGTTGAGACTGGAACTGATGAATCCCTTTCTCTTTCAGCAAACACTTTCCCAGCATCTTCAACAATGACAGTCAATTAGCACCTCTATAAGGCGCAATTTTCCGCGCTTCCTTGGCACAGAAGAAGGTCTCGAGACTTCATACAGCTCATCAGGCAAACCGCAAACTGTGCCGTACCTGGCTGCCACAGGACCTTCATCCTTCTCTCGTGCATATCTCGTTTTATTAGCTGACATATTTATGCATACGATTAACATTAAAGTTGATGCAAACTGAAATTCGCAGGATGCGAATTCGCATCTGCAGCAGAAAGGGACGCGCGCCTCCGTGGCTCATTAATTTTTATACGCACTGTGCGTGTGTATGTGCCAGTGTGTGTGTGTTGTGTGTGCATGAGTTTGGTTGCAATAAAAACATATTTTATTAGTTGCCACACAACGGCGCAAAAAGGCTGCCGACTGCCGATGCCTTTTCTGCCTATTGCCGACTGTGACTACCCCAGGAGGAGGATCTCACCACCGCATTGTCATTACGCTCTCTTCTCTCTCTCTCTCTCTCTGAGTGACTCTCTGGGAGCGATGATGACTTGCTGTCAGCATAAATTCATTATTTATGGCGCAATCAATGCGAGCGAGCGCATGTCAAACACATCAAAATCATCAGCAGCTCGTCAGGCCAAGGCGACTGCGACCTCCTCGCCCGGAAGTTTGTTTATTTTATAGTTTCGGCCGCCGTCGCAGGGACGCACGGTGCGAAAATTTCGCAAACTCTGTCGCTCCACGGGAAGTCCAGGCGGGGTCCTGGCGGGGTCCTGGTGTCGTCAGTTGCGGCTCATGTTTGACAGTTCGCGCTGGCAAATTTGAATCTGTTTTATGTGACACCTCATAATGGTCAACAGACGTCAGACGTCAGCGATACCCTGTTATGGCAGTGCCAAAGGGGGCATATAAGCGAGAAGGTGCTGCACACTGCATGTGGTAGTGCAGGGCATGCACAAGAACACACACTGTGCCGTCTTCACTCTCCTCTATTTGCATTCCACGGGATGGGGGGGGTATGTTGCCCATAATTCACTGCTGTGCGGCGATTTGTCCAGTTGGAGGAGTTGACACATGACTTTAATGCCTTTAAGGACACTATTATCCTTGATATGATACGCAGCCATGCTCCGCACCGGGGCCAAACAAACTAATTAAATGCTCAACTGGGCTGCCAGGCCCGATGATGAATGGCTACGTGGACAGCATCCTGTGCTTGGATGGATCTACCCTCGCTGTTCCACCCTGCAATTAATATGCTCTTGATCAGGAGTGGGGGGTGCAATCCACTTCCATCATCATCTCGAACATCTTTGCGTGATTTGCGCACCTCAAGGAAGCACTCCCCCTTCCCCTACCCTCCCCCTTCTGCCTCTTCCTGCTGCCTTGTAATGCGTCATTCTGGTCTAAGTCTATCAATGTCCTGGCGCGTATGCGGTCACGCATCACACTGCCTGTCATAACTCTGTGGATGTCTCCACCCCTCTCCACCCCCCCCTTTGTTGTTGTTAAATATTCATGCGAATCTGGGCGCTGTCAGCTCCGTTTTCCTTGACTTTTAATGATATTTCAATAATTAATGTATTTTCTTTCCCATTTTTTCCATTTCCGTTTTCCTTTCCCATTTCAGTTGTGTGCGTGTCCCTTCAATTCGTTTTCATTTTCATTTTCTTTCTTTTTTTTTGCTGGCTAGACTTTTTGACTATCCCGTCAGGATCATCAATCAAAAGGCATTTTTAAATGTTTCGTTTAGGAACTGCTTGTCGCGGCTTATAAATGATGCTTGTTGGACGAGTTCTCGTCCTCCTTTGGAGGGTTTCCTGATTACTTCTGGGCGTTTTGCGAGCAGCCTTTTAAATGACAAATTCCCATTTATTTTAATAAGTCAAAATAAGTCGCAGTCGCTAATGTTTCTATTGCGTGAAGGTGGAAGAAGTTTCCATTTACAGATCGAACGAAAGGTTCCTTCGCATTAATTCCAAGCGTATGATTATAATCTGTTTACTTATACGATATACCATAATCACATTCTCTCTTAAATTGCATCATTTTATTTTCTTTTTTTCTTTCTTTCCCTCTGCACAACTGTCATAATACTCCCCCCTGCCCTGGCCTGAGGTCCTTGCAAATCCCTTGCCCATAATTCGTGTAAAAACATTTCTGCGTCGTCGAGCAGCTCGGGCTAATGTCATTATGCTGCCATTAGTTGTTGACTGATTTGACTTAATTTAATTCTGGGCTCAGAGTCCAGAAAAAAGGAACAGGACGGAAGCAGTGCCAGGGTCGAACTGCAGACCCTTTGCTAAATGTTTCCCTATAGAGCAGCGGTGTTACGAGTATTTCTGCACTTTTTATACCCTGCTTACATTGAAAATTGTCAAGAATGGGTAGTAGAAGGTGTGTATAAGTACATTTGTTAATTGCCAACATCACTTAAATTGATTTTTCCAGTCTTTCAGTCTGTTTGTCCGTATGAACGCGAAGATCTAAGAAACTTTGCGAGGAAGGCTTACCAAATTTGACCTGAGGTCTTCTAAACATCATACGCAACTAAAACAAACCTAAAGCTTTAGATGTCACGCTTATCGCCTTTGATAATCGATTATGTATTAGATTATAAAGCGCAGTAATAAACAGTACAATTTCTGGGTAAAGGGTATTTTACTTTCCAGTGCGGTAGATTGTAGTTTTCTTCATTTCTTTCTTGCTTTGCTTGTGCTCTCTGTGTTTTCTCTGCTCTGCTTTGTTGGGTCGTTTTGGGTCTCTGCTAATTTCTTGATTCGTTTCTCAGACTCGATCCCAGCTTGACCAATCCCAGGACACTGCTAATCTCATAATTCGTTTGGGGCCACAAGCGGAATTGGTCAAAGAGTCAGGGCATTGGGTGAGAAATCGCAACAGATATGAATCTGAAGAGTTCCTCCAGCAGTTCTGGGAATTTATATCAATAAAGGATCACGCAGAGTGAGCTTTACTTGGTAGCCGAATTAGAAACGCTTTGTGAACTAATTAACAGCTGAAAAGTTTGCCAAGTTCTTTGCCATTTCTTGTTGTAGTTAATCTGCTTGTTCTGGTTGTTTTAGTTGTTGTACTAACGGTTTTTCTGTCTGTGATTTTTACAGCTTTACAAATCGCGCGGAAAAGTTTTTATTGCGTGTGGCCCAGCAAGTTGTCAAGTGTGCGGAGTGGGGGGAAAACATAATCATAAACTTGTCTCAATTATTTCTCGTATGCCACGCCCCCTACACACTCCCCTGGGCAACACCCTGCACTGAAGCATTTAGCCAACTTTTGTCTGCTGAGACGTTAATTAGTTTTGTTTGGTAAAGTGAAAAATTTTGATTTTTTGCACAGCGCGAAAACTTTTATGAACTTTCCGCCGAAAATGTTTGCCAATCAAAGTGAATTGAACACACAGGACACGCTTAGCTGAGTCCCGTCCTGGATGCAGGATGCACTTCGTCTGATTGCAGCTGCATAAGTGCAAAAGTTTAATTAAATGACGGCGGCGGCAACGCTACCCAACCCACTGCCCCCTGCGAACCTCTCTCAAATGGCGCTTATGATGAGCCCCCTGGAACTACCAGGGTACAAGCCAGGGTCTCTGCATTTCCATAAGTTTCTCACTTGGCCGAGGCAAAGTTAAAAATGCAAACTGTTTTGTTAGCACCTAATTTCCAACATTATCAAACGGGGGCCAATGTGCAGCTGCAAATTTTCTCTCTGCATTTCTTTTGCATAATTGAATTGGCGCCTTTGGGGCAAATTTCGTGAACTTGGCAACTCTGACTTGCTGCCACACGCCGTGTTAACAATGCAAGTAGAAAACTTGTGGGGTAGAAACAACAAAACTTTAAACTTAAATTTACCTAAAGTTGCTTGAGGACCTTCACCTTGCCATCAACATGAAATCTTTGTAATATGGAAGAAATATAAACATGGCTGTGCTAATACTATTTACTTTATCATTTCAACACTAGTTAGCTTGTTTAATAATAACATACAAGAATGCATCATTATTTAAAAGTTCTAATAACTAAACACATCTTTATTATATTTTTAATTCTTACACAAAAGTTTCATCATTATTTAGTTCCTTTTTAATATACCAGAGCAAAAACAAATCAAACAGAACAAAAACTCATATAATTTAAAATAGTTTCCAAATTATATATGGAGAAATTAAACAATTTAAATCCTCCTTTTTGGGGATTTATGAATAAATTATATGCTGGATTTATTCGATGCATATCACAATAGATAGGGAGGACAATTACCTATATTCCACTACATCCCATGTCCTGAGCTTCCCTTGAACCTAAAATTAAATGTATATTTAAGAGTACTACATAAAGTATTTATTAGTTTCTTTGACCCCACGGGGAAGGTTGCTGTGTAATGAATATATATATAAATTATATTATTGTTATATCAAATTTGTATTCATGTATTTTATTATCTTAAGGGAAGGGAATTCAATATAAGTACTAGTATTCCATGAGATAAACTGATATAAATCCAGCATTACGTGTGGATTTCCTGTGTTATGTATCCGAAAACGTCATCTACGGACAGAGTGGATATAAATTCAACCCGCTCGAATGCCGTCGGCAAATGCAAAACTGACTACACAGAGATTTCCTTTGTTACGCAGAGAATAATGTATTATTCCAAGCGAACAATGTCAGATATAAATAATAAAATATATACGCAAGAATGCATGTGCTTCTCTTTGATTAATTTATTTTTCGA
Source organism: Zaprionus camerounensis (assembly GCA_018904165.1). NCBI lineage: Eukaryota > Metazoa > Arthropoda > Insecta > Diptera > Drosophilidae > Zaprionus > Zaprionus camerounensis. The sequence continues at coordinate 13,285,844 of JAEIFS010000479.1, read as the reverse complement.
TTTGTTCTGATTAATTCATTTCCTACGTTGATTTATTTTGCCCTCCGGGTTTTCTAAATGCTGAAAAAGATATCATTGTATAAAATGAAATAGAAGATTGTTTAATGTTTTTTTTTCGTTTTTTTATTTGTTTGTCAAAAATTGATACAATTTTTCCAAACTTCTTAAGTAATATAATATTATTAGGAATTCTGTATAATATTTCGTCAGAGCTTGTACAAAATGTTCTTATTTCGAGTTTATCAATACAACTAATAAAAGTATTTCGTTTATCAAAGTTCAATACATATTTAAAATCAAATATATCAAATCCTGTTCAACTTTGAGCTATTCTTTCTTCATTCTTCTGCCGATGTCGTAGAAACAAAACCATTATCACAATCGCTTTGATGAGTAAACTTGGGAGGCTGCTGATAATCTGTTGCTGTTATCTTTATCAGTACTGGAGAACATGGGGGAATATGAAGTGCATCCTGCCAATGACCGATGACTTCTGTGGGCTATTGTAGTTGTTGTTGCGGTTAGAGTGTTGTGGTTTACTCAGGTTGCGAGTTCACTGCGATGGTTTGCGCCACTTGCCGTACTTGCGACCCGCGCGCTGCAGGCACTGACTGGTCGAGGACTCCATCAACTGGCGGAGTGTGTTGAGCACCACTGTGGCCATTTGCCAGTGGCGCTGGCGGAGCAACTGCTGCTCCTGTTCGCGCGCCTTCCGCAGCAGCGTCGCCTGGTCGGGAATGAAGAAGGCCACGGCCATTGCTGTTGTTGTTGCTGTTGTTGTTGTTCCGGTGCTTGTTCTCTTTGTCTCCAATTGCACAATTGTTTGTAATTAAAATTGTCTTTTGCTTCCTTTCTTTGCAGATGACTCAAGACTTTCTCTTTGCAGATTCACGCGGGGGGAGCCACACACAATGAATAAATTTACTACACAATGCTTTGTTGTTGTCGCTGCGCTGCTATTGCTGCTGCTGTTGTTGTTGTTACGCACACGTCAAATTGTTTCGTCGTGTTTCGTTGAGTTCGTTCACTTTGTTCTGCTGCCGCTGCTCTGCTATGCTATGCCTTGCTTCGTTCGCTGCTCACGTCTGCTCGCTTCGTTGGCTCACTTCAAACTGCCTGTCGTGTTCGACACGTCGCCCCTTTTTATAAGCAGCGCTCTCTCCACGCAGTGGCTGCGCTGCTCTCTCAGTATTCACTCTCTTGTTCTGGCTGCTGTGCGTTGGCGCTCTCACTTGCTCTCCCCCTCGCTCTTACTCTCTTTCTGATTTGGTGTCCCGCTCTGCTCGTCTGCCTCGATTGCTCTCGTTTGGCGTTTTTTGTTTTGGTATTTTTGTTGACATCTTCTCATTCGTGTCCAAAAAAAAACAGTGTTGCCAGGCCGTGCTTGGTGGTTTGAGTGGGGGTGCCCACCTTGCGCCTGTTGCCAAGTGCCAAATGAGGGTGTGCGTAAGTGTGTGTGTGTGTATGTGTATGTCAGGTTGTGTAGGCTGACGCGCCTTTGTGGCGAGAAGTACAGTTAGCATATTAATTGTATTAAATCGTCGCCGCATGACAGCGCTTCATCTGAAGAAAGAGCGAGAAAGAATGAGAGAGCGAGAGAGAATAAAAAGAAAGAGACAGAAAGTAAAAAAGAGACACGATGCGAAGGAGTGAAAAGAAAGGGAGTCAATTGAAATATGGGCAAGTGGGCAATGTTACAATATCTACTATAATTATAATGTATATGCAGCTGTAAACAAATGCACAATGTACACAGATATCGTATCTATATCGAGGCCTCATCTCTTTTTGACGAGCCTTTCTGCCATATCTGAATTTATGAGTGTTCTACAAGTGTTTTCCACAGCATTTCCGACAAGTAGCAAAAGCTATATGCATAGACTCTGATATTAATGTGTATCTGTCATAAATGTGTATATAAAAAATAAAGTATAGTATATTTTACAAAGGTATTTTATACAATGGGCTCGTCACTTTGTCCCTACTAAAGATCATCTTGTTTGTTTTCAATTCGCTGAAATTTCTTATTCACTGAAGCAAGTCAACACAATAAATTAAACCTGTAATCCTTAACAATTAAACACATGATGATATGATATTTCCGAAATTTCAAATTAATTGCTTTTTCCGAATGTGAAATAATTCAAAAAACTTATGAAAGCTACAGGTCGATTACTTCATTCATCGATTTCATTCAGTAAAGTAAACATAATGCGCTAACCACATACAGCTCACTATTAAAAATATAAAGAAAATGTAATACATATAAGAAAGTTAAATAATATTAATTTATACAGGAAAACCACATATGATTAATACCACCTCACTCTATTTATAAGTAACTATACTAATTACTCATATTTTCTTGCCGGCATTTCAGAACTCGGGAAATATGGATCATACTTAGGGAGACATATTTAACTTCGCGGCAATGATGTGTTGGGATGTCTATAAAGGTTTCTCGCCCGATGATATCATGCCCAATGGCTGTTTACTCATTTCTTCCCAATCCGAGTATAACTGGCCACTGTTCGCTGGCCTAACTCCACCCACAAGGGCGTCAGAGCTGAACAGAACCGTCTACTTTGTGTCTCAAGTGTCTGGGTCGTTGCACAGTTACACAACACTCACTTAGGGGTTGCTCGCTCAGCTCTGGCTCAGTCTAGGTCTATTGTTACAAGAAGAACTACTCGCCGCTGGCACAGAGATTTTCTTTCCCATTCGCACACATAGTTTGCTTTTTCGTTTCCTTCTTGGTTTTCCGGGTTCGCAGCAGGCAGCATAAATCCAGCAGGGCGTGGCTTATTTTCCTAACGCCAGCAACAACCTTTTCTCTTTCGCTGTAGCCAATGAACCAACCGAGTTGGAGTTGGCTTCTTTTATTATATTTATTTTTGGCTACTCGACGTTTTGAGGGCGGAGCTTGGCTCGAGCTCTGGCACAATGGGCTACCTTTTTTTCTTGGGCTATGGAGCCATGAATCAGTGGCCCTTGGTGGAGTGTTTGAAACCAGAAATTTGGGCTATTAACTTCTTGAAATCTGTTTTGCCGTCGGTAAATTGTGTTTGACGAGACTGATGAGGGAGAAGAAGTAAATGAAGGCAGCCTTAGGTATATTTAAGGTGACATTAATACAATAAATAATAATACAATACATGATAATACAATAAATCTTTATCGATTATATCAACAACATCAAGTGTATATATAGAATAGTAAGTCCCCTGTTGCCGCATATCAAAAATATACGTGTACTCTTTGTTGTATCATCAGCATCTTGAATGTGATTCCAACTTTCTCCATCTGTAGAATCATTCCTTAAGAATACCGATAAGAAAAGAGTTCAATGAAGCTGAAGAAGGGTTCTCAGTTGATTAAAATCTTGAATCTCCTTGAAGGACTAGATTATGATACTGGCTAATGGACTTTCTTCACGCTGTCCATGCGGGTAATTATTGCAATGATTCTTTAACTCGCAGGGTGGTTCTGTTTATGGAACCCTTATACCATTGTTGTCGCTATCAATTTGCATAGCTAATTGCATGGAAATGCAATCATAAAGTTTCAATTTGATTTTCAAACTTTGCTTTAGTGAATATGTCAAATTAGCTTTTAATTGAGTTTTCAATCTGCATGTCAAATGACCCACATGATCACAATTTTGACACGTGTGCCCCCCCACCTATTACATTGCATGATTCCTCTGTCAATCGGGTGACTGCCAGCTTTATAATGATTTACATTCAAATAGCTTCCCAACAAAACCACATGTAGTACAACCAATAATACGATTATTCTCTTAAATATTTCATCAGTTAAGTTTTCCTTACATCATTCTCCTTGCCGTCTGCTACTCATACTCATCACGCGAGAGGCCTGTGCTTACTCAGCTCGTGACGTATCGACCAGGGACTGCCTCAAGGCAGGTTAAAATATAATACAACATTCGATTAACTTACTTTATAATGTGCATATGCATGTATAAAAATACTCTCCCTCTCTTTGTTAACAACTTCTTGCTCTCGGAAACCGGATCTTTGAATTTGTCACCTGTTCTTGTTGTTTTCATTAAATTTATCCCGTTATATCAGGCTGCTAATGAGTAATTTAAAGATTTCAATGACTTGCGCAATATGTTTTTCCCTCTTTGCTTGCATTCCAAATAACTTTCTCTTTTCTTGCCAAAAAAGAACTTAGAATAGCCAACTATATGTAAGGTGCTATGTACAAAAGTTATATATAATACATAAGGTGCTAATTGGGAAAAACCTTGACATGTCTCTTTAAGCCGTTCTCATCTTAGGCTATTGTAATAAATTTATTCATATAGCACATCATCTCAACTTTAATTTGATTGCATCTTTTCGTGCTCCCTCTTGTCACAGCTTCACAGTGTCTGTCTCAATTGTGACTTGTTTCTTCTCTAAGTTGCAATCTCTCAACGCTCATTCACTCCCTCACTCTCTCTCTCACTCCCTCTCTCTCTCGCTTCTTCTGCATAGCATGTAATTTGTATGAAACTTTTTACGATCGCTCTTCACTGGTAGCTCTGCCTCGCAGACAGCGGGACAGACCCTCGTCTACTGTCTGCTATATTTCTTCTTATTTGTTTTCCATTTAGAAAGCACCGAAACAAAGACAACTGCCGGGTGATCCACCCGATCCCATTCCGATGCGATCTGTTGGGCATGGGTCATTAACTCGCCGGATTTTGTAACGCCTGTCAGTGAGCGCAGCTTGCTGTCCGACGCTGCTTAGACGAACGATCCACCAAGTGATCGCGGAAGCTTCGAAGCAGACCGTCTAACCAGCCAGCCGATGACTCATCCGAGCATTGCACTTGGCAGTGGGAAACTTAGGTAGCCAGGGGGGCGGGGTGAGGGAAAACATACCAACGAGACCCATTTAATGTTGTTTAACGACTGTTTGCGGTGTGTGGGGTTTCGTCTTGCCAGAGAATCGGTTTCGGAGTAGGAGTCGGAGTCGGGGTCGGGGATATTCGGTCGGCTCACACACACTCAACGCAAAAAGAAGATACAAGACGATGTGCCGATAAGATTGTTATGGCCCCCAAAAACAGATGTGGACCTGCGTCGGACCCTTTTGTCCGGTTTGTTTAATTTATTTGATTGTTCTTTTTCTCCTTCTTGCGTGTGTCTGTGTGTGAGTGTGTGTCTTGGACTTGTTCAAACATGTCAGTGCCTTATGCCCGTTTTTATTTGAGTGATTTTCGCTCTTTTCCATAGATTTTTGAATAGATAAGAGTTCCCTCTCCTCACTCTCCTCACTCTCTCCACTTCTCACTGATTTTCGCCTCGTCGAGGAGGTGCGTGCGACGTGCAACGACTTGTCCAATAATTCTCGTGTTTCTTCTTGTTTGCTCATGTCATTATTTGTCTATCGTCTTAGTAGTTGCACCAATATTTTCCTCAGGGGCAGTAGTCGAGTCGAGTTAGGTAGACTGTGCAGTGTCCAGTGGAGTGGGAAGTGCCGCATGAGTCATGCTGAGGCAGGCCGAGAATGCAAGTGGAAAATGTGCGGCAATTAGACTTGATTGTGCAAGTAGCTGACAGTTCTCTGGCCAGATTTATAATCAACAAAAGAGTGTAAATCAGTAGATCTCGAAGTAGGTGTAAAGTAGATAAGCGAATGGAGTAAGAAACATAAAGAAAGCGTTAAATAATATAATAATAATAATTATTATTAACTATTATCATTAAAGTCAGTCACTTTCATCATATCACACTTATCATTATCCATTTATTTTGTTGCTCATTCCTTCCCCAATCAATTGCCTAATTAATAATCCAAACGAGAGTCCCCTCGAGTCTATCCCCAATTCGAATCAATTTCGTTTGAGTGCTCCCAGATTCGATTTAAATAAAACTCGGAGAATTACGATAATGGTTTCCGCGGGCGGGTTAAGCGCTAAATTAAATAAATTACATAAATTATATAATTTAATTTATATTTACGAGCCATGCGAGGCTATAAAAATGAGCATGGATAGTATCGTAACGATTTCCTGTATGACGTACACGCCCAGACAACACGGCGTCCTCCTCCTCCGTCTCCTTCCCTGCTGCTACCTCGTATAGCCCGATCTATTCAAATTTCGGCTTTATCAATTTTATGGCAAAGTGTGTGAGAAAAGTCTGGTAGCTGGTGCTTTTTATATACTTTGATTCCGATGCTGAGTTTAGTTTTATAGTCGCGCATCTTTTACGACCACAGCCGAGGACGATAAGGGCCCTGATAAGACCCCCTTCTCCACCAAACCCGTTTGGAGCTTCCCTTTTGGTTGGCAAATTTTTTAATGCGCCATTTGCATTGGCACATAAAAGCCAACCCCAGCCCCCACAGCATGCAAAAAGAGGGCGGGGCGGCAGCCCAGTCTCATAAAAGACAATTCAAGGCGCCATGTGTTGCATACTTCACGCCGTTTTAACCCGCAACGCATGAGATGCGGCACTATAACTGAAATAACTGTGACAAGGAGAGGAAGTGAAGAAATGAGATGAGAGGGAAAGAGGAAGAGGAGATAAAACTGAATGAAAAACAAATGTAAACACATATCAAAGGCAACTTGCACACTTATAATGAGTCCTTATGAATAATATTTCCTGAGCCCGAGTCCGATTTATGCTTTCTCTACGATTTAATCGGTTTCTCTCTCGTCATATGTAAACTTGTGTAATCATTTTTGATTGCCGTCGAATGAAATTAATTTTAATTGCCGTCTCCATGCGATGTGACGATCCCTCGACGGCATTAAAAATGCTCAACGCCTTTTCTGGCCTATAAATTTGAATGGCAATTAAGGCGCGAAGCCGAGGGAAGTCCAGAGATGCCGAGGCAAGCCGAGGGAAGCCTTCGCGTGAAGGTGATAAAACTCATGTAGCCCTGCGTACAGCACTCTCTCACTCTCTCTCTCTCTCTCTCATCTATGTCCATCTCACTCTCTCTCTCAGTACTTGCTGCCCCTGGAGATATTTTGACAATAACTCATAAAGGCGTTTTAACTGCCCAGCGCGGACTAATGACCAGACTCCTCGCCGGGTTGGCCTGGCGCAAATTGCGCGCAATTAGTGCGCAATATCTGAACGCTAGGTGGCGCACAGCTGTGCTCGCCACACCCACCACACATACACACACACACACACGCATACTTGATTAGCACTGAGTGCGTGTGTGCGTGTGTGTTTTGGCTTTGTAATTGCTTTTTGTAATTTATTCCCGCAAAAGTTGTCAGCATTTTGTCTCCATGCGTCGCCGTCTCTGTGCCACACTGTGGCATCCACCCACCGCTGCCGATGCACTTTGTCCATCATTATGACAGCTGCTTGACGACCAGGTCAGCCTCGGGTTTGGGTTTCAGCTGATTGGGCAATTTTTCTTACCCAGTTGCGGCTAATTCGCGTTGTGAATGCGCTTTGTGACACTCGACATGTGTCGAGTGCGAGTGCCGCGACACAGATGCGACCAGGACTACCAGGACTACCAGGACTACCAGGACTGCGCTTCGTCATGGTGATGCCGCCGACTCGTCAGACCCAAATTGATTTTAATGACTTCTCCCCCCTTCGATAGACGTGGAAAGGGGTCAATGTTATGTCACACAGAGTGTAATAATCCCGTCTGCTGTTCTGCTCTGGCAGTTATATCCGCATCTCGAGTCGAAGTCAGCTCCGACTGATTTCGCTGCTAATCCCAGCTGTTTCCCAATTTACTACCATTTAGTAAACTCGCTACTGCAAGTGGAGAGAGCACATTACAGAAACTACCTCGGACAATGCCGGGCTACCTCTTCTCCACTCCTTATCCACACCTTATTCCCAATCCCCTTTTGCTCTACTCCAGTATAAAATTGTTGTTATAATTATGGCATGCAACGAGGCGTGTGCGTGTGTGGTCCACCCAAAAGTTTTTCATATACAGTAGACACTGACAAGAGGCGAACAATATCATTGCAGTCAGTTTGCCGACCGTAAACCACATTGCGGAAAACATGACAGAAAAAGTTGTTTTCAATGTGGTATTTGGATGTGGGACTCCTGAAGAACCACCAGATGGAAATGCTGAAATAAAATGTACCCTGTAGAAGGTGCAGTTTAAAGTTTACTGTGTGGAAGGTAGCATGTCGGGGGTACAGTGTAAAGGGCACCCTATAGAGGTTAGAAAGCGTGTAGAAAGTACCAGGTAGAGTAGCATAAAGAGGATACCATGTAGCAAAGGTTACCATGCAGATAATACCGTGCAGAGGGTTCCCTGTAGATTGTAACACAGGGAAGGTACCTTGTAGAAAGTACTGCTTAGAGGATACTGTGAAGAAAGGCACACAAAGAGGCGTTCATCGTAGAAAGTATCAAGAAGAGGGTACCGTGAGTATAGCGGGTACCATACATCAAATCAACATAATGAGGGTTGCGTGTAGTGTCCACCTTTAACAGAGTTTATGCAGAGTTTATTTTAAGGTTCTGCCCAACTAACTGGACTGTGAGAAAGGTCCACCAAGGACCAATTTGAGTGACCACACTGTGTACAGGGTAGAGCAGAAAGCAGAAGGGCCCCACTCACTTGCTGGCCACAGCCTTTTAGCGCCGCAGACTTGTACAGAACGTGCACAGAGGTTGGTCTGAGCGTGTCCGTGCAGGTTTATTCATGCACAAATTGTTCAAAGTGGATTCTCTGCAGGCTGCACTCGTTTCTCTCTTGCAGAGTTTTGTATTCATTTCGCTTTTTGAATTGTTGCAAACGCGCTTTTACGCTTTTGACTTCACTTTGCAGCATTTGCTTTTGATATTCCACTTGTTGTTGTTATTGTTGGTACAGTTGGCTCTGTTATTTTTATTGTAATCGCATTAAGTGCGCTTATTTAACGCAAATCTGCCCAGACTCAGCCCGGAACAGATGTCCTTGCAGCCGAAACGCTAATGATGACTAATTTGTTTGCATTTCCATAGACTCGCCCTGTGCGACATCCCTTCCCTCTCCCACTCTTCCTCTCTCGTTCTCTTCAGTCGAGTGGGCCACATGTGTGCGGCCACAAGTGTTTATGGAAGTGCAAGGGAATGGGATTGGGCTGGGATCCCTTTGGGTTTTTGTTATTTTTGCAACATTTAACGCTCATTTGGCTCTTTGCTAAGCTTTCATGCCACTTTTGAGTGTCGTTCCCCGCTTCGTCTGCGTCTGTTTGTTTTTTTAGGCATTCATCAAGGGTTCCTCAAGCCAAGGGGGCTGCCTCAGTGTTGTTTCTGGATGCAGTGCACAATTAATTCGCAATTAGCATTTTGTTTTCAAATGTTACGCAAATTCTAGGGGGTGCACAAAAGAAGATCTCTCCCGGAACTCAGAGGGGTGTGTGTGCTGTCCTGGTTTCATACTGGATACATTCATCTCAGTTCTTGGCCGAATCAAAGATAACTGACAGCAGTTCAATCCTCTTAGCCTATTTACCATTGCCATGGCAAACGATTCCCTTGGAAAACAACCAATTGGTAAATTAACAAATTAGGCTGCGTCCAAGCGGGACAGGACAGGACAGGACAGTCAAGGAGCACTTAATTTAGTTAATGCAAACCAAGGACCGTCCCGGGCCAGAGCATCCCCGTCCAGGCGCGACCTGACATTTGACAGATGAACTCGCCGACGCCATGACAGGCCAGCCAGGCGTAAGCCAGCTGAATGGAAACTGTCCAGGTTGAGGATACATGCGAATCGCTTTAGCTGCTGATGCGGCACAATTTGTTATCCTCGCCGGCAGCAGAAGAACGGAGAAGGGAAAAAGACACCGCCTCCTGGATTTACTTGCCCCGTAAATGTGGCACACAAGTCCGAGGCGCTGCAGGGCCATTGCCTCCCTGCCGAGTACTTGCCACGTTAATGGACATCGCTTTGTTGTTCCTCCTTAAGCGCATTAAGATAACTGCTAAATTTATAAACAAATAAAAAATCGTATTATAAAAATAAATAACGGTATTGCAGTAGTGCCAAGAGCACGGGTAGCCAAGGATGGATACGGTCGCCTGTTCAATACTCTATCAATAAATATATATAGATCTAAATAGATAAAAGATTAGAAAATATATATCAAATATTTAATATTTCATTTAGATTATTGTTATACACATACACCACATGTATATTCAGTTAATATTATTGCACTTTCATTGCTAAAATCTTTAAATTCTGGTACCTCTTGAAAGCCCTTAGTCCTCTAGTCCATAGGTTACCACTTGCCCAGTCCAAAATATTTTTCTTCTTTTTTGCAGCTGCGTTCCGCTGATAGTAAAAATTAAATGATTTTATTGCTTATGAAGATGTAATTCATTTCGCGTCAACCCTTCAACAATTATCCTTTTAGATAAACATTCGCCGCAGAGACAGAGAGAGAAGCCGGCAAATACCCTAGGAAAACAAAGTGCCATCGCCTGCGCCATAAAAACAAATTTTCATTGTTTGTTTGCTTTTGCGCGCTTTTGCCATATTTTTATTTCGTTTTTTTTATGATTTACTTTTGCTTCTGTTTCTCTTGCTCTGTTTTGTGAGTCCTTTTTGTTTTGTCGAGCTGTCGTAAAACGTTTATTTCATTTATGCGGCAAACTCCCATTGGAGACGTTGTCGTAAAAAATCGTGTAAAATTATGCAAAAAGGATTAAAACAGTTGCAGGAAGTGCAGAAGACTCGTCATGTTTTAATTACGCTCGATAAGAAAAACTATAAGAGTTTTATTGCCACAGTCTGATGAGAAAGACGTGTATATCGACAAGTCAGCCAGACTGAGCAGCACCCTCCTCTGTCTCTCTGCCACCACCCGTAAATATATAAGTCGGTAAATCCTGCTTTTTTATGACGTAACTTCCCCCACGGACGCCCTCGGCGGGTCACCATGACACATGACCACGAATTAATCTCAAATCTGAAATCAAAATCGCCAGAATTTCGCACATAATTCAACACAAACAAGAAAGGACACGCAGCAAAGCAAAGTGACAGGAATCCGGAACACAATTAGATCGCAAAAGTGCCCTGAGGCCATGGATATACCATCTATATATGAATGTTCATATAAGTATGATATATCAAAGGGTTCTCATTCTGTCTGGGCTAAGTACCAATCAATTGAAAATCACGCACTGAGTTGACCAAGGCGACGCCAGCAAGGAGACTAAGCTGCCAGAGCCGCCATTATTTGCGATGACAGGACACATGATGAGGAGCTTGACTCACTTCCATTCCTGGCCAGCTTCTGGCATTTTTTCCCATTTCTACCGTTTCTAAGCCGAACCGTATGTCAATTTGTCAATTCGCATATTTTTGCGGTGCTTTTTTATCCCCAGTTCTCCTTTATCGCAAATGCCGAGCGACGGCTTTTTATTGATATCGTCCGGGGCAACACGTGTGTCCGTTGAAGAGGGGGGGGAGGCTTCTGCAGGCCACAACAATGTAATCTGATGCCTGTGTCCGTTTCACATGTGGTGGGGCCCTGGCAAAACTGCCAAATCATTATAGAAATATGCTTTGGACTTTTCCATTATTTGCCATGGTTTTGTCAGTTATCCCCGTTATTTGATATTTTACAGTTGATAATAGCTTCAAAAACTTTTCGTTCACGTATGTGCCAGATCATTATAGTTGATTGATGCCCAGGGTTTTGGGTTACCCACATGCGAAGGCGACACAACTGTACCGACAACAAAAGGTCCTTATGTTGGGGAATACATAAATGTTTTTGTATTTGCAGTCTCTGTTTCTGTTCCTCAACTAAATTTGTCATATGCAGATCTGTAAGGAGTCTAGCGGCTACTCAGAGTGTAGAGAGAGATAGAGAGAGAGAGAGAGAGAGAGAGAGAGAGAGAGGGTAGGGCTGAATAAAGGTAGCGTAAGGAAGGGTTGAGATTTGATTGTGGGAAACATAAAGCGCTGCCAAGTAAAAAGTCAACACATAACCCACACTCCCACACTCCCTCACACACACACACACACACACACACACACTATGGTAATCGACATGCGTAATTAAGCACTGGACGAGGTCCACTCCTCAAACCCATGAAGCTACCTATGCCTGCATATGTTTATACAGTTCTCTAGCGACTTTAACTCTTTCGCTTTTTATGGTCATTAATATGCTTGATTATTTCCCTTGTCGACGTTGGCTCAACTTGCTCGGGACACGTGACCGGCGTCGTCGCGGAGCGTCCAGCGCCCGCATAAACATTTTCATCCTGAAGCAGCAACTTCCGGCGTGGCACACAGCCGCCGCCAGGAACCGTAATGAAAATCTTGTGTTGAAAATATTTAAAAACTGTGGCAAGCACTTACCTTGCCTCAGTCCGCCTAAACTGAGCGTGCAACCCCTGCGGGGCAGGCAGCCAAAAGGGTTAAGTAGCAACAGGGAGTGGGCAGGGCTGAAGCGGAGTGTGGGGGATGAGCCACGCCCCGTTCAGCCCGCTATTATTAATGCTGATTGACGCCTGTTTTGTAATTTTGTAATTGAAACTGAAGTTGTCAGGATGCGGCGCTGCTCTGCTCTGTTCTGCTTCATTCTCTGCTTTTTTGACATCATTTCTGCTGCCTTTTTTTGCTTCTGCTTCCTTTGTTGCTGTTGTTGTCGTCGCTGTTGTTGCCACTGCAGCCGCAATCATTTGTTTGTTATCCTTTGATCTATTCACTGCCCCGCGAACAGGAAGCGCTTCTTCTTTTTTTAATATTTTTAATGTGAGTGCGACAAATTATGATTTGCAACTGGGCGCGGGGTGGGGATTATAGAGAGAAGCTACACGAAATCGAATTGCAAATAGAGTGAGAGCGAAGGCACCACGCAAGGCATCTGTAATGCGTTAGCCGATTGCAAAGTTAATGAAGTCTCATCCAGGAGGGCAGACCCCATTCCACATTGCTTAGTCCTAGCTGCTTATCTAACCCAAGCCAAGAAGAGAATGCTAAACTGGAGTCATCAATTTGGGTACAGGCCTGGTAGTTGTCCTGGCTGGTGGCTTATCACGGCCCATGCATCATCTACGGCTGCCAGCTCAGTCTGTGGAACACTTTAAGTTTCAGCCAAGCGTCAAGTCCTCAATTATCAGATTTGCATGACAGATATGGCCAGGCCGGGTGGACGAGGATCTGGCACAGGAAGCGCTCCATGTCTAGCTCTCTCTCTCTCTCTCTCTGTCTCTACATCTCTCTCTGGTGCAGCGTAATATTTCAAATGAAGCGTAGAGCGAAGGACTCATTATCAAAGCACAGCATGTGGTTAGCCCCAAGTAGCGAGGCAAACATCCGAAAGGAACCAAAGGAGCAGCGACTGTGGCACATGCCTTTCCTCTGGCCCCATCTGCTGATGATGATGAAGCAACACTGCAGAATTTCAGTCAATTTCCTCGAAATTGTTTTTTGTTTGTTTGCCACAGACTCGAGCGAGAGCTGCTTAGGCATCCTGTCTGCCTCTCCGTCTCGCAGTCTGTGCTTGTGTCTGTGGCATTGTTCGTGGCAGCGTTACAGGCGACAGTGTTAAATGGTTGCAATATGTCATCAGGTTGCCTTTTACCTCCCCCCGCTCCACACTCCCGCTCCCCTTACCGAGAGATCTGCCAGCCATGATAGCCCAATCATGGCGAGCGACTTGTCTTTTGCGACCGGGTGCGGCGCCATTTGTATGAAAAATCGCCAGGATGCTAATACGTTTGACTTCCGTTGACGGATTACCGACTATTTGGGTGGTCCCCCTCGCACCTCTCGCCCGTTTCCTGTTCCCAGTTGCCAGTTGCCTGTTGTATCTCAGTTGGAGCCCAGCCCCGAAAGTGCTGCGTTTCACATTTCATTTGAATATTTGTCTACAAGCTATTTCGCAGGTTCCCCTCTCCCACTCTCTCTCTCTCTCTCTCTCTGCCCTTCGGATCGCAGAAGTAATCTGATAATTTGCCCTGCTACTGCTGCCGATGCTCAGTCGAGTTAGCTTCAGCGAAACAAAGCATTGTCGCTTTGATAAGCACCAGGCTCGAAGTGGAAGAGAAAGAGACTGAGCGAGAGTCTGCACTGCAAGAAATCGAAGTGCAGAGCTTCCTAAGTCTCATGGAATTCTAGGCATAAAGCAGTTCTACACTACGAGTATATTTCTACCTTGACAGCTTAGTCTCTCTGCACTTCTTCAAGGCATAAGGGAGTTCTGTTTCTATTTTTGCCTTGTCAACTAGGTCTCTTTTCACTTTTTATTGTTTCTATTCCAGTCTTGTCAACTCTGTCTTTACTTCTTTTATTCATAAGGCAGTTCTATTTCTACCTTGACAGTTGACTCTCTCTTAACTTTTTCTCTTTCTATTCCAACCTCGACAGCTAAGTCTCTCTTTACTCCTTCAAGGCATAAGGCAGTTCTTTTTCTACTCCAGTCTTGTCAACTATTTCTCTCCTCACTTCTTCTTGGCATTAGGCAGTTCTGTTTCTATTCCTGCCTTGTCAGCTAAGTATCTCTTCATTTCTCTCAGTGTAGCACTCTTTGAGCGCATTGATATGCAAATTTTGAAATTCCTTTTTTCTGGTTTCGCCCTCTTTGCACCCATCCTAGGTAGGAACTTTTTCTATTTTGGCACCATTTTGATTGCCATGAATGAGTAACGACCGGAAAGCTGTTTTTATGGCCAAGTGATAGCACCGAGCCCGGACATCGAGCCGGCAATGACCAAGGTGAGCCCAGACAGCCCAGACGGAAGCCTGCCGAATGGAAGTGCAAACTGCGAACTGGGAACTGGCAACTGGGAACTGGAAGCAGTGGGAACCTGCAGCTATATTTCAGTTGATAAGCGTGCAAATTGAAAGCGGCGTCGACTTTGGCAACGCAGGCAGGCAGGCAGGCGTCGAAATGACAAGCGACCCGTTGATTTCTCTCCCTGGCAATTTCGTTGATGAATTTCGGTTAATGGGGCTGGCAAAAACTGACAGTAGTACCAGGGATACCAGGGATACTCCGCTTGCTTTTGTTGCAAAAATTTAAATAAATTGCTCTCATTTGTGGGGAGGTATCTCCCTGCCCCCTTTCCCTCCTCGTCCATCCTCATTGTCGTGTTGCGTTTTATTTTGTTTCTAAATTGAAATTGCAGTGCAAACAATTTAAATGGGATTTGCATAAATTGAGCACAGAGTTGCCAGAGTTGCGACTGAGTACACAGAGTACACATTGCGGAAGCGGAACTCGATGCGGCACTTGCTGGCAATGGTCAAGCTAGAAAACTAAATCGGTTTTGTGTGCAGGACAAATCACTTGTAAATTGAATTACTTTAGTCCGCAACCCTTTCACCGGCAACTACCCCACAGCCTGTGCCACTCCCACACTCCCAAACTCTTTCTCCCTCTGCCTTTCTCTCCGATTGAATTGAATTTCACGCATATGTGCGTTTATACAATTTGGCCAATTTTCAATAATAATAACAACAACACGCAGCGAGGAATCCCCAAATCATCACAAAAGTTGTCATAAAATCCCAAGGAAAGCCAGGCCAAAAAGTGACTGACTGATTGCAAGATACCCTGTATGTAACCATGTTGAAGTAAAGACAAAAGAAGGCTAGCTATACTTGAGCTCTCATCCCTTTCCAGTGAAGACACCCTGTGTATAGCTAACAATTCACATGTCTAGTCTTGTAGGTACTGTTTTTCACACCCTTTCCCTTTACAGGGTATCTCGGACAGGGGTTAGGGGCTGCAGCTACAACTCAATTATGTCTGGGACACACACATGACTTGACAGACAGCGAGCGAGGCTTGCATTATGCTCCTTTTTTTATGATAAGTAGCCGCTGGCAATGAAAATCCTTTGAAACCGCCACCTTTCTCTTTCCCTTTCCCTTTCCCTTCCTCCTTTCTCTTTTCTTTTTTGCTGCTGCTTGTGGCAGACCAATCAACACCCACACACACGCACACCACACACACACCCACTTGCCAAAATCACATTTTCCATCAATTTTCCTACATGATTTGCGCAAAATGTTCGCTCGGCATATCGAAAGGGGTCTGTACCAGGGAGGGGCTGATCGGGCTATAAAAATGCAGGACATCAGCGCCGCGAAGCCGCTTAAAGCCAACACACACGGCTGTGGTCGTGTTTTTAATACGCGTCAAATGTTTTGACGTGGTCAGGACGATGTTTTTATTGTATTCTCTCTCTCTCTCTCTCTCTCTCTCTCTCTCTCTGCTGTTTTACTTTTTTCAATTTTATGGTAATGCTGCAAAATGTTTTTATAAAAACATATTTCGTACCAGAGAGAGTAACATCTGAAAAAGGGATAATAATGCGACACTGCGGCCGCAGGCCCATGCCAAATTTTATTGAAAATCATTTTACTTTGATGTTTTTTGGCATTCGGTTACCTTTTTTCATACGTCGATTTTCCTCTCTTCTTCTTCCGCTTTCCCCTGTTGCAGGCGCTGTTAATAAATGCAAATAAAATATGTTTAAATTGCATTATTTTAAAAAAATTGCCTCGTTAATTTATATGCAAATACATTTTTGATAGCTAAAATGTCACTGCAGTCGGTCCGTCCCACTGTCCACCCGTCCCACTGTCCAGCTGTCCATCTGCCCCCGGTACTGCCGCATTTTTTTACCAGGTACTTCAATTTTATTTCACAATTTTTTGCGCTATCCACGTATAGGGCCCATTAATTTTGATAGTTGCGTCATGGCAGACGAGGATATCTGCTCCGATAGAGCTGATTGCCACGGGCAGGGTGTACTGGGCAACGGGCACAGGGTGCACAGGGGGTGGGGTGGACGCTGTTTAAGTTGTCATGACAGTGCGCGGTTTTATTAAACATAATTTTATTAGTTGCATTTCATTAATTTGCAGATTGCATACAATTTAATATTCATAGTTGGTTGACCTCGTTTCTAATTAAACGCAAATATTTGGATAATTAAGCGAGGGAAATTAGCAGTGTGGCTAAATGTGTGTGCAGGAGACAGAAGAAGAAGGAGGAGAATATTTAAAAATATATTAATTAAATAAAGAACAATACAGAAAGTTCTTTCAAATGATATTTGAGATATTTTTAAGAAAGATAGATATAGATAGATCTACTAGAAAACTAGACTATGTTATATGTCTTTAAATGTATTCTTCTGGAATGGGTTTTTATCCCCATTTGAACGTGTGAATATGCTAAAAGGTAATCATCTAAATAAAGCCTTATTTAGTAATTATTAATCCAAAATATACCACTGTATGTTGCAGCAGAATCACCCTGTATCTGACCGGCCAAAATGCTATGTGTCTTCTGCCATTCATCGAGGGAGTTCTGACTAATTCACTTTTAATTAACAAATCCCAGTCAGTCAATCCGAATTCAAATTCGAAATCCAAGCAGAACAGAAGAGGAAGAAAGAAAGAACGAGAAACAGAGAAGAGAGTTGGAAACTTTGTTAGCGTGAAAAGAAATTCAATTAAGCTTATTTGAGCGTTAAAAGCCAATCATGTCCGTGCCGAGGAGGCGCACACAATGCAGACGAGGCAAGGACTGGGAGTAATTGAGGTGTGGGTAGGGGCAAAGAGCTTAACGAAGGGGTTGCACTTGGTGTTGCAGTTGCAACAAGGCCGCAAGGCGTCTCGGAATGCCTATGCACCCTCAAAGAGGGGCACACACATATTTGCATATGCATATATCTGGTATATGGTATATGTATCTGGCATGTCGGGGGCGTCATTTGCATTGCTGCAACTGCAACTGCAACTAGTCGCCGCTGCATGCCAATTAATTAGATGCGAATGCGATTTTAATTGCTGTCCACAGTCGACGCCCTGCGCTGCATTTGCCAAATTGGAAAGTGTTTGGCGACAGACCCGCAATTTATGGACATCATCCTCATTGTAACCGGGGGCAACTGTACTACACCTCGCACTGGCCTCACTCTGCGCCTCATTGTTATTGTCCTTGATTGATCGACAGCGCTCTCCTTCTCCTACTCCTTCTCCTGCTCGTCCGTCACTCAGTCAGTCAGTCAGTCAGCGAGTCGCAAATGTAAGCAAACACATGATGGCGGTCACGTGGCGGCCGTGTAAGCTGCGCACAGGACACGTGTCCTGCTACGCCGGCTCTTGTCTTCAACCATTTTTGAAGTGCCCGCCGCCGCAGGGAAGGGGGCAGTGCGAGTGGGTTGAGCTGTGAGTCTTTCTCCCTTCCCCCTACCTCCAGCTTTTCTGCTTGTATCTTCTCCTTCAGTTACTTCTCTGTGCGTGTGTGCGTTTTTTATTCGCCGTGTGCCGCAGCTAAGCCTAAAAGTTTGATTTGATTTTCGTTTTCGTTTTTTTGCCTTTGCTTTTGCTTTCGTTTTGCGCTCTTTGCTAAGCCCATTAACGCATGTTTTCACTCATCAACGCTTGGCTAAGTGTTGCGTGTGTTTGTGTGTGTGTGTTAGGTGGGGGAGGGCGGTGGCAAGGCGTTACAATAATATTTTGATAAGTCATGTGCGTAGCAAAGGGTATGAAGGAGATGGAAACTGCAAGTAAAGTAAATAAGAATTTTATTTGTTGAGGAATATATTTTTACTGGTTTCTTTACGTACGTGAATTCTTTCTTTCACAAAGAATAAGCAAAGGCTTAGTATTTTAGTATTTTCGATAAGCACACATCGATAATTATGTGGCGGCTCTGCCGATTGATCACAACAACAGGGCTGCTTAAGTGTGTCCGATTGTGCTTACGGTAAAAGCTTTGCTGTATCGTTTTTTACGATATATGTTTAAAATATCTGAATTCAATGATAATATTACTAGAAATACATTTATTAATTTAAATTTAATGTATAAATATAAAATAAATATTGTTTCATTTATTTTTTGTAGATATGTTTAAAATTCGTTTATTGTTTTTTGTTTTTCAGTACCAAGCACCTTTTCATACCTTTCTTCCTATACTACATTGGCTGCTGCTGTGTCTGTTGTTTACTACCGCTGCCCCTTATTGGACACAAGTGCCCCGCCCAGTATAAACCACTTGAGTGGGCCGCCCACATTCGACAATGATGAACCCATTCAGCGCACTTGAGAGTGTTTTCGAGTGACTTCATTCGGCAGTTTGCAATTTGGAATATCGCTCACATTTAAATGCAAAGCGTGGCGGGGCAGCAGCCTCCTCTCCCTCCCCCGCAATTCACTGCCTACATTGCCGATCTCTTGCCGCGCTCTTGAGGATTGCAAGCCCAAATCCTTGTCAAGAAGCTGCGTGTGGCGACGGCGCACGCACAAAGCTCAACAAACAATTGCGAAGCATTTACACGGACACACGCAATGCGATGAATTCGTCAGGAATCAAAATCGAATCAAAGGACAAAAAGTACACATCACCAGAAGGGAGAAGGGGCAGAGAGAGAGAGAGGGGGAGGGGGCACGCACTTCTTTCTGGTATTTGATAGAGCAGGCTGACTTTCACACCCTGAGGCACATTAGCCGTGCACGCGTCGCAGTCGCAGAAACAATCACGGCCGAAAGAACGTTCCCAAAATAGTGGCAACAATAACAAACAACAAATCGCCCCGAATCTGTAGCGCACTCCCTGCACCCTGCACCCTGCATCCCTCTGCCTCCTCCCCCTCTTCTACTGTTTGCACAGAAGTTTGCAGCAACAATTATTTCATTTGTTTAACTTTGGCAACAGCAGCAGCGCTGCGGGCAATTGAGGCGTGCCGTGCCACACAGTGCTTGCCACACGGCGTGGAAAGGATTGGGCCTGAGAGAGTCGCTCCGCGCTGAGGAGTCGCGTTTTAATTGCTTTCGAAAATTGCTCATACGCTTGATTGCGTCTCGAAGAAGTCGCGTCTGCCGCGCAGGATGTGCGCCCTGTTGCTGCGGGCGTTCGTCCTGTTCCTCTTCTCCTCTTCTCCTGTTTGCTGTTGTTTCTGTTGTTGTTGTTGCTGCTTTTGTTGTGGTTGCGCTTTGTTTCAAGCTGCTTGACAGCCACAGCGTCCGCCACTGTGCAAACACTTCACAAACAGAAGCCAAATCGAAGCCGACTTTGGCAAGAACTTCTGCTGCGGGGGCATCCTGCCACTCCCCCTCTCCATGACTCCCTTTCCCTCTCTCCCTTCCCCTCATCCAGCTTGAACTACTCATGAGCCATTATGCTAATTGCAGCTATGCTTGAGCCCAGGTCCAGGCCATAAATCAGCTGCGTGTGGCCAATTAATCATGGAGAGCCAGCGAGGGTCAACCGAGCAACACCTGAACCTCGCCTTGCCTCGCCCTGCCCCGCCCTGCCTTGCACTGTTTTCATTTTTAATATCTGTGTCCTGTTGCATTTCACAACAACAAAACATGTGTGTGTGTGTGTGGGGAAAAGCCGCAAAACCAAAAATTGGCTACGCGAAATCTGGCAAACAGTCCGCAGTCCTCACAGTCCGCTCCGCAGTCCTAATTGATTTATGAGGGTTGCCTACCCCAACCAGTTTTCTGCGCTGCCCTTTTCTCTTTTTGCACAACTCTTTTTAGATATCGCACACGAAATTAAGCTGAAAATTACGGCAAACAAATGATTTACGCAAATAAATTGAAATTTATTGAGTCCGAGTCGCATAGGGCCGATACTGCATGCGATATGTGCAGATACAGTCGTGGTCACAATAACAGGTGCGTGTTTTCAAATCAAATTTATATTTGTATTATTTTAAGCAATGCATTTTTCATATTCTTTTACTTTTTTTAATGTTTATTATGCGAATTCTCTACATACTATGATTTGGAAGCTTGTGATTATAGTCCTTACTGATTGTTCCTATTGTAATCATAAAGTACAGAATTCATTGATAGTTTTGGCTCGCTGAGTAATTTTAATTGGTAGAGTATAAATAGGTTAAATATATAAACAATAATGAAGGTTTTCAACAACAAAACATATCCATGTTCTATCAAATATATTAATCTGATTTTTATAAAATTTGTACAGCGTATTATAAGCATAGAAGAAGGCAGATATGCTGAATTTTGTTGAGATATATTATAAAATGGCCCTCATTGGCCAATATCTTGTATAACAATAGTACGATATATATTTCTCTAATAATAAGCAACCTATATGCCAAGTTTCATCAAGAAAACTTAGGAACTAAGAGCCTAGTTGGCCTTACAAGAAAGAAAAGAAGGAGCACATATATTACTGCCCATTACTGTATAGATTTGTAGAGCATATACGTGCGTATACATATGTATGTATATGTATGTTAATATATATTTATGTACATATGTATTCCATGCAACTCTGTTTGTGCAACTCTGCCTGTTTTTTTGTAGCGCATTCGCTGGCAGCAGCTTGTGCTATGCA
This sequence comes from Zaprionus camerounensis, assembly GCA_018904165.1. NCBI lineage: Eukaryota > Metazoa > Arthropoda > Insecta > Diptera > Drosophilidae > Zaprionus > Zaprionus camerounensis. The sequence continues at coordinate 13,264,537 of JAEIFS010000479.1, read as the reverse complement.
AATGAACATTTCGACCAGTTACTTTTTTTGGAGAGGGGCTTACAGAGAGAAGGGAAGAAAGAGAGAGAGAGAGAGGGGCTAACAACATATTGCGGCGGATTTTAATTAAGCGCAAAAGGTAACAAAACAAGTGGCAAAAGAAGCGATGGAAGGTCGAAGAGGGAATACCCTTACAAAGTGGTAGCACAGCTAGCACAGGGTGCACTTGACTCATGTTGACTGTTCTCCGCATGCTCAAGGCTAGCTGGTGTTGCATGTTGCACAGGAACAGCCATTAGCCTCGTTGCACTTAGGGTATGCCACACGTGTAACGGGATTAATGCACTGCCTGCCTGCCTGCCTGTCGTCCTTGTCCTGGCAGCTGGCGCCATCTGGCGGTGTCTGTCGGCGTGATTTGCATTGCGTTTAATTCGACATTATTTTCGAATTTGTCTGTTTAATCGTGTGACAATCGCTCGCTCCTGCAAATAAATCAAAGGACTCGATTTCCCCTGGCCCACTTCTTCTCTCTCTCTCTACCTCTTCCTTTCCCCTCTACCCCGCCCTGTTCGATCTTTTTGCTCCCGTTTCCGTTTCCGCCTCCGCCTCCTGTTGCGCTGTTTAATGATTGCTGCGCTTTGCAATTAGGAAATTAGTTTGATTTTTAATTAACATGCGGTTTTCGGGGCATTCCCTTTGTTTATTCCCTCTTCTCCCTCCTCCCCCTCTACTATGCTCCCTTCGCCCTTACCTGTTTCTTTTTTGCTGTTTGTGAAAATTGCCACGCAAATCATTTAATGCGTTTTTGCGGTTAGAATTGTTGTGTTTTTGTTGTTGCTTTGTTGTTTCTGTTGTTTGGTTTTTGTTTTGTTTTTGTTTTTGTTTTTGTTGCCACTGGCCTCGACGAGATTTGCATTTAATGAGCTTCTAAGTGGATTTTAATTTAATTAATGGACTACGCTTTTTTAGCCAGTTTTCCCAGGCAAATTTGCAGTATTCGGACATGGCTTTAAATGTGACAATATGAATGATTTTCAAACTGAATCTTCGGTCTACCCTCTTAGTAATTGAAAGCTATAACCTTCTCTAGTTGGAGAACTATTTTCAAGCTAAGTCTTTAGGCTACCCCCTTCTAAGTTAAGTTCTAACTCCTTTACTAGCTGGACAACTTAAGCATCAAGCTAAATCTTTAGGCTACGTCCTTCGCAACTAGAAGGTCCTCTCAATCCAGGTCTCTGATCTCCCCTGGCTGTACCTAGCTATTTTCAAGCTTTATGTTTAGGATTCTCCCCTACACACTACAACTCTCAGAGCTTCTCTATTTAAATAGCTATAAGCTAAATCAAAAGACGTTCTCCTTCGCTTCAACTCCAAGACCTTCCTAGTTTAGCTCTTAGCTCTTCCCTTGCTGTACCTAGCTATTTTCAAGCTAAATCTTTAGGTTCCTGCCCTAACTGCCCATGACTTACATTTCTAAGCCTTTTTTCCGGCGACTTCCAGCTTAGTGGATGCATTTAATTAAGCTCTGCCGCTGCCCGGAAAAAGCCAAAATCTAATTAGCTTTTTACCCAGACTCGCTGCGCATTGCCTCGGCTCGCAGGATCTAATTAGTGGCGCAGCAGGAGAAGCAGAGAAGGGGGAGTAGAGGGGAGAGTCTCATGTTTGATCCTGTACAAATTAACAAATTGTATACGTTTATTAAGAGCAAAGCAAACGGAAGGAGCACAAAGCACATGAGCCAAAAGAGAACTGCAAACGTCATCGAAAACAAAGTCGGAATCGCCCTCATCCTCATCCTCATCCTCCTCTCCTCTCAGCCTTGTCCTTTTTTGTGCTGTGCCCTGGCTCAGCTTGCAACGCCTCGTGCTGCACTCAAGTGGCTTTATCAGTGGCAACCGCAGCTCCCTCGCCGGGATACGCCACTCAGCCACTAATATCCTTTGCCAGTTACTCGTCTCCTCCTCCTCCTCCTAGTCCTCCTCCTCCTTCTCTTTCTTGTCTCGACTCGTTTTCATTTTCGGAAAAAGCAAAACGGCGAATGAAAATTGCATTCAATTGAGCGCATTTATTGTTCGAATTAACTCATGGAGAAAATTCCATTAGCTTGGCGGAGCAACTGCACCCTGGCAGAATTTAAGGGGGGGGGGTGGTGTGTGTGGTTCGTGTTGCATGCAGCAGACACATGTGGCGCATTAGGCGAAGGACGCATCGAGAGCGGCTCAGCTTTTGCTCAGTCTTTTGTTGCGTTGCGCTTCACGTACAAAAGGCCACGCAATCAGCGCTGCATGCCACATGCCACCCACAGTCCACCCACCTGCAGCAGTGGCAGCTTCGGTTATGATTGACAGCTGCCACGCTGCATTTGAGTCGCATCAAAAAGATTCGTGAATGCAGCGTTTGATTAACTCTGCACAAGGCAGAGGTACTGACAGAAATGAAAGGCAGTATGTACTGCCTGTATACCCTAGGTTGTCAAGCTGAAATTAGTCGGTGATAATCTAGAAGATTTTATAAGTCGAGTTATAAATTTGCAGCTAACTATGCGTCATTATATCTAAAATAATCACATTTAAAGTTTAGTTTTGAATTTATGGAGGCCGTGGGCGTGGCATCTTAAATTTAAAATATGCTTTATCTGAAGATGATAAACAAGAACTATCATGCCAAATATGCCGTCTCTAGTCCTTATAGTTACTGAGATTAACGTGCTCATACAGACAGAAATTTCTAAATTGAGGCGTCTGTTGATTGTATCTAAGAATAGAAGTTCTTAATAATCTTTTACGCCTGCGTTTGCCTGTTTGCTCAAAACTAATATACCCTCTTAAGCAATATTTAGTGATTGTAGGGTATTAAAAAGGCGGTCACATGTTGTGATTGGTTTTTAGCCGCACATGAGTTTATTTTTGTCGCAGGAAAAACTCTTTGGACGAGCCTTTGGTCTAATTAGGCGTGCAGGTTACAAAGGCGCAACCGGAATACGATTCGAGGGCCCAAGGACCTGTATGCGAGTGCAACTTTGCTGCTGACACTCTAATTAATTTCTGAGAGTGAGAGGTGCAGGGCGCAGGGGGCAGCAGGCAGAGGAAGGTAGCTGAAGTTAGATAAAAGCCAGTTGCAGTTGCCCAAATTAAAAGAGCAGAAGCAAAAGTTTTGTTTATCTGAAGTGGAGCTCGCCCCTCTCGCTCGCACAGAGACCACAGTGACATTGTTTGCCATACACTTCATTTATTTGGAATTAGACAGAGATGAAGTGATACAGAGAGAGAGAGGGAGAGGGAGGGCGAGAGGGAAGGTATCAGAACACTCGCAATGCACTCAACGCCAACTGGCATCGAATTTGAATCCTTTGTGCAGCGTGCCAGGACACACATGCTCATGCATACATTGCCACAGTCCACACACAGTCCTCTGTCCACACAGAGTCCAGTTGGAAAGTAGCCTCCTGCCTGGTCGGACTGCAGCCTGTGCAGCAGACCAAAAACCATTGATTGTCATCGAATGGCTCTGGCTCCAGAAAAAGCTGCTCTCAGTCTGCCCCAAAGTCTGTTTCGCCTTCGCCTGCTCCTCTCCTTCTTCTTCTTTCAGCTTACGTGTTTTTGTACATTTGTTACGCTACACGTAATGCAGAGACTGGGAGACTGTGAGACTGTGCGTGGTGCTCCTGCTGCTGCTGCTGCTCTGCATCCTGTCCATGCCTCGTCACGCCAAACTTGATAAATCTCTAATGCCACTTTGGGTGCGCCAACCACATTGAAGTCCCCCTGAGTGGCCACACTCCTCCCTCTCTGTTGTCCTCGAGCATTTGTGTAATTTCTGCTGCTCCAACTGCCCACTCTGCTCTGCACTCTCCCCTCTTCTTTCTCTCTTCTGTCCTCTTGCCTCTGCTCACTCTCTTCTTCACTCTTTCCTCTCTTTCTACACTTCCTTCTGGACGTGTCAGTTCAGTTCGATTATTAAAGGTTGCTTGATATTTTGCACAAATGTTTGGTCACTTGTCGTGCTATCTCTCTCTCTCTCTCTCTCCGTATACTTCTCTCTATCTGTGTGCCTGTGTGTGCTTCTCCCTGAGGTGCCTGCTGCATTTGACCTGAGCTTAATCAAAGGTAATTAGACTATTCTCAGTCGAGAGTGCTGCTGACACACCAGAGCAGCACCAAAGCAGCTTACGTTGAATTTACGGTAAATGCGATATACCGATACATCGATAATGCGATGCAACGATACACCGATATACTCTGCAAATGGAACTTAAAGTTGGCAACGATAATTTGCTCAGTTTTGGGCAGCGCGTTTCTTGTTTTCGGCAGCTTCTGTTATTGGATTTCAAAGTTGTCTAATCTCAGTGCCTGCCCCCCTCTCTCTCTCTCCCTTTCTCTTACTGTCTCTCTCTACCTCTCTATGACTGTCATTTCTTTCCCTTTCTACCTCCCACACCCCCCACACACGCCTATCAACGTTCCTAATGAGCTTTTGGGCAGTCGCCTCATTGCATCGCCGGCTGTAAAAGCCACTTGAACAAAGCTGGCGACGCTCGTCTAATTCCTTAATTAAAATCGAAGCCTACGCTTTGCGGGCAGGGGGGGAGAGTGCAGAGGGACAGTGGGGGGAGAGCAGTCTGTGCGAAATCCATTGACTGATTGCAATATTTCACTTTTAAGTCACACAGTGCGCTCGCAGGCAAACAAACCAGGACAGGCAACACGGCGGCTTAATTTGTATGTGCAACGGGGCAGGCAAGGAGAGGGGGCAGGGGGAGAAGGAGGTGGACAAGGGACATGGCAGTTGGCGGGGGGGAGGGGGTGTTCTGCAAGCAAGTACGTTTTATTAAAATGGCCGAGAAGAGAATCAGTGCGCTACAAAGTTGCAATTTTAAAACAAAGCTTGACCAGGCAGTTGCCACAGACTGTGGCATCTTGTTTTGCCAAATGATGCCGGCAACTGTGGCAGCACTCGTCGTCGTTGTCCTCGTCATCCTGGCATAATAAATTAACAAATTTGTCTGCGCTCTCACTCGATATGCAGGCGGGCGCTGACAGCCACTGACTGCATCCACCTGTGCCCAGTGTCCACTGTCGGTTGTGTTCCCTTTTGGGTCCCCTGCTGCCAATCATGTCGGATTAATAACAACACGGCGAGAGTGGAGCAACCTGCACGTGCTCCTCCCCTCTCCCCATGCTCCTGCTACTGTCCCAGCTCCTCTCCCTGCTTCTTCTCCTTCTGCTGCTCCCCTGCCTGCCCCACTGTGCTTTATTCACGCCAAGCAGCCAGAAACCATTCAAGCTGCCACATCTGCACCCCAGCTGGACAATGCCACACCACATCAGCTACTGCCCCATACCTCCCCTTTCCCCTCCCCGCTCTGTGGGCGGCTAAATGACGCGTCGCCTGTCAGTGCATTACATGAAGCTGAGGCACCCATCCCGCTCCCCTTGGGCAACCTCTCCCAACTGGCTTTTAATTGTAACGGGCATCCAAGTCGCAATCTCCCATGTTCCGAGTGCATTTGCTCGTTTCCCCCTTCCCCTGCCCCTCTCCCACTCTCTCTCTCTGCCTCCAGTCGGGTCTGTCAATATTTTGCGTATTTCATTGTTGCAGTCAGTGTGGCCAATGCACGCGTTGTTATTGTTGTTGTTGTTGTGCGAGATTTATGCGGCCAGCACTTCAACTGTACCTACCTCCTCCCCCAACCACCCTTTCGGTCTTTGCCCCTGCTGTCTCCTGTCTCCAATGCCAGCCAAGCCACCGCAACATGTTGCAGGATGCGCGCTTAACACCCAAACGAAACCCAACGAACGGAACGGACACACTCACGAAAGAGAAGGCGAAGAAGGGGAGGAGGGGAGGAGATGAAGGGGATGTAGGAGTGCAGCGACCAACCTGTGGCCAGTGTGCACATTCCTCAATGCTTAAACGCTGACCGAGAACACTCCACAAGCACTTATTGTCTACCCCTTGAGGTGCAGTCCCCAAGAGGGCATTTGAACTTGCCACAATAGACTGACCATACCAATAAGGATAGCATTTACAATCCGATCAGAAAATATATAGACAGATATACGTTTTCAGTATTAAAAACTTTCTTATACACATCACATTTATATATAAGGCTACTACATACTATACATAATGAGATATATAATACTTCTTCATGTCTCATTTTTAATCGATTAATTAATCGTTTTCGTTGTCCATAACATCGATTATAGTTTAACCAAAGAAACTAAGGAATCTGTCATTTTTAAGGAGTGCTCTGCGATATTATATCAAGTCATATAAGTAGGCAATATATGTATGTATATAGAAAGTAATCAATATTTAAATCTTTAAACCGCTAATTTCATGATTGTTTATACCTTTGATGGTCACCCTGTGGATGAGGCTAAGAAGCAAAACAATTTAAATATATTTTAAACTTCTCCATTAATATTTCATAGGTAATAGTCCAAGCTATCGTTAATATATTAAAAATATATAATATATATTTAAAAATATTTTAAACATCTCCATCAATATTTCATAGGTAATAGTCCAAGCTATCGTTAATATCGATAATATCAGCAATTGTTTTACTGCCCTATACTGCACAGGGTATCACTTAGTCGTGCTGCGTTATCTATGCTTCCTTTCTAACTCTTTTTTAGCGCTTCCTTGTCCGTTCGTTGTTTGTCCGACAATTTGGTCAGGCGTCAGGTTTGGCACCTGCTGCTCGCTGGTGCCGCTTCCTGTTCCATCTTAGTCACCAATTCGTGCCCGGGCTTCCTATAGACGGACATACCTATCCACATATCTGCAAATACACCCGACTACAGTCCTGGTCAGTCTCTGCTTCTCTCTGTTTATTTGGCCTGTCTCGCTGGTTAGTTGTTTTTTTATTCCAATTCAATTTTGGCTTTGAAGCTCTCGTGACACTCTCCCTGTGTGTGTTTCTGACGCTTTGTTGTGCGTGGTCTGTGTGTGTAGGTGTGTTGTGAGTCTCTCTGTGTGTGTGTATGTTTTGATGCACGAATTTGTTTCGAAAATTGAATTAGATTGGCGAAGCGAACGAGCGGCAGCTGATTTGATTGCATTTGCCTGCCTGCTGCTGTTGCACGTTGCATGTTGCATGTGGCACGCTGCCGTTGCAGGCTCTTCTTGCGGCCAATGAAATTTTTGTGGCATGCAATTTGATTAACTGCAGCGCGATGCATAAATTATGTTAAATTATTCAACAGCCCAAAAGCATCAAAGCCAGGATCGGTATTGGATTAGAGAAGCAACTGAGGATTGGACGGGAGTGAGGAAATGTGGCATTGTACTATATATAGGTTACATATAGGTTATATACGCGTTAGAGTGAAGGGGTTAAGGGAGGGGGAGTATGGCACATTTATTGAATAGGATCTCAGGTTTGCACATTCTAATGTCTATTTAGACAAAAAAAGAAAGAAAGCTTAACTTCGACAAGCCCTTTTTTGATCTTAATAATAAAAGATTTTATTTTGACCAATATATTAATAATTATATTATAATTATATTATATTATAATTAATATATTAAGCAGTTTTTAAACGAACTTTAAGTGCTTAAGAAGAGCTTATAGCATTTTTATTGATATAAATAAATATTTGTTTATTCAACTTTTTAATTTAACAGATTATGTCATGTAATCATTTAAGAGAATATTGGTAATAGAGTATCTTGAAGAACATGAGAGATTTTCATATAGAAACCATTAGCATTTTAGCCGATAGTTTCTTTGGCAGCTTTAAATCGTATAAAGTTTATGTTGTTGTGATCCAAACTTGATGAAATAAGTTATTGTCTGTTTCTTTGGTATATCTTAGAAAATATCTAAAATTGAGATTGCAGACCTCTTTACGATATATCGGTAGGAAGCAAGTATACCAACTATTATTTATATAGATTTAAACTAGTTTGCGTTCAAGCAGCCAGACAGATAAACATAGCAGACCGACATGAACGTCGATTTATATCTGAGAAATGGCGGATTAAGCTGCGAAATTAATATTGTAGAAGGATATGGCCCAGAGGGCGCTGAAAGTATTCGCAACTGAGATATCGCAATTCAGGCAGGCAGCTTGTCGAGTTTTATGCGTTCTCTGTTGTAAAAACTAAATAATTATGTTAATTTTTTAGGCAGATTTTACGACAGGCTGGCAAAGTATTAAAAAAAGAAAATCGCACGAGTTTTACGACTTTGTAATAGGCAAATTTGCGACTTTTTTTGCATAATTAGCCACAGGGTGAGGGACGACTCGTAAAAATTGGCACGTGCAGCGAGTGAGAGCAGCTGTCGAATGCCAGCAGTGGGATGGGGTGTGGAGGGGGTGATGGGGTGACAGGGGCACATCAAGACCCGTCATAAATGTCCGATGTGCATAAATATAATTCTAAACTTAAATGGAATGATTAGAGACGGGCGCGATAAAGTGCAATAAAATGCGAGTCGACAATAAAGACGGCAGCGGAATCAGTTCGATTTTGAAAAGGGGGGAGAGGGTAGAGGGGGTTGTGGCGCTGACGTGGCAACTGTTTTGCATAGAAATTGCAAATGGCATTGGCATTGGGATTGGCACTGGGACTAGGACTGGGGTTGCTCCAGGACATGAGTGCAGGCAAAGTTACCTTCGCAACCTTCTCGATGCCTTTCGCATTTTCCACTTTATTAATTCGCCAATTGACAGACTTATTGCAAATCGAAAACAAAAGCGCGAACAGCAGCAGCACAAGAGCGAGACAGGGAGATAGAGAGAGAGAGAGAGGGGAGGAGGAATGCGTAAGTGAATTTGGGAATTCGTTCTGCATGCTGCGCCCCGAGCGATGCAATAAAAATCAAGCCCGCGACGAATTTGCGCAATCAGCTGGAAATTATTTACATGTTTATACGGAAATTGAAACACAACAAACACAGCACACACACGCAGGCACATACACAACAAACATAAGCACACACACACATTCCTGTCCTTATGTCACGTTGGCGAACTCAATAAAAGGCGTAAATTTACATAGAAAGCAACGCGAAACTCACATAAATTGCGCAATTAATGGGGCAAAGAGTGCGAAAAGAATTCATGAACAGTTTAGGTGGGAACATATGCGAGCATTCACTGCGGAAACAGTTCAGCCAGAGCACGAACCTGCTGATAGGTGGAAACAGCACCGCGATCCGCACAATGAATGCGAGTACAGTTTGAGTGAGAAGGTGCGGGAACAGTTAACCGCGTGTACAAAACTATAGACAAGTGGGGCATTTTGCGCTAGTTGAAAGTAAATTAATGAGGTAAAGACTGCGAAATGAATGCGAGAAGAGTTGAACACATGCGAATACTCGCTGGGGGAACAGTGCAGGCAGTGCTCACGAAGTTGCGAACAAGTGGGGACAGTTTCCGGGAAGCAAGGCGATCCCCACATTAATTGCGAAAAGAATGCGAGAACAGTTTTAATGAGAACATGCGTACAGTCAGTGCGGGAACAGTGAAGCCAGCACACGAACCTGCAGAGAGTTGAAAGCAGTTGGGGCAGGCAGGCCACCAGAAAAAGGCTTGGGGGCAGCTCGTAGTCTGCTCGGAGAACCTCAGGAGAAGCTCGGGGTAACTTGTGGGCAAGTCGTGGACAACATGGTGTTCCCAGTCAAGAATGCCACAACACTACAGCCATGTAATGCTCCACTTATTGCACTTCCTCTGAGCATGCTTAACTGTTCCCACTGCCACACTGATTTATACCACGGCCAAAGTGGGAGGAGGAGAGGGAGATGAGGAGCGAGAGCGAGCATAACAGGAAGGAGCACATCAATTGTGCCCGAAAGAAGCGCGCGTCCTTCGCTCCAACAAAATAATTTGAATGAAAAGTCCATTATGGCTTCCTGTGTGCCCGGCAAAGGACCCGACGCGACGCGACGCCAACGTCTTTGCCAGGCGCCAGCTTGCACAGTGATTCACAGTGACCGCAGGCGTGTTTTGCCTGCCAGCAGGAGGAGAAGAGGGAGGGGGAGGCAGTGCAGTGTAAGGAGGTGGTGTCTGCTGGGCAATCCTTTCGCAACTCAGCGTTGACTTAAGAGCACTTTACACATTCGTTTATTGTGCCGCCTTGTGGCACATAAATTCAATTTGACCAAATTGTTTTTTCCGCATTCTCTTTTACGTATCTTTCTGTGCTCTCAGCTCAGCTCTTTATTTCCGTGTTTTATTTCGATTGCAATTTGCATAAATAATCACACTTACATGGCGCCTCCTCCTCGTCTTCCTCCACGTCCTCGTCCTCGTCCTGCATTGCATCCTGGCTGCATATGCAAATGCCAGGCTCATGAAATGCGCATTAAGTTGCTTTAATTGCATTCAATTACCCCGTGCAGGCTGTGGGGCAGTGGGAAATGGGCGGGGCTTGCTGCAGCCTGCCTGATAAGGCAGCCACGAATGGAGACTTGCACAAAACTTTGGCACTTTGCTTAATTGCAGTCGTTCAATTTATGCAGCTTGCCATCTTATCAAAACATGCTATGCAACTCACACATCCCCCCCACATGCACACACCCCTCATGCACACCCTCTGCACACAGACCCCCTCTACACACACCGTCACAATGCACACTTGAGCGATTTCAACGCGGATTATACTAATTAAGCGCGCCAATACCCAAACCGAGCTGAATTGGCTATGGAAACTCGTGTAACTATCGAGAGGGTCCCCCAACTCCGCCTTGCCCAACTCTGCCTGCCCCTCTGCCTTGTCTGCCCCACTGTCCTGGCTGTCCCACTGTCCTGCCTAACCTCTACACCTGCTCCAGCCTGCCCCACTGTCCCACCTACACCTACATCTGCTCTGGCCTGCCTGTCCCATCTACCTCCTTCTACCTACTCTGCCCTGTTCTGCTCAGTTGCTCCTTCCCCCTTCTGCCCCCTACCAACCCCTCTTCACCTGCACTGCTTCTGGATCGCTTCCGCTGCAAATTGCATTTTCATTATCCGCTTAGCACGCCTCCTAAATGCGTGGCTCCACCGCACAGTGGGGCAACTTACTTGAGTTACCTCAGTTAGTCCAATAAAGATGTGTCTTGGTTTTTGGCGTGATTTACAGCCGTGGACAGCGACCACTTCCGTCTTCCTCAAGTGCCATGCCTCGTTTCGCTGCGCCTTGCCTCGTCTCATGTCGCGTCGTCGGCTTAAACAAATCATTTATGTGCGGCGCCTGCAATTATTTGCACTTAATTGTGTGTTAAGTGCGCAGCCAGCGATGCCCACGCAGAGTTGCACACGCCTCCGTTGCCGCCTCTGCCTCAATGCCCCGCTCGACCCTCGACCGTTGATTGATATCGCAGTGAGGCGTGCTGAAAATTATTTGCATTGATAATTCGCTGATTAATGTTTGCCACCGACGTCGCAGTCGCCAGCGCAGTCAGCGTCGCTGTCGACAAGCGCGTCGGTCAGCCAAAGTGTCGCGATTTGGTGTGCCTCATGTGGGTGCGGCTTGTGCGTTGCATGCAGCACGCTGTGTGTTGATGTGTGATGTCGATGCATCTCTGCTGCGTCTCTGCTGCGCCTCTGCTGGCTGCTGCTTATTGGATTCCGCAGGATTACGCGTTTATGCTGTAAACAATTAAGTGGGGCGTATTAAGTCGGATTTGGGCCCGACTAACTAATTTATGATTGCCTCGTGGGGTGGTGCAGGCAGCTGCAGTTGCTGCATCATTATTAAAGCACAACTAACCCGAGAACAATGCATACAACTTGTGGCTTAAAAGCTGGTCAAAAACAATAGGGGAATAAGGCTTAGAAAGCAGCTACGTATTGTAAGAAGAGAATTAATATTTTGGTATCTGTTCTACGAAAGCTTTGGCAGGATAATGAGATATGCAGATAAAACATGCCTAATGTGGACTCGACTGCTGATCCTGATCAATAACAGGAGATGTTTAAGAATATGTATCAGGTCTCCTTACGGTATAATAAACAAATAAAACTTGAAGAAATTGTAGAGAGATCAAAAATAGCATATTGTAAAATTTAGTTGAATGTTTTGTTAATATAAACAATACCTTTCTTGACAGAAAAACTATATAGTACGTATGTGTATCTGATAACTTTAAAACAGAGTGAAGAAGAATTGCTGTAAAGTTTCATCTATCTACCCACTGATCATGCATATTTATACTCTACATAATCAAAGCTTCTGCCTTTTTAAGCATTTTATATATATTGTGATACGAATATTGCCAGACACTAATAAATGCAAGCAGAACCTAGCAGAACAAAGCCTAACCTGACCCTTAGATATCCCTAGATATGTAAACTCTGAACAGAATCAATGTGCAAATTCGCTAAAGTCGAAAGCAGTGAAAAAGCATTAGAAGACATAATAAATATTTGAGCAACTTATTAAAAGCATTGACAGACGATGTTCGGCATTAGCAAAGCAAACAGAAACATCATGTACGGGAAGGGGGCTGGGATGGGAGTTGGGGTATTCCCAGAGTGAATTCGATTGCCAAAGGAAAAACTTGTTGCTAATTTATTGCGTTTTAATTCATATGCAAAATGTTTGCTGCGTGTGTCTCCTTTAATGTTCTTAAGTAAATAATCAAATATGTGCACTTAAAAGGCAGCTCTGAGATGGAGATGGAAATGGAGAAGTAGAAGCACCAGGAGGAGGAGCAATGAGAACGGATCTGGATTGGGTTTCCTGGCAACGCAATGCACATGTGAGCCAGGCCAGAATCTAATAAAGCTTCCGTGCCCAGCAGGATGCTTTGGCTCCATGCACCTTGGCAGAGCTGGGGAATTATTTTTTATTCAGGCATTAAATTGTTTTGGCTTTCCCTGATAATATCTGCATTTTCTTTATGTTTATTGTGATTCTTTCCCTGCCGCCCAATGCTAATCAAATTACAAGAAATGTGTGTGTGTCTTAGGGTGGGGATGAGGGAGAGTCTCAGCTCCCTTCGTCCTTCTTCCTTCTCGGACAGGTTTACTACCCTCGGCAGCTGAAGCGCTTCTCAGAGAAGATGACGACGGCACCTTGGCCCAATATTCGCGATGCCCTGCAGCGCAGTATCAAAAATAATTTGCTTGACAATAAAAGACGATAAACATTAAAATTATGTGCCAGAGAGATTTGCCAGCCAGAAGAAAAAAAGTAGAGAGAGAGTGAGAAAGAAGAAGCAGCCTTGTCAACGTATTATCCTGTTCTGTATATTCTACGTATTCGTTATATGCGCTCAGTCTGAGTCGCTTTATGTTTATTATGGCCCGGGGTGGCCTCCCCCGAGCAGTGCCAAGCAAGATCCTCGATTAGTCCGCCAAACTGACTCGTAACTTTCTCACCCACTGCAGCCTCTGCTTCTCCTTCTTACTCTCCATTGCCGTATCTGCCTTGTCCCTTGTCCCTGGAGACTATCGCTTTGGTCGGCTTTTTTATTCGATTATTTGCTTATGAAATTAAATTTCCCACACTCTTATACAACATTCTATGCTGCTTTTTATCCCATTCCCTCAATCTGCCTGTACCTGATTAAGTCTTTTATTTCTATGTCATTTTATAATTCGAACTAGTTTCCCACAGTTAGAGATATCTTGATGAAGTTTAACATAGATATGTTATATGATTCTTGTTGGAACAAGCTGAATATTAATCAGTACGTACTGTATTAGTCATAAATATCGTATAAATCAATAGAAACTATCGTCCGTTATATGTTATATTGTTGCTTTAACTCTTTCCTATAATAATACCGATACTATTCTAGATCAGTGTTAGTTATATTGTTGCCTTTTCCGTCTGCTTGATTTACAATAAGTTCTTATATCTAGTAGCTACAGATTATGTTTCATATATGTGTCACATTTGCAATGAGTTGGAGTAATATAAAACCTTCGTCATGACCATACTAAACATTCTTTACTGTTTATTGAATTATTTAGTTATGAACTTCCTATTCTATTCTCTCTCTCTCTCTCACTCACTCCCCTCCCCTGGCTGCACCTCATTACGTATTTCCACGCCATTTTGGCTTGTTACTTTTGCACTTTGGCCCCCCGAAAACATCAAAAAGCGCGTGAGAAGTTCGCCATAAAATATATTGCTTGAAAATTGCACTCAACTTTTTCTATTTTCATTATTTATTTTTTGTTTTTCGTTACTTTTCATGTGCTTTTCCGCTGTTGTTGTTGTTGCCTCCTCTTGCTTTGACAATTGTTCGCGCTAACGAAGTCGCTTTGCGCTTTGTTTTTGTTGCTGTTGTTGTTGTTGTGCCTCCCTGCCTGCAACTTGCACAATTGTTTGGCTTCTGTCATTACCTTTGACATGGCCCTGGACTGCTCTCAATGCTGTTGTTGTTGTCCCTGTTGTTGTTGTTGTTGTTGCTGCCACTGTTGCTGCCTTTTCACTGTCGCCGTCTTTTGTCTCACGCGCCATTGTTTCCGTCGCTTCGTGCCGCCCTTTGATCTGCCACAGTTGCATTTCTATTAATCGTAATGATGGGCCCCATTGCAGCTGCAACAATGGCAGCTGCCACCCACTGCCCCTGCCTCTTGCTCCTGCCCCTGCCCCTTCCTTTTAGTGTGAAGCTTAATGTGGTTCGAGGCGCGCTTAGTCGTTAAATTTAATCACAGTCTCGTGTTATCTACGGCAAATCTGAGATAGTTCTCATTGCAATTCAAAGTGTAAGTGAGGATCCCTGAGTTGTTACTCGAGGCAGACAATTGACACAGATTCCCAGCACTGAAGGGGCAGCAGGACTCTGCAACAGTTCTTATGCATGCGCATCCTTAGCCTTGACCCAAATGCAACAAACAAGGGATTAGTTGCTGCAGCTAGACCCGGTTTCGAGCTGCAGCAACATATGCAGCATGACCTTGAGTCCTAAGGTAGCTACGACTTGCACAGAGAGAAAGGGAGAATGAGAGAGAGAGAGAAAGATAGAGAGAGGTAGAGCATCAATTGCTTCCACTTAATAAAGCACACTAATGATGACCGCAGGACCACGAGGAATGCACTTGAGCACGTAGCTGGCAACGTGAAACCACTTCAGCTGCCTCTGTTTGCCGTATTACTTTGAGCAGAATAAGGTACTCGCTACTCTAATTCGCTTTTAATAATGTTGTTTCTCCCTCCTCGAGAGAGAGAGTTCTCTCGAGTGCGTCCTGCAACGTCGACAAATGTGATTGATTCCCTTTTTCTCTAGTTTTGTGTACTTTCAATTACGCTAAGATTCCAAGGATATATAAAGCAAGTCCAGTTATAGCGCAAATATTTGTGCAGACTGAGTGCAATAAGCAACAACTACACTGCCAAAAAAACTTTAAAATCGAGTGGAAACTCTCATCTACTCTCAGTATATGTTTACTACTGTATGAGCTTTTCTCTCTCTGTAGAAGGTAGCAGACTCAAAGAGACTTATCCGCCTCTTCAGCATGTGTGTGTGTGTGCTCTGTACCCCTTGAACCCCTTGAGTTTGGGCCATAAACTGCCTTTAAAACAAGTTGGTCTTGCAAAAAACCTAAACTGTTTATTTGCGGGTCGCTTTACCCCCAGCTGGGCACACACACCACACATCCATGTGGGCATAGGTGCATGAAAAGGGTTGCCACCATCCGCGTGGATCGGGTATCATGTGTGTGCAAGTGCAAACAGAAGTGAAAAATCTCGAGGGAACATTTGATTGAATCCAATTCGAACCGAGAGAGAGAGTTAACCGAGTCTAATGCGCATTTCTTGATTTACTTTCTCCCCCTCCTTCCCTGCTCTTTACCCTTCTTTACCAATAATAATCCCCGTCGCTTATCTGCGTTAAAATATCAAATTCTTTAAAATCATCTTCTTTTATTTGTTTTTGCCCAGTATTGATGCCTTTGATTGATTGATTCGATTGATGGAGTTGAGCAGAATCTGTTGTTGGGTTTTCAAAATTAAAAAGCAGCTTAGCTGCTCGTTCCTATATTTGCATTACACAAAGAGCATTATTCTTTCCTTGTACCAATCCTGCCCGAAGGCCTTTTATCGGCAGCCACGTGACATCGAAGGCTGAGGAGAGTGGGATGAACCCCCTCGGGCACAGTGGGCATTGTCTGGGAGCAGGCTTTGATCTATGCCCCATTTAAATACCTCATCGAGGAGGTAACAGTGCATTGTCAAGTTATTAGAATACTTTGAATATCAATTCGATTCGCAAATAAAACATATTCATCTTGCAATTAATTTATTCTTTATTACACATTTAGTTATATATAATATCATAATGATGCTTAGGGCTTTACTTAGATTAGCTTAGTCTCAACCATTTGGCTGTTCTGCTTCTTCTTCTTCTTCTTGTTCTTCTTCTTGTAAAGAGAGTTCTATTGTTTTGTGGTTCTTGTACTATGATCATGCTCGTGACACGACAACGTTCTGGACTTGGTTCACATCTTATAGATAACAATATAGATAAATAGAATACTACAGAGGTTACATGGAATTGACACACACAAACACGAACATCGAACTATGTTTAACAGCAAAATAAGTGTACAAAAATATATATATATATTGTATATCTTCAAT
Organism: Zaprionus camerounensis; assembly: GCA_018904165.1. Taxonomy (NCBI): domain Eukaryota; kingdom Metazoa; phylum Arthropoda; class Insecta; order Diptera; family Drosophilidae; genus Zaprionus; species Zaprionus camerounensis. The sequence continues at coordinate 13,248,019 of JAEIFS010000479.1, read as the reverse complement.
AAATATTTTCCGCTAGAGTTGAGAAGAAGCCAGCTACCTATATGAATCTGTATCTGTATATAGTATAAGATGAAATCGATGCGATGATCTTTGATTTGTCGTATTGTAAATAGACACCAAGAGAGAAAAATTAGTTGTAAGTATGTGATCATAAATATAGTGTAAGATTGGTAATTAGTAATCCTAGTTATGCTAGTAGAAAATGGACTTAGCTTAGGTTCGTTCTCTCAAAATGACAAACTAGCAGCTGCTTGCACTGGGCCGACCTTCATCGCGGAGGACTTAACTAAAGTTAACTAAGTTACGGGAAATCAATTAATTTGTAAGGGGGTGTTTAAATAACTTTACCAAAATGCACTTAGAAAATACTACGATGTTTTAGCAAAATTATTTATCACATTTGCGCTTATCCAAAATTGTGTTAAACCTTTTCTCATTTCTATCATTTTTGTTCAGCCTTCAAAATAAAGTTCTTCTTCAAAATCAGTTGAATTTTCCAGTAGTAAAATATAATGGGAAATCGTTCACAACATTTCCTCGTCGTCTTCTCTCTCTCCCCCTTCCACTCAGCTAGGGAGCGCTAGTTCTCACCAACGAAAAGTAATCACAAGTTGCGCTTAGGAGCCGTCGATTTGTAGCTGTTGCTGCAGTTACAAGTTGCTGTTGCTGTTGCAGTTGCAAGTCGCTGTTGCAGTTGCAGTTCCTCTCGTTGTCGTTGCACTTACTGCGCCTGCGGCTGAATCTGCACGGTGGCCGTGAGCTTGGTGGCTTTGCTTGTCGGCTGCTTCTTCTGCTGCAGGTAGAACTGCCTTAGCACTTTGCACATGGCCAGAGCAAGCAGCTTCCAGGCTAGCAGCTGCACCTCCGTGCTGGGAGGGGAAGTCGTTGTTGTTGTTGTTGTTGTTGTTGCTGTTGGTGTGGCTGCAGCTGTGGGAGGCGCCTCGTAGTCCACTTGGTCGTAGCCAGCCTCGAAGACTGCCGGGCCATCCACCTGATCGCCGTCGGTAACCTGGCTGTGAGTTGCCGCCGCTGCGGGGACTGCTTCATCTTCGTAGAAGGGAACAGCCATGGCAAGGAATTACGTCAATTCAGTCTGGTTTACTTTTTGAACTCTGTGTACCTTCTGCACTCTGTGTAACTCTGCTGTGCTGCTGTTGTTTCCGCGTTGCGAGCTCTCGTTCGACTGACTCGCACGGCCACGCAGCAGGCGCATTTATACCCGGGAAATGCCCAAGGCAGCCAGGGCAACCCACCACCACCACAGCCCTAACCCAATGTCGAGCACCCTCCCCCGGAACGAAGTAAGGCGAGAGAGCGCGTTTACTTCCGTAAGGACTCGGTCTCTCTCTCTCTCTCTATCTCTATCTCTGACTCTTCTCTCGGCTGTGTTGCAATGTCAGCTACTTTACGTGTCTGAAAGAGAGAGAAAGAGGGAGAGAGAGGAGGGAAAAGGTAGAGAGAGCACACTTGTGGCATGTTACGTTCCCCTTGCACGTTACGTTACGTTAAGTTCTTACGTTGTTGCTCTCCGAGGGGAAATCATTCATTCGACATTTCGAATTTTCGAACTCCCCTCTGCCTCAGCCTGTTTTCGAACTCGTCTTTGCCTTTCTGTGAGTTTCCTTTGCTTTGTGGTGTCCTTGACCAAATTCCTTTGCTTTGTCTATGCCAACTATGTGTATGTCTTGTGCCTGAGTTTCTCTGGGTACTGAGGTTGGCTCTGGCTGTGGGTATGCCTGTGGCTGCTGGGCCTGACTGTGTTTTTATGGCATTTTTCAGCACACACTCTAGCGGCTTCCTTGATGCCTTGTGTAGCTAGCAACCTGTGGAAGTTGTAGCGATTAGAGAAGGTGTATCCTACTCTATATATACATGTAGAACATGATATTTAGAGAAATTCATAGAGGGTCCTTCTATAGTCTATAAAGTTATCTGATATTACAATAAGCAATATTCAACTCGTTCGACATTTAAAGTCAATGTTCTCCCTGATTCGATTTAAGATTTAAACATATTTTTACAGCCACAAAACAATCAGAGTGCATTTTCATGGCACATGGCAGGAATACCATGCATATTTCATAGCTGTAAAGGAACCCACTCGCTCTATAGGGACTCTTCTCTACACACTACCTAACATCCTTCCTCCACCCGAATCAATTTCGCAAATCAACATAATCAACTTCTCGCCGTAAGACCGCACATAATGCACTCGGCGAAAACTTCTTCTGGTGCTGTAAAAAAATGTAAAAACTTTTTATAGTTGCCACATAAAAAATGCTGAATAAAATGCGGCGAAATGGCCAAAGGTACAACAAAAGAAAATGACTTTGGATGGGGGAGAGTTCCCCGAGTTTATTCCAGCAAGATAACAAAGGGCAGTCAGCTGGGCAGGTCCCTATAATGACATCATATGATGAGCTAGCTCTAACCTCAAAATCAAAATCAGAATCAAAACCCATGATCTAATTTTTGTGAGAGCCCTGTGGCATTGTCTCTGTTCCTACCTGGACCTGGCAGTGTCAGGGGAGTGGGGTGTGGGGAAGAGCGAACAAATAGCTGGCGAAAAGAAATGCAGAAATGCGAGCAAAGCAAAACAAAGAAGAAATTGTTTTCGCTTAAAAGAACATTCAAATGGAAATGTTCTGCTTGGCTCAACACAAACAACAAGTGCAGGCAAACAAACTGCATTTATTTAGTTAACAAAAAAGAAGGAGAACTGAAAGAAAGAATATACCATTTGAGTACCTCGACAGAACGTCAGAGCGTACAGACAATGCATAAAAGTGAAGTGCGCCAAGGCAGAGAGAGGGAGAGAGAGACAGGGAGAGAGGGTAGCGCAAGCACCTTCAGTGAGGTCCCCTGGGAAGAGTTGCGCTGCCTTTCCCGAACTGGGAATACTCTGAAGGAGGTTAATACTTGCAATTCTAGTAGAGTCTTGCCTGCCTGTTGTATTTCTCACTTGTCTAGCTAATATGCTCATTTGAGGAAGACAGGGTAGCGCGAGCACCTTCTGTGAGGTCCTCTAAGAAGAGTTGAGCTGCCCTAGTCAAAGTGGGAATACTCTGAAAGAGGTATATACTTGAAACTTCAGCAGATTCTTGCCTGGCTGTTGCCAACTCACTTACTTAGCTGATATGCTCACTGGGTACACATGTAAAGTTCCTTAGGGTAGCTGTGCAAAAAAGTATAGCATAAAAAGCAGCGTCGTCGTTGACGCTTGGCGCACTTTGTTGCCTTCTGGCTGTCAGATTGATATTAAATTATATACCTTATTATCATTTCGCCGTTGTGATGCGCCACTGCCAGAGGAAGGTAGCAACCGACATGTGTGTGGGCGTGGCACTGGTACTAGCAGAAAGCCATGTTTATTTACAGCTGGCAACAATTGTTGCTGCACTTTGCCGGTTGCCACAAGTCGCCCCTCTTGTCAGACAAGCCAAGGAGCGCACACACTTCACATGTGGCTCGGTTGCATTTGTTGTGTAAATTGTTGATATTTTTCAACAACAGACAGTCAAATGGGAGACACGAGGGGGGAGGAAGAGAGAGAGCAGCAGCAGAGCTTCGTCCTCGTAATATGCTTGATGGCTGCGCGCCCAAGTGACATTAAATGGCTGCAGTTCTGGCTTGGCTTGGGGTTTGGCTTTGGGTTCGCCCGGCTGCACTCATAAAAGTGGCTCAAGTGGCAGCGCAGCAGCTTTAAGACTCGCTTTAAGGCCATATAAAATATTTATTTTACTTTACGTTCTCTTTTTACAATGGTTATCAAAGTAAATTGAACTAGCGTATCTTCGATACAGGATTAAAGCTCTTCGATTACGCGCCCTGCTGCATTTGTTTTATTTGTTTTTGTTTAGTTTTCTAAGGACTTATCGCTGATCGACTTAAGCTTCAGCTTTTGTTCGTCTTTCTATTCATGGTAAATAGTTTTCGCAATTTATTTATTCTTCAAGCTAAAGGATTCCCCAATTGTTTTCTATGAAGAACGAGACGATTAGCCTCGGCCCAGGCAACCGAAAATGAGTCCGCTAATTAACAAATTGATTTATGGAAATTAAAATGACAATTCCCTAAGGGATTCACAACAGACTCATATGCAAATTTCCCGAGCCGTGCAACCCTGAAAAACTTGACTTTGCGGTTTCACTGCAGAATGTAGAGTGGAGAGGGGAGAATGGAAAGTGGAGAGTATAGACTGGAGACAGACATTTAATTAAGGTGTCTTCATGGCAACAACAAGTCGATCCCAGTGGTAAATGGGTCCAATTAATAACGAAGCATTTGCCACATAATTCATGTGGTTCCAGAGGTGGGAAATGCCAAATGGGAAGCTGATGATGAACCCAGGATGGGTCATAACTTTGTATCCCCTCCTTCCCCCTTCAACTGTCTGTCTGTCACTCGGCCGAGTTTAGAATTGTTTTGTTTTTGTTTTTCCAATCTTTTGCATTGGTCACATTTGGTCAACACTCGCGTTTTGCTGCCTTTTTCAGTATTTTTTGTTGTGTTCTACGGCATAAGTTGAAGACTTAAGCCGACCTGAGTCTGACTTAAATTTATGGCCTGGACTGTGGACGACATGATGTGGGAGCTGTAATTTATGCAAATTGTTGCCTTTTCTTCGGTCGCAATTAATTCTGGCAGCCAGAGTTGTCCTGGCGGCAGTTCAATCATATCCTTAATCCCAACTGGTCTAGGCTCAGACAGAGAGACAATCGAAGGCGTCTTGTCGTTGTTGTCTTTGGGGTTTCATTATAATCGAATTTGAGCGATAAACTTGGCAATATCCTCGTCTGCTCGTCATTTACATGTTCTGGAACTAAATAAACATTTGCCGGACAAAACATCAAAAGCAAAAGCGTATAATTTACGGTTCGTTAGGTCAAGGATTCGGGATGCTCAGGCTATTCAGGGTATTCAGGCTATTCAGGCCATTCGGCCTATCAACCCGTCAGCAAGTCAAACTATCCCCTGGTTTCCTTATGCAAATCGACAACTTACGCATCCATCTTCGTCATGTCTTGGGGTTCTGCTTGAGTATTTACTTAGTGGAGGTGTTGGCTTGGCTATTAAATGGGAATTATACAAAAGCCTGCAGGACCCAAGGATCAGACTTGGGCAACAATAAGTTCCCTTTGATTCGGCCAACTGTCTCCGATCACATGTGAGTTAAATTTATGTGGTCAGCTTTGGGAATTCATCGCCATAAAAGAGGACAAAGCGGAGCACGAAAGGGACCACAAAAGGACAAGCACTTGCAAGAAAGTGCGCCCCAAACGAGACTTGGCCCCCTTCCCTGCTTGGCCAATACAAAAACCAGCCGAATTTGAATGAAGCGAAGACAGGCCAGGGGATACTTGACAGGGTGTGGGGGGTGGGGGTGTGGCCTTTGAATGGTCAAATAAGCATAAAAGGCGACAAAAGTGCCACTTCTCTCGCCTGCCTTCGAAAGGGTCCTTCGAGTGGATCTCTCTCGTTGTTGGGCAACACTTTAAAGTGCTTTCGGGCTTGTTGCTTAAATGATTAAATGCATTTCGAGGGTTGTTTGTTTACGTGCATGTTCCAACAATCCCCACCCCCACTTCCCCCACATTTTCTTATTCTTCTTCTAACTGCCGATTTGGGGCTTGTTGCGAGTGCGAAGCTCAAAAATTTCATATTAAATGTTTTATAGCTCGACCAGAGTTGCCGTTTTGAATTGTTGCCAGTCATCGAGTGACGTTCGTAATGTTTTTTACTGTCAGCAACGCATTTAATTTAAATTATATAACAGCACAACACTCTCTTTATATGCCGCATTTACTTTACGAAGCAATTCCAATCCAAGTGGATAAGATACCCTTACAAAGCCTAAGTCAGTGTATGTTTCCGTTTTGCTTATATCATAAGGTATTTGGGCAAAGACCTTCACCATTCTCCTCTAGATTGTAAGAGTATCTGACTGTCGTCCACTCTGAAGTCTACTTTGCTATCCATTCAAAGTAAAAAGGCAACATTAAAATTATTTTTTATCGACATTTTATTTGCAATTTGATTTTTAATTTTTTTCTTTAGGTTTCGAGGGTTGTTACGTAGCTACATTGTGTGTGTGTGTGTGGAAATCGTGTATATTGGCCTAGGAAAAACGTTTTGCCATTTTCATTTTACGATTGCAAAATATTTTAGTTTCATTTCGTTTTTCTTCTTATTTTTTATTGAGCATTGTAAAAAGTATTTTTCCTCATTTATCTCTGCTCGTTTAATTTTTAATATAAAGCGCCAATTTCCAAGTTTCCCCTCTCTCCCTCTCTTCATCTCTCTCTTCTGTAAAACGTTTTTTAATATGCCACATAAATTCAGCTGGATTTGGGCATTGAATGATTGAAATTTATTGACAAACAGCAAAGGCAGAAAGGAGCAAAAAGAGGAAATAACCTGATGCCAGACATCAAATAAATTCAGTGTACGCTCATAAAATTGTCTACGCCAAATCCATCCAATATATCAAATCTAGCTAAGACTGCAACACATCCCTCCTCATCCCCCTCCCTCCTTACATATGAGAGGTGAACTTAGCACTGACAAATCGGCGGAGGGCGTCGTGTTTGACTACCAATTATGAGCAATTGCCGCCTGCAGAGGGGAGAGGAAGTGGAAAAAACTCATATGATAATTTATCGCACATGCCTACACGATGTCGCCAGACATGTGTGTGCATGTACAGTGCTTGTCTGTGCGTGTTCATATGTGTTGATTATCCTTTTTAGGCTGGCGATGATTTGCAGCCGCTGCCACTAAATCAAGCATGCAGCATTAGATCACACAGTCAATCCTCCTACTCGGGCCACAGCCGGTTGAGCCATAAATGAATTGTTTATGGACTCGCAGAAGAAGTGTGAATGATGTGAATGATGTGAACGGAGTCGTCAGGCTGTTGAAGCCTGAAGATCTCGGCGAGGTATTTGCGCCGTATATCGAACTGATTGCACAGCCATAAATATGATATTAATTACGATTCGATGGAGAGATTGACTAACTGATTGACAGACTGACTGACTGATTGACTGACTGTGGTACTGACTGCCACCACGAGAGGGCGCACAATTCATTTGCCATGAAATTCAATCCTGGCCAGACAACTCTCCCCCTTTCCCTCTCTCGCTTATTTGTTGTTGTCGCTGTTGCTTGTTTGTTGTCGCTTGTTTGTTGTTGTTGCTGTTGCTGTTGTTGGCCACACGCCACACGCTCTCGAGCCCTCAATTAAAACGGGCCCCGGACGAAAGGAGGTTGGAAATAAAGGAAAGAAAAAGAGTTCAATTGACGGCTGACATATTCCTTTGTGCGGGGCGCTCATGCAAATTGTCGAAATATTTTCAACTGACCAACAATTGAGTGCTGCCTGCCCTGCACCACCCTCTCTCCCATGCCCCTGACTCTGACCCGTCGAGCCATCGAACCGGCGAACCACCTTTCATGTTGTTGTGATTGGTTTTGTCTAATGGAACTCGAGCGTGGCAACAATTTCATTGAATTGGATTTCAATGTACGACAAAAGGCGCGTTACTTTTTGATTTCTTTCTCTCTGCAACTGCCCCCTGCCCTCCCCCCTCTGCCACTCTCTCTCTTGCTGCCCACTGTGCGCTACACAATTCGTTGGTCATTAAAAGGGACACGTGCTTTAAGCACGTGCCCGACTCAGGTTCTCTCCGCATGGAGCTGGACACGCTTTTGTTTAAAACTTGCCCGAAAACATTTCCCCGTGCTGGAGTAGGGGCTCAGCCAGGAGACAGGAGAGAGTGGAACGGGGCACAGGGTAGGGGGGAGCTGCCTTACAATGCCACTGCCAATGTGTAAATATTTGAGCCCGACTTGACACAATGCGTAGCGTTTTTCGCTTAATTTTTGTGCAAACACGTTTACTTTGTTGCGGTGGGGTCCTTTGAGAGTCCTAGCTAGGTCCCCTCACCCCCATCACCCCCGTCACTGTTCCGGCGTGAGACCATCATGTTAATTTGTTATTAATTGTCTGCCTTGGCCGTGTGTCCCATTGTTGTCAGTGTGCTGGGCTCGATGTGCTACTGATTTCTGTTTTGATTTCGGTTTGTTGCTGTGACAGTTTCTGGTAATGCGAGAACCTCTTCAGGGCAGCAGTGACTAGACGGCGGTACCTCAGGGCCAGGGGGTACCTCAGGGCGTGGGAGAGTAAATACAGCCATTGTCAAAGAAGGTTTCACATTCGGACTGTGTGCCAAGTTTGTCAGAACACTTCAACTTTTATCGATGCCCAGACAACTTCAGGAACTTCCACTCCATGTACCCCCTGCCCTACTTCAGCCCATTCGCTGCGGTGCTGTCGGAAGGTTTTCATCCATTTCCGACATGCAGGCGCGTCGAATTTCCCCGACGAGTTGCATAAATTATAAAGAACTCTAAAAAGTGGAATGCCGGCAGTTTAATCAAGCACAGACACACGACTCGCTCGTCATAATCCCTTTAAATGCAGATCGAGCGCGAAAGGGGTAACCCCTTAACCCCTTGCTGGACCTGGTGCGGGCGTGAAAAGCGCATCAGGCACAGGCCGGGGAGGCTAAAGGATTCGCCGCCCACTTGCCAACGGCTGCTGTGCTGAAGTGTCTCTCTCTCTCTCTCTCTCTCTCTGGATGGTGATGCCATCAATGTCAGTCATAAATTCATCACGGGAATCTGTTTTGGGTTCGTGCGGTCACGTGACTCAGTTAGACAATGTTTGACGCAAAAGTTTATTAATTGCTGGAATTAAAGAGAGAGCTCTCTAACCCTGCCCCTCCCCCATCTCCTACGCATCTGCCCTTGTGAGGGGGGCGGGGTGGAGTGCGAACCAGTTTGTTGCCACAGCAACAGCCACAAAAACTATTACCAATTAAGTTAATTGCGTAATTTTCAATATGAACTAAACGCCACAGGGTGCTCCTGCTCAGAGCGAGGGAAGGCACTGAAGTTCTGAGAGTATTTCATATACGTAGACAAAGCTCAAGGCTTTCCTGTTCTGTTGGAACTGCCCTCGTATCTAACACACACACACACAGACAAATATGGCTGTCTGCTTACATAAATGGATTGCGCATCATGATGACGGTGTCAGGAGCAGCTTAAACAAATATAAATCCTTGTGCTAAACACATGCCAAGCCAAAGGACAAAGGACATTACACAACGACACACTAGACTTGTCCCCCCCTTACCACCCTTCTTCTCCCCCACTCACTCGCTTCATGCGCAGACACACAAAAACAAATAATTACAAGTAAAAATCGCTGGCAGGATAATGGCGCATAATGATGAGCCCGACACAGGACCGACTGGGTCTGGGTCTGGGCTGAAGCAGACGCTCCCGGTCTGTCGGCAATTAAGCATTTTCAATAAAATTTACACCTGAGCTCATTTTAATTGAGTTGCAAGCAGGAAGCAGCAGCACAGCACCCACTCGAAGCGAGTCGAGCCAACAAGGACATGTCTAGTGCCAGCCCAGCCCCAGCCCCAGCCAAACCCCACAGCAGCAGCTTCAGCAGATAAACTTTGTTTTCCAGATCGACTCTCCACCTAATTGCCCGGCCATGTAGTTGAAGCTCAAGTTGCCAGTTCCTCCCCCTCCTGCTACCTCACCCTGTTTGTCCGACGACTTTTTTAAGTATTCCAATTGATTCCTGCTTCAATGTAGTGGAATTGATTTGTGGGCGAGTGGCCACGCCCCGCACCAACAAATTAGTTACCATAAATAAGCGCAGGAAAAATGCGGACACGTGAAATACTTTGCTGAAATTTGCATAGACATGCGGAAAACTGGGGAGGGAGTGCATATTGGCATATTGCCTAAGGAAGAATCCTTAGAAATGTAAACCTGAATGCGAGAGAGGCTTTTCTTACTATCATTTTATATTCATACCCGTTACTCATAGGGTAGAAGGGTATTTCAACTTGGTACGAGTCAATTTAGCCAAGTTTGTCTGTATGAACATCTATATCTCAGATACTATAAGAGCTAGGACTATCAAATTTGTTGACTATATGTCTTGTTACTGTACAAAGCTAAAGCTTATTAAACAATTTAGAAACATCATCTTATGAGCCCATTAAAGTGAAATAAGTGAATTGCTGGCGTTAATTAAAAGCTTAAAAATACATTTTTGATTTGTACAATAAGAAGCACACTCCAAATTATTTCATATAATTTGCTGTTGAACGGATCCTAAATATATCAGTAATTTAGTAAATAATTAAACTGGTGCAGCTTCAAGTATCAGGTATATCACAGTCTAGCAGCCTTGCCTGTAGCTTTCTAACTTGTCTTTCATAATTATGTCGCATATAGCGAAATTTCATTTCGATCCGCAAGAACATAAATTGGCAACACGCAACCTCGGCCACCCCCCGCAGTTCGCGTAGAGGCGATGGCAACCCTCACCAGGAGTATGAAATTGGCAATCATTGCGACCCAAAGTACCCCGGAACATGATCCATAAATGTATCGCATGCAAATTTGTTGCTTGATTTGTTCACTTTGCCTCAATTTGGCGATTTCGTTTTCCTTTTTCGTTTTGTCGCTTCAATAAAGTTTCCCCGCTCCCCTCAGCGTCACATTGCATTCCGCAAATAATTGCAATTCTCTGCCTCCCGTCAAACTGTGATTTTTTTAGAGCTTGCAACCCTGAAGTGCCTTGACATGTGTATTCAGTCTTGCTCTCAGGCAATATCTTCTATTTTGCCGTCCCCGTCTGGCGGCATTATTAGCATGCGACTGCTGATTGAGACTAATATTACGGCAAATTGTTGCCAAATTGAAGAGCAATGCGCATTGAGCTACGATGCAAATCAATTTGGGATGACCATGGTGACAGGGATGTGTCCTCTCTCTCCCAAGTGTCCAGCGCGAGTGAATCTGAGGAAGGACGAGACTTAGTTTTGCCAGTTCAATTAGAATTATCCTCGATTCGTCGACCTTTCTCAAGCTGCTTATCGCATAGACCGATTCGGGCCCTTTTAATGCAATTAAATGTCGCTCTCTCGGACCCAAGACGCGGCCCTTGTTTCTGTCAGTCGAGCAATTAAACTCGTCGTAGATTTAATTAAGCTGCAACAAATTTTAATAAGGCACCTCGAGGGCTGCGGAATATTTGAACTCTTTCGCAAAAAATTGTTAACAACTTCAATTAAATTATCAACTTTCAGTACGGTCAGCCGCTGGGCCCCATTTAATTGCGAATGAAAAAAAATACATATATAACAAGTTAAGAATGTTTAAGCCAGGTTTGCTTGACTGGAAGACACCCTTCGCGCTAATTGGAAGTACCATTACAAGCACCTTCTCATATTATTTGCCAATAGCAGGTGTGTTTATTATCAGTTCATGATGAAATTTGGTAGGGAGACTTGTAACATAGTTAACTTATTATGCAATAAACCACAAAGTTCTAGCGGAGGTGGCATCCAAAATTCAAAATAAGTTTATTCTTCTTATGGTTATAGGTACTTACATAACAAATTTTAGGTTCCTACCTTTAAAACTGGCTGAGATCAACGCGTTCATACGGACAAACAGACAGGACTAAGTTGACTCTGCTGACCATAAAGTTAATATACCCTTTTCTGCCTATTTTCAACCTTTGAAGGGTATACAAATACATATTGTACTCGTGTGCATGGTGCATAGTGGGTTGGGAAAAAGTTTCGACCGCTCGGGCTTAACCTGATTAAGCTGTGAAAACTTTTGCCGACTCGGCGGTCTGGCAACGCTTAACGCGACTTAATTGTGGTCGCAGGTGCCGTGCGCAGCATTTTTATCGTTTTGTTCACAGTTTACAGCGAGTTGAGCCTCTATTACGATTGCCCAGGATTGGGGGGAGGTTTCTCTCGCCTCTGAAGACACTTTTTACGACCTTTACGACTGTTTGCAGAGAGGCCATCGAAACGGCTTTGATTCGTCTTGTAAAAATAAAAATATATTTTGTTTGCTTTCAGCTCGTAAAAACACGCCCCAGGTAATTCGATAGCTCCTTTCAGAAACCCTTCTGCGCTGTCTGGCTGCAGGATTTAAAAAACTTTGCGCACTTTCCGACTCTCGCATTTTTTAATTGCCTGAAATTTAATATTTCCCCCTTCCCTTGTTGGCTTTTCTCCTTTTTATTTTATGCTAATTATTTTCGTATGCGGCTCGAATTCATTTTATTCGCATGTTTCCATGTTTTCCATGTTTTTCACATTGCAAGCCAATTATAAAATTTAATTTTTGCACTGTTCAAATAGCTTGCGGCGTCGGTAATTCGATAGTCACAATTAGCGGGCGCGAATCAGCCCGGAATCAGCCGGGAATCGGATCTGTAGCTGGTTGGAGAAGCTTTTAAGGCCGTAAGCCGCTTACCAGACAGATGACGACAGATTATGCGTCGCCTTGACGAGTGCATTCACGAGTTCATTCGAATGCACTCGAAATATGCTCGTGATTCAATTGACAATTGCACTAATCACGGCAGAGTCAGTGCGGTGCACGGGGATTATCTCACGATAAGCTATATTAATCTCACTTGCGGTGCTCTTAATTTTATTTACACCTGTTCAACTGTGGCACATTGGCTGTCCCTCCTCCTCACATACTTCCCCTCTTCCTCTTTGCATCACTTGCGAATGCATGCGGCTATTTATATTTATGAGGTTCACTTCGGCTCGGCTCGATTCGGTTTGGTTCGGCATTATGATTCAATAAAGTGCGACGGGCTGGCGCTTGGCTTTTTTAATTGCTTTTCAATAAAATGTCAGAGGATGGTGTCCTGCTGCCATTCCCCATTCCCCCTCCCATGCACTGGCTGGCCAGAGCTGATAAGCCGCAGGATAATCAACGTGGCTTGGTGTGGCGTGACGTGTTAAAATGTTGTGTAAAAATCCGTGGCAGGGCTAAAATATTCACGGAGTGAATTAAAAGTGCTCGCTAATGTAATTCCCGCTCGGTCTGCGCTAATTTAAATTTTTGAGTAGCCGCCGCATAAATGCGCAGCGCGCTGTCCGCCATGCAACAAATTGTTGCACTGCCAACGCTATTCAAACTAATGTGTGCGCAACAGTGTTGTGCAGTGCTCTGTTTACACATGTGTAATGCAAGCCAGAGGCACAGGCAAGGGGGTACCCTTAGCTGCACCTATCTGCACTCCCCCCTTTGGCTACGCCCCTGCTTGCTGTGTATATGACACGACCACAATGCAGAGCACTCGCCCTCGCACGGCTCGTTGATTTGCCAAAAGCAGACAACGTACACACATAACATATCCCCTTTCTTTCCACCCCCTCCCTGGCCACTCTTCATGGCACAAAGTGCATCAGTTGCGCTGCGTTGCACTTTCGAGTGCATGCCCCCTTTCCCTACCTCCCACCCACACCCGACTGCCTGTCGGGTGTCGATAGCAGCCTTAATTAAAATTAACATTTTTTGCACAAAACCTAACAGAGATCAGCAGCAGGTCCCAGCTCACAGGTACTAGGTCCCCTGTTGGCAGGTCCCTTACATTGTCAGGAGCCGTTTGATTTTAGGCCAGAGTTAACTCAATTTGCTGCCTCAACAGGGCCAAAGTGGCCACAGCCAGAGCAGGAGTAAGAGAGAGAGAGAGAGGGAGGGGCGCACATTTTTGGATTGATTCTGATGATGGTTATTTAATTTGAAGCGTCAAGTGGGCGTTATTGATGCGGCTTAGAGTGCTTTTACATTGATGGGGCGTGAGCTCATCTGAAAGTTGGCGAAATTTGTCAGAAATGCAGCACAAAATATTGTAGGATTTTGATAACAAATATTGCACAGAATGTGCTTAGAACAATTTACTTAGTTGGTTAGTTTGCTTGGTAAGTATAATAATAATATACCAAAGTACTTTATAGGGTATTTCCCCAATAAGGTTAAAAGTACTAGATCGTTTTATAACTCAACAAAATCTCAAAATCTATATCTCTTACTAAGTAAAGTATTACATCAAATTGTGATTCGCAAAGTATTCTGATAGTCAACAGAATCTGTGGCTATCTCACCTATAGATAAGTACTACCTAGTATATATTGTATATATATTATATGTGTTATATATTCACACATATATACATTATATTAATCCCTATAACATAGAAACGCATTTACAACTACCCATGTGGCCGTATTCATTTTCAGCTCTTACTTCCATTTAGTTTATTTGAGTTTACAAAATGCATTTGGGTTGCACGAGCCACGGGCGGTGTTTCGTGCCGCACGTTGCTGGTTACGGGTCCTGGTGCTGCATGAGTAAATATCAATATTTACACCTTTAATTAAAAACGCTAACACGGTTATTTAGGAGGTACCAGACAGGAAGTCATCCGTAGTGCGAACAAGTAACACGACTCCTACTGCCTCTTCCCCTCTCTTCTCTCCACTGTGCGAAAAAGCTTTTAAGCGAAAGTCCCAAAGTGAAAATCAAAAATATTTTATGGGTCGCGGCTCTGGTAGAAGAGTGTGGCAGAGGGTATAAAGGTTTCTGAACGCGGATTATAACAAAGAACTAATTGTTAAAGAACTATTTGTGACAGAGGCTCTCATATGGTGAATGAAGTTAATTTGCATGAACAATATGATGAAAATAAATGTAGCAACATCTATGATTAGTGAGGGCTTTCGATAGAAGCAGTTGAAGACGGTAGCTGCACGTTCCTGGAGAGTAGCTCGCATTAACAGCAGCTGTTCCATCTAGAAGAGGTATATTAATCAACAAGTCTTGGAAGATCAGTTATTGAATCTGTTACTCACCTGCACTATACGCAGGTTATGCGTGCTATGCGTCTCTTTATCTGACAGTAGAATCTCAAACTCGATGAGATCATTTAAAATCCTCTTCTCCAACCGATGGATTTCCCTAGTCATTTCGTAGATGTAGATCACATTCGAATCGATGAAGCCCGCTAGAACAATTCCAATCACAGCTCCTAACAAATTATCCACGTACTTATTGAGTCCCAACTGAATGTAGAATATGATTTCAAAGGTTAGTGCACTGATATGAACGGGCCACCAAAGCATCTGCAAGTTCTTGCTGAGATCGAGGAGTTTCTTATAGTACTGCAAATAGTGCGATCGTTTAGCCGGGCTGCACTCAAGCCGCTCATCCAGGCAAAGTGCCAACGAATCAAGGTAGTAAATGTTGAACAAGAGGGTAGCATCTGTCAGCATTAACTGCATCACGTGGTGGCACCAGGTAAAGAGCAAGTACAGGTTCATCCAGGGGTTATCGGAATCGATCCACCAGCTCACGTTCAAGCCACGTACAATGTGAGCTGCAAAATCTGATATACAGACTTTGACTTCTTTACCAAACAGTTGCCGATGCATCTGATCAAGTGACAGAAACTGATTGAGGACTTTCTGCAAGAGCCGACGTTTGCTCTTCATGACCAAGCTGCTGATTCCAATGATGGTGCATCCCATGGCCCAGCTCGAGGCCCAATTGAAGAGTACATTGAAGTACTTAGAACTTTGATTACTGGATACTAGTCCGATCCCCAGTTCGTAGAGTCCAAAACAACTGGCTGGCAAAATGAACACGAGGTGCATAATCCAGAAGTACCATTGCAAAAAGATAGATAGGATGAATTTCTTCCTGTAGGCATCAAAACGAAACTCAAGAACTGCCGAGAACTTAGATAAAAGATCCAACAGAAAAAATAGAACTTTTAGTACCAAATTCATGCTTACTACTGAACAACTCAACATAACTGAATAACCAAAAGGGAGCAAACAATAGAATATTTTTCTTCAGCTTGTGGAAGTCTGCACACCCTTTTGGAGGTTCTTATCACCATTAAAGAATCTTCTTTGAACTATTGTGTAGCGTAAATTGGGTTTGTCATATGTTTACTGGTTGTTAGAAGGTTATGGAAGATGTAGGGATCTGTTTTGTTTGTAAAATGCAGGTTTGTATACCAAATCTAACATTGCGACAGATATTTCTTATATATCTTAGAAAGATCTGATTTTAATGAGAAGAATAGACTAAACAGAAGACATATTTAATATATTTCGTTTGCCTTGTTTAGTTCACATAAAGAATAAGCATGTCTACCTAAATTAGAGGTCAAGTTACTGATGAAAACCAATACACTTCAATTCAGTACACTATCAATTCTAATAATAGCTAATCGCTTGACTATCAGTCCTAATGTGCAGTGCTTTAGCTGAGTTATGTGCCTAATGTGGGTACAGGAGGTGTTGCCTGTAATATTGCTTCAGTTCGGCGTTTGTAATGGTCTGAAATAGATGTAGTTCGTTGTTAAAGAGTTTTTTCACGGGAAACTGTATGTGCAATGTATGTATGTGCATTATCCACTTGCAGGCCCTTCTCTGTGTGTTGTGTATCTAAAATATTTGCCATGATGCACGTGGCGTCCATTCAACGCGTTCATACGCGCAGCGTGCAACGCCCGCCACGGTGCCGCCGTCTGCTGCATGTCGTTTAATTAAAAAATGCCCCAAAAGCATTTACCCCAACCCCCGGATGATGCACTCCCTCTGAGTGAGTATGTGTGATTTTAATGAAAACGGAAACCAAATAATCAGTGACAATCTCTGGCTGGCATCGGATCGGAGAGGGGGCGGCGGAGGCGGAGGCGCAACGGTCAAGCCAAATGAAACAAAGCCAAAGGATTTCCATAATAAAAGTGCAGCTTGCGGAGCGTATGAATTTAATGATTTAATCACACACACAGACACACACACTCACACATGCACATGCACACCCCTTGGGGCATGTTGCAAGTGGCACGCCTTGTTGACACTGCATGCGTGTCAGGAGAATTTGTCAAAAAAGTGCAAGAGTGGCTCAAGGGAAATACCCAAGTGGAATTCCAAAAGCCAACACCCCCGAGCGCCTTTCGCCCTTACCCCCTTACCCCTTACCCCCTTAGCCATGCCCCTGCTGCCGTTGCAACCAGTCTGCCCGGGGGGCGTCGTTGCAATGCGCAATGCAGAAGTTATTGACTTGAGCGGAGAGAGAGACTGGATTGGGAGACTGGAAGACTGGGAGGAACTGCCAAATGCTGGCATGTGGTCAACATTTAAGTGTAATTAATGCCCGCGGCCCGTGCACAGGAAGTCGCATTCGCTGCAGCCAACGACGCACTTCCGCCTCGCGATATGAATGGCAAATACCGATTGCGCTTAATTTGATTAGAGAATGCAGCCAGAGACTCAACTGCAGTTATCATTATAATATATAAGCAAGAATACATATACAAATATGCAAAGATATATTTACTATATACATATGTATACTGGTTTAAAATCCTTCTGGGTTCGGCATCAATGCGACCTTCCACCCACTCGCGTGGTGTCCATTGCAGGCCTAACCCTGTTCTAATTACAATGCTCTCCCCTTCTCCCAGGAGACTTCTAGTCAATCCACATCACACACTAAAGGAGCTTTCGGGCTAATTAATAGTGAGAGTTCTTTGAAAAGTTTTTCACTTTGAACTGTCAGAAACTATAGAGAACTATATGCAAATTTCCATCAGGAGTTTTCTTAACATTTCTCGCCGTTTTCTTAGTGCCGCGTTCCAAATGCAATTTGTTCCACTCGGCAGCTTCGCTCGCCGCATGTGGCATAATTACAGGCGTTCTATACTCACCCATGGGTTCGACATGTGAATATAGTTTTCGGAAAGTCAATTAAAGTCTGGCACGTCTTTCAAATTGGGCGGAAACATTCACTCAGACTTGCGGTTCGACCAGGTGAAGTAACTTATTGTGCGACTGACAGGGCGAGAGGAAGGGGAGCGAATTCAACACAGAATCCACTTAAAACTTAGTGCAGGGGGGTAAAGGGAACAAGCGTGTTCTCTTTAAAGTATTCCCAGCCAGCATGGATTAGCCAAATCGATTGTATCACAAGTTCCCCAACAACCCTCGTGCTCTTTTCAATATTCGAGCAATAAAAGTTCTCAGGCAAAACCCGTCAAAAAATGCAAAAGTAGAAAAAAGCCAAAACACTCATAATGATGACACACTTACCACATAAACCGCACACACACACGCACACCCACACACACTCGTCGTGCAACCCACAACAAACTACTCAGGGAAATGGGCCCCAAAAGGGTTGACAGAAGGCTTTGCCGGCGCTCAAAATGGCCACTAAAATGCACGCTAATGAGTTTCAATTACGGCCAAACTGTACTGAGAACAGTGGCATAGCCGAGGGGGGTAGGGGGAATGACAATTGGAGGGGATTTCCAAGCGTTTTTATTAACGGGCGAGGACATCGTTGTCGCTTCTGTTGTCAATTTACGTAAATTTTTGGCGCTGCTTTGATTGAAACTAAACGATGGCCCAGGGTAGCAGGCAGTGGCTGGTGAGGCGGGCTGAGGGGGTAGGGGGATGCTTGGCTTGGTTTTAATTAAATTCCCTTTCCCACAAAGTGCACTGGGCGCAGCTGAGCCCGTGCTGAGGGGGGTTCGTCACTTGTCGTTGTGATTTGGTTTTTTCGACTCGTAAACTTTTATGATTACAAGCTCGAAGTGCGCTGAATTCGTCCCTGGCACACGTTACAGTGTGACCAGTTCACGGGAAATAGAGTTGCCACCTTCAGCAGGAGGTTCGTCAGAGCCTGGGCCTGTTTGTGCCCACTGTGCATTGTCTGCCACTTGCGGCTAAATGTTTTTGGCGCCGTGCAGCTTAAATAATTAATGATTTAGCTTAGAGAGAAGTTGGTGGAACAACTGACGCCAACAGAGGGCGCCACAAACGTAATAAAACTGCCCAGTCAAAAAGTTAACTGACCAAAGAAAGATAGAAGCTAAAGGACAGAGAGGGAGGAGTGTGGGAGAGGGAGAGTGAGACTTGCAGACACTTTGGCATCGAGTGCATTTCAATTCCCAAGCGATTATAAACTACGCAGCCAGCGCCGAGTTGCCAGACCGTTTGCAAACTTAATTTACAACCAGCACAAAGAACTAACCACAACAACAACAACAGCAACAGTAACAACAGCAACAACTACAAAGGGGCAACAGCTGCAAGAGACTGTGCAAATGAACGACTAGCAAATACTCTGCACGAAATAGAAGCGATAATTGAAATGTTCAATAAGTAAACTGACTTTTTGATTTCTTATAACTGCAGAGCCTATATACCCCACTGGTGAGCCAGCATTTACAGGGTATACAAACACAACAGGCTACAAGTGCCGCACAGGAGGCAACTGCAGCACTTTGGCTAACTTTTTACTTTGTTAAAGTCCAACTCGGAATTGTGTTCTTCACTCTCCATTCGAACTTTGGCACTTGGACACCTTCGAAGCCAGAGAGGAGAGGAAGAGAGACACAGGAGAGAGAGAGAGAGAGAGATGAAGGCAGGGAGGAAGACAAAGTCCTGAGCCCTGAACCGGCAGGTTGTAACCCTGTTGTAATCGTGGGTCAGCCCCCCCCTCACTCCGAATTAGCTGCAAATTGTGTTTATTATTACTTTGGCACGCAGTTCTATTTCCATTTACCCTACACTCCCCTCCCTCTCTATCCCTTGTGCCGCGCAGAAGTTGAAATTTAAATTAATAAGCCAAGCAGAGGTCCAAATGCACAAAAGACTTGCCTCGTCTGAGCCCCGTTAAGCGTCTGGCGAGTGCAGAGTGCAGTCTGGGCCAAGATCTTCTCTCCTCTTGGCCCACAGTAAATTGCGCTTTAATTGCACTTTAGGAGCGAGTAGCGGCAGCTGAAGACAGCTGAAAACTTTGCTGCTGTCCGTGTCTGAGAGACACAAGACAGGAAATTGGTAATCATCATAAATAAGTGATTAAAATTAATTAAAGTCATTTTTGGGAGCAAGTTTGGCACTTCAAGAGTAGCAAAGAAAGAGAACTTTAAGGGAAAGAAAAGCATCGAGAAAGTCCTGAGAAGATTCTCATCTGTCTTCGGTTTATAAAAGTGCAAAGAGATGTTTAGCTAGAACACAGTCATAGTGGCAGCAATTGGGAACAGTCGTGGGAACAGTCATCATTAGGCTAATCCGAGCTGCACTTGCGATAGCTCCAGCTGATCCTCCATGTTCTGCACCGTTTTATCGTTGTGCTTGAGGCTCTTCAGCCAGGCGACGTAGGTGTCGGGTATGCCCGTCTCCACGGCACCCTTGACGAGCACCTTCAAGTAGGTCTCCGATGGTTTGCGCTCGAAGGGAACTTCCTTGTCCGCAACTCGTGCGCCTGGTGAGCCATGCAGATCCGTCTCTGGTTGCTTGGTCAAGTGGTAGGCGCGACAGACGATCTCAGAGTTAGTTGCCAGCGAGTAAACGGGCACATTGATGGGCTGGTAGATGCCTTCGGCAACGCCCTCTTGGCTGCCAGAAAGAGTAAGGAATGAAGGTTAGTCATCATCATTAAGCGCTGCCAGTGCAGGCCACGTACTTATCCAAGTCCTTTAGGTTCGACATGTCAATCTCCCAAATGGCGCCGAACACGTGCGATCCTTCCGTGGGCACTATTGTAGCAGGCGCTCCCAACCATCTGTTGTCTAACAGGTCGTTTTTGAGAAAGTCCAGGCGATAGTTCTGCAAAGAAAAGGGAGAATGACAATCCACACACATTTCCATTCCCACTCACCTTCAGTTTGCCAGCTCCAATGCGTTGTGCCGTGGGATTCTGTATGTGGATGCGACTGGCCAGCATGTTGCTGCCGAAGCCGAAGTAGAAGAACTTGCTGGCCATTTTCGGAGTGTTTACTTTGTTTAAAACCTGGAAAAAGCGTATGTACAATACATTGTAATTAAATGTTGAAAAACAAATCAAAGGCAGTGCTTCGTTAAATTCCAAGGCAAGCAGTGCCAGCTAAGTGGTGTGTCGGCAAGCAGTTCAGTTGGTTGGGTTCTCGGCTAGATAAGGTTGTTGTTCAAATATCATGTTCATTGCTAAGTGATATAATGAATATGTTAATTAAATATAATGTTAAACTTGTTTAACTAATTAAACAAAATGTTTAACAAATATGTGAAAACTCATTTATTACCTTCAAGTTAAAAACCAACGGCAAGCTCTGAAAGCTCATCCATCACACACTAAAAGCTTTGGTAGTGAACACTTGCTCACTCTCTCTCTCTTTCATTCGGACATCAAAAACAGCTGATTCACTGGCGTGTGTAAATAAATAAATCACTTCGGGCTGACTTACGTGGCGTGTTGTGTATGTAAAGAATACCAGGGACAACTGAATAAACTTTAAAATGATTTGGAATCTGGTAATTTCCTCAATTGAGTAATAATTTAAATTAAATTAGATAAACACATCGCACTGGCTAAATTCGCGCGCAGCTGCCACAGCTGACAATGGGCAACTACATTCTCTCGAAATTGAGCACACACTACTAAGCTTATCTACACTACTCAACAGGATTTTTAGTTTAGTGCTGTCACTCAGACAACGAAACTTATAGTTCAATAACTTTGAAACTTAAAAATTAATTTGAATTCAAATTAATTATAAATTGTAATGTTTTGGCGACCTTTGTTATTAATCATTATTAATTAATTAATTTAAATATATTTAATTAATTAATTATAAATACTTTATGTGTAAATATACAAATATTTATAATTATTTATAATTAATTTATTTTTGTGCCATTATAAAATCACATTTCCATTATAACTCAACAAATTGGTTTGAGTCTTGAACGGACCCACAGCTCCCCTTATTTCACATTTCGAAACGAGAAACCGTATACTGGGTTTGTAACTTGGCTGCACCAAGGAGGCTAACAAACAGTTGTTTAGCGTAGACGACAACCTAGCAAACTAAGGTTCCACTGCCCTCTGCGGGTTGATTCCACTTTCTTTCGCCACCCCTCTCCCCTTTGCGACGTCATGCAAGCATTTCATAAGAGTTTTTTTTTTAAAGTGAGTGATTTGGCCGAAATTTTGAATTTATCATAAAAAGAGCCTTAAATCTCAATGGAAAACTGCTTGTTATTTGCTAACTGAATTCTGTTTCTCCAGACACAATCCTGTTTAAGTCTTGGATGAGTGTAATCAAGAAGGATTCAGGCAAACTGCATTACCGATAACGTTGCACGTGCTTGTAAACTCGCGCTTTCTCAGATTTGTCAGCAATTTTTTCCCTTTCTTCCCGTTAAAAACGTATTTTTGTTTAGATTCCTCAAATATTAAAGGTACTCACCGTTGGCAACTCTACAGGGTGCAGCTGAAGCAAATCCTCCATCCCTTGCACCTTCTTGTCGTTGTGCTTGATGCTCTTCAGCCAGTTGACGTACTCCTGAGGCACGCCACTCTCAACGGCGCCCTTGACGAGCACCTTGAGGTAGGTCGTCGAGGGCCTTCGCCCTTCAGGGACTTCTTCAGGCAGCAGGTCGTGGTAATTGTCCACTGGCTGCTCGTGCATCAGATAAACTCGTGCGGGCACTTTCGTGGCATTACCCTGCAGCTTCACCTGTACACTGTGGGGGCTATAGGCGCCCGTAGACAGCTGTTCTTGGCTGTTGGGTGTGTGAGAAGTGAGATCACCTATTGAGCTTGTCTTTATCAAGAACAGTCACTTACTTGTCAAGATCTGTCAGATTAGCCACGTCGATCTCCCACAAGGTGCCCCAGATCAGGCCATCCACAGTGGGTACAATCGTCGCCAATGCTCCCTTCCACTCTGCAGAGGGTATCCCGCCGAAGTCCAGACGATAATACTCCAAGAGGGCAGGCCCAACGAAGACTGCCGTTGGGATCTTCGTGTGCATCCTCTTTGCCAGCGTGTTGCTGCCATAGCTGAGGTAATAGAATCGATCGCCATGCACCTCGGGCAGCCGTTGATGGAGCTGATAACCAATCCCAGCCCTCACAGCAGCCAATGCTATGAGCAGACACAACTGCACTCCCAGTATGGTCATCTTTTAATTAGAATTAAATACTGTATTCACTGCTGATAGAAGACGACCTGCTCGAATGCAGCTGATAAATCAACTGAGCTGAGTCTGTTTATATTCTACGGTTCACTGATTTGTTTCTTATATATTAGTAATACTCAATGTATATATATGTATATATATATATTATTATATATATATTATATTATATATATTATATAATATATATATTATAATACTCAATGTTTATTAGCTGAGTCTCTGCAGTGTTCTGTTCTGTTAGTTCTCTGTTTTGTGAATGAAGCTATATTTGACGACTGAACCTGGTTTTATTTGCATTTGGAAGGTGTTTTATATATATTTATTTATATATGTACTTTGATAAGGAAAAAACCCAGCTTGAACTGGTATTAGGCTTTCAAGAAGATGTGAACCGAGTCTTGTTTCGATTTATTTCAGTCATCAATGACCTGAGGCTGACCTAGTTATATTTCAATTATCATTTGCCGAATTTTTTGCGTCGCAGACTTCAAACGTATGTAATCACATACAGAAATTCAAATGTTCGCATCGTTGCTTATTAGTCGAGTGCTTCAGTCTAGTTCCCAGCTTGTTATAGTCGGAGTCGCGTGCCGCGATTGGGGCTCAAGCTCAAGACGAGGTCTATCGCGACAATGGGGCAACAACAATTAGTTTGACAGGTATAGGGGCTCAGCTTCGGGTGCCGAGCCCGATCACCTCCACCTGCCTGCCCCGCCTTGTGGCATGTGCAATAAGCGAGCGAGACCCGCCAATGCAAACAGAGCATAAATTGTAACGAGCTTGTCAAGGCGAAGGGACGTTGAGGTTGACCTTAACTACCACGACTAGGACGTCATTATATAATTGACTTCATGATGTTTTGTGCCCTGCAGTTTATCACTCAACTGACAGTGTAGGGAGCTATACATAGATTATGAAAGCGCCCCCCTTTCTACACTGCTTCCCTCTGCTCCTTGTCATTGTTACTGTTGAGTAAATTAGACTGCATTGGAAGCAGATGACTCGTGATTAGGAGGCCCTCGAGTTCCTCTGTCAGGCGCATTTCAATTGTTTAATCAATAATTAATTTGAATTTCCAACTGTATTCAAAGTGCAGATGAATCTCAAGTCGGTTTGCAGCAGGCAGTAAATAATATTTATAATTTTGTGCCAAGCGACGTTGATTGCTGGCATTCAGCAGTGGTTCCCTCTCCTCCCCCTTACCTCCTTCACATATCCTACTAAGCCGTGAAAAACGCCGACATATTCTCCCCGTGGAGCATAATTTTTACACGCAAATATTGGAGCGAGACAGACGCGCGTCAACCTGACGAACTTTTGCTCAGTCGACGCAAAGTTGGCAGCTGAATTGGCAAAGTTTGGGCACACTCACGCATTCGTGCCATGCCCCCAGCCCCAGCCCTAGCTCCAGCTCCAGCCCTGTGCAAATCAAACATTCCAGAGAGTTTTGTTTGTGTTTGCAATGCTTAAATTGATTACGGTATTCCCACAAGAGTTTATAATTATACCCTTACCCGGGCATGAAGTACTCCAAGCACGCCACATGGCAAGGCAAGAAAGGCACTAAATGTACTCTGCAAACTAAAAGGGTATCCGGCAGGCGCTTAGAACTGCCCAGAAGTGGAAATTTAATCCGTTTACTTGTGAAATTTTGCGCCCATGGATTGTGGATTTTCGGTTTTGTGGCTCAATCATTTTAATGGCAGTATCATGTTGGCCTTCTTGCAAACCTACCTCGTATCTAGGCAGCGAACCTAGGCACTTGGCTGTATGTGTGTATCATACTGTACATATCTGCATGGATATATATGTGTGTACACATATGTAGATATATAGAAAAAGTGCAAATATTTGCATTTATGTATATTATTTCAGTGCACGCTTTGCCGAGTGTTTGATTCAATTTGATTTAATAGTTGCCCGCGGAATAAACAAATACGCCAATTGTGAAATTTTAATTTTAATTTGATGTATGCAAATAGTTAACTTATTATGCTTTAAAAGCATTAATTGAACGCAGCAAAAAACACAATTGAAATATGAAAATTGCATGACATTTATTGCATAATGAGTCCGCAAAGAGTCACAGAGCAACCGTATACAGAGTTGAGCCAGCGATAAGCCAGATCAGACATGCATATGGATGTGGATGTGGATGTGGATATGGATATTCATATGGCACACATACTCTCCCAGATGAGTTACCCCATTCCAGCGAGAATTCGAAGCTAAACTCGCATCCGCGTATCACGAATGGGTGAAAAATGCGCGCAGAAGCGGAAAATCCATTTATCATTTTTCGCTTATCTGTGTGGGTGTGTGTGTGCGTGGGTGTGCGTGTGCGTGTGCATGTGTGACAGGCGAGAGCCTGGCAAAGACACTCGATAATACTTATTTACATGCCCGAAAAACTAGCACTAACAAATGTGGTCAGGTGCCCAAGTGGGACGAGTGCAACGCGGCACATTCTGTTGCAAACGGGTTACCATAGTCATGCAACACAGCTGGAAAGCACTAAGGTGGCTTACAAAAGGTGTCTACAAAGGTATCTATAATATGACATAATTTATAATTTAGTCAGGCTTGTATATAAATGAACTACCCAGAGGAACCGGTTACTAAATAACCTTCAAGAGAAGAGCTGAATTAAATCAATTTAAGTGGGTAAGGCACCTAAGGTCTTCAACTTGCGACATCAAGAGGCATAACTAGTATCAAATATCAAGCAAAACTGCAAGTTCCCCATTTTCACAAAGTTTTATTCTTAGTTTAACTAAAATTTCAATAGATCTAAGCAGGAAGCCATGGATAATATCGATAACACAATCGTTTGCTATGCAACTCTGCTTCTTTGAACTCTGACTGACAGTCTGAGCTGAGCAAGATACGTGCGCTGTCTCCCACTGGGTCTGCAAGCTGCTGGAGTGTGTGTAAGTTCGCATAATGGGTGTACGTATGTTTAAGGATGTATCTTGTGGATGCTTCGTTGGTCGCTTTGTTTGCATTGCCTGCGCCGATGACTGTGATCATTTGTGTGCTCATGTGTGCGTGAAACTCGTCCAAGATACGCAACACACACACACACACACACACACCCAGCCAGGAGGGTAAGGCAGCAACAACAGCAGCAAGTAGTGTGTAGGCTCATAGGAACTTTAGGTACAATGAATATTCATACGACATGCTTCGCCCTCGGCTGTTGGGGTTTGATTCTGAGCTATCGAGGATTTGGTCCTGGTAAATTGCGCCTAATTGGAATATCGAATGAAGGGAAAGTGCATATTCATGAGGCCCACAAAGTACACTTCCCCAAGGGGGGGGAGTTAGGGTAGCTACAGACCGCGCACACTTAACTTGACTTTATTTTATTTAAGGACTGTCAACATTGTCATAATTTTCATTATACCGCGACAATGCGGAAAATGCGGAAGTTCCGCTCTGCTCAGCCATGCTCTGAGTTCCTAACTTTTCGACATAAAAGCCACTGCGAGGGAAGAGTGTAGTTTTTGAGTGGTTTCTCGCTGCTTCTCGCGAGCATGTTACATAGTTGAAGGAGCAAACATTGCGGCTGCTGCATTATTAATATATCAAAACTTGCAGCGCCATGCAGCGAATGGATTTACATTCACAAGAAACTGCACTCGGGATGCTTCTGCCTGTGTAAGGACACTGCAGGCAGCTTGGAATTTACTTATGCATTACATAATTACTGATAAGTAAGGGTTGAAAATATTAAACAGAGATTTAAGTCGCTTCAGGGCAGATGTCTGGGTTAGTTCTTGTGGCTGGCATTGATAGACAGCCAGAGTATTGCAGTTGGAGTGCGAGGGAGACAGAATGAGTGAAGTCTGCACTTCCGACAAGCTCAACTGACATCTCTTCCTCCTGTCCTACCCTTTTCATCGTTCAGCAAAGTTAGTTAAACTTCAACAAAGAGAGGGGGCTGAGGGTTGTTTGTGGTTCCTAAGTTCTCTGGTTAAAGTATTGTAGTTTCAACTTACAGTCCTCAGCGCGTTGCTAAATGACCTGTCTTTGTGTTTCAAGCCTGTCCTGGTCTAGTCTAGACCCATTAATAATATTCCGCGTCAAGTTGAAAGCGCCGAGAAGTCCTCGAAAATAAACAAATGCCGAAACATTTGTTCTGTGCAGAAATAATAAACAGGAGCAAGCTAAAAAGTGCATTGAATCTCAACAGGAAGACACCCTGTAGAAAGTGTTCCCAGTTCTCTCTAGGCAATCAACCCCCTAGGCCACTTGCAGTGGGTATTCGAGCACAATGAAAGTGGTTTCTAAAAACATGGCTCAACGCCTTCCGCTTAGGTCTGTGCCCAGGTCGGTGCCCTAAACTGAGATTAATACGCTGCTTTGGGCGCAGTCAGTGCTCAGTTTTAATTAGCGGGTCGAGTAAATTGAGCGAGTGCGAATGAGCTTTGAGGCGGGTTCACACAGAGAGAGATAGGAGGAGATAAGGTGAACAATCGATTTGGGAAGCATGTTTGCATAGCTCCAAATACTCCTAACAATCAGTCGGGCAATTACTTAGACCTCGACGCGGTGGGAATTGCGTGTGGCGCGACTTCAATGGCGAATAAAATGCTCCCCCGTCGTATTATATTCGTATTCGGTTAAACGCAACTCAATTAGCCGCCGCCGTGTGGCGCAGTAAACTTGTTACGGCCACGCCCATTCTCTGCCTGTAGGCTGTTAGCTAGCCCCCTCGCAATATGCAAACATTTCCACGATACGAAGCCAAATGAAACGACACGAGAGCGAACGTTTTGGGCCAAAATTAATTTATCACGTGTCGAAATAAAGCGTCAGGTTCCGCCCAGGTGCCGTAATTAATTCAATTTGAATTGCCGTTAAAAGTTGCACTGAATTTTAGTTTTTTGAAGATTTAAAGCTTTAATTCACAGAGAATGTAGAGTAGAGTTGAGTAAAGCCCACTCGGCGCATACGTAATATCAACTTACATTTAACATAAGCGAAGGCGGGCAGGAGGGTGAAGCCTGCTCTGACTGTCAGTCATTAACTGCTGGGCTGAGTAATTATGCGCCTCACATAAGCTCCGCCAGAGCTGTCGCTGACAGCGTCGAAGTGAGTGAGATGACAAAATGAGAGGCAAAAGAAAGAAGCGAGGCAGATTGAAGAGAGGACAAATTTAATGCACTGCACAATAAGCAGTCTTGCTTGACTCACATTTCGCACAATTCTGCATAATGCATTGCGGAAGAGTGTTTGCCAGAGTAACTGCAAGAGTGCACTCGACGAAGAGATACCCAGCACAGCGCAGACTGATGACTTACTCAAGTGACAGATTCATTCTAAGTTGATGTAAGGCTTAAATCAACTTGGCTAAACATATGTTCAGTTGAAACTAACAGTCTCATCTTAGCCATAAACAGATATTCGTCATCTTGCACTTCTCCCTGTACTATTAAGCTTTATCATTATAATACCCTACTCCCAATTGTACTGGGTATTCTATCTGTACTCAGTTCTTTTTATCGAGAAGTGCACGTGGCTGTTAAGCTGCGAACTTGATGGGTTACTTCTGTTGCCTTTCTGCAAATGTAAAGTATCACAGGCAATTAAAAGTTAAGTCTGTGTGCAGAGCCTTCCCTCCGCCCGGGAGGGGATTATGTAGAGCCGCAATAAAAAGTAATGTCTAATTTGAGTGTGTAATTAATAATTATTGTTGTGCTCGCAGCTAATTTATGCATTAGCAACGCCACTTGGAATGCCCTCAAATGTTGTCAGTGTGTGTGAGCAAGTTAGAAAGGGGACTGGGGGGAGAGGCAAGCATTGTATGTGATAATTCAAACGTGCAAAAGGCTGTAGCATACTTTCAGGCACCATTTAATTGCATTTCCCATTGGAAATGCTCTGAATAGATGCAAAGCTGGTGAGGCACAAACAGGGCCACGGGTCGGGTCGAACGGTGAAGGGTCGAGACAACTTTTTGCGAGCCTCTTCAATTTTAATGAGTTGAAGTTGAAGCCGCATTTCAGCGAGAGGGTGGTCAGAGGAGGATCAAAGGGGGGTCAGAGGGGGGTCAGAGGTCGAGAGTCAACCGTGTAAATGTTTCAAAGCAAAGACCGCAAATTGGCATGTCTGCGCCGTTTGCCTGTTAGGTCGTCTGTCCCTTTTGTGTCCGGGCGTGATGATTGGGCTGCTCTCCTGCTCTACTTTCCCTCCTCTACTCCCCTTCCGCTGCCTTCCCTCAATTCCAATCTATTCATAGCTC
Organism: Zaprionus camerounensis; assembly: GCA_018904165.1. NCBI lineage: Eukaryota > Metazoa > Arthropoda > Insecta > Diptera > Drosophilidae > Zaprionus > Zaprionus camerounensis. The sequence continues at coordinate 13,218,865 of JAEIFS010000479.1, read as the reverse complement.
GAGTGAACAAAGCGTCGTTTAAATGAGCTTAGTTCTTCATGGTTTTGTTGCAATTATCGCACAACATTTTATCATATGCCGAGAACAGAACTCTGCGATTTTCCCCTCAAAAGAATTCTTCGCTTCGCTCGACATTTATTTATTTATTTTCTATTTTCTGTTCATATATATTTTCATTTCCCGCCCCAGGCAGAGTGCTAATAAAGCTCAGGTAACTGGATTTTATAGTTTTTATAGTCGACTATAAGGTGAGCAAAGCGGGTGCAAGGATTTGCAATTTTCTGATAGAGCCCAGAGGGTTAGTAATCCCCGTTTGAAGGGGGATCAAATGTTATAGTTCTGATTTCATCGGGCATTTGCCAGTAGTGCGGAACAGGCAACATTTGTTTAGCAAATCCAATAAGCTTTTGCGTTTTACGAGCAACAAAGCGTAGCCTGAATGCCATTCAAGAGCTGTGCCCGCTTCGCATTCTCCTCGTCTGGTGCAAGCAGAAATATTTGCATTTATCTTAGCAAAAATGTACTCATGCCAAAGGCAACTTGGCTCTCTGCTTCAAAATATTTCAAATGGAAACGATATTTGTTGGCCAAACAACTAAATACTTATCCGATTTGCATGCTCCGCCCTCCCATCTATCCATCCATCAGAGCCATGAAATATTCATTGTTGCCATGTTGGGCAATCAATTTGTCAATTTCACCATTATAATATTGTGTTTGACTTTGATTTCCGTCCATTATCTGCGCTGTCTCTCCTCTTAGGCAGTTCCAAACTGTCCGATGCAGACGACAACCTTGGATAGATCTAACAACATTTATTTGGTCCCATTTCAACGGACTTTTACTCTGCGTAAATCAGACAGTTCATGTCTTGTCTGAATCCGCAGCTCCCGTTGACCTTTTCCAAACAAGTGAAGAGCCTGTGGAACATCTGAGCTGTGCTACATTCTATGTAAACAGGGTGTTCTTGCTCTCACTTGGCTACTCAGCTCACCCGACCCTTCTCCTCCTTCTTGAGCACCTTTCACACCTTTGGCTTCCGTTGTATTCAATTAGTTTCCGCTCTTTCCTTTGCCCCAATCAATTTCCATTTGGCGTCAGCTGTCTGCAAGAATGCTGGCCATGGCAGCGAGAGAGAGGGAGGCTGACGAAACGTGGCTGTTTTTCGCTGGGGGAGGGGGAGAGCGAGGGGAAACTCATTATGCTGTCACCTTAATTATTATTTCGGCATTTCGAGTTACATTTAATTATGCAAAATATTTTCTTTGCTCATTTAAGCGAGCTCAGCTCTTCGCGGGGGGCAGCGGGCGATGTCTTAAAAAGATCCCTCGCCGTGATTACAGTTTAGCTGCCTTTTGTCTGGGCCGCCATTTAGTTGCCAGGACACGCCCCTCTTTAAAACCAGTTACGTGTACTCTTCAAGTCCTGCACATTTTTTTCTTTTGTATCTCGAACAACTTAACAAACTGAACAACTGCCCGGAATTTCTTTCTATTTACAGTCTGGTTGCTGTAGTTGTTCTTTTGATACCCTGCACCCCTTAAGAAAGGCTTAAAAGGGTACATTATGTTGGTGATAATGTGTGTGATGGGCAGAAAAGGAATGAAAGGCTTCTGATTGTTAAACTTATTAATATGAGGGGAGTAAAGAAGATTTAAAATATATATATTATTTTGAGAAGTGTTTCCATAGAATGGAAATGTCTAAGCACATTCAGAAGACAACAAGGATGCTTAGGTAACTAATGAAATGCAGGGAATTTGAGTACCGAGTATCCTTGACTACAGCGCTCTTTAGTTGTTGTAGTTATTCCTGCATCGGCCTTTGTTGTTCTTACTGTGATGTTGTTGTTGCTACTGCTGCTGTGTTGTTTACTTAGCGGCTTCTTTTGTGTCCGTTGTAATGCTCTATACCCATTGAAAATGGCTATGACAGGGTATATGCAATTTGTGATAATATTGTCAAGCTAATCTAAAAAGAGAAAAGGTTCCAAGTGCATCCAAGCCACAAATAGCAGACTTAGGCGCTTGTGATTTGTGTGTGAGTGAGAAAGCAATATTATGAACGATGCCCTGTACTCTATTGGTTACAAAGTCAGGAGCACGGTATCTTTCAGTCGCGTGCACTCAGCTGCAGATTTCCTTACTGTTTCACTTGATTTTGTAACAGAAATCGGCAACATTTTTGCACTCGTTGCCTTTTGCTCTGCCCATTCGGAATTTGTGTTTGTTTTCGACCAGCCCCAGAGCAAGTCGCAGCCCACCAACCCAACCAACAACCAACCAACAACGACCAACAACGACCAACAACAGCAAACAACAAACAACAACAAACCCAACTAACCAACGAGGCGTTGCTTTAATTGAGTTCACAATAAACTTTGTAGCTGCTTCGCCCGATTAAATAAACATTTGCACTCGCGTTAAATGGATAGAAAATGGAGTAGAACTATTTGGAACTATTTGCTATTTAAACAGGCAGTTCCATTAGTTATGTAACTTAGTGACACAGTTGGTACAGATGAAACTACATATTGGTGGGGACTAAGACTGTTTTCTCAGCACTCAATAGAGCTGCTAGCTGCTAGTTCTTTTCAGGTCTGCAGAGTCTCTAATCGCGCATAGTTGGTATGTAATCAATGATATGTCTCTGCTTTGGCTTTCTATATAATTCTACTGCCCTCGCATCAAATGAACTTTGGTTGCTGACTGTCAGTTCGTTTACTGTTTACTAAATTAACAGCATTCCATAAAAGCAGTCAGATAGTAGCTGTTAATAGACCTTACTCGCTTTGAACATACCCTGCAGAGTAGAATGTTTTGAACGCAACTGACAAAGTTGTTTCGTGCCTGTTATTATGCAATATGTGACTTAGGACTGTACGACATGCGATATGGCAAGTGGAGTGGAAATGCTCGATTGCCAGACCAAGTCCAGCTGGCCAGAAAAAGGCGAGAGGAGTCTGTCAATAATGACTAATGGCCGGGCCGAACAGATGAGCTGCGGGAAGGTCCGACCGGGCATCCGTTTATTGTTCAGAATGTGTTTCCAGTTTTTGCTTATTTCTCATTTTTACATATCTCCTTTTTTATGTGCTTTGGGCTTTGCCTCTTTTGCAAGTTTTTTCTTTCTGCTACTCATGATGCCACCAAGATTGGGGCGTGTTTTCTTTCTTCTTCACTTTGCGGATGTGTCCCAGTTGGTTTTCGCTTTTCATTTCAAATTCTGGCTCAACTTTTGGGCTGCCTTTTAGGAGATTTTAAACGAGGTAGGCAAATGGAAACATTGCAAGAAAGTTTCCTCACTCTTCACACACACTCACTCACACGGCGAATTGCGTAAAGTTTTAATTAATTTAAGTCGGTTTTATTCGTTAACAGAAAGAAAGAGAGGAACACTTGACGAGAGACGGCAATAAATTTTTAACGATGTGAATCGCTTCTCCGAGAAGCGAGTTGGCTTCTTTGTCTGCGAGATGAAAGTGAATTGAAAGTGCGGGAGTTCACCTTTCTGCCCGCAATCGATAAGTAATTTATAGCAAACAAATGCTACTCACTTGCAAACAGCATCTTGTCCAGGGGAAACCACTCAACTACAGTGCAAATATACCTAAATAATACGCTCTGTATGTGTATGTATGTGTGTGTGTGTGTGTATTTAGATGTGACTGAGCTCTTGATGTAAAAGGAAAACTCTCAAAGAAAGCAGAGAAAGCACGTGGCACAAATGACAAATCTTTGTGGTCCCCGGCCTGCCACAATTATGGTGGGCAAATAAAATGCCCATCAAGGCGGGGAAGGTGGCTGTAGAGGCGGAGGATGTAGGAGGAGAGTAGGAGGATGGAATAAATAACTTTGGAACTCAAACAATGCCAAACAAGAGAACAAAACAAACTCGAATTACAAACACGGCAAAGGGACAGGACAGCAGCAAATGTTACGTTACGTATACGCCTAGGTGTGCAGATCAACATACAGTCACGCACAGACTAAGGTGTGTCTGTGTGTGTGTGTGCTCAGCGTAATTAATGTTTTCCGCTTGTCCAGGTGCCAGAGCTGAAGCTGCTCCTAGTCCTGGCTGAGCTGCTGCTGTCCGTGAGAATTTCAGTTAGTCCTGCAGGCAAAAAGTGTGGCAGCTTAAAGTTTACGCAGACAGAAAGTTGTTGTTGCTTTGTCGCTTTTAAAACACAGATACAGACACAGACACGTTAGACGGTGTCTGCTGTAGACAGAGATACCCTTTACTTGAGTACTTTATACTGGATAATTGGCAAAGAAAGTGTTTGAGTGCAGTTAGGTGTGGCAGCATACCCCACATTAACTGTGCATACAGGGTGTAAATGTGACAAATAAAGAGATACATTGGAGATAGATGAGAGAGAGAGAGGGAGAGGGAAAGGAAGAGAGAGGGAGGGAGATACGCAGAGGGATATGAAAAGCCACAGGAAAGTGACTGTCAACACGAGCTTGTGGACATTAAAGAGCTGACCGAATTTTTACCCTCGGCCGACGGGTCAATGACTTTCTGATGTGTCATTGTATGTGTCTGTGTGTGACTTCCCATTGCTGTATGTGTGTGTGTGACTACGAATAGCTGTGTGTGTGTGTGTGGGTAATTAAGATGCCATCGCAATGCGTTGAAATTTGAGGCCAAGATTCCGTTGATTGTTTGCCCTTTTGGCTTACATTTCGGGTTACATTTGCAAACTTTGCTTTAACCAGCAGACTTTTGCTTTAACCGGGTGCTGCCCCTGCCCCTGCTCCTCCTTCTGCTCTTCCCGCTCCTCCTCTTTGCCTTCTGCCAATTCTTTCAATCAACTCAATTGACAGGCACTTTGGGGCGTCCCTCGTGCCATGAGGGAGACTAATTTACGCCACGCACTTGATGTAATTGATGAGGGCTCCACGGCGCTACAAGTACAAGCGGGCGTGTCGGCCCCACCCACCAACTAATAGTTAGTTTGCTATGCCCTTAGTTGGCTTCTTCCCTCGGTATTGCTTCATATTTTGGTCAGCAGTAGGTTCTGCCCAAAAGCCTGACATGAACCATTTATATGGCCAAGGAAAAGAGAGAGAGAGAGAGAATGAAGAAAGAGACGAAGAAAGACAATGTCCAACAGTTGCCAGTTGCCCAGTTTACGGAAGCTGCTCGTCCAATTGGAAAGGTTCATTCACTCGGCGCCAGTTTTTGATCGATTCGTCATTGACCCCGACGGCAGTTGACTAAAATCAGTTGTAGTTATTTTTCTTCTCGACCGAGTTCATCAGATTGATAGTTGCGTAATATGTATGAGATGAAAGCAGGCTGCATATGCCTGAAACGTAACAAATTGTATAATACATCTCCAGCCAGCAAGCATTACATAACATTAGTAATCACCATTGAAATGTGTTTTGTTTTCTGCCTTTTCTATAAGCAAGAATATAGTACAGTAGAGTATAGACCTCATCATTTCACCTGCTCTGCTTCATTTCACATCTTGGGAAAGGCTTAAGCTGCAGTTTGTTTGTCGTCAAGGGTTCTGAGGCTCAATTATTGCTGTGCAGTGGCCAAATTGATGGCCCAATTCGACGCCTTTAGCCAGCAGGGCAAAATGCAAACTAAATCAAAATAGTTTATAAAATTTGCAGTTTGCATGAAAATCGCTTGAGCAACAGAATTTGCAGCGTCAATTTCAAAAACTTTTTGTACTTCTCAGCCAAACATCGATACAGTGGGCATCCAGCAAAAAAGCGAGTAAATGAAAATAGTAAAAAATACTCGTGCCCCACTGGAAAGTAGAAATAAAATAAAATAAAATAAAATAAAGCGAAATATGTGCAAGAACTTTTCAATTTGGCCGCAAAATTTGTGCAATTTGCACAAAAGCATCGAACAGGGAATGGGAAGGAAAAGGGGGTTTTGGGGATGCGGGTGTGTGCACCTCTGTGCATGCATGTGGGTGTGTGTGTGTGTGTGTGTGTGTGTATGTGTGCCCACTGAAATAGCATGTGACAATGGGGAAATTATGGATTATGCAAAGTTGTTGAGCGCTGACGACGCTTTGACAGTTCCAGTGGATCCTGTCGGTGAGATAGAAGAATCATATGTAACGAGATGCTGAACAATACATGTGCATGAGTTATATTTTCCATAGCGAGAAAGAAACATTATGAATTGAATAAGTTATAGTTATAATCAACCATTAGATATACATGAATACCTTATACCCTTAACTGAATTTTAACATTGGTAATATATTAAATGAAAAGCATAAATGAACATCAAAATATCAAATTTCTTAAAATGTATAGATCTTCTGTTTAGACCAGTGTATATTTTCGTCGTATTAACATTTTTACAGACTTGAGTGAAACATATTTCTTGAGGGGGAACCACCAGATGCCCCTCTCATTATTCTCTGCACCTTTTAAATATTTTCCAAACAGATTACTGAAAGATGGAAAGAGAGAACAGTTATGGGCAATCACACTCGATGACAAGACTCACCTGTTTCCGAATAGGTTGAACCACCCACCACCCTCATACCAGTTTGCACAGTTGCCTTGGGGCCACTTATCGTTATCGCTGTCGAGCGTGGTAAATTTGTCATGTAGATTGTAGGTCAGGGCGTCGCCTGCATCTCCAGTGTAGTTACCCAGTGACTTGAGCATATATTTCTCCTTCTCGCTGCCGATAAGGAAGTTATCGTAGTGCGCGTAGTAGTTCTGATTCCCAAAATCAACCAGTTCCACATACAGTTCATATGGCCGTGACTTGGTCAGCCAACGAAGCTTCTCGAGGCCTATGAAGAACTCGCCGTTGAATGAGCCGAAGCCATTGCTATATTCCTGCCAGGTTCTGTGGAAGCTGACATTACCGTCCATCCGACGCTGGATAACAATCCAGTCTGGGCCCGCAGCACACTCATCGCAAAGAACTGAAAATGAGTCCATTCCAGGCACTGTTATCTGAGCTACATTATTCAGATGATTCGAACAGTCCGTTCTATGATTGCCTTGGCTGACAAGTTGAGCTTTCAATTCATCCAAGGCGGCCGAGTGAGCCTTAAGTTGAGCTTCTAGCACAGGTGTCAGACATCCGGACTGGTACAGAGTTCCCTCCGAGGTGCCCGCACTTACTGCGCAATATTTCAGCAACAAAATGTAAACAAGATACTTAAACATTTCTCGTGGATCAGAAATTGACAGAAAAAGAATTAAAGAATATAGAAAAAGAATATTAAAAGAATTATTTATTTATAATGAAGAAACACGCCCGTTTGCTCGTTCTCAATGTTGCTCTGAGAATGGTCATTATTTCAACTGCGAAGTTTGCTTTTATATAGAATTAATTGTCTGTGGTTGCTACATATGTTTGTATAATATTCAATCACTAACCGGACAAAACATATATATGTACATTTGTATATCTCAACTTATAATGCATAACATAAGAAAGTGTTTTGTCCGATAAGCAGATGCAGCAAACCAGCAGCAATATATCGTGGATAAGGGCATTTCCCAGAAACCATTAAAATAACTTATTAAAAACTGGAGGCTGCAAACAACTTGAAGCTCATTCTGATAAAACTTGCTTACATTTCGAAATTGATTTCGCCAACGCGAAGAGAACACTGTAAATTGGAATGAAAATACAATAATTAAGGAAACAAACTCCATAATAAACATAGATATGTATACGTTTATTAGACTTCTGCTTAGACCAGTGAATATTTTGGTCTGATTAACATTTGAACAGACTTAAGTGAGTTATATCCCTTAAGGGTGTACCACCAAATGCCTTGGACATTTCTTCCTCCATACTTATAGTATCTGCCATTGAGATTACTGCAGAAAGAGGGGAGACAACAGTTGTATATGGACAAATTCGATAGCATCGCTTACCTGTTTGCGTACGTGTTGGACCACCAGCCACTCTCATAGTAGTTTGCACAGTTGCCCGAGTACCATTTATCGTTATCGCTGTCGTACGTAGAGAACTTATCGAATAGATTGTAGCTCAGGGCGTCGCCAGCGTCTCCAGTGAAAGTGCCTAGGGACTTGAGCATATAATTCTCCTGCTCATTATCAATAAGAAAGTTATCGTAGTGCGCGTAAGACTTTCGATTGCCAAAGTCAACGAGTTCCACGTATAGTTCATAAGGTCGTGACTTGGTCAGGCGGTGGATAACCTCCAGGCCTATAAAGAACTCGCCATCGTATGAGCCGAAACCATTCCGATATGCCTGCCAGTTCCTGTAGAAGTCGACTGTACCGTCCTGGCGACGCTGGATAACGATCCAGTCAGGGCCCGCAGCACACTCATCGCAAAGAACTTGAAACGGGTCTATTCCAGGCACTGTAAGCAGAGGGAATCTCTCCCAGCTCTCTCGACCCGAACAGTCTATTCGAGGTTTCTTCTGACTTAGCGAGTTCCTCAGTGAAAGAACTGAAGCTTCCACACTTCCAAGTTGAGCCTTCAATTCAGCCAAGATGGTCGATTGAGCTTTAAGTTGTGCTTCCAGTTCAGATGTTGAACTATGCAGTAGATTATTCCCATTCTTGGCAGCCACCAAAGCGGGAAATAGACTCAAATTCTTTGAACTTGCTAGAGTCAGTGTCCTTATGTTCTTATAGGTAGCATTCACGTCCACATCACCCAAGCTTCCTTGAAGATCGACTATGTGTATCAGCTTGCTTTGGATTTCATTCCCCAACTAAAATACGATTATCTTCTTGTTTCTCCAAATGATTCACAGCTTCCACTTACCACCTTATCTGCTCCCTCTGCACTTACAGCACCGTATGCCACGAACAGAATGTAAACAAGATACTTCAGTTTTGCCAGCATTTCTCATAGATTACCTTTACAGTATGCACCCCAAACGGAACTGAACTGAAACTGAGAATACGATCTACAGATCTGTTTTGCGCCTCTCAACTTATCACAGCCTTATCAGCTAAGTATCTAAGTAACTTACACAATGCCGACGTCATTGGTCGCCAAATCCATTACACCTTATAATAATATTTTTATTTCCAGGGTCATAATCAAGGACTTGATTAGAAAGAATAGATATAGAAAGAATCCCACAAGTATTATATTGTTATTCATTATCAGGCAAGACGATTAATCCCTTGACTTTTGCATGCCTATCTGATTATATTCAGCACATGTAGACATCCTCAGTGAAATGAAAAGATTCCCCACAGATTACTAATACGCCAAACAAAGAATCTTCAGTATATTTCTTGTGATAAGTGTATTTCCCCAACTCGGCGGCCCTGGGAGACCTCAGCTCGGTTGGCAATTTGCAAGATATTTAATTTTGAATTGAGTTTCCATGTTTATTTGAAATGTTCGCTTTCAATGGGCTTGTGATTTTGCCACCTTCTTTAAATATATAATTTTTTTATTAATATTGTGTTCCTCTTGGCACACACACACAGACACGCCGAGTGTGTGCGGGGCTTATTTGTTTAGACAGCGAATACTATATACGATTGTATATTGTATAGACCATTTGGCAGCACATTGAGGTGTTAATGTATTTATAAAGCGACTTTGTTGTATTTTTAGTTTCCAAGCAGATCACAAAACAGAAAACCGAAAATCGAAAATCGAATTGCAAAATGGAAAATTGAAAATAAGAAGAACGCAAAATGAAATTCGCCTTTAATCTGTTCATCTTCAATGCCCGATTTATGAAGTGTGAAGCATTAATTTGATTTGGAATACATACCTTCACACATACACACTCACACGCATATACAACTGTGCGTGTGTGTGCCATAAATTGGGGCAAACATGCACGATTTGCTACAATTTCCCACAATTTGGCACAATTTGGGACGCTTTGAAGTCGCCAATGGGGCAAAGCGAAGAAGTATTCGCTTAAAGGAATTTAATTAGCTTCTCTGAGAGGCAACTTGAGGTTGCCATGCAAGTCAGACACCAACTTGTCGATGTCCTTCCCTCCTGCTTACGCTTCCCTGTGCGCACGTAGCGACTTTTAAGTGGTTTCCCTGCTTGTACTTGACCTTAAACTTCAGCTTGGCCCCGACCAGACTGCACGGCGGGGGATTTGCATCTGCTTCAAGCCAGACTAGCCCATTAAAATCCTGAGAGCAGCGGCAGCACTCACTTTTCGCATCCTTGCCAACAGCTGCTGCTGCTACTGTTGTTGCTGTTGATGTTGCTGCTGTTGATGTTGCTGCTAGCGAATTGCCCATTGGCTTTGGCTCTCTCCCTCCTGCTTCCCTCCCACTCTCCCCCTCATCCGTTGACCAAAGCCAAGTGGAGCATATGGACAAGTGCATCAGAATGCAGGCAGACCATCATAATTTCTTGCTGCCGGCAAATGGAATTCCAAATAATCAATATGCGAGAGACCTTCAGCCCGAGTCAGTGCTGCCACAGACCCATATCGTCTCCCCCACACTCCCCCTCTTACCTTTCCCCCTCGTTGTGTGTGTGTATAAAAATCATTTGGAACAACACGAAGAAGCACCACGTGAGAGAAAGAAAACACCGGAGTGACTTGTTGTTTGGCTTTTTCTTACCTTATGATGCTCTACCTAGTTCTAGCTTGGGACTGATGAGCTGTTAGTCCTGCATCAGCTCTGTAGGTTGCTAGGGCAGTTCTCCATCACTTGGCATTCATCTTAAAGTTGCAGTTTATTGTATTTAATTAGGTTATTTAAAATTGAACCATTCCGATTTATGATTATGGCCCTCGTAAGTGCTTTTCAAGTCCTGCTTCCTCACCTCCTTCCCTTCTTGTTGAATTCATGCTGCATGCCCTGCAGCTGCCCCACTAGACTCTGGTCATTCCCCAGCAGAACTTTTATTTGGCTTTTATTATACATGTTTTTTCTAGCTTCTTTTTGCCCCATATCGTGTGTAAGTGCCGAGTGTGTGTGTGTATCTGTGTGTGTAGTTTCTTCTTGTTTTGTTAAGTGTCTCGCAGTGTCTTTGGTCCCGCTGGGGTGTTGGCATCTTGTGAACTACCAAATGGACATTATATCAAGCATGAAAATTGCTTCGCTTGTTGACAGTTTTCCTCGTTCTCTCTGTGCTCTCTGTGTTGTTTATTGTTTTGTTTATGTCTTATCACAGTTTGGTTTTATTTCTGTCTTTATGTTCACACTTTCAACTGCAAGTTGTCTTCCCATCCTCATCCACCTCTATCTCTATCTATGCCTGAATCTGGCACGCATGTTTAAAGAGATATTTGCAAGTCAAATAGAGTGACAGATAGAGACAAGAAGGGAAGCCTGCCCAGTAGCAGCAACACTTCATTAGAGACCCTGTTAAAATAACATTTAAATAAACGTTAAAAGTAACGATCAGATGATAAAGATTTGGCAATAAGATAATTTCACATTTACGTTTGCAGTTTATTTATTTTCAATTGAAATTTGTAGTTCATATTTGTTCTCAAGCAAAATGTTTCTCTTACAATATTTAATTCCGTTTTTCCTGTAACTGTTATAGCGAACTATGAACTAGAATAAGTTAAGCATAAGTTAAGAAATGAATTACACCTAGAATATTGTTGATAGCTTAGTTCACATCGAAAGTACAAACAGCACATGCAAATACTTAACGGCAATAATAAAATTCAATTGTTTTTTGACTCGTTATAAACATTTACAGTTGATCAATTGGCTCAGTTCCTTCAGTTGGGGGGGACGATTAGAAAACTGTTTATTAATTTGATTTCTTTGAAGCCAATGCACATACATATATCTCTTATGGCTATATTATAAAAACCTCTTGGATGAATATTAATGTAGCGTGGATGTCGCTTTGATGTGAATTAATTGATCACATTGGAATTGAATTCGATAATGTGAAGTGTTGATCTGCGTTCGTTTTATTTCCAGTGGAATTGTTCGTTAAATATGTTTCGTCTGGAATTGTGGAATCATCATCAAATCGCGCTCAATCGTTCTCTGATTTAATCTCTCTCGAAATATACTCAGTGGCCCTCTACTGACTAGACTGAAGCAAGCACTGTCAACCCTATTATAAATCTCATATGACCTTTGCACAGTCTGCGCTCGACTGCATCTCTGGCTATCTCTGGGGAGATAACAGCGAAGACTTGTGCCCCCAACTAACAATTAATGAAATATCAATGCCATAAATCGTTATAGCAAACATTCTGGCGCCCTTATCAGCTCCGTACTCAGCTGCAGCTGCGGCTCCCCCTAGGAGCCTCTGCTCCCTCTACTGGTGTTCGAGCCACGCCTGCGATTCGCACTCATCTGCGGGCTATAAACACAACCGTCTCAAGTGGAATGGCGGGTTGTGCCCGCTCTTATAAGTCCGTGTGGAGAACAGGAGGCTTACAGTCGGGCTCGGCATTCACCACAACTAGCGCGGCCACCTGGCCTGGTGCCTTTGTCTGCACTGGCTGGCTGGTTAGAATGGGCTGAATTGAGGTAATCACGTCAGTCCCGGCGGTGGTTGTGGTCGTTGTGGCTGTGGGCATGGGTGCATTGTTGTTCCTGCCCGCATCCAGGGTCCTCTTCTTGGCCTTGCCCCCATTGCCGATGGCAGCGTTGGAGCCAATGAGACGATCCGACTGCCGCCCCTTGCCGAACTTGGGAAAGAAACTGTTCTCCAGCTGCAGCTGGGCATTGACATCCTTGCGGGCTGCACAGGTGCAGGCCTTCATGAAGCTCTTCTTGAAGTTGTCGCTGAGGAAGGCGTAGAGAATCGGGTTCATGGCCGAGTTGGAGTAGGAGAGGCAGCCGCAGACAAGGAACACGGCCAGCTCCAGTTTGGTGGCACAGCTGGGATTCGAACTGATCAGCGCCACCTGCGATATCCAATGGGGCAGCCAGCACATGATGTACACCGTGATGACAGTCAGCACCAGCTTGGTCACCTTGCGATGCGAGCGCTTCTTCTCCTTGGACTTGTGCTTGGGTCCGACGGTGTGCAGCTTGCGTATGACCAGGCAGTAGAAGATCAGGATGAAGATCAGTGGCGTCGCAAAGCCCAGCACCAGCGAGTAAAGAATGAAGGCCGAGTCCGACTGGGTATTAAAGGCCTCGGGCCACTTGATGTTGCACGAACTGTGGCCCGGCATTATATCCACTGAGTTGGCAAACAGAATCACCGGCAGCATCAGCAGCACTGAGGTCATCCAGGCCACCGCAGAGACGACCTTCGAGACGTACGGCGTGCGATAGCGTGGCGAGGAGATCGGATGACAGACGGCAATGTAACGATCAGCGGACATGATCAGCAGGAAGATGGAGGAGGTGAACTGGGTCACCGAGGTGCTGACCATGTACGCCTTGCACATGTAAGTGCCTAACGACCAGTTGCCCATCTGCAGAGTGTAGATCAGGATGGGAATCCCAATGAGGAAGCACTCGTCCGCAATGGCCAGATTGAGTATGTAGATGTTGGTCACGGTCTGCATCTTGGAGAAGCGCAGCACCACGTAGATGACCAGTGTGTTGCCGAACAGGCCCACAATGCACACCATCGCATAGAGTATCATCATAATCAGCTTCACCCCGAAGCTGCCGTTTGGGGGGCAAACATCCATTTGGCTGTTGTAGGCGCCGCTGCCGTTCGGCGCGTCCAGCCCGATTCCCTCCAGCAGTGTGCCGTTGAATCCCGGCGGAAGCACGAATCCATCGACCAGGCTGCTGTTCATGTGCTTGTACAGTTTCAAGGGATCAAATTTGCCGTCGGATTTCGGCATTTCGGCTTGTCCACTTGCCACGGCTGATGTCGCAGCCGACGTTGGCGTCGCTGTCACTGTTGCTGTCGCTGTCTCTGCCACTGTCGCCGTCGCTGTCAACTGCTCTGTGGGCGTTATTAAGCTCGTTAGTGTCAGCAGCGCTGTCAGCACAAATAACGGGATGCCACAGCGGCCATGGACATGGGCCATGTGGCAGCTGCGGCCGGCGGCGCCATTTGCTTTCATGTTTGTTGTGCGGGTTGTTGCGGCTCCTGCTCCTACTGCTCCCCTTCCCCTCTTTGTTGAGCTGTTGTTGTTGCTGCTGTTGCTGTTGTTGTTGCTGGCGTCCACTGGCGTCCGCTTGGCTAATTTTCAATCCGACTAACGCCCCTTTGTCCAAACCCGGCACAGCTGCTGATAAAATTCAAATATTTTCATATGTTGTCCATACTTGATGCCACATAATTCCAGACCTGCAACATTATATAAGATAGATGAGGACGCATTATTATGATTAGTATTGCCATCAGTCACATAAAACAAGCATACAAGAATGAATATGTTTATACAGACTGCAATTGAGTAAACAGTCCGTATGAACGTCTCGATCTTAACAGCCTTAAGCTAAGGTCTGCAAATTCAGCATGGAACTGCCTGAATACCTTATGCAGTTAACCAACTCAAATGTTCTGGATACACTACATTTCTATATTGATAATTTCAATATAAATTAAATCTAGATCTATGTATCTATCTATCTATCTCTATGCAAAAGTAATCAAACAAAAACAAATCAAAACTGCTGTAAAAATCATAATAAAAAGTTTAAATTTCACATAATAAAAGATAAATATAATCTTATGTAATCTATGTGTGAAGGTTATATTTGTAGGCTTTATTTTAGATATGAAGGTTTATTATCAAATTAAAAAGAGAGACGTTATATTTCTGCACACGCTGCTTTCTTAGCAAAAGAAGAAGAATAATGAGAAACTTATCAATCGACATATCGACATTGCCGATTAATCGATGAATACCAGTGTTTTGTAGCACTGCCAAATTAACATTTGTTTACATATGTATAATGTATTTATTTGTATCGCCAGTATGTTTTGAGTACTTAATACGCCTGTCCTCAGCAGCATTTTCTGCTGTTAGCACACAATCGTATTACTTTTATAGAAACAACAATCGTTGAAAGAAGTGCACAGAAATAAGAACAATCGATGCATTCATCCGAAACTGAACACGCCCACTCGAGCACACGTGCCAAGATGCGATACTTATAGTTTATGAACTGATGCAGTTTTCTGCTAAAGAGGATAATAATGTTGAGGGGACAAATTGGAGTGCAGCCGAGCGAACATCAGAACTTCATCGACTGTTCTACCACAATTAGCACAGCACAATATTTGTGAGATAATGAGGAATATATACAAAATAACAACTGCTTTAAACAGAAGTCTGCAACGCATAAAAGAAGATAGTTGCGGCTCTATAAAGTATATTTTCCCAATCAGTATTAGCAATGCATTGTTCCACTTTCGTGTTCATGCTGGTGCAGAATATAGTATATGATGTACTTTATAGAGTCAGATAAGTCAGTTAACAACAACAATTAATATACCCTCTGCAAGTGTATAACAAAGATAGGGAGAGAGAGAAACAAGAGCACGCAAGAACGTTTAAAATTAAAGCAAAACAGCTAAAGCGTTTCACTTAACACACGACACTCAAAGAGAGCGTAATAAAACATAAGAGCGAGCAAGAAATCTAAAATAACAACAACACAGTTGTGCGCTAAAAGAGAGCGCTGTAAGAGAGCACATTCAACACATGTTCTGCACACGTAAAGAGCGCAGCAGAGTGAGAGCGAGAGCGTGAGTATGTAAACTCGAAACAAATGCACTAAAAGACGCCGAATATACCAAACACGCGCGTAAATACTGTAAATAAATGCACAATCTTTGTTGCTGTAAATTGTAACTGAGGTGTTGCTATACAAATTTATAACTCAGTGGAACAAAGCTTCAGGTACGGATCAATTCCAGGTAAGTCCAATTAACTTGCACGTGCACAATATATTGTTGAAACCGAGAGACAGATTTAAGTTACCCTAAGGGAAAAAGGTAGCTACATGAAATGTACCTTATGGTCTCTGAGATGCATCCTGCGCATTGCAAACATCTGTTTTATTGCTTTTGCACTAAGCCTCAGTATTTTTAAGTTCGCTAACATTGTTCGTGTTTTTCAGACACTGTTACTCCACTTCTGTTACCTGCCTCACGGAAAGGTTGCCACATCCCTTAACTGAACAACAACCGTAGGTAGCTGCGGTGCAATTGCATTTATATAAATACACGCCCCATGATAAAGGTAGGGTTAGTATTCTAGATACAGTTCAACGAGAGAGACATGGATCAAGTTTGCCGCATTTGCATGTCGGGCGCCGGTGGCCTACTAGACATTTTTGTCTCGCACGCCGAGTCACCCAGCCTTGAAGAGATGATCAACGAGTGTGTCGAAGTTAAGATAAACCGCGACGATCAATATCCCAAACAAATATGTGGAATCTGCATAGGAGATGTGCATTGTGCCTATAGATTCAAGAAGAACTACCAACTGACTCTTGAGCAGCTCAGCATGCCAAGCCCGATCAACATAAGCGAAGAGCCGAAGAACGCCGTGATGGAGAAAGGAAATCAAGATGAAGACAGCAAAACAACCATAACGAAGGGTATACAAAAACAAAAACTGTTAAGAGCACCGAAAAAGTTCTCAAATATTAAAATCAAGAGAATTAAGATCGCACTAAAATTGAACGGGAAAAACAAGACCAAGCTGGAATCGAATTTAAAGAAAGCGAACCTGAAGAAGAAGTCAGAGCTTAAGCTAAATGAGAAAGAAGTAATGCATGTCTGCTTAATTTGCGGCAAGGTGTTCCCAAAGAAAGTTGGCTTGTCAACGCATATGCATAAGAAACATATTGAACACATAGATCGAAACAGGAGAACTGTCAAGTGTCCACACTGCCATAAGGATTTCGCATTCAACCATACCCTCAAAAAACATTTAATGAGACAGGTCTGCACCAAGGAAAAGGAAAATATCGAATCCTCTAGATTTAGCTATAGAACAAGAAAACATATTGCTTGAATAGCTTTATAGCTTTATACATGTATTTATTATTTATATATCAATAAAATTATACAAAATCAATAATTTTGCATTTATTTTTTCAAATTTGAATAACTGTTGCTTATTTTCTTACACATTCCGTATACAAATACATGTGCAATTAAGATTGCTTTAAACTGAAAGTCTAGTCTGAGTTACAATATACATATATAGTCCGACGAACTCAATTTTTCAGCGAAGTTGGTGACTACAGCGTTAAGTACTAATACTATTGCTATACTTATCTTCAAAATACCTTATGTTCAGTCTCCGCAACCCCTTTGTTCATAGCCAAAGAGAGCGCGGCGTTCGGAAGTGAACAACACAAAATGCTCACTCAACAACGAGTTCAGAGTTAGTAATCGACTTGCAGTTGAACGAGCAAGACATGGATCGAGTATGTCGTGTTTGTATGTCGGGCGCTGGTGATCTGCTAGACATTTTCATCACGGACGCTGAGTCACCCAGCCTTGAAGAGATGATCAACGAGTGTGTCGATGTAAAGATAAGCCGCGACGATCAATATCCCAAACAAATATGTGAAATCTGCATGGGAGATGTGCATTGTGCCTATAGATTCAAGAAGAACTACCAACTGACTCTTGAACAGCTCAGCAAGTCGAACCCGCTCAACACTAGTGAAGAGAACACACTGCCGGACGGAACAGAAGAGGGAAACGATACTTTAACGTCTGAGGAAGGAAAAGGCAGTCTTAAAACAAAAAAAATAAAAAAACAACAAATTTTGAAAGTTCCGAAAAAATACTTAAAAGATAAATCAAAGAGAATAAAACTCGTACTGTTTGGATTGAACGGTGAGAACAAGGCACAACGCGAAACGAGTTTAAAGGGAGAGAAACAGAAAAAGAAGGCCGAACATGGGCGAACTAAGAAAAAAAGAACCTATGCCTGCAAAATTTGCGGCCAGGCGTTCGCAATGAAAGTGAGCCTGATCATGCATATGAATACACATAAGAAAAATACTCTCCACAAATGTCCACACTGTACACGACGCTTCAATGAGATTGTCGACCTAAGTGCACACTTAGCCCTACATACTGCTTCGGGAGGATTCAAGTGTCCACACTGCCACAAGGACTTTGGATTGAAGCATAACCTCAAAAGACATTTAATCGCACGGGTCTGCACAAAGGAAACAATGGGGCTCAACGAAAAGGAGAATATTGATGTTTAGTCACAGTGAGAGGTATTAATGAAAAGCATCACGGGGAAGAATACGCATCACGATGATAAATTCACCGGACAATATATGCACCGGACAATATATGCACCGGACAATATAAGCAGCTTCGAAACATCGAAGGATATGTGAAACTTATGAATTTGCTGAGTACAGAGGACAACCATTTCATCGCATCTTTGCGAAAGTATTATATTGCATGAAAATATTAATCAATAAAATAAACGGTATATCTTAATTAATTCTTTTCAATGTTTATTTTTGAATTCAATTCCAAACACAGCACCCTACTTTGTTATTCTGTTGATAAAACATTCAGTATTAATATTATAGAAGCAGAATCATCGATGTTTATTCTCGGTTCATTCTCGAAGAACATCGCAAATATCGATTGCCGTATGCATCGATGTTTCTGCACCTCTAATCAATATGCATCTGTGTCAAGTTTCATGAAGATTGCTTTACTTAACTAGTAAAGACTAGTCTGAGGCTTGAGCGATCTATACTTGTAATTACTACACTTATCTGCAACACAGCATATGTTCAGTCTCGTTGGATGTTTGAAGAACTGGTTCACGTCATCCTTCCTCTTAAACGGGTTTTCAAGAGAGGAAATAAGAGCAGGTAGACGCAACCCTTGGGCTCATTGTCAAAGAGAGCTCGCTCTCTCAAAGGGAATAACACAATGTGCTCGGTCAACAACGAATACAGTGTTAGTATTCGACTTGTAGTTGAACGAGCAAGACATGGATCGAGTATGCCGCGTTTGCATGTCTGGCGCCGGTGAACTAATTGACATTTTCATCGCGAACGCTGAATCTCCCAGCCTCGAAGAGATGATCAACGAGTGTGTGGACGTGAAGATAAAGCGCGAAGATCAATATCCAAAGAAAATGTGTGAAATTTGTATAAGAGATGTGCATGCTGCCTATCGGTTTAAGAGAAACTACCAGCTGACTCTGGAACAGCTCAGCAAATCGAACCCGCTCAACATTAGCGCAGAGAATACACTGCTGGAACCCATTGGGACTGAGAATATCGTGGTGGCGAACGCAAATGAAACGATTACGTCAGCGCAAGATAAAAGAAAAAAACGAGTTAAAAAAGTGATAATAAAAAAACAAAAACTGTTAAGAGTTCAGAGAATGAGCACAAGCGATACAAAGAAGAGAATACGCAAGCAGAAGTTAAGGGAGCCGGAATACGAGCAGAACCTAAAGACTGAAGAGCAAGAGAACGCAGAGTACCCCTGCAAGATCTGCGGAGAGGTTTTCGCATTGCAAGTGAGATTGCAAATGCATATGAGTTCTCATGACAAACAGCTTCTTATCACACACTTAGAGCTACAGACCTCTACATCTACGATAGAACACAAATGTTGGCGATGCCAGAAAGGCTTTTCATTAAAATGCAACCTTAACAAACATTTAGCTAATAAAGTTTGCTTGAAGCCTCCGAAAGCGAAAAGTGTTTCACAGTAATTCACAATCTCAGTACAAAGAACACAATTAAACTCAACGAAAATGAGAATAGTGTTGATCGGGGAAGAAACGTATAGCTTTGTTTGTTGTAACATATGTATGTTTGATTTTGCATACTATAACCACTTTGCCTTAGCTTAACTCTAGTGTAACGTTCCTAATATTCCTAAGCCAGTACCTTTTAGTACCTATCGATAAACGAATATTTATAATGTATTGTATGATTCCAATATGTTAACTGTAAGTTAGAACACAAATCCGTATTCGTAGAACAACTCTTTCACATCATTGTCTGTCATGTCATCAAATTCTTGACCGAATCGTGTATCAACGACATAATCAACATGGTCAACCCTTTCAATAATATAGTGTTCTCTTAAAGTCTCGTATTGTACAAGTGTTTAATTTTATATAATAAATAAAATAAAATGCGGTGAATAGCACGTTTTTGAAGATTTGTTGGGAAGAGTCTTGGGTATTGTGTTTGTGATGGATGTGTGGAAAGGGTATCTTACTATCAGCTTAACTAAAACTTTCTTTGCGTGCTCACTCTTGAAATGCTGTGAGTCAAGTTTACATCGACTTATAAGAAACTTATAAGGCACTCTAAGGTCACAAGTTTAGGTCAAGGTGAAGGCACACTCCCGACTCGAAACCCATATTCCACAGGGAATGGAATGAATTAATTGTGGTAATCTCCGATGGATAAACACAACATGAGTTGCCCTTTTTGCATAAGTAGGTCGATAGCGACAGCTGCGATTAATGACTTTTTGGCCAGGAAAAGAGACAGAAATTATGGCATCAGCAGCTACAGCCCCAATTAGCTATCTAATAGCTTGCTGTGCAATAGACAAGGGGTGGGCTGGGTGTCTGTTACTGAGTGGAGCCAGCCTAACCAGCAGGCAGGTAGCGCACTTTAATTGGCCGACAGATAAAGGACTCTCTCCCTCCACAGCAGCCTGGCAGCAAGTACAGGCAGACAGAGTCTCTGGCCGTGTTGGCAATCAATTGCTACACATATTGCTATTGACGGGGAGCCACCACAATGACCATAAAATGCTTGACTTGCCGAAGGAGCAGGCAGGGAAGGGAAGGGAAGGGGGAAAGTGCCTCGTAGCCTGGTTATTAGTGCGTTTGCCAGAGACCGTAATGACGGCATTATTGCACATCTTTTGTGTATGCACACACTGTAATGCCACGTGTCTTACAATACATATGCAGTACATGCATGCGCTACCTGAGAGCTTCCTCTCTTGAAGCTGTTTACTTTAAAGAAGCCAAGGATGGATGACTTTATTGCTGGCACTTTAAACTGGACTGTGTTTCAAATACAGTCTCTGATTGAGACTTTGTGCCCACTCTTCCTAATTAAACTCTAGTTTTGTTTTATTTTGTTATGCAACATTTGGGCAACTACTGAGGCAGATGCAACACTCTAAGCGGCTTATGCCAACTAATTTAATTGGTAAACTCACAAAAGTCACTGCACACTCACACACAGAAAGTGCAGCTACGCCCACATGACGATTGGACTCTCGAAATGCCAGAGGGATTTGGATGATTTTATCAACAATTCATTCCAGTTGGCCCACTGGCCTCTGATTGAATAATAATTATATTGATTTAGTATTCAATCTGGTGAATGTAAATATGCATTATTTATAGTCAATATAAAGCTAACAACTCTACTGAATAAAGGAAACTCTAGTTGGGCTCATTAATTACGAACTGGGGTTCATAGATATGTACATAGTAATATCTGTAGATACTGTACATACATTAGGTAATTAGTTATTATTAACTGAACTGCAACTGGGTATCTCTTAGACGTGTGTGTGGAGACTGCAGTCTCTGCATTTAAGCAGCTCACTTGAATAACTCAATTCTGCACATGCAGTCTGTTTATGCAGTGAAACACAATTGGAGGCCGCGTTAAGCACGAAAAGAGCAACTCGCAAATTGAAATGAATGTTGAGTTACCCGAAATACTCGTATAAAGAAACCTCAAGTCAACAATCGGAGGCGAGTCCTACTCTGTGGTCTGAACACAAAGCAGCCTTGAAGCGCTCTACAGGCACTTTAAATTCAGCACGCGCATTGCTGTGGCAGCTCTCCCCTTCCCCCTTTTCTCTTCTCCCTCCGCCAGAGTCCACATGCCCTATGCAACGCTTGCTTGTGTTCTCTATCTCTCTCTGTCCCTAGTTGGCCTCGCCAAGGCCTTCGTCTAGACACTGATTTCTGTTTCAGTTGCCGCTTCGTGCCCCAAATTAATTTATTGTTTAAACGCTAGGCGGACTAGGAGGGTCGTGTCTCCAGGGCGGGGGTGCTGGGCGTGACACGTCGTTGACGCTAACATTAAGCGCTGCTGAAAGCGCGCGTGGCTCATCATCCTTAATGGATATTCATAGAGAGATAACTGAAAGTGAACTCTGATCCACCCAATCCACCCGCATATATGTGCGTACGTTAAATGCAGTCTATGGAGTCCTTGCTGCCTTGATGTTGCTCCTCTGCTTGTCTGTGGCTGCCCGGCATAAATCAAATTATATAGATAGAAAACGAAGTGCGCTCACCTCTCCGAGACACGTGGCAGCTTTAAGTGGCGCACAGCTATTTCTCATCCAGTCCACTTTGAAACCGTAGATTGTCTCTAAATTATTTAGAGAATCTCGCATATGAGCAACGTGAGTGTCAGAATCGCTTGATTGAATCTTGCAAACAAATTGATAAATGAACGAAAGATATCTCTGAATAAACTTGATCGAATTCAAGCAACTTTCAGTCGATAAAATAATATACAATAAAACTGAAAAGGTTAAGAAAACAATTGTTCAATTGAAAAGACTTATAAGCTAATTACCAATTGTTAAATCAAAACAAAGGTTACTAATGGGGTATTTAGCAAAGTTCATTCACTTGGCGCTTCAATTACACACTTTTTACCTTTTTTTACCTCGCTTTTTTATGTGCAAAGTTTTCTCGACAACATTGTACACCTGTGATAACATTAAGTTTCCGAATCTGGAACGGAAGAGGAGCGAAGCCGTCTTCGTTCTGGAATTGCCAGAAGGCACAACCCAAAAACATCCGCGTGTATGACGGTAAACAAAGCGTTTCTTTTTTTGGAAAGTGTGGGGGACTGAGTAGTGTGAGGGATTCGGCAAAAATGATAAAGTCCAAACGAGCCTGGGGCTGCCCTGGCTTTATTTGTCTACCCATCTCCCAGTGTTTCCTGTTTGTGTGCTTTTTGCATAAGAATAATACATATTATTCAGCAGTACCGCATGCGAATTCTTGGGCTTTCAAGTCCTTGGGCCTGGCAATTATGCCATTTCAAGAAAAGCAACAAACAAAGGTTATCTTTGGTAAACCGAGGTCTTGCTACCCTTGCAGAGTTTGTCACTTGTTTATTCTTCAATTATATAAACTACTAAACTGGTTTCATTTAATATTTTAAGTTTGTAAAACATTGTACATATTTGTATTTGTGTATGGTATGCCGAAGATCGTATACCCTTAAACTTATTAAATACGAAATGATTGGACTATAAAATATTATATATAATTCATGTAAATACATGTTAATATATACACATATCTTATAAGTATATTATTGGTATATATATTATCCCAAGTATATATGTATATATTTATCATATATCAAACTTTGTTTACCACAAATGCAGATGGAGAGACTGTCAGACAGTTAACACTTATCGAGAGTATTTATACTGCCCAAGGTCGCCTGCTTTGTGTTGAAACTTATGGGCAATATTAATATACCATCCGTAAGGGTATAAACATTTAAAGACAGTGAAAATGTTCTTAGCATTTTCTTTTTCATCATTCGGCTGCTTGCTCTGCTTGGAGGAGCCGGGAAATTCGCAGAAATTCACAAAATATGAGTTATAATGTTTTAGGCCATAAAACGACGACGACGACGCAGCTCTCGGGGCTATAAAATGTGAGCTGGCTTGAATGTGGGATGGAGAATGGAGGGGGGAGTAAATGGACTTTGGGCTTGACTAAGTAGGAGATTGATACTTTTTTCTTGCCGAGATTTGCATAACAAAGCATCGGGGATCGGCCACTTAAATCGTGCGCGCCTCACAGCATCAAAATTGGATAATGGAAATTGGATTCTAGCCTGAACCTAAGCAAATCTGCCGACTCCAGCTCCCCTCTGGATAGCTGTCAGTATATGTCAGGCCAGGACTCGCCTAGAAACTTGTGAGTGCGAGCACTCTGGCACTTGACTTGATTACCACAAGGACAACAGTCGACACGTGTGCCGTAAGCACAAACACCTGTTGAGATTAGACGTCACTTGCACTACGCACAAGGAATGGCAGGAGCTGAAGCGAGTCCGGGTGTGGGTGAGAGAGATGGCAACACATTGCTCTGGTCGAACTGGCGTCTTATTAATATTAATGGGCATATGTGCCGGAGCCGGGCAGATGCGAAATGCTGCCATGGTCATTACAACGTGCGAAAATAAATATTTTATTATTTATAAATCATGAGCTGGCCAAACGTGTCTCCGAGGACGAATAAGTTAAGTGCGAAGGAATACAAAATGGTCGGCTGATTGGAAAACAGTGAATAAATTATGAAACTTTTCGAATAGAAATAGTATAAAAGCAAGAGAATTTAAGCAGTACATTGAACAAGAAGAAAGATAGCTTTCCTCAGGTATCTGTATGATGCTATACTCTTTATATAGCTTTACATCTTCACAGTCTTTTAAGTATGACAATGATACAAATACTTTAGTACCCCGTTTGGATGGTTAAACGAACTCAAATTGGTAAATGTTCGCTTGATTGTTTCTAAGTTCTGCTTGTGATGAACGAAGATACCTAGCGTAGCAAACTTCTGGCCAAGATTGTTATACCCTGTGCTTGAAACTGTACATTGTATTGGGCCAAATGAAGGCAAATATATGTGCATACAAATACTGTTGGAGTGGCCTTCGCTTCGACTTGCTGTAGAAATACGAGGGGCAGGATATTTGACATATATTTATTGTTATGCCCACATATCCGGTGCTGGCTGGGCCGCTGTCTGGGCCTGTGAGCTGGACATGATGGCGCGATAAATGAATGCTGTCCACATAAATCGCATGAGCAGAATCGAATGGAGGCTGGACACAGGAAGACTGGCAATAAAAGGTCAATGGTATCGTAAAAGTAACGGGAAATGAAAATGGAATCGGACTTGTAGGCGGCGTAGGGAGATATGCAGATCATTGAAATTGTGACATGTTCGAGCATGTGCATGCGTGTCCAACTAACTCGGGCATGAGTGAAACATGAGCTTCGACTGCAATAAAAATGATGATACGCTCCATAAATTGACTATGGAAGCGTAAGTCTGGCAAGGATATAAAACGATATGTAAGCTTAGGCGAAACTTCCAAATCAATATGGCATTTTTTATGGCTATCCTGTCGCCCACTAAGTAATCACTTTATCGGCTTATCCACTGTACTTCAGTCATATACTTTTACCCTATTGAGCACACTCTACTTCCCATTTTCTATCCTTCTTCTTTCATTCTGCTGAAGTTTTTCTATTTTCGTCGTAGGAAAACTTGCGACTTTTCAATTAGTCACACGACTGGGCAATTAAATTTACTCATACTTCTCGTTCTCCTCTCTTTTTTGGGTTCATTGCGAACCTTGCAAACATTTATCTTGCCTGGCTCTGCTGCTCCCACTCCCCGTCTCCCTGTTCACTATCCTGGTGGCCGACAATCCTGCCAGGGCTGTTGACTCGCCATGCTGGCAATAAAAAGAAAACCTTGCAACAAACTTGTCGTAATTCACTTTGAAGCCAAGTTTGCCATCGATAAATTTTCTGCCAGCCAAGCACTTGTTGCACGCGCCAGTACCAGGGTGTGGTATCAACAGAGGCGCTGGGCGGGGTACCGGTGTGTTCATTGGAGCTACTGGCGGCTGGACAAAACTTTGTCCCAGACCGAAGTGTCAATGTAAATCACTCTACACACGCAGAACACTTTGCCAAGCGTCGGACATCTTTATAAAGATTAAACACGAACTAAGCTTGAATACTTCCTGTAATTCTATTGTGATTTCGATTGTACTTCGACTCGCCTTTAATGATTATGATCAACATTGGGCTTACATTGTTAATATAAATATGTAGATGTTCAAACTTGACATCTGTTGTCCCACATCAAACAAAGCCACGTAAGGAGATAAAGTATAAATGTAAGTGTAAACTTTTGAGAGTTATTAGGTGAAGAACAAAATTGAAGACCAGATTATGATAAAGGTTTTTAGGGGCCAGAGCAAGTGAATTACTTGTACTGCAGAATTCTTATACTCGAACTTGTTGGAGGATTATGAGAAATAGGCGAAGGTACGGCATAGGCATAGGTATAGTTTTAGGTATAGGCGCAGACATAGCATAGGTTCCAATATGTTTCAGTGCATCATAATGGAACCAAACTACAGTCAGGCAAACGATGAATGCGAGACAGAGAACCAATGATTGCACCAATGATTCATTCATAAAGAACTTATATCAATTTAATGGCAAACTATGCCCGCATAAGTTTTATACAATCCAAACAGAACCTTTTCAAACATAAGTCTTATAAAATTCATTTGCTGATTGAATTCTCATTAATATTTGGGAAAAAATTATCAAAAGAGCGAAGCCAAAAAAAATGAAATGTTATTTAGCCTTCCTCTTTGCGCACAGAAACTGAACCCTTGACCCTCTGCCTTTTCACCACTTCAAGCTGCAATTTCAATTTAAATCAGACCGGCTCGGTTTGATGGGCTCGAAGCGTTCGCCCTCTTCACAATGTCAATAGGCAACTTTGCGAAATGGTTGATCAAATACAAAGCGAGCTGCACAAAGTGATAAATACTCGACGGAGGAGGAGCAAGAAGCTGTTCATTTCATCATCCTTCTCCATCTCCTGCTGTGCTTTTTGCTGCGCTCCGCAAACTCGAAACAAGTTGCAACTCGAGATTGTTATAGTTTTCAAGAGCGTTATGCGCATAAATTGGTTTTTAGTTTCTTCGATTTTCCGAGTTTCCTTCCACATTTTCTGCACCTGTACCTGGCACAAGTTTACCTTTATTGGGAGGCTTTTGAGGCCAACTTTTGTGAAAATTTGTTTCCTTCTTTTCTACTTGTGGCTCATTATGTGTCATTTCTTATTTACCGCAGATACTTAACATATTCTTGTTAAGGTTGGAAATGAAGAGTATAATCGAACATACTCAAGTGTTCTATGATCAGTATTGAATGTACAGAACATATACTGAGTATTACCAACAAATCTATCTAATAATAATCTATCCAATACGATTTTGCTGCATCCTTTAATAAATATCTGAGGTTTCTGATTGTTTCTGGGATACTGTGATCCAATATTGATGATACTAAACTCATATTGACACATTTATATATTTATATATATTATTAATTTATTATTTAACTACAGTGGCTTTACAGATTCCCGTTTGCAATTGAATTTCATATCTTGATGTTTAAGAAATCCGACTTGAATGAAATGTTGCCATTATAAAAGGCTTTGTATCCATTCGCCTTTGTTTGAATGGATTTCAATCTTCATTCGTTTTATTTTATGAATCATTTAGAAACTTCTAACATGTCAATCATAAACATTATTATCATGATCTAAGCAAACAATTTGTTTTCGGATTTCGAAACAATGAACCCATTGGCAAACAGAATTTGCCAAAATTCGCCAAAAGTTTTTATTGAAAACAATAGAATGTGCGTGTGTGTGTGTGTCATGTGTGCGTGTGTTACTGTGTGTGTGACTGTTGGCGATAACAGTGTCGATTTAATTACATTTTATTGACTTTAGTGAACTCGCCCTATCTGGGGTTTAGAGGGCCGCCAACTGCACGTCATCATTATAAGCGCTTATCAGACATTAGGCGCACATTATGCCCCTATACACACACTGGTGCTGACACACATATACATATACACACCCACATACACACGCACACGTGCTGTCTATCTAGTTGTTATTGTCACAACATGCTGTTGTAATTAAATTACTCCAACACATGGTTAGTGAAAGGGAAAAGAGAGTGAATGAATTCGATAGAAATGTTAAACATTTAAAGGTAAAAGTCCTTTAATTACTTAATGTGTTTTACTGTTTTTAGTGATTACAACCATATGGAAAGTGACTAATGAAAAAAAATGAGAAAAAGAGGATACACTCTGCAGGCCAAAGACTCTTTGTGAGTTAGGGTATTACAATGCGCACCCACTTATGGCATTTTCTAATTTCCCTATTGGAAAATATGACTTTCTTTTGTAATTATCGTTGGCATAGTCGTGCGCAATAACCACGACATTACACACACATGCACCCACACACTTACAAAGCCAGACACCGACACAACGCTGGCCACAAATACAAACACATTACGTAATTACATTTAATTATCTGCATTGAGTTTGCGGTTTTGCGTCCAACAGCCTCAAGCAGTTTCTCTGTTCCTTTCCCCCATCTTCATCCACTTCAGTGCCGTCTCTAATTTTCCCATTTGTCTATTTTACTTTGTGCGCTTCCCTCTTTCGCTTGACGTGTTTATTAATTTAACTTGTCTTTAATGCCTTTTGCAACGTGCACGTTGGTGCTCTGCCCTCAAAAATATGCAGCATTTTCTGTGACTCGGAAACGGAAGGCGGCTTCTTTGCTGATGTGAACTGACAGAATGCCTTAAAGACACACGCGTTTCCTGCCAAAGCTAACGCATTTTGACTCATCTTATATCTTGGATATACGTATTTTATAATTAATTATGAGTTCGCAAGACGACATTAAGGAAAGAGAAACACTTCCTGACTTGAATTTCATATCTTACTAGTCTAAAACACAGCGTAATTTGCTTGAACAAAGGTTCTGAGTATTCTTTACCTAATTACCTTCAGTTCTTTGTTATATTTAGAAAATTGCACAAAGCTTGAATTAATTGAGTCTTCTTGCAGTTCCACGAATCACTTTGGATTACCCACGCAAACTGGAACCCAAATCTTCACCAGACTTTTCAGTCTTTTAACAAATTTGCCCCCCGTAAGCTATAAAAATTACCGGCAGTTTTGTTTAAAGTCTTTGCGTAAATTATAAGCATTCTTCTTGCAAGGGGAATATTCATTTTCCCCATTAGTCTTCAAGACAGAAGATGCCGCAAGTAAGCTTCATCAATTAATTTAATATATAAGTTTTCGACACAAACACTTCTATAAAGATGGAAACATTTGGTGAATCTTTCCTATAGATTTCCTCAGTTTTCAGTATCAATTCTCTGGCTTTTGTTAAGCATTTCTTGAGATTGGTTTCATGCTAAGCCGGATTTATTGTGTTGTGGATATAATAAATATTTACCTTTCTGTCAATTGAAATGTTCGGATATTGAGGAAGTCCACACAAATTTCTGTTGCTTTCCTGTCTGTTTTCTTGATAAATAACTCAATTGTAATGTTTCTTCAGAATACTCAGCTGTCTATGTACTATATGTCAAAATTGCTTGTTTTAATTCTGTTTTTATTTATTCAGTTATTTGGCTGTCTACCGACAAGGTTATTTTGCAAATTATTCACATTTCAGCTACATTTCCCACAATTTACGCGTCGTTTAATTGATGATTTAATTCATGCACACATCAAAAGTGAATCTTTGCTCATTGTTTTTTTTATATTTTTGATATTGTCGAGAAAGATTTTTATACGTGTCTCGATTTGAAGAGACTTCGATTCTGGCATTGGATCCGCACACGTCCGCAGCGCTTTGTTGATAGGCAACGACTGAAGCCGCTAAGGAAGCCGCTGGCGCTAACATCCACACGCGCTCTGTTGACGATGATAATGTTAATAATGATGCTCTCCCTCGCCGCGACGGGCCCACGCCAAACAGCTGTTCGTGCTGTGGGCGAGCACAGAAAGAGAGCGAGAGAGAGACAGTGCCGACTCGGCAGGCTGTTAACGAAGGCAGCGCATTCGGAGTCAGCTTCCAGTGCTGTTAAGCACTCCTTTAACAGCGTCGAAGTCTGTTAGCAGGACTGTGTGTGGTCTTTAACAGCAGTTGGGTTGTCTTGTGTGTTGCTGCTGCTGCTATAAAGAAGTGTTTTTGTTAATTCATTTTATTTTAATCGTTTTTTAATGCCAAATTGGCAAATGGCAATTGGGTATTGCTTTATTTGAGCCTCAGATGTTCGCCGCAGCTCGCCGCTTTAATGTCTGCTGCGCATTTGTTTATAAACAAATTATGTGTGTTTGTTTGCTTGGCGCTTTGTTTATGGGCCCGCCTCTTGCATATTCTTCTGCGAACGGAATAAAATTAGAACAAAATAGCAGGGCAGCAGAAGCAAATCAAAAGCAATTATTGCTAATAAATCAACTGCCGATTTATGAATGTGTCAATGGATTTTTAAACACATTTGTGACGTCAAAGCGCTTAACGCTGCCCAAAGTGTCCAGGTGTAGTTGCTCCTATACGGTGTATGTGTGTATATGTGTATATGTGTGTGTATTCGCTATGAAAATAAATAATTGCCCCAAAGCCATTTGGTGTTGCCAGCGCGGCGTATGCTTAATATTCCCAATGTCAATTGCCAATGATGAATCAGGTAACCAAGAAACCCGCAAATAATCCCACTGTGCAGCAAAGAGTTTGTATTTGAACACAGTGCATATTAATTCCGCACAATCGTTTCTGTCATATCCCTGGGCAGTCGAGAAATTTCTCTGTTTATTATTGCAGTTAATTTTAAAAGCTACTTTGGCTTCTCCAACAATAAAGTTTTTTATTTAAACGCAGTTAACATTTTAAAACGCGTTGCCATACAGGAGGCAAGCTTAACTTCTGGTACAGTCAAGGCGTTATTTGCCATATTTACAGCATAATAAACTGTGCGCTGCTCTGTGCCAGGTAGGGTAGCTAGAGCGAAGGCCCTCTTCCCCTGATGGGGCTATGCCTAGTGGCAGACTGAGAGAAGTTCCTAATAAAAAGCAAATTAGTTGAGGCACATCAAGTTATTGCTTCAACACAAACAAAAGGAAAGAACCTGCCCTAGACATACCAAAGGTTTTACACCCTTGCTGTTTAAGGAAAAACATTTCATTAGTATTGGATGAGTGCATAAGTTCGTGCCCGTTGTTGCCCTCCTGTTGATGCCCACGCAATGTTAGTATACTTTCAGTTAGGGTATAAGCATTTGCAAAAGCATCAACATGGAATAATTAATAGTTTATTACAGGACGAGAACACGGTCAGAGGACAAGCTGAAGCCCCAAGCTCTCTGGCAGCAGTTTAAACCGAAGCCATAAAAATTTAAAGCCAAGCTCAAATTGCCCATAGGACTTTGATAAATGCTGACCAGCTGCAGTTAAGCAGCATGATGGATCCATCATGAGTGATGCCTAAGTACATTTATATTCGACTGTAATGTTTAAGAGTGGCACTTCCTTTCTGCTCCCTGGTCATTTTTACAACTTCACCTGCGCCCTTACGCCCACGCCCACTGAGTGCCGCCCCTTGCCAGTCAATGGACTTCTTTAGGAGTCTTGGCCCTTGCAATTTACTGCTGGTTTCATTTGAAATTGCACGACATTTCATTCATGCACGTTTAATGTAAATCACTCAGGGTATATGGTAGTGCAAGCAACCTCTGTCCCCTCTACATACTCTGTTCTTCCCTCCCCCTTTCACTTAGCACTCTTTAGTCCCAGCAGCAGGCGATGAAATGTGTTTTAAATGACTTCCGTCGTTGATTTTTGTTGTTTCATGCGGTCGCTATTGTTGGGCTTGGATTCTGCATTATCGGCTGTCTGGCCGAGGGTGTGGTATGTTGTCATTAACTATGCAAATGAGCGGCCTCATTAAATGAATTTTAATTATGGTTCGAACATTAAATGCAACAACCTGCTAATTAACAGTTAATTGCTAGAAACAAACAGTAGAAAAAAAGGTTAAGTAAATGCGAATCAACGCGACAAAACTGTTCAGGCCTGATAAAGGGAGTAGGGTATTCGGATTTTAAACATAATGGTGAAGGTCTTTCCGGGAAGAGAAGACAATTCTCCTAGGGGTACTGAAAGTCAAATTATTCCTGGTAGGTCGTACATACTTTCAGGGGGAGAGATGGAGTAAGAGACACCATTAAGGCAACAGAAAATGGACCTGATGACCCACTTTGCAAATACTATACCCACATGCATGACTTACACTCACACAATCGCATAGTGGAGCTGCACTAACGACTCAAAACGAGCCAATGTACAATTAACCCAATTGCAAAGAGTTGTCAAATGCGCGCAAACACTGCGTATACGTTATTTTATACATACAGAGACCTGGCAAAGTGACGGGCGGGTCAGAACGTAGACTAGGGTAGCGTGTCTATGTAATTGAGTGTATATAACAGTTCCTGCTTTTGTTAAACAATTTCCGTTGGCATGCGTTTTTGCCAGCCAACCAACCATTAACTCAGCCGCCCACTATCCCAACTGTCGCAGGAACTCGTATGTTGGCCATTTCTTGACTGGCAAGCCCTTTGAAGTTTGCACAGACTCGCACATAATCTGCATAACTGCACATATAGAATAGAAAGGAATGCCACCTATCTCCCACTACCCCTTTTCCCTCTCGCCCCTTCTCACTGCCTCCTTGTCTGGCACAAGTCTCGATATGTGCAATGCAGCTTTGACAGCTGCTCTAATGGCAACGGGACAACTCGCTGATGTGCGCTCTTGTTGACATTCCTTGTTGCCATCGTCGTCGTCGACAGTTGACGCTTGACTGCTGATGCCGGACCGTTGACAGGCAACCTTCATGACATCTATAGATTGGCCCAGCACCTGCACCGTCTTATCGCAGGCGCAGGTGCCCAATGCCAGTTGAGCGGATCGCATTGCGCAACTAAGCCCCGACGACGACGTCACTTTTCTGACAAGGCACGTGCCAGTCTCTCCACACTTGACCCTCCATACTAACGGACAACGCAACGAAACAATTGTGCTTTCTATCTGTATTATTGAACTTCTGACTGACCTTTTCAAGCCTACTTTCTTTCCAGGGTGGAAGAGATCTCCCTCTGTGCGTTGCAACTGAATAAATACATTATACCATATTCGAAGGATGTAATGAAAATATTAAGTGCAAATAAAAAACGTATCCACAAAACCGCGTACAAACCACAAACCTCGCACATGGCGTGCATTTTTTACTGTTTTCCAGCAACTTGCCTTTAATACTCCAAATTCGTTTTCGTTGTCTTTTCAGCAACCGAATTCGCATTTTTTTGCAATTGAAAAGGACATCGGATTGTGAAGGCCTGTAGAGCTGGATCCGCAGAAACATTCAACGTAATTGATGTGCGGAGCTTAAAGGATTCCGCGTAATGGGACCATCGAATAACATCCATCTGGTTGATATATGGCTTGAAAAGGCCAAGAAGTAAGCGTACCCAAAGTGCGATTAGGCAGTTCCTAAATGCCCCCAAAACATGAACACAAGCACGTGCGTGTGAACTTATATAATATTTATGTCTTCATATACGTATGTAAAGTTTGTATATATTCATATGCAAACACACACAACTTCTGTATGTGTAATCCTTGTGGGGTCTTAAAACAACTCAACTCAACCTGAAGCAAATGCTTTGTCCCTCAAAATCGCCAATTTTCACATTAAACTTTCATTGAAATTCTTATATAAAATATCTGAAATGTATTTAAGAGATTGAAAAGCTCAATAAAGTCGACCAAAATAAGGAATACATAAACATTATGGTGTTTACCAAGCCTCTTTCTTTCTTTTGCGTATGTCAATATGAATATAATATATGTTTATTAAACATAAATCTTTAAAATATATATAATAATTTATTTTGTATTGCTCATTGTTTACTTGCTGTTTAAAGCTATGTTTTATTATTATATAATAATTATGTTGTTGGATATGTTAAGCTGAAGCTGATCATCAGAAATGCATTTGTTGCAATGCAATCGATTATCTCCAGTATCAGGGCGCACCTCACATATAAACAGTTGACGATATTAATCGATTTCTCCTCGATTGAAATAGCCTTGAAAACCAATCGTTCGAGCTTTAAGGAATAAACAAAAAGGAGAGTTATCGTTACAGAAATTGAGATATTTCTGACTTACCTTAATCAGACGCAAATTTTGAGCCCTTTCTGGGTGTTTCACAGTTTCAAACAGTTCTCGCTCGTACAACACATCAAAAATCTTTCTTTCAAGCCTATTTATATTTTTGGCCATATATAGAACATTTATCATGTTGGACGCGTAGAAACGACCAATGAGGAGCGCTATGTGCTGAAAGCGTTCACCTTCCTTTATGAAATATACGTCTTTCCAGTTTATTGTAGTGCAGAGGATTTCAAGCACAAGTCTGTTCAGGTAAATGGTCCAGTTTATTGTCTGTATATTTTGGCGAAGATAAACTAATTTGCTAAAGAAGTCTGTACAAAATGTCCGTTCCTTTTTGCTACATCTCTTATTTAATGCCAAATACGATGCTAGAGATCGAATCAATGTAAGGTGTAGTATCATTGACACATCCACAATATAATACAGCACGAAAGTACGACAGTGACTCAAAAATAGGATGGGATCTTCAAGAAAATGATTGCTATGATAGTTCATGGATATGCAATTAAGTAGAAACAATGTTGCCAAAACTGGTAAAGGAATATTTGCGACTTTTCCGAAGAACTGGTAATGCATTCGCTGAAGTCTTAAAAACATATTTAGAACTTTTTGTAGATTTCTTCTTTTACGAAAAATAATCAGGGTGCTTATACCGATGCCAAGGAATGATATGTACCGACTCACTTGAGTCACCAATAAGTTAAATTGATGGATCTCGAATCTCAAAAGAGACCTTTTTACATTATCAAAAACAAGATAGGCCATTAAATAAGTAATGCAGCAGTTCCAAATTTTTGAATAACGATGCCAGAAATTTGATCTAAAATACTTCCTTTGCTTGGCAACATAACTGAATTCGTTTATCGCAAAGATTTTACTAATCCAATTCAATAGAAGTACGAGTACCGTATCAACGTTCAGACGAACTGGTAGAGTGAGCGTCATAGTTCAGACTGAGCACACATAACATTCGTGGTTGGTGAACTAGCACGTTGTTGTATTGATTACTCTATCAGAAATATAAATTGAACGATTCGAATATTATTACTAGCGCAGTCGTAATTTGAAAGCGTGTTCATATGTACATTTACATAAACTACACCGGAACATAGGTCGAAGGGTATACCACTGTCGCGTGCCACTCGACTGTTGCTCTTGTTACTTACGTAAACTAATCTACGAGTTGGAGAAATATATTCTTGAAACTGGCCACATACGGTTCGTATAGCTGTACCGGTTCTAAACAATAAAAAAAAGCAAAAAAAATAACATGGATCCCGCTGGGGTTCGAACCGAACAAACTGGCATTCACACAGTTCCTTGTTAGTCTATTTTGAGCTTGATATGACAGTTTCCGCTAGGACTACTATGTTGAATACTAGGAAGAACAAAGTTCCTTACAAATCTACTTGGCATTTGACAACTCTTCCAAAGGGGGACGGGATGGCTCACATCGTTGAGGAGCAGTTGCCTTACGTACGACCGACCCCGGTGTGTAGAAGTTCGACTCCCCCGAACACAACAGGATTTCGAAACTGTGTATCTTTCCTTTGTGTGTTTTGTCAGGCGAGAGCAAACAGGAAACATCGAAAATCCTTTATAGAATTAAGAACACTACAACAAATACCCCCGAATACGCCTGAGAATATATAACGAGTGAATGCGCTACTGAAGGCAGCCGGGAAACACTTTTTTTTTTTATTTTCCTCGCTGCCTCACTTGTATATTTAGAAAATACCTGCATGACAGACCCCACAAAGTACCATATATATTTTCTTGTTCGCGATTACTAGCCATGTTTGTCTAGCTGAGTTTGACATATACTTCTGAGTTTGACATATACTTAGCTTATTGAAATATTTACTTATTCTTCAAATTTTAATCCCTTAGGATAATAAACACAGAAGTTATTCAAGCAGGTATGAGCATAACACCAAGTGCTTGTGTCATTAACCAAGAGAGGCAGGCGAGCGCAAAGTCTCAGGCTCCATCTGTCGAGAATAACAAGAAAGCATTTAATGAATTGAGCAAGTTAAACTTTACAAGAGGAGCATTGTTCGGAGGGTATCCTACTGTTCAATGCGCTCGATTGTTGCTGTCGTTTTTATTATACAATATTTTGGCTTTTTTGTATTATAACTTATTTTCTGCTGTTGGATATGTTAAGCTGAAACTGATCATCAGAAATGTATTTGTAGCAATGCAATCGATCATCTCCAGTATCAGGGCGCACCTCACATATAAACAGTTGACGATATTAACGGATTTCTCTTCGATTGAAATAGCCTTGAAGACCAAGTATTCCAACTTCAAAAAAGAATAAACAAAAAGGAGAGTTATCGTTACAGAAATTGAGATATTTCTGACTTACCTTAATCAGACGCAAATTTTGAACCTTTTCTGGGTGTTTCACAGTTTCAAACAGTTCTCGCTCGTACAACACATCAAAAATCTTTCTTTCAAGCCTATTAATATATTTTGCCATATACAGAACATTTATCATGTTGGACGCGTAGACACTGCCAATAATGAGCACTATTGACATAAAGCGGTCCTTTTCCTCTAGAAAATATATACTTTTCCAGCTTATTGTGGACCTCAGGATTTCAGTCAATAGTCTGTTCAGGTAGATGGGCCAGTTTAATGTTTGTATCTTTTGGCGCAGACAGACTAATTTGCTAAAGAAGTCAACGTACAGTGTTCTCTCAGTTTCGGTCCATATCTTATTCGACTCCATGTAAGATGCTAGAGACCGAATCAATTGGAAGTGCAGTATCATTGATACATCCACAAGAAAATGCAGCACAAAAGTGCGACAATGACAAAGAAAATGTAGGGCATGTTGGAGAAAGACGTGCATATGATAGTACGTTGAAATGAAATTGAGTAGTAACAATATTGCCAAAGTTATTAAAGGAATAGAAACGATTTTTCCAAAGAACTGGCAATGCATTCTTTGCAGTTTAACGAACATATTCAGAACTTGACGCAAATTTCTTCTATTATAATAAAGATTCAGGGTACCTATACCAATTCCAAAGAAAGAAATGTGAACACTCGTTTGAGTGATAAGTGGATTGAATTGTTCGATGGTAAAAACGAAAAGAGACCTTCTTAATTTATTGAAAACTATATAAGCCATTAAATAAGTGATGCAGCAGTTCCATACCCTTGAATAGTAATGCCAGAAATACGATCTCAAATACTTCTTTTTCTTGGTCACATAACAAAATTCGTTTATCGCAAAGATTTTGCTTATCCAATTGAATAGAAAGAGCAGTACAGCATCGACGACTTGACGAACTGATGAGGAGCACGACATCTCTAAAACTGAACGCGCAAAATATTGCTGACTTGTGAACTAGCACAAAGTAATATCGATTGATCCCTCAGAATAATAAATTGAACGATTTGGATAAGTGTTGCTTGACAATTATGAAAATTGAATTTACCCATTTCCATTACCTATGAGTTCTAAGCTTTTCCAAATAAACTAAGCTAATTTTAGTCCTAAGCAAAGTGAATGTGTATTATTATATTTGCTTGAAGTACGCATGTCAGCTGACAACTCAGAAACGCACCTGACAACAAACTCTTCTCATTCATCATGATTATTGCTGGGAAGAGAAGAAGGTGTTGCCTGCACCTGTGTGTCCCCTTGGACAGCGAGCCTAGCCGAACCATCCTGCCCAGCTCTCTATAGGGATAGCGATTCTCCAACGAGCCGTGTGTGATATATGAGTTTGTTTTCGACTCATGCCAAGTATTAAACCTTTCCTCTGTATTCCTCCCGTCTTACCTTTAGCAGCCTTTCATTTGCCTAATTCGCACGACAGCCTACAAGTGTCTTTGACTCCCTTAGTTTACTTGAGGCTTGGCATCCGCGCCTCTCTTGACAAAAAACGAGCTGGCAACTAATCGCTGCCATTAGCCTTGATTTATGACTCGCACTCGGAGTGGGGGCGCAACAGCTGTCGCAGGGCGTGGCCATTGCTTGCATTTACTTATGGGTTGCCATACTTTTCGCACATTATTTATAGTTTCGTTTCCAGTTGCGGCAACAAATGTGTTGTGGGTTAATGACCAGGTCCAGTTGGAGCATGAGTTGCAGCATGGCAGAAATTATGATGACTTGTTCAGTCTGCTCTGGCTAATTAGCAATTGGTTCCTTCTCTGTCCTTCTCTGTGCTACCCTAATAATAACTTGTATTTTTTCGTGGAATTTAATAAAGTTTAATCGCTTCCGCTTGTAAAACTCAAAAAGGCAACTGGTATTTTTAATAAAAATAATCTTCAAAGGCTCCATAAAGACTGAGTCGGCGAAATCTGGCACAACATATTTGTCCGCCCACTTTTACGGTATTTTTGGAATATATATTCTCTTTGTATCTAAGTGTGTGTGTGTGTGTGTTTAGACGGGGCCGCGTCACAGCTTGTCACAATTACAGCAATTTATTCGTATTATTTGCGAGACACGCGAAAGAGGGAGCAGGCCCTAATTCCCTTCCATTTACCGTGTCTCTGTCCCCCTCTCTCTCTCTCTCCCTCTATCTCTCTCTCTCTCTCTCTCTCTCTCTCTGCAGCACTTGCCACTGTCAGTTGGCAATGTACGTTAATTTGATTTAGAAGCATTTGCTGAGTGAACCTTTTCTTGTTGACCAAATGCTGCGGCGTTTGCTCATTAAATTTAATTTGGTGACGTCGCCAGAGGCAGCCTAGCGAGACATGGGGAGTACGAGTGCCAGGGGAATGGAGGAGGGAGTAGGGGGTTTGGCTTGTGTGTAGGCGGTAAATTATAAACAAAAGTCAGAGCCGCACAAGCACCATAAATTGGTCTCTGATATTTCACACATGCTGACTACTCACAACACTGTGGATATGTGTGTGTGTGTGTGAACATAAGTATGTCTGCGTACATTTCAATTTGGCCAAGTGGCGCTAATAAAATGCTTAATTTACCAGTGGAGCCTCCCCCTCTGGCAATCCCTTTTCAGAGTATATTTTCAGTAATTTCCCTGGTCCTTGTCCACAATAAAATCGTCTCGTCAGACACTTAAACCAAATATTTTCAAATATATATTCGATATACCCAATTCGAGTAGAAGCAGGGTAAAGGTCACAAATGTCAGCTTCGATGTGCTCAGTATATTAATTGGAACTCACAGGGTATTTACCAGTTCTCCCATGCCAGTTGAATTGTTCGTTTAGCTGAACATTTGCTGTCGATCATTTTCATTGTGATATTTTATTGCAGCGTGGAAAGTTGGCAGGGTGCATGTGTGCGAGTGTGTGTGTGTCTGCTAACGATGTACATTTTCGGAATGTGGCAGGTCTCGGGTTTATACACCATTCCTGACTGTGTGATTGACTTGTTTGAGTTTACAACAGAACGCAAATCGACGCGATTTTACGACGTAATTGAACTAAAATCAACAAATAAAGGTTTCCAGAGATGTCTTAAGTTTAAACAAATACTTGCAGTTGAGTTTCTATTCGTTAGCTCTGACAGATAGCAGTAGTTAATAACTTAATAAACCCAGAAACAAATTAACATGGAATAAACTTATAGTTCATTAGTATTTTAGACAGGGTGACAAATACTGAAACATACTCAAGCTAAACTTCCTTACTTCCCAGCTTCCCTGAATATTCAAATAAAATGATAACTAAGTAACTATAAATATTTATGGTATCGTAAGTATGTTTTATAGAAAAGTTTCCCTTGAGCTAATTTTGGCCCTTATATTTGTGATTATCTCCAACAAGCTGTGTAAATGTGCTGGGATTATTTTGACTTATGCTGAAGTTTTCGTTTGCAATACTCCAAATCATAATGGATACTTTTGAGCATTGGCCTTTGCACATCGAATGTATGCGCATTTCAGCTTATTGTGGATCTTATTTACAGTCGATTTCAACAACAACAGCAACCACTGCACACATGCTACATGCCGCACGCCGCTTCGCACATTTAAGCCGCCATTATACGCAGTTATGGGTGGAGGTCGGATTGCTTGTCTATTTCCGGCTTCTGCGCCTTTATTGTCAACCATGTCCCATGTTGTGGTTATCTAAACGTTTGTTTTCTTTGCCTTTTGCATTTCAATTTCGCCATTTCTTTTTTCAGCTCTTTTTTCGCGCTGTCTTCTACGAAACATTGTCGCACTGTTCCATTTTTCCGATACACCGCGCCCTTTCTCACTCCTGCACATGGCATTCAAACCGTTTTCCATTTGGCATTGCCGTTATGGCCCTTTTATTATGATTTTGTTGATTTCGCTTTTCCGGCTAAAAACAACATTGGGAAACTCGAAATTCCGCATGCGAAGACGGAATACTCTGCCAGACACCAGTCCAAGACAGTCCACTCCAGATGAGCAAGTGCAGCAGGGGTTCTCTGCGAGTCGACAGAGCCCTCGATCTGCACAAGTATAACGAGTGTCTGTGCTGGGCATGTGGAAATGGAGGCATGGGGGCGTCTCTGGCTTCGGCAAAGTATTCAAATGAGACGCGTCATTGCCAGCACTTTATTGTTTCATCGAGGAGCACTTGGCGCAGCTCTTGAAGAAGGCAACTTTAATTTGAATACACCTGAAGAAACTCGACACGTTGACTCTGCTAAGGACACACTGGCTTTTAGTACTTAGGAGTGTTGAGCTCTCGTTGACTCCAATCAATAAAAATCAATTTGGTTTAAATGAATTTGTTAGCCAAGGCGAAACTGCTTACCAATTCCATATGCCATTCATCGCAGCACTTCATTTTGTGTGAGCCGACCCCAAGAAATATCATGCCAGCATTCTAGGAGCTACATTTGGGAGGGAGGAGTGGGGGCAGCTCGTGCCTAAACACAGAATGATATGCCGAAAGTCGGCCTCAGTAAACATTACGCTTTATATTTGACCTAAGCATTTTAGACAGCACGAAAAAAAGCGGAAAATTAAAGTGAAATTTAGTAGGGAGTCTTTATTTTGCCATGGGTTCTCCTTGAGCCTCAGCGTGGGTCGAGCGTCTTTAATGAGCGCAGGGGATGGGCTTGGATGGGATTCATGAGACGGATGGGGAGTGAGGGGCTGGTAGACAATGAATACATTTGCTTGGCAACCGGGCGCAGTGTTTACTAATGTATTATGGAAGTCACTTTTGATGTGCTCCTGTTGTTATTCCTGGATTCATATTTGTATTTGTAGTTGTATGTGTTCTCGGAAGTCGGGACTGTGAAGTTCTAGGAAAGTCTACACAGCGTAAATAGATGTAATTGAATACATGAAGACCGCCAAGCGATTCCCCCGACAAATGCTGTGCTATAAAAACTGCCATAAATGTGCGTCAACAAATCGTTGTCGTTTGAGCCTCACCAATCGCCCATTAAAGTCGAGGCAGAACGTACTCTGAATCTGATTTTCAGTTGCGAAAATATTCGATAAATCCGTAAAATATTTGCTTTTCTCCATTGACTATGCGACTCAATAAACAGAGCAACAAAGGATGCAGCGATTGCTGTTTCTGCTGCAGGCAACGCAATTCCAAAAGCAACAACAATGAGAGGAGAAGGAACACATTTTCGAGTTAAGACTGACGGTCCATGCAAATGGCAGCCGACTACGGACATAAGTCTATGATATTATAGTATTTTATTGTGTTCTGCACCATCCACTTGCAGATTGTGTTCGACAGGCTGTGGGAAATGCATTACGGGATTTGTCATGCTCTTTGCCCCGAATGATGCATGAAAGCAAATCAAGCGAAGCACGAGACACCAACGCAGGCAACGTGCGTCAAACTGGTGCTAAGCCCAAAGACATCTAGTTGAATTAAAGACTCCAACCTGACCAACCTCTGCAAGCTTCATGGCTGGGTCCATATATGATTAGTTTGCCCTAAGTAGACTGTCTGTCTGTTTATTCTTTGCTTCCATTTCACAGCGCCATAACGAGCTCTCAATCTGCTCCATTGGCTGGGATCGCATTTTGCAGCTTGTCCCACGGTTCGCTGCGCTTAACTCATCAAGTTGTCACTTCTCGTCGAGGTCAACAAGCATAGACAAATGCCCTAAGCGCCTACAACAACCCAAAGATAAGAGAGAAAAAAGCGAAACTAGAAGGAAGAGAGACAGTAATAACAGACATACTAACTGTAGTCATGAATCAAATCCCCAAGTCCATTTGTTCTTCTCGAATTGCATCCTTTTTTCTTGATTTATGCAGTGTTTGTTGGCATAAAGATTGAGGATTATATAGTAGATAGTATAAGTTCAATAAACTATACTTTAAGGCAACGTAACTACAGTCAGCATCTTGTAGAAAAAGGAGTTTGAACACACTTCGGTTTTCCTTGCACAAAAGTGAAATGATAGATGAATGTCAGAAATGATTCCTGGCTGTCCTGTGGTCAGCAACCTTCGCTAGTAGTCTTCAATCTCCTTGATAAAAGCAAAGTCCTTCGTCCAAGTCAAAAAGTATCAAGAACTATTTGAAGAGATTTTGCTGCAATAAAAAGTTAAGCTCAAAATGATAAAATGAATGTAAGAGGGGGAAAGAGTTGACCCTGAGCACCATGAAGTCCAAATAAAACACACAGCTTGAGTAATTGCCAAGTGAGTGAGACATTGAGTTCATAAAAACACCATAACTCACAATTTACTACGTATAGACAAACTGTTATGTATAGAGCAACGACATTCACGCGGCGCCATACTCTCTATCTCGCCGATTATACTGAGGGTATTGATACCGATCTTGTTTCTACATAGGCTTCACTTTACTATGGTTAACCCAAATTGGCGTACATAACAGAGACTTATTTGTAGCATATGCCAAATGACCAAGTGTCATACACAAAGGTAATTAACCCAGTTTCTTGTGGGAAATAATGCGCCACAAAGTTTGATGATTTTGATGATAATTTCAAGATTAAGGATAAAGTTAAGGGAAAGAAAGTACAAAGGCTAAGACGAACGATCAGTTCTACAAATTTTTTGATACTCGCATATGTGTTTCCTTTGCACTATTCCAGTTCCACAGCTCCCTGTAAATGCGCTCATAAGTATGCAACCCTTGCCGAATAGAGCATTAATGCGAGTGCGGGCAGGCGGAAGGCAACATGGGCGGGTCCAAGCCAGGCCAGGCGAACGGATGTGCCTCCTCCTTCAAGCTGTTGTTGTTGTAGTAATTTGGCAAAATATTTTCTTTCTGCGCTGCATGCAATTAGCTCATTTTGGAACCAGTTTATGCATGCGGTACTTAAGACGTTGTTTGCGTGTTTCCCTTTGGATGCAGCTGTGAACCGAAACCTGCCTCACACTTAGCTCCTTACCTCATCCATTTGCACATGCTTTGGTAAATTTATCGCTTGAAGCAACAACTGCTGCTCCAATAAATTCGATAGTACATTTATCAGAGCCTTCTAGCCCGGGCGTCGGTTTTGACTAAGGCTTCGCGGAGCACGTGGCTCAACTCGACTTGACTTCTCTCTAGGCCTTGAGCTGATTTTCTATATAGTAGAGCATATGCCTATACATGATTATAATGAAAATGAGCACACAACAAATATTTTGTGTTGAATATATTATGTTACATGCAAACTTTGCCAGCTTCTTTTGTTCTTGTTCTACGTGAAACTCATTTCTCTCTCTGTCCTACTGCCGGCGTCGTTATTCACATTGTCAACAACTTTTCCAGACTTGGCCCAATTGTGTCTGCCTCGAGAAGATTGTAAACATGGCGTGGACTCCGCTATGGTTCGGTTCTCCCGCCTCTGTCAGTCAGATGTAACTGTTTCTGTTTTGTTTTCTTTCACTGTTTTACTTTTAGTCTCTGCTCAAGTTTTTTTTATGGTCGCTCTTGTTGTTGGTCATGATTTCATGTGGCGACATTTGCAAATTACAATCTACATCAACGCCCTCTTTGTGAGGATCAAATTCACACTTCAAATGTCATGCGTGAAATGTGAGTGACAATGACGCAAATCGAAGGACCCCAATCTGTGTGCGGGTCAAGGAGTCCAGAGCAGACTTCACCTTTCGAATCTGATTTATTTTGGAATACAAAACTTGCGTGCACTTTGCCAGCTGATACCCTGCTCTCTAATTTCAGCACTCTATACTCTATGGCTGTTCCTTGCTTCAGCCAATCTAATCAAGTTCTGCTTACAGTAAAATAATTGAGTTTCCAGTCAGCCGCAGCACCGCGATTAGTTTACCTTGTTGGGGTAATGTCCCTGCCCGACTAATTCCTAATTCCTCCAGCTATGCTGCTTCTGGATTTTGTGGCCCTACCGCAGGTGGCTGTCTTTGCATGCAGCAACAAATGGAGACACAGAGCAAGAGCTTAACTCAGGTGTTGTATTTCCATTTCGAGCACAGTCCACAACATTGAATTATTAAAAAGCCACAGCAAAGCAACAACTCAACAATCTCTTAGTAAGTCACTTAAATGCTCTAGATTTCACTTAAATTGCCTGCAAAATTTCTGTATTAAATATGTATTTGTCGTGTCATAAATTCTGGCTATTAAGAATTCTCTTTAAATGATTTTAATATTTGCGTTTGCTGTGCACATTTATTTCACAGAGAAAGTCTTTACCTCTGACCTAGCGAGATACAGTTTTTTATACAGTTTATCTCATTGCGTTGCAGAAATGTATTTATGAAATAACAAGACAAAAGTTTACCTTTGCTATACCGAAGTTGTTATACGCTTTATAAACTTATTGCAATGAATTATAATAATTAGATATGATAATATTTAGGTAGAGAGATCGACTCTCCTGTTGATGCCTATTATGAACTTATGTACTTTATAGGGTCGTTAACTTCCTCCTTGCGAAAATAAATAAACTCTCTCCGAGGGTAGTTATACTTTAAAATAT
The DNA here is from genome assembly GCA_018904165.1 of Zaprionus camerounensis. Taxonomy (NCBI): domain Eukaryota; kingdom Metazoa; phylum Arthropoda; class Insecta; order Diptera; family Drosophilidae; genus Zaprionus; species Zaprionus camerounensis. Next base: position 13,174,246 of record JAEIFS010000479.1, on the reverse strand, counting down.
AACTATAAAAAATGTTGTGGAATTGGGATAGTCAAATAAATGATGAACTCTCACAAGCGAAGGTTTATCGAGGATATGCAAATTTTTGATTGACTTCCGACTGATGGAGCCTTGCCATGACAAACTGCACGTATGCTTCGCAATTTATAGTACGATCTTTACTTAAACTTAACTTACAAGTAAATAATAACTGTTGCAACATAACAGTTGTAAATACTTATAGACATAGACACAATAATCTGGCAATCTATAACTGGAAGTTAACGATATACCCCAGCTTGAGCTCTTACTGTCCAGGGTATTAGCAACAATTAAATGCGAATGTGCGTTTTTTTTACTGCATTCATGTTGTTTCGCATTGATTTATTTATCAAGTGAAGCTGTGCGTGGCCTGAGCCGTAGCTTCGACAATGCTTTTTATTATCAGTTTCAGTTTCGGTTTCAGTTTCAGTTTCCATTTCAGCTTGGGCCTTAGCTGAGTTTTCGCTGTCGCAACAATTTGTCAGGCTTGTATGTCACGCCAGAGGAGAGACTTCCCGCGGTGCTGGCCATTACCAAGAAGAGGAGCATGTTGTAGCCATGTTCAAATGAAATTAATTATACAGTTATCTGACTTGGCCACCATTGCAAAATCTCATTGTCTGTTATTCTGCCGCTGGTCCCCCTATTCACATTGCTCGTCGGCTCAGCCCCCACTCTGGCCTGCTGTCCTCCCCTTTGGCTTATGTAAAGCAATGCAAATAACGTCACGGGCGACATTTTGATTATGAGACGAGCACAATGCAGAGACTCTCCCTCTTGCCCCCCCTCTCTATCTCTCTACAGTGCTCTGCTCTCACTCACACACACACGTTCACATTTACATAAACTTTCAACGGGGCCTCTGCCGGAGCTGTGCGTAATTATAGCACAGACGCACGAGCGCCTCAACCTGCCCACGTGTCCAGCTGTGTGGGCAGAAGGAGGGCAGCACGTTCATGCCACAGATAATGCCGAAGGTGTGGACAAGCAATATAAGTGCAAGTGTGTGTGGAGAAGAAAGGAGAGAGAGCGGGTCAACTCTGTGGCTAATTGCGACAGAGCTGCAGAGGGCTCTGTAAAAAAAACAGCTGAGATTGAGACCGGAGACATGAGACCAGAGACCGGAGAGACCTTGTCTTAATTAGCTCTGTTCAGACTGCGATTATGTGAATCTTGTAATCGCATCTGCAAGCTGTCAGTTTGATTGTCGCAAGGCGCAAGCCTCAATAGACCAGAGACTAACTAATCAGCTAAGTCCCTTTTGAACCCTTTTCAATAAGACACGACGACAGCCTGTCAAACATGTCAACTGTCGCGCTGTTCCTCCTCTCTCTCTCTCTCTCTCTCTCTCTCTCCCTCTCTATCTCTCTCCTTTCCCAAAACAGTCAAAATCTCAGCAAAATATATGCAAAACATGTGCTCGCAGCGGGGCAGGGGAAAAGCAATTTAAATAAAATCTGATAAGATTTTCTTAGACTACTTATTCGCTTGCCTAGTTCGTTGAGTGCCAGTCGAAGGAGATTGTGTGTGGAGGCTAGGCTCAGTGCCAAGATCTAAGGTATTTCATTCCCCATTCACAGTGTGCTGCACACCTGACTGAATAGGCGTGCCTTGCACACAAGCTGTCTGCAGAGCATTGCCCTGTCAACGAGATAAGTAAAAGAAACAGAAAACTTAATGAGAACGCGAAGTTTCGGATAAATTGCGCGTCAATCAGCTTGAAGACGTTAGGCAGAGGGCGATTAACAGCTTTGTAGCACTCGCTGTTATTAACAGAGATGCGTTAACAGCTTTCTGTTGCTCTCGCTATCCGAATAGTTAACATCAACTTCCAGGCTGGAAAGACCGCCAAAACAGACAGCTGTTTGTATACGAAACTATAAAAAATACACTAAGCAAGTTGGGTTTACCTGCAAATTTGATCTGACTTCAAGTGAATTACATATGCATTATTTCCGCAAATATCATTTACAAATTAAGCCAAATACAGCTAAGTTCTCCTCTCACTTCCACACTGAATCTATCTGTCTCTCTCTCTCTCTCTGTCTCCTGACTCCAGCCGGCAAATGGTGCGTGTCCAAATCGCATATCGAAAGGCCTTACGCATGAGACGTGGCTAAGCCCGGCGAGGCGTTTGGCCAAATAAAACAAAATAAAACAGAATCAAGCAAATCGAAATCGACATAAATAAATTGCTGCCAAAACGTTTTTATCGTCATGGCAGCCTTTGACACATTTGCTTAATGCCTAATGCTCGCCCCCTGGCTGGGCCAGCAAAAAATAACCCTGAATAATTCCATGGCTAACGTGGACTCCGTCTAGGGACCATCATGGCATATGCGCAATTAAAATATTTCGCGTCTGTAATCGCAATGTGTCAACGCACAGTGGGCAAAGTGCGTGACCGAACAACTCAGCTTGTCTGCCTCCATTCCAGCCAAGCATTGTCGATTGGTCTGTCTGAGAATCTCAATATGTTTTCGCTTTGTGGCGCATAAATCTACTCCACATGAAAGAGAAAAACTCGTAGAAATAATAGAAAAACCCTTAAACCATTTACTTCTTTCAACTTGATTAATTTCTCACTGCGAAACAAAGCGGAACTAGTTCAATGGACTTTGTTCATCTGGCTCCGTTGAATAGTCTTCAATTTGCAGTTTACAACATTTGCTTTTAATTTGAACTGTAATACCAATTTGCCTTTTGCTGCTCTTCTTTTTGGTCGCTCCCTTCTGCCACGCTTCGTCCATGCAATGCAAATGAAACGCTTGTGGCATGCCACAACAGGGTTTCCCCTCAAATACGGCTGAGCACAGCCGCAGAGTACATTGTTTTTCAATTTGTGCGGGTCGCTTTAATTGCAAAGCCGGACAAAGTGGGCCACAGTTAAATGGGTTGGTTCCCTTCGGTTCAGTTCGGTTGGGTATTGCCGGCAGTTTATCTAATAACTTCGTATTGTGTAGGCCCCTCAAATGGTATAATTTACCCAGTGGCAGGCAGGCTGGCAATCTCTGTCCTGGCACTTGCACTTATAAGCATTTAACGAGTGGGAGTATTGACTCTCGCTCAACGCTAAGGTAACCCACAGTCAGCCTTTTATCCTTTTCCCAAAGCAAAGCACATTCCTCAAAAGGCAACCAGTAAATTCAAATACTGAACTGTTTTATACCCTGTATGAAGAATTAGGAATTGTTTACCGGAAAGTTAGATAGTTTAGATATATATTTGGGTTTTATCTAGAGTTCATTCTGGCTTGATGTCTAACAAGTCTACCTCAACTGCTTCCCACAGCTTTAATATACCCTTCTTAACGTTTCAATGGGCATAAAAGCCATGTTAATGTACAAATAAAATCGGACCCAAGGCAGAAAGCGAAGAGTTGGCAAAAACTGTTATTGACTGTCGTTAAAAGCATCTGTTTCTAATTTAATTTCGAATTTCATTAATTTTGTTTGTTGTCCGCTACAGAGCCTAAACAAATCCAACACAAGTCCTTCAAGAAGACCCTTGACCCTCTATGAGTTTGTAATTGCCAGAGTATCGCCGTCTACATGCCCATTTGAGTTGCAGTAAACTATGCATTATTTGAAGTGCCCGCTAATATGCTGTTAAATGTTTGTCAAGCACTCAAGCCAAACCCATTTATTTATAATCCACTTGGCAATTATCAACAAGTCCCCAAACGAGGCTGGCTGACTGTCTGTGGTCCAAGTCCGCTTGGACCAAGAGAAACTTCACCTGACTTTGTATGAGTGTCACGCAAATGCTGTTAGTTTATTTTATTGCTTCACTTTGGAACTTCTCGAGCTCGGCACGAGGGCAACCAAACAAGAGGATGAAGATAATTCAGGTTTCGTTTAAATGTTGTAAGAAGAACACGCCACAAAACGGCACTTGGCCAAGTGACTAATTTAAAGTTAAAGCACTCCGACCCCACCTATCGAAGGATTAAAACAACATTCCCTCCTGCGCAGTCAACTGGCAATGCCGGGCCAGTCAGCCACGCCCTGTTGTAGCTGTGTCTGGCACTTAATTTCAAAGGCGATTCGTATTCAGGCTTAGCCACAATCACAGTTCGCTTTGATTTATAGCCCGTTCAAGGTTGCCGACAGTCGGTGGCCAGACATAGCCCGAAGGCGTGCCAGGACTCGGCAGACACGGGCGCGTCTTTAAAGCGTCGTTTATCTAACGCTAACTACTCCTTTGGGTGTCTGCCTTGCATTAGAACCTCATTCAAATGCCGCATCAGGAGCACAGGACACAATGAAACTCCTTTCTTCTCAGCCCCTGAAACAAATTCGCATAAAAAATTCATTCATAAAGTGGGCTTTTCTTTTTCATTTTCGTTCATCGCTTCGTCCAGTTGATGGCCCTTTTGGTGGTCGAGATTAATTTTCATTTTCATTTTGCTCTTTTGTCAGTTTTCCCAGTTCTTGTTTAACATTATTCGATATGGTTAATATATACTTAACTGGTATAATTAAGCATATTGTTCATGAACCTAACTTAATTTGCAATTTCCGAAAGTTTCTTGTAAGGCTCCACTGCCAACGAATTCAATTAGCAAAACTCTGATTTATCCACTTTGGAATTGTCTTTAATCTTAACGCAAGCGTTAATTGCCATTTTATTGAGCTCCTGCAAATTGTATTAATGCGATTCGATGGAATGCGTTAGGTGCTTTAGGTTAGGTTCCTAGTTAGGCTCTCTGTTACTATGAACAGAAGTCAAGGTTTAAAAGGTCTTTGTCATTTGCTTACCCATTTAAAATATTTCATTGTTACTATCATCTCATACTGTCCTTCTTCTGTGGAGATATGTTTATGTATTGTATTTATACCCATGCAGTGAGTATATTAGTTTTAGTCAAAGGGTTGAAGGAACACTCCCTACCTTATGCACTATAACCATTTTGAACTAGTGTCAACTAAAAAGATGAACCAGTTCTTGAACAAATACTAGTCTAGTCAGTTTTATTTTAGCTGCTACCTTTCAAGGGTATTAAACCATCGGCATACCAAATATATAAAAAACCTATGTTCTTGTTTTGTCTTTGTTTGCCTTTCAACGGCAAGTTCGTATCGACTCGAAGCCAAAACTTGCCATTCTTGTTGTGGTTTGTTTTCGTGGCTATATTTTCTTGCATTGTTGCCTGATATTAAAATTTGCTTACAATTCATTTGGTTGGCTTTCCATGCTGGCTTTCATATGCAAATCCATAGAAATTTCAGCTATTTACTGTTTATATTACGCATCATTCTTGTGTCTTCCATTTATCAGTTCTGCCAAACCGAAACTTGAAATTCAATTTTATCTTAGGGGTTTCATCTTCATGTGGAATCATCAAAATTGCACATGATTGAATTCTGCGGCATGTGTAAACAGAATGGAAGGACAAGGACTTTCGATGGAAGCCACGCCTTTGATTGATTATTCTGTGTTTCAGAGCGGGACCCTGAGAGTCGTTTATCCGTTTACCTGTTTGCTGTCGCCACTCTGATTGATAACCAGCGGTCGAGCACGTGCCTTCTGAATCATTAAATGAGCTTCCAGTTCGCTCCCGACTCATACTGGTTCACTTTTGAACACTTGAGTGTGCCAGCCGGGTTCACTGAACTGGCAGCCAAGTGTTGCAAACTTCTCAGTCAGTGAAAGTTTTGCGGCAGGTGAGTTAATAAGTTGAATGGGCTGGTGTCAGGTGTCGGTATTTGACTCGTCTGTGTTTGGTAATTAACCACAAGAAACTTGAGTGACATTCGCCCGAAGGGACTTAGGCCCAGACAGGTCACGGGTCACATAGGTTAGGGCTCGGCATTTCATCGAAATCAAGTCAATTATTCAATTGCCCAAGATACTTTCTGAGCAATTTCATATTCTAACGTTGGCAATTGAAATTTTCCACTGCATTAGGTAAAAGTACCTCGCATTTCCACGACCTATTCAACTAACAAAAAAAGTTCTCCACCTTCTGCGATATGGAAATGTGCTGGAATTTGGTTTAATTGTTGAAGACAGGCACTTCAGTTGGCTATAAAAGAATTGCACGAAAATTATTTGAGCGGAAATGAAATTCATATTGAACGCAATTGAATCAGCAGATGAATCCTGTCACGCATCCCTCTCCCACTCTGCTCGGAGAAGAAAGGCGAGGCAAAAGGCAGCTTTTATTGCGCATATTAAAATGTTTACACTCGAATGGATTCGGAATTCAGCACGGGCAACAATAACTCGATTATGATAACAGGGTCGTGTTGCCAGGACAGCTTTAAGGGAGACAGACAGTGACTCTCGCCGTGCACATGGCAACAGGAACTTACAGATGGCCACGAAAGAAGGTACGCAGCGATACATTGTTGACCAGTCTGTGTCCCTTTTCTGTACAGGGATCTTCCTCATCATGACTTCAGTTACATTCCCAGTAGTACTAAAACCTGAGTTGGCATAGTCTTTAAAGGTTGGCACTGGTCTTCACGCTTTGCTCACGCCATTTAGCCTAATGTGTTGGCCATTAACCGATAATTGCGAGCTGAGACTGAACAATTACCTCCTTCGGTGTTAATCGAAGTGCAAATCTGAGACAATTAAGCCATTAGTGCATTCACAAGTGGAAGGATCCTTTGTCAGCCATTCGACAAAACAACCGGCAGCGCATTTGTTTCTCATGTGTGATTACTGTACAGTGAACAAAGATTAAGGATCGAGCTGAGACACTTGTACTGTTCCTTTCCATTCATTGCCTTCATTCAATCAGCCTCATGCCAATTATTAGTCCCCATTCAGAGTACTGCGCTCCCTTTCTGCTAACCCAATTAATTTCGGGCATGCCAGAGTCCAAAGACGTGTGAGTCGAGGTTTTGAGTGTCTTGCCTGCTCGAATGACTGCAAATTGGATTGGTGCTGAAATGACATCTAATTAAAATTATATTGAATTCAGCTAAACGTGAAAGTTGCCAGAAATAGTATTGGTAATTGATTTTCGAGTCGATGCTGGACAGCAACTTTAACTTTAAGACTTGTGTACACCAAAGATTGTTTTGAAAATCGATACAAAAACGTTGTGAACTTAATGTACCACAGAAAATCATTAAAAAAAATCCATTTATTTTCACGCTATTTATTTCATTTCATTATTTTCGCTTCCCTATAAAAAGTGATGATATAAAACCAAGTGTGAACGTTTTCCGATTTCCTGCTGCCATCATCATTTCTATCTGCCACTTCGCAGGGCATTCTTCTCTCATTTGAGCTTAAGCCTAATGTCCATCATTGTAAGTCCCTTCTCAGGCGAATGAGAAGAAAAACGAGGAAAAGAAGGAGAAGAAAAACGAAGCAGCATAATTAAAAGGAAAGGCCGTCAGCCGTCAGAGGCAGTAAGGGGAAATTAATGTAACCATAGCTTTGGCTGTGGTACGTGCCGTCCTTACTCCTACTGACGGAAGTGCGGCTATACTCTCCACGTGAGGGCGGCTGGAAGCAGGCCCCTAGTACGGTCATGTCTCTGCTAGGGGTGCTGACTAATTGTAGTCGGGCGAAGATCGTGAATCTATAAATCACCCCAATCCAAGGCGGAACAGCATACGCTAATGGATGCATGGCCAGGGGGTAGCCTGGTCTCTAGTATGCGGACTCTGGATACCTGTCGCCCTCCAGTTTCATTCAGACTTCCCACGGCACGCGGGCTATGTCGTGGGTGACCTTCCCTTCCCGCCTACTCGTGGGACCAAATTTTATGGATCTTAAAAATAAAACAGAAAAGTCTGATGCGACTTCGACAGCATCAATCCAGGGTGAAGCCCTCACGGCCGACCCCAACACCAGCGCTGCAGCTATTGGGCTGCTGGCTTCCACCCCCAATACTACGGGTTTCGACTCCTGTATTTCTGGGGACTCGGATAGGCCACGAACTCCCTTGGACACTGAGTTCGCTAGTGCTGCTTTCTCGTCCAACAACTGCTCAGGCATGCAGCAAAACGTCGAGGTGATGTCCTCTGACGCTGAAGCTGACGGTGACCTGATCAGCTTTGCTGACGACGCTTCCGTGGCCTCTCAGAGGTCAGGCCTCACGGAAGCAGGCTCCCAAATCCAGACGCTGCGACTGGACTCGGGGAACGCCTTTGTCAAAATGAAGACCCGCGAGAAGAAGCTATTCAAAGCTGCACTCGCAAAGGGTTCGAGCAGAGCAGAGGCTCTTGCTATCGCCACTGCGCCCCCCGCGGAAACCAAGGCTAAGCGGACGCGTGCTGACGATACTTTCCCCGAACCCCAAGGGTCCTCAAAGAAGCCCAAAAGACTCATGTGGAGTCCACAAAGCCACTCTTCAGCCAAGTGGCAAGCAGAGTGAAACTGGGCTTCACGTCGGCTGATCCTACTAAACCCCCTTTCACCGGAGCAGTTGGCCACGGTGAAAGAAAGCATCCTGAAGGCAATGTCGCTGCCCTCCACATCGGTTGCTGGTCCAGGTTTCGAGGCCTGTATACCTCGAAATGAATGGCTGCTCCTTGTGTGTGAGGATAGCATCACTGCTGAGTGGGTCAGGGGAGCTGTTGGACATATCAGGTCCATCAGCTGCCTTGATGTCAAATTGTTGGAGGAACCTGAGTTCCCAAGAGCTCGCCTCATTAGAGGCTACTTCCCCAACAGTGCTGAACTCCCACCCGCCTCAATTTTGGGTCAATTGGACAACCAAAATTATGAACGCTTCTCAACGAAGCTGTGGCGGGTGGTTCAACACAGCCTTAACGGCAAAACGGCTCACCTCGCGATGATGGTCGACGAGGCGTCGTATAAGGCCCTGACGGATCTTAAGGGTAACGTGAAATACCGGTACACCAGGGTGAAACTTATCCTTAAGAATTCCACCGTCAGGGTCTCTCCCACTCCTGCCCTATCCCCCCCCCTTCTCCAACCATTCCCCCCCTATCAGCGCTCCTCCGGCGGCGACAACGGTGGCCCCCACCGGAGTGACAGCAGTGGCTGCTGCTCCGGTGGCGTCTACTAGTGCCGCAGCCGCAGTGGCGCCGATAACTGTGGCACCCAAACCCCCAGTCATTGTGGTGACTGCCCCCAAGCCCACAACGGGCCGCACGAGGCCGGTGGTCGGCAACAGGCGCCCCCTCGTCCCGTCAAGGCCCAGCGCAGTGCGGAAACCGCCTGCAGGGGTACCTCCGACGACCGGGGTCGCTAGGCGACCTCCCCGAGTAGTTCCTCCAGACTGCCGAAGGGCATCCGGGGTAACGACTCTCGGGGGGGCAAGGCAGGTGGCCTTGTCACCAAAGCCCTAAAGGAGGATGCCGAGCGCCATTAAGGTGCTCCAGGCGAACCTGCACCACGCCAGAGGAGCGTCCGCCACCCTGTGCAGGGTCGTCTGTGAAGACTCAATCAACCTGGCTCTCGTCCAAGAGCCGTGGTTGATCGGTGGCCACATCCGTGGACTATCGTGCGGATCATGTAAGTTATTATATGACCGTATGGGTGGTGCCCCTCGCACCGCTATTGTTGTAAATAACGATGTGAGACACTTCCCCTTACCCAATTTCATCCACAGAGACCTGGTGGCAACGGCTATTGAGGTAGCCACGGCCGATGGTGTCCGGGAGGTAGTGATCGCCTCTGCCTATTTTCCGGGCGACGTGGATGACGTTCCCCCCACAGAGGTGCGGCGGCTAGTGGACTTCTGCCGCTCACACAACAAGCCGCTTGTGATCGGCTGTGATGCAAATGCGCATCACACGATCTGGGGAAGCAGCGACGTCAATAAACGTGGTGAGTCCCTTTTAGAATATCTATTGTGCTGTCAATTAGATGTCGCTAACATAGGGTGTAAGCCTACCTTTATTAACGCCATTAGGGAAGAGGTTCTGGACCTTACCCTAGTCAGCAACTCTATTGCGAGTTCGCTGGCCAACTGGCGGGTCACAGACGAAGCTACTTTGTCGGACCATCAGCACATAAGGTTCGACCTCCCTGGCCAAGTCGAGATCCGCCAGAACTCCTTCTGTCCCAAAAAGACAAACTGGGAACTCTTCAAAGCCTCTGTGGCTTTCAAAGCAGACTCGTTGATCAGCAACCCCAATTCTATCAGTGAGATAGAACTTGCTGCCAACATGCTTCAAGATGTGCTAATCACATCCTTCGAGGACAGCTCTGTTCGGAAGACCTTTAAAGTCAACCGTAAAGTTCCATGGTGGAACGAGGAACTGGCTGCTCAAAGAAGGAAGGTTAGAAGCCTATTCAACAAGGCCAGATCTAACCGTGTCAATTGGGACGTCTATAGGGACGCTCTCACTAATTATAACAAGAACATTAGACGTGCTAAGCGCGATACGTGGCGCAGCTACTGTGGTAGCATTGAATCGTTGCCAGAGGTAGCGAGACTCCACAAAGTATTGGCCAAAGGGTCGTCTAATGGGATAGGGCTTCTTAAAAGAGCAGATGGTTCTTTCACTCAAGATCGCAGGGAAGCACTTGACCTTCTGCTACAAGTCCACTTCCCAGGTTCTGTGGCGAACCCAGATCTATCCAGTCACGATGACGCCACCTTGTCACCGGACTCTCGTGGGTCCAGTCTATCAGGAACCATCTTCGACCCCGAAAAGGTCAAATGGGCTGTAGATTCCTTCGCTCCCTTCAAAGCCCCAGGGGGCGATCAAATCTTTCCAGCCCTCTTACAAAACAGCCTGGATCACATTCTTGATCCGCTGGTCGGCCTTCTTAGGGCTAGTCTCACTTGGGGTTACATACCCATCTCTTGGAGGAGAGTCAATGTGGTATTCATTCCCAAACAGGGGAATCGTCCCCCTGATCAGCCTAAGTCATATCGGCCGATCAGTCTTACCTCCTTTCTGCTAAAGACGGCGGAAAGGCTCGTAGACCTGCACATTCGGTGCTCTCTGCAGAAAACTTATCCTCTGCACCCCACGCAGTTTGCGTATATAGCCGGAAGATCGACGGAGGTCGCTCTCCACAAGCTGGTTGGTAACATCGAAAGAGCCCTCGCATCCAAGAACATTGCTCTGTGCTCCTTTCTTGATATAGAGGGTGCTTTCGATAATACCGGCTACGGGTCTATTTCTGCTGCGCTGGAGCGCAGAAATATCGCCCGCCCCCCTAATCCGATGGATTGATGCTATGCTCAAACACCGGACTATTTCCTCTACCTTGGACTCTACGACCGCTTTTATTAGTGCGGTGAAGGGATGTCCCCAGGGAGGGGTCTTATCCCCCTTACTCTGGTCCCTAGTAGTTGATGAACTACTGAGCATCCTTGCAGAACAGGGCGTGGTAGCAATCGGCTACGCTGACGACCTGGCTATCGTAGTGAACGGGAACTTTGCCAACACCGTGACAGAGCTGATGCAATCTGCTCTGAACACGGTTCGTAGATGGTGCGAAGATGTTGGTCTGAGCATCAATCCACAAAAGGCAATTATCGTTCCCTTCACTAAGCGCCATTCCGTTGACATAGGACAATTGCACATTGGCGGCTCTCCCGTGGGACTTTCAAGTGAGGTTAAATATCTAGGGGTAACTCTCGATAAAAGACTGAACTGGAACTCCCATTTAAACAACACCCTATCAAAGGCTACTCATGCCATGTGGGCCTGCAGAAGATTCTTTGGCAGGATCTGGGGTCTCAAATCCTGCACCATTCGGTGGCTATTTGAGATGATGGTAAGACCTATCGTTACCTACGCTGCCATTGTATGGTGGCCAAAGGTTACGCAGGTCACTGCCATCAACAAATGCACTAAACTGCATAGGCTGTTGTGCCTGTCTTTAACGGGTGCACTTCGCACCTGTCCCACAGCAGCAATGGAATCGATATTGAATTTGACTCCTCTGCATATTCAAATACAAGAAGTCGCCGCTAGGAGTCTTCTTAGAATCAAGCTTCAATCTGGGCTTCTAGCTACCGAATCAGGGCACGCTAGACTTATCAAAGACATTCCTGGCTTAGAGATCTGCTCTAGATCAGATTCCATGACCAAGGAACTCTTCTTTGGTGCAAAATTTAGAACCCTCATCCCGGACCGGAGGGACTGGGATGCTGGCAACCCCATCAGTGACCCTCACGGTATACACTGGTATACTGACGGGTCAAAGACTGATCATGGGGTTGGAGCTGGAATACATGGTCCCAACTCCAAAACCTCGATTGCTATGGGCAAGTGGCCCACGGTTTTTCAATCCGAGGTTCATGCCATCGAGTTCTGCTGTCATCTTATTCTTGAGAAGGGGATCAGAGGAGCGAATATCTACATCTTCTCGGATAGCCAAGCTGCTATACTAGCCCTCTCCTCAAAAAGAGTAGGTTCACGTATGGTGGCTGACTGTTGGAACTGCCTTCAGAGGCTTTCCAATAGGAATAAAGTTACCCTTCTATGGGTACCTGGTCACTCTGGTTTCCAGGGCAACGAGCTAGCGGATGAACTAGCGAGGGCGGGGTCATCAGCCCCTCTGCATGGCCCCGAACCCTTCTGTGGCGTGGGGTGGTCTACTATTTCATCCCTTGTGAAAGCATGGGCGGTTAGGTTGACCGAACGCTACTGGTTCTTCCAACCAGGGATGAGGCAGGCTAGAGAGCTTACGAATCCCTCGGTTAAGCGAAGAACAAACTTACTCTCCAGGAGAGATCTCTATCTCCTTGTTGGTTACCTTAGTGGCCACCATTTGGTGAACTACCACCTCACAAAAATGCGTCTGTCCTCTGATGCAGAATGCAGGCTCTGTAAAGAGGACGACGAAACCACTAAACACATCCTGTGTGATTGTCCAGCCTTGGTTTGGATTAGGAGGAAACATCTGCACGTGGAAACCGCAGTTCCCGAGCACATTGTCCGTTCCTCGACAAAAGACCTGTTATGCTTCATCAGGGAAGCGGAACAGCTTTTGTCATGTTAGGGAGAGCATTATGGGTACAAAAGATCGTTCTGGTCGCAGTGCCCCGCCCCTTCTCTGCTGGGAGACTCCCTCTCCAAATAATAATAATAATAATAAAAGGAAAGGCAAATGCCTCAATTGCGTGTCACTCAACACGAGTGGAGCGTGTGGAAACGCCATTTGATTGGATTTCCTTTTACGACTGGGCACAGTCAATGATCGACAGGTCGTAAAACGAAGCTGGGGGAGAATGTTCCACAGTTGCAGAGAGTCATAAATCGCAGGAAGTTGCCAGTTATGAGCAGAGTGCACAGAAATTAATAAACAAAATTGCGTAGCCAGTTTCACCCTCTTCCTCATCCTCATCCTCCCTCTCCTAATCTTTCTCTCTCTCTTTCAAAACTTGAAGTAAGAAATTTGATTTTAAAAATAACTCGGCAGGGGAGTTGTTCTTTGAACAACTTTAGCACGTCCTCGTCTGTTTCTGTGGTGTCGCTGTCATGGCAGCCCACACCAAAGAATCCAATGGATGTGCACACGTTTTTCGCATAACAAAAGAAAAGCTGCTTATGTATGTGTGCTTGGGGTAGACATACATATACACATATGCATATATTTTGGCTGGGTACCTCAGCTATTCGTTGGCTTGTGCCTTGCAGTTTTATCCAGCGGAGCATTGTCCTTGATAGGAAGCAGCAGGCGGAAGGCGAGCGACAGGAAGGCGACACCCGGCTGCCTGCAGAGGTGTTTATCAAAGCAATTCAACTCTTTGATTTGCTGCCAAACTCGCAGCTATACAAAAAATTCCCCACTGTGATGACTTAAATTAAGTATACGCCACCGCGTGCTAGCGGTAACAAATGCCTTGGCAATTCTCTTTCCGTTCGGCTTCTACTTAGTTTGCATAACAATTGCTTCAAATAAATATCACTGCGTTGCATTCATTCGAATTGCATAAATAAGGATAAAGTAGAAGGGGAAAGATCAAATTGCACAGTAAAATTTGTCAACAACATTGCACAAATCTGCTTAATTGGCATTATAAAAAAATGTTATCTGTTTCCTGCTCCCTTGCAGCTGCTAGCTCGGCCTGTTGCCAGCATTTTTGTGGTTACAGCAAAACTATAAACGGCCTGCAATAATTTCATATCGATTTGCTCACACACACGCAAGTAAAACCAATTAAATGAATTCAGCCATTAAATTGCCCTGGCTGAAAAAACTGACCACTGTTTTGTAATATACTGAACATGCACGTAACTATTTTTTCTCTTTTTTCCATACTAACCGCAAAGCGATGGTCGCAATCATATAGAGTATGAATACACATAAGTACCATTTTCTGCATGATCAGGTGTCAACTACAGATACGACAGCCCATAACATCTATATTTCACCAACAACTTTCTTCAATGATTGGTGTATTTTCTATCTAACTTCAAACAACTCGAGTGTAAACATTTTTAGATGCTGAGTTACGTATACGTTATATTAAAAAGAGATTTATAAATGTTATGTATAACAATCTGCGGATCAAGTTCCAAGTGTTCTGACTGAAGAATGTTCAGTTATGTATGTATGTTGTAGTTAGAAGGCATGATAAAGAAGCTTCTGCATGTTGCACAGATTTGCCAGTTATACAAACCTATAATACAATTATAGTACCTTCAGGAGCACACAGCATCAGATGCGAAAAGCATTTAGCAAAGTCGTCTTCCATAAATACATTGCTATCGCCAGTGTGGCATGCCACGTGCTGCAACTAGCAATTGGTGCGCCCGTATTTACTCAATGCCTGTTTACTTTTTATTTTCTCTTCGCACGCCTGCTGTCTACTTGCCCAAGGTCGGGCTAGCCACAGAGCCGACTTCTCTCTGCTTCTTCCGCCTTCTCGCCTTCCTCCCTCCCTCCCTGGTTTGGCTTCTGGCGCCCTCTGTGCTGTTTAACGGTAAATATTAAGTGCACACAGCAGCTGCCAATACAGCTGCAAACAAAGCTACAGGCGCAGACACAGCTACACATGCATATCCAGATGCAGCTACAGCTTCAGATACAGATGCACACGCGCACACAGATACAGATGCAATTACACTTAGTGCGCGGCTGCCCTTGGGCAATGTGCATTTCCTTTTGGTTTAATTGCGCTTCCAACTAGGTGGCAACCCTGTCGCTGTCGCTGTTCTCCGCTCTGCTCGCAGCTGTCAACGGGCTGCAACATCACGTTCGGTAAAATTTCTGTTTAATTTCGTTTTCATTTCCGCGCCCCACGCAGCGCAACGGACGCCATTTATTTGCCTAGAACATGTTTCCATGTGGTAGGCCAGGGGAGGGAAGGTGCAGCGAATCCGGAGGGGGCACGTGCCTGTAGCCAATCAATTCTGCAGCTACAGATACAATGTGTGTACAAACATGCGTGTATGTGTGTGTGTGTGTAAGTACGAGTACAACACAATATGAGACATGAGACGGGAGTAAAGGGACTAGCTTCGCGGCCAAATGGCAACACAATACTGGGCAGATACTACTCCAAGTCTGTTTGCAAAGTGAATCCACAATGTCGGCACTCTAAAGTTGCACATGACGATGCTCCTGAGAACCTTACTAATGTTATGAGTCCAGTAGACTAAGTGCATCCTGTCTTGGAAGTAAAACTGGCTAATAATTTACTAATTACTTAAATCTCTTCAATTTCGAATGAAATTATATACTGCAAAACAATATGGTAAAGTTATTCGATTTAATGACACAGTAAAGGTTACTTAATAGGTTACTGTACAATTAAATTGATAATGTCTTGCTGTGCACTCTCGCAAAACAGCAAATGTTATCAAATAATTGTTATTAATTCCTCCCAAATAACATAAGTTGCGTATCATCCTAGTAGTTCCGTTCTATACTGGTTCAAAGCAACCAAGTTTTATCAATATAGTTATTAAACTAAGCAACTAGATTGCACTCTAATAGGAATTCAGATTTGCAGATGAACAGATTAAAGAACGGAAAGACTGAGATAGCTAGTTCGACTCTCCTGTTGGCGCTGTTCCAGAATATATACTATATATTCTACAGAGCTGAATCTTACTCTGCATGTGTCAATCCTCTGCGCAAATTATATATTCCCTTTGCGAGAGTATGAAAACAAGCCAAGCAGATATCGACGAACGCGACTCTTAAGCACATATATATAATATATATTCATTCTACAACTCTAGATACAGCTGCAGAACAGAGATGGATAGTTCAATAGTGGCAAGTGGGGGAGGAAGGCCTGTTGGGGAATAAATTTCATTTTCATTTATATCCTTTGGCTCTTTCGGCAGTCTTCATGGCCGCGATTTATTATTCACCGGAAATGAGCACAAAAACTGCGCCTGATAAGCACACGTTCTGTGCGAGAGTATTGTGCATATGTGTGGGTGCGCGTCTCTTCCATCTCTGGTTTCTGAAGCAGCAGCAACTTTCCTGTATTGTTTGCTGTGGAAACGTTTCGCGTATGTACAGAATTAAAAGTGAGTCTTAACTCTTCTGCTTCTGCTACTGCTGCTTTTTGCCGCGGAAGTCGCTGCGAAATTGCCAACATCCGACAAAACCGGAGAACGGCAACAATATCAACAACTTGAACTGCAAAGAGTTGCATGTGCGAGTGTGTGTGTGTGTGTGTGTAGAGTGAAGGCAATCAAAGAGGCAGCATCAGTAGCAGACAAAGCTCAATTGCAGTCTCTGTCCAAAGATATCTACGTACGAAGCTGGCAATATGAGTGCTCATTTCCTGTGCGCACAACGGAAACGATTTGTTAAGTCGGCAGAGACGGAGGCAGACGTGGAAGAGAAATAGATTTGAATAGAGCTCAAGAGAAGCATCTGCAATATTGGAAAATAAATCTAATAAATTATGCTATATTTGGGGAATATTTAATTTGGATTTACTATCCGAATTTAATTAGCTAAACATGTTGAAATATGTCATATCTCTGGGGGCAGCTCAAACCCGCACAGCTTCCGACTTATCTCAACACTCTCTGGCACCCATTTTGCCTGTGGCGCTTATTAAAACTAAAGATAAACAATAACACTCATGCACAGAGTGCAGGGCTTGCAGAATAAAGGCCCGAGGGTAGGACTTATTTGGGGTTTTCAATTTTTTCCACATTTGCCCCGAAAAGTATGCAACAGTCATCACTCGCTCCCAGCACGAAAGTAATCCAGTCATAACTACGTGTCTGCGCACACTCCCACACTCACACACACACACACACAGACAGAGACACGCACACAGGCAACCAGCGTAATAAAATACACAGTGTATACGGTCGTATCTTTCAGTTTGCCGAAACATATGCAAAACGCGCATTCCAAATTGCCGCACGGCGAATAAGCAAGAGAATAAAATCGTGAATACGAATGCGATTGCGAATGTGAATTGCGAATGGTTTTTATACACAAGTAAAGCGCCAACTGAATTGCGAATTTGTCAATCCCAGTTCATATACCCTGTGCACAAACAATCTGAAGAAATACGAAAGCGAAAGGAATGAGTTTATCGACTTATCTTGCGTGAGTTTTGAAAATGAAATGATTATTAACATTTTGAGATTGGTTTCAATTTGGTAGTCAAGTTAGTCAGGCCAGTCTACCTACGAGGGTCGTTTGATAAGTCCGTGACTTTTTGAATAAAATATATTTTTTTCGTCAAAGAAGCGTTTTATTTCTCAACATAATCTCCTTTTAGCTCTATACATTTAGTCCAGCGTTTTTCCAATTTTTTTATTCCTTCCAAATAATAGGTTTTCTCAAGGCCCTCAAAATAGTCGTTTGTTTCTGTGATGACCTCTTCATTTGACCCGAATCTCTTACCGCCGAGCCATTTCTTCATGTTTGGAAACAAAAAATAGTCACAGGGGGCTAAATCTGGAGAATATGCTGGATGGGGTAGCAGTTCGTAGCCCAATTTATGAAATTTTGCCATGCTGACTACACACGTGTGCACCCGTGCATTGTCCTGATGGAACAGCACTTTTTTTTCGCCAAATGCGGTCGTTTCTGCTTCAAATCAATATCGAATCTGTCCAAAAGCTCTGAATAATATTCGCCGGTGATCGTTTTACCCTTTTCAAGGTAATCGATGTGAATGATACCTTGTGCATCCCAAAAAACTGTGGCCATGACCTTGTTGGCCGACAGACCCACCTTGGCCTTCTTTGGTGCACGTTCACCCGGAGAAACCCACTGTCTTGATTGTTCTTTGGTCTCTGGTGTGGTGTGGTGGATCCATGTTTCGTCTACGGTAACGAAACGGCGCAAAAATTCGTTTGGATTGCGGTTGAACATCGCCAAACACTCCTTTGAAATGGTCACACGGTTGCGCTTATGGTCGTGTGTGAGCAATCGCGGCACCCATCGCGCGGAAAGCTTTTTCATGTCCAAATATTCATGTAAAATGTGATGTACCCGTTCAGTTGAGATGCCTACAGCCTCAGCTACCTCACGCACTTTCATTCTCCGATCATCCAATATCATTCCATGGATTTTGTCGACGATTTCTGGCATGACGACCTCTTTTGGGCGACCTGAACGTTCGGCATCACTTGTACTGGTACGACCACAACGGAACTCAGTAAACCATTTCTTAACCATTGAAATTGATGGTGCAGAGTCCCCATAATATTTATCAAGTCTTTCCTTGGTTTCGGTGATGGATTTTTTACGCAAAAAATAATGCTTAATTAGCACACGAAATTCACTTTTTTCCATTTTCGTTAAAATTCACGAGATCGTCTGCTTTCAATGCCTATAAAACGCAAACTAAGAAACGCAGCTTTCTCAAAATTTTACAGTCAGCTGTTAATCGATAACTGCTGACAGGAGCAGTGTTGTATTTAGAGCAGGTGCGCGGCAAATACAAAAAGTCACGGACTTATCAAACGACCCTCGTAGCAGTCTGTTAAAGAACGTCTGCTAGTCGGACACTCCCCAGCAGTTCATTAATTTACTTTTTTCGCTGACGTGGTTGTCGACGGCGAAGAACAACTAAAGAAACATACAGTCAAAGACAAAGATACCCTTCTCTTAAGATTATGATAAATGGATATTATGATGATTATTCATTATATTATGTACATATTAAAGATAAGGCTTATATAATCATAAGCTGAAGCATAAAATTTTTCCTTAATACTTCACTTATAATCCATATTTTAAAATAAACATTATCTGTGTTTGGTATACAGAAATATGCAAACCAAATTTAATGACTCTATCTCTAACAGACAGAAAGAGAACAAAGACTTGGCTGAATCAAATTGATAGTTGATGCTGTCCAGAAATATTTATTCTTTGCACAATCACTCTACTCTGAGGACCCTCTGCCTGTTATAAACATACGCACACAGTAAATATACCCCATCAAAAATGTACAGGGGGTATAAGAAGTGAAACGCTTTGCTTGATATTCATATTTCACATGCCATTTTGTATGAGTTATTATACGCAAGGTGGAAGAGTGGAGCGTAATTTGTGGAGGGGGAAGGTTCCTGTGTCATTTACCATTTGCATAACAAGGTTGCTGAAATTTTTCCACTTCGTATTTGTGACTTAATCGCACTCGGTTGCAGCTGAAACTGCTGCACTCCACTCAAGTTGCCATAAAAGCAGCGATAAACTAGTTGGGGGCGATCAATTGGCGATCTGGGAACTGCAATCCCTGTAAATGGTATCGCATTAGTTTCAGCTCAGCCCAGCAACTTTTCACAGAGTTACGTGTGGCTGATTTCCTTCCACAGCTGCTCAGCTTTTTATTGGAAAATTGAATTTACTGTGTCACGTCCTCAGTTACTTTGTCAATAATTTTTTGAGTTTCTAAACTGCCGTAACAATGGGCAGTACCGATTGGACAAACATGTGAGCATACAGGGTGCCTGCTTCGAGTGGCTTAACTATTTAGCCAAGACAACTCCTTTCTTTAGATCTACCACAGAGTGATGTCAGGATTCTTATGCAGCGTCACTCGGAACACCCTGTATACCTAGTCTGGCTGCTTTTTCTCGCAGCCATAAAATGCAGCTGGAAATATTTCGCCTTCGTCGACTTGCAACAAAGAGAAACTTGCAGCTTTTGTTATTCTTGGCCATGGGTCACTTGGCCGTTGCACTTTGGGGCGCCAGTTAGAGCTCGATGTGTGTCTGCGTCTGTGTCTGTGTCTGAGTGTGTGTCTGAGTGTGTGTGCGCGACCTAGTGAACCCACAAATATGAGGCACATGCTGGCCAAATCGCCAGCAGCGACTCAGTGCAGTTGCCATTGTCCGCGGTGTGTCCTCTACTAGGCACGCTGCGCTGCATTGTGGCCATCATTTGTCAATGTCTGCGCACACACAGCGAGCACACGCAATTTACCCCTGACCATCCCTTCCCCACTTCTCTGCCCCAAGTTGCTGTCACTGCCTGCTCTATGCTGTGGCATGTTTGTTGCGCGTAATTCCTCAGCGTCACCGAGAGTTGTTCCACTTTTCCTTGAATAGCGTTGTTGTTGTTGTTGTTATTGTTCATATTACCGCCAATGCATAGAGTTGTATACACTGCTGCCACCTGCCTGCCAGCCCACCTTTCCTCTCCCCTTGCTCTTCTTTATGCCTGTTCCTTTCTCTATTGCCCGTAGCCAAGGCAAACATTTGCATCCCACACGCATTCACACGCACTCGTCTGCCCACACACAGACTCAGACTTACTCACATACACACACACATATAAGTTGCTGAAATACCAACCAAAAGTCTCAGCTCCCCACCTGCCCAATTAGTCACCTTGTCGAAGTTACGGTATCAGCAATATTTGTACTTGCTCTTTGCCCTAATTGCCAGCAATCCCTATAAAGAAACCTTACGAAAGACCTTTTAATAGAGACCACATGAATATCGCCCTGATTCATATTAATATTTCAGTTCCTTATAATCAAACTGAACCAATATCTTATCTATATCTGCATACCTACATACAATAAAAGTTATGTTATAGGGAAGTGGATTATATATTTGATTAGATTTATCCCTGTTTGTCTGTATGAACACACAGAACTCAGCTATAAGTAAAGATAAACACATCAAATTTTGCATGCTTGTTTCTGTATATCATGCCCATAAAATGTTATTAAGTAAGCTGCTCACAATATGAACCTATCCATTAAATATGCGAAACCTTTTAGACCTTAAAATACCTTACCTAATTGTGTGTAAGACCCGTTTACCACAGAAGCGCCTGACAAGGCATTCTAATTAAATGCATAATTGCAAAGAAACTTTTACAACACACCTCAAGAGCTACGTCAATGTTATAAAATATATTAAATCCGGGTAAATTCCCAATTCTCAGAAATTGCTCAAAATTATTATAAATAGATGCGAAATGTCTCGGCTCTTTGCTTGAATCCAAATTGCATTTCAATGAGCTGAAAAATGTATAATATTTTGATTGGATTAGCATACTGAAGTCCATAAATGTTACGTGCCTCGTCACCTGGTCCATTTCTCTGCCCGTTCCTCCTCCTCCTGCTCCTTGTAATGCAAAACCAACAGCAAATGCCGACGCAGACCGCTAATGCTCATTAAAAAACATGTCCAAAAGGCAGTAAAACGTGCAGAAAAAACGCGGAATATTTAAATGAAAAGTGTCATTCTAATTGCATGGAAAAACCGCAGCCGGAGAGACGAGCCACAGTTGCCTGGCCAGCTGCAGAGCTCGCACAAGAGAGAAGGAGGAAGCGCGGCAGGGGCAAATGAACTCGACGCGAAGGGACACGCCAACACACACAAGCACAAAGCGCTCAATTATAATGCCTCGGAGCGGACAAGGCGGACAAGGCGGACAAGGCGGAGCAGGCCCACAAAAAGTCGTTATCCGAAATATTTGACACATGTCTGTCCGCCAGGGAGGGGAGGTGGGGCAGGTGGAGAGGCTTGAGTTACGCTTGGATAAGCATTCGCATTATGCGCAATTAACAATCTGCTGCCATGCCATAAAATATCTGTACGTACACGAGAATTCATTGAGAAAGTGCCACAGCAAAGTTCAAGGTTCAATGGAGTCCACGGCAATGCCACGGATTTTATGCCCCCGCCCAGAAGTATGCAGTACAAAGTTCGCCGAAAAAGCTCGTCCATTCGCCCACAAAGTTGGAGGAAACTTGAATACGTTGTGGTTTTCAAATTTCACTGAATATAATGTGAAGTATTTGACTGCAATTAAAGTTGAGTATTATACATGTAAATATTTAATTTAAGCATTACTTCCTCGTGCAGGAAGGTAAGACCCACTTGACTTTCGCCCAGGTGCCTTGATAAGAGACTGCCTGAAACTTTGACGTGACACGGAATTATGAAAAACTTTGTTTCCACTCTCTCATATCTAAAGTACTCTCAACCACCTCCTCTACGCTCTTTTCCCCTCTCAGACACATACACAGACACGGACAAAGCAAATGAGTTTTACTGTGTGCCGTGCAGGGTGCAGTTTTTCAAAAGCATTCCCCGACACAATTTATTGTACGAGCTGCAGAAGTTGCCGCGAGTGAAAGTTGAAAGGTGAAAGCGTAGTTATGATTTGGAGAAACTCCTCTGGCATCAAGAGTGTGGTTCCAGCTTAAATTGTGCTATTGTAACAATTAGAGCACATCTCCCTTGGAGTAGTAAAGCGTAACTAAGCGACACGGGAGTTCTTCTCTTTGCAGATCTTCAGCTACAATGCTTTTCTATTAACTCCCTGACAAATCGCAGTGTTTGCTTGATATATACCAAATAAAACAAATATTGACAAGTGAATTTTGGTGATTTATGTGGCGTGACTCATGGAGATGATATTGGCATGGAACAGAACTGGATGGACAGCGAGCACGAGCAGACGTCAGTGCAAACAGACTCATTCTGCAAGGGGTTGGCAGGGGGCAGAGGGTGGCCTGCTGGACCGTTCATCTATCCGCAGGCCAATAAAACCAGACCTGACCATGCCAAGCACAGACACACTCACACTAGAGCTGGGTCAAGCACTCGCGATAGTATCGATATATCGTATTTAGTAGAATTTTTCATGAGATACCTATTTATTAAAAATAAGACATAAAAACGGAATTTTATATGCTTTCTTTAATAATACAAATAGTTTGCGTGTAAGGTACTATCGATAAATTTGATAAACTATAAAAAGTATATATAAAGTAACCTGATAAATAAACGTAAGAAAATAAAATAAATATATCGAAGAAATACATATAATAACAACCAATTTTATCGATGTTATCGATAGTACATTTTCTTTTATTCAAATCGATATATACCCAGCACTAGCACTGACACTCACACACAAACATCGAGCAGTGCATTGAACTGCCCCAGAGTGGGATGCAAATCGCTCGCCGGGTGGGCGGGCTAGCTACGCCCCTCCCCCTCGCACATGCCCCACCCCCTGCACCTAATTTCGTCGCATTTCGGTCAACATTCATTTGGCAAAAGGAGCCGCATTCACTTGTGCATGTCAATCACTTTTGACAGCCAGCGGCACAGCCAGAATACACACATCCATCTCGCACTCACACTCACACTCACAACTTGTCTTTACGGTCGCACACTCACATTGCACTCATCTGGTTGCAGTTTCGGCTGCGCATTTGATTGACAACTGTCGTGCGGTCTCGGCGATGATGCACTTTAATAAATATTTTTAGCACTCGCTGATTTTAAGTGAAAATCGAATTACCATAACCAAAAAACACTCACTCCCTATTCATAGCCCCCTCCGTCATCCGTTCCTGCACATTCAATGCCTAATTAATTATTCAGCGAATTATTATTATAATTTACAATATAAGCGCGACTCAATTATTAAATGCCAGCAAAATACACTAGAATACACATGCATAAACAAGTCTAAACCTGCTGCAACATGCATTTTTCACGTCTGCCCCCAAAACGTTGTGTGCAACTATTAATTATCGTGCAGCACGTAATTAATTTCAATCATATATTATATTTAGTAAACATTTATGTGCGATATTCTTTAGCGCAAATTTATGTGCGTGCACTACAAAATTATATTTTGGCAATACTCTGTTTGTGCTGCTGACAAAGGTAAACAAGGCATTGGGGATAATCTATTTTATATCAGATTTGTTGAGGCTTATTCAGTAAAGTAAGAAATTAACAGATTCAGTCTTATAATAAACTGATTAACAAAGGAATGCCTTAAGACTCTCTAACATTGTATGCAGAAAATTTGATTTTTATATTCACATATTTTTATAGTTATAATTCAAGGCTCTTCACCCTTCGCCTAAGGCATTTCTATTCTTACGCAAAACGATAGAACAGAATACAGTGCATGTCGGTTGTCGACTGCAGGGTATTTAAAAGTCCATCAACTTTGTTCACCTGCTGTTTATTCAGCTTGCTATACAATAGATTAAATCTGGCACTAATACTGACCCCTGCAAAAATAGTAAGCCCTTGCAGTGTCTGCTATTATCTAACAAGTTCACATTATAATATTTTTATTTATTATATCATATTGATCTCTATAACCTTAACTAATTAGTTACTTGAACGTGGCACATAGGGTAGTGAAGAGCTTAGTCGACTCTTGTGGAAACTCGAGCTAATTGCGATGCTGGATATGGCGTATTTGCTTATGGAAAGCAACTCATTAAAATGCCAAGTTAATTAAATTCTATGCAAATCTGTTTGGTTAGATATTTCATACATTTCCAACGAATTTCCACAACTAATTTGATCGAATTTCAACGCATCAAATGAAAATGTTTATTGCGAATTTCGTTTGTTTCCCGTGGGGAGGAGAGGGTGGCAACAAGAACTTGCTGAAAACTTTGTGATAGAACAAGACACATTGGAGAAAACTTGAGACAAGCCACATATGTTATGGTGTGTGCTACTCTTAAAGTTCCCCACAAGCAGCAAAAACTTTTTGAGAATTTGCAACAACTTAAAGCCGAAGAAGAATTGCACATTCAGTGTGCCCCTGCAATTCTATTCCACTCTATTGTAGTCTGGGTTATTGTTCTATTTTGAATAATCTAAATAAACTTTGTGCTGTGGGCAAGCTGCATAATACGCATGTTTTCGCCATACCCTGCTATTTTCAATGAGTTCAACTGGGCATGCTACGTTCAAGAGTTACACTTCTCTATATATGTATACTGAGATAACTCGGATCAATTTCAATGTTCACTTTCTATATTTGAAAATAGTCTAGCTTGAAAATTTTGCAGTGTTGGGTAATGGGCTTATATAAATTAGTAATTTGCTTCTATGATTTCTATACTGTAAGTTCGACTGCAGATTCCTTATCTAAAACAAGAAAGTTATAAAACCTTTTTAAAATGTTTTGCAGCTGCATCGAAAACTTTGTTAGAAGCCTCCACCAGTGTTGAGTAATGCGTTAGTTGACAAAAGAGAAGAACCAAACTCAATAAAGGACGTTTACAGTTTAGCAACGAAAACATTTGCAATTCAATTTGCATTAGCAAAAATTCGGCAAAAGTTACCAAAGCGGTTGCGGCGGTTTTTTAATTAAAGTTTCTAATTTTGCTGCAACTAGGCCAGACTGGGAGGAGAGTCCTCACTGGATCCGTTAGGGATAACGCAATAAAAAGCTCAGAGTCCTGCAGCTCCAGTGCATGTTGAGCACTTTTCACTGTCAGCGTTAAAGGATTTCAGAAGTGGCAAAGCAAAACAAAACAGAAAACAGCAAAATACCGACACAGGCAAAAAGTGACGGAAGTTCAAGCAGGAGAATTAAAAGTTTTACTCAAAAGCAACGCTGAGGCGCAGCTCAAAGACGACAGTTGCCATATTTCACCAGTCTATTGCTTGACTGCTCTAACCCTTTTCTCTCCCTCTTGCAGTCTTTCTTTACTCTAGTTTCCTGCTGTTGCCCATGTCAAACTTTTTGCACAATAATAGTAGAAAACTCCTTTTGTTGCACTTGAAAATTATAGCAAGTTGCAAGAAGTTATAACCTAATTACGTTGAAATCGAGTTTCTAGTTTAATTAGGAATGCGGCAATCGACTTGGTTAACTCCCCAAACCAATAACCTCGAGACAATGTTAATTTCACACTGTCCTTCCCAACACTCTCTTACTTATTGAACTGTCTAGAGCTGAGCAACACTCATGCAGTTTCCAGTACATACATATGTATGTAATTAACACTTTCTGTAATTAGTTCCTGAGCACAGGGTGCAATCACATCATGCATTTTCCTGACCAAACCTAATCAGTGTTTGCACCTAATCAATGTGGTGCAATCAACAAATGGCCCACAAAACTATCGCCAGCTGCAATTGCCCGATAACAGGCGAGTAACAGAGCACTGTTAGAGTTAACAGTGCAGCTGAAAGGGAAAGTGACTGTGAATGCCGGCAATCGATGAGTATAAGTAGTGTGTGGGGAGTATAAGAGAGAGTTAGTAAGAGAGGCCAGCTGTTAATTTGAGCTACACTGCAAGAAATTGCCACTCTGCCTTAGTAATACAAAGTTTGCGACTTCTGACTTTTTCGCTCAATGTTGCTGCATCGCGAGAGGTGCAGGCAGCAGTCACAATGCAAACACACGAATGCTCGGGACGGACTCTCACCCACACACTCTCGCAATGCCTTGTGGCCAATTTGCCGAACCGGCACGAAGCTGCGTCGGGCTGCTCGTAGGGGCGTCACATGCAGCACAACAACATTCGCCGGCAATTGCGGCGCGCAGTATGCAAAACAATGCTGAAACGTGCAGTTGACGCTGGCATCGCAGCAGTAGCAGCAGCAGCAGCAACAGCATCGACATCGACATCGACATCGACCCGACGAAGTCAGTGGGAAAGCAACAGTGCGTAAATCAAACAAAACGACGAAATAGACGCCGACTGCGCCGCCTAGGGGCAGCGCGCGCAATGCAAATTAGACGAAACACAGTGCGAAACAAACAATTCATTTTTGCAGAAAAAACAAAACATCGAATTTGGACAGTGAAAAATAACAGAATGTAATTCGGGAAATTCATGAAATTAAAAAAAACATTTGCCAAATATTTTGAGAACCTCAAAATAACTTACCATCTGCGATTCCCAGAGAGAAAGAGAGAGACAGAGAGAGAGAGAGAGATCTTGTGAAACGCGAATTGGAATTGTTTCAAATATCAACACGACCAGCAGCGACCTGGTCCCGGTCCCAGAGCAGAGATGAGTCCTGTGCCAAGGCGGCAACAAACGTCGCATAATATTGGTGAGTTTTCCACACAACAACAAGAAAACACAACACGAAAAGGGATACCCCAAATGAGGGGGAGCTGTGGCACACAATAAAAATGTCATTTCGGGCAGGGTCCGCTGCATTGGAATTCCCATCAGATAACGGCAATTTGTCTGGGCAGCCATTTGTATGGGTGAAGCACAAGTGGGGAATGCCAAAGTGGGAACTGAGGGTAAGAAGAAGTCAAAAGACCTCTCCAGGTCAGTTTATTGAATTCTTATAGGAATATTAGTCAGAGTTGCCAACATTGTCCAGTTTCCTCTATTTTAAACGTGGTAGAGAGTTTCAGAGTGGTCAATTCGCAACTCTATATACTTTATATACCTTTAAAAGCCTTCGTCGGTAGCTTTGCTTCTTATTTATCTGACATATCTCCTTTGCACATCAAGCAAGGACCTTCATTCGGCAACGCCTACCCGGCCTGCAGCACACAAGAAACCTCAGACATTGACATTTCCGTGCGAATGAAGTGATAAAAAGTAAAAACAGAAACACAAAAAATAACAGACCAAAAAACATGTCAAAGCGAAACGCTCGTTAGTTTAAGGCAAAAAATGTCTGGGCAATGACTAAGGGCTTATAATCTGATGAAAGACGATGCCTTGCCCCACCTTAATTCACAAGTAGAAAATTGGACAAAGAAAACGGCAAAGAACTCTACAGGCAACAACTTTATAAGTATCTTCAAAATTAAATTTAAATTAGAAACTCTCTCACGAAAGATCGAAAGACTTAAGGTATAACTTAAGATAATGTAATATCGTGAAAAATGTACTATATTGTTCATAACAAGTAACCAACGTTAACTTATTGACAGACTTCTATAAGTATTTATTTTATATCAATACTCAACGAATTTTAGTCCAGCACTCTGTAAATTAGTAGTGCAAACCCATCTATGGTCAAGCTTTGCTCAAACACAAAAATTAAAGCGTGAATCCAATAAAGAACTAAAAACTAACAAACATTCGATTCGTAGCTAACTATTTTTGGAGTAAAGCGTTGAAAGCCGTAGCACTATTAGCCTAGGTAGCTATTCATGTTAATTGGCAGATCAGGATGTGGAGGCTGCGGCCCTCAGCACAGCTTCAATAGGTGCTCCTAATTTTAAGCACTTAATGAGATATCCGAAGCTGCTGCAAACTTTCAGAAAATGTTCCCACTGCAAAAACTTTTGCAATTAATTACGAGGAGACCTATGAGCCTGGCTATAAGCGAGATTCCAAATAGAATAGGGTTAGGAGGTGGCATGAGAGGCAACTATACCCTACTTCAGATCCGGTAAGCATCTCGAGCGACTGCAATTACATTTCAGCTGCAAATTGAAATTGAAATGCAGGCAATGCAATGCTAAACTAGTTGAAGAGTATCTTCTTCAATAGGCAATGATGACATACGGACGGGAACCTTACTGCCTGGCTTGGCCTACTTGCCGGGGCAGGAACTAATGGGGAACCAGGCCACCCCAATGGGTTACCAGTCAAGCCACATGATGATAAACGATGTGCGAGTAATCAAAAGTAATATGAAGTAATGAGAACTCAGCACCCGTCTAAGGTTCAGGGCAGGGCTGCCAATTAGTGGCAGGGAGGAAGTGAGGAAGGAATGAGAGGAAGTAAGGGTTGAGAATAGCAAATGCCAGCAGGTGTTCTCAAAGGCTAAGGCGACTAATAAATTGAACTGAATCCAATGCGATTTTAAGAGTCAAGATCGATTGACAATCTAAGGGAAACAAAGATGATAATTTTATGCTTCCATGAGGTGCCAGCAAGAAGGAGTGAGAGAAATCAGAAGGAAAGTCCCGCAGATGTCAGCAGGTGTTCCTTAAACTTCTACGATCGATAAACCCATTTTCTATGACTTCCAAGGACAAGGTAGATTCTATATGGTACGAGTAACATATACAAAGCGGATATTGTTGTGCTGCCATGCAGGCAACAGGCGCCGTGACTACGTCAGATTATTCTTCGTTTTTTTTTTAGCTGAAAACTTGCGACAAGTTTTTCATCACGTTGTCGTCGGCCCACCCAACGTTGCACATTGCATCTGTATCCAGTTACCCCAGCGGGGAACGGGACTCGCCCCCGTTCGCCATGATTAATGTTCAAATTAAACAACGCCAGGCTGACGTTAATGACGACAAAAGAGAAACAAAGGCAACAAAAGAAAGGAAAGGCAACAAAAAACGGCAGCCATCTCGGCTAAAATTATTACCGCAAACAACAGAGAACAGAACATAATAATAATAAATTGGAAATAGTCAGGGCTATAATTATATACATAGGCCATGTGGGTCGCAAAATACTCTGTAATTCTATATTAATATCTGCGTAGGTCAAAGAAAACTACTGAACGGACAAATGGACTAATCAATCAAGCGACAAGCCTGACTGACTAAATAACTCTCAATAATAAGCCGGAGACTCTTGTGATGAATTTCCATATGAAAACATAGAGGGTCCTCCCCAGTTCCCCTTTGCTCATGACTCATGCGATCAATTTCGTTTCGCTTCCGATTCGATTTCGCAATTCAATTAGCGACCCAATGACGAAATGAATGATTGCCAGCGCGACAAGGAATGTGACATGCAGAAGACTGCGATGCAGGGAAGTCCCGACACCCCGACAGCCCGACGCCCTGAAACCTTGATACCTTGATACCCCAACCGGTCGGGGATTATTGATTGGTTGCATACCGTATGCGACACTACGCCTGATGTTCTATTAGAAACTCCAGTGTTGTCGAAACACTCGACTCTTTGACGTTTTGCTAAAGGGTATTGCGATAAGTTGGCAAAAATATCAATTAATTAACGGCATGATTTAGTGTTAATTGAGCGTCAATACATCATAGATAAGCACATAGATAAGTGCAGGCGTCAGGGCTGCCCGGGGTAGTCTGGCTGTTCATTCGGGTTGACTGCATGTTTCGCATGGCTTCGGTCCGTCCGACTCCCCGACTGCCAAAGCAATCAATTTAAATTGGCAATGTACATCATATTTTCATTGCTTCTGCTTAAACGAACTCATAAAATTAATGGAATAGCAAATATGGACGACGTGGGGGCACTACCGAGCAGGGGCCTGCCTGCCTGGCTACGCAAAATATGGAAAATGCTTGAATGACCAATGCGAAAAAACAGAGAGACAACAAAAACATTAAATTGATAAAAACATGTGAACTGAGAATAACTATAAATAACTAAATGAGCCAGTTCTTTAGTTCTGCAACTGACCAGGAAGTGAACCCTGATTTCCTTTTCCCTGATATGCAAACTTGGTCAACTATTCTAATTGAATCAACTTAGGGCCCAGATGGCAGATCACGCACCACGGAACACTTAACAACTCAAAGTCAACAACAACTATTCAATAATTATTATTAATTGGCCATTCTGCTGCTAATTGCATTTCCATTGGAGCTGCAAACGACTTTTGAAGAGGGCAAATTAAATTTTCTTTGGCTGCCGCTTCATTTGCTTTCGCTTTGCTGCTTGTTTGTTTTGATGGACGGGGAATCAGCGGCGAATATCAACAATCTGCTGACTGACTGAACGGCTGACTGATTGACCGACCCCTCTGGAATCTGCCTGACAAACACATCAAAGGTGCCACGTGCCTACAACTTGTGTGCGAATTGCTCTTGATGCCTACTCCCCCAGTTTGCAATTGCCATTCCCTTGCGCATTGCCAGCCCCCTTTGCCATTCCCTTTGCCTTCCCTTTGCTCGTCAGATAATTGCGCCCTGAATTACGTCTTGCTATTTGCTCACAGGTAAGTGGCAATCGCGCGATGAACTGGGCACGAATCGAGTTCTATTGAAACGGAAACGGAAAGCAATGCAGTCTCCTTTGAGCACAGTTCAATCACTATGCTGCCCACTGGGCGTATGCGTAATGTTGAATCAGCATCTGTCTTTAACACAATCGAATACGGTGTGAAGCCTGAAAAGAAACAGAAAAGAAATGAATGAAAATCCATGGCCTATAAAGTTAAAAGTTGCATAGAGATCTCTTTAAAACTAAGTGAGATAGACTGTCTCTCTCTATCTCTCTCTCTCTCAACAATCCCCTGGCCAAAATAATAATACCCTCTGCTGGGGTATTTTAAATGGAAAGTGACCAAAAATCATACGCTTTGTTAATCCCAGGGACAAAACCGAAATAGCCGCATGTCAAAGGATTTGGCATTGTGGCGACAATTCGCGCAGAATGTGTGTGCCACGCCCACGCGTACGTGTGAGCTCTATGCAACATATGCATGCAACAAATGTGCCCACTTCAATTATTGCAGATAGTTCACAGAGCTGAAATAATTTTTTGTATCGACAATGGAAGGGTCGAAGGGCGCGTTGTATTGCATTTGGCGCACTCTGTGCGGCAATATATTGGTGCTAATTTATGTAAATTGCCCCATGGTGAGGGCAACCGCCACACACACATACACACATACACCAACACACACTCACAGCGGGCAGCTTGCTGCAGGAGTCCATAAATTGCACTGCTACGCTAATCGCCTTAAATTATGCCACCAAAATCGACCTTGTTGTTGTTGCAGCAGGCGATAATTAGCATTGAACAGGACGCGATTGCCGCAATGCGAACACGACCATAAATACCGCTTAGATTGTTCGACTTATAAAGATCTATGTAAATCTGATAGATGATTGAACTGTACACGTCATGGTGAATGCAAATGAAAAACGAATACACTAAAGTGCCGCAAACTGGCGCTCAGGGAAGGCTTTCCCGCTGGGCAGTCAACAGAGCTGAACTGCGTGACTGCCTTTGACAAACCTCTTGAATCATATAGCAGTGTCCCGCACAGACACCTGAGAGATGAAAGAAGTGGATAGGCAGTTGGAAATGGAGCTGCGAAAGTGGAGCATAAGTCTGCTGCTGAAGTCCAGGCCAAGCTCAGCAACAACGGGGAACCACATCAAAGCTTTGCGGGCCTAGCCAAATTTTGGTTTAGTTTCTGCTCTCCGACAAAAGAAGGTGCACACACGAGGAGGGTGTCGAGTAAACCCAGAATCCTCCTACATATGATACATGGTGCCAGGCACTGGGCGGAGGCGCACATAAATAAAATGAGCTGTCCGGGAGAGTAATGGTAAAACCGCAGGACATTCACAACTGGAACTGGTATGGAATGCCGTTGGTTAACAATGCAGAGGAGGCACACACAAGACACACACACACACACAGAGGAACTCTTTAACACACCCATAATTGAGCTAACCGCATGGAGAATAACCAATGTCCAGAGATGCGAGGTTGACTTCTCGCTTGGTTTAAATAGTTTTGCAGGAGAGACTGTTAACTGAAGGGACAAATGAAACATACTCAGTATAATTTGTCAGAGCTCAACAACCATCGAATAAACTATCGATTAAAGCGATAATTTCGGTGATTTGGGAAATATTGTTTATCGAATAATACAGTTTTATGCCACAAAAAACATTAGAATTTGAAGTAAAACACCAAAAAAACATTTAAATATTAACCACACATCGTTAGTATAGATTGTTTCGTGTTAAACGATTGCAAGTAAAACATGGTATCGATAGTTTCGTGTAAAACAAACAAAAACATCGATGTTTGCCAACTTTACTAATTGTGCTTTAAGATAAAGAATCCAAGCAAACCTAACTTTATCTTCCTCTCTCTCCCTCTCTCTCTCTCTTTCCTTCTTTCTCACTGCTTTCCTCATCCTCTCTCTTCACCCTTACATTCTTTAGGGCTTACTATGAGAACTCTAGTGTTGTGTTTAGATTGTTCGAACATTTATCAAGGCCCCATTCGAGTGGCTACCTGTGGGCACAATGGAGCCGAAAGTGTCCCAAAGATTAAGTGTGGTTAACAGCGCAACAGAGCAACATGGAGAGTAAAAAGTAGAGAGAGGGGGTGTCGGAAAAGAGACTGGGACTTTTGTTTATGTTGCACTTTGCCCTGGGCCACACACACTTTATAAACACAGCCCGTTCCCAGTTGCCCATGACCAGAAGCCGAGTGCACTTGTTGGGCGGCCTGGGCACGTTCCAGCAGCGTGTAAATGAGAAGTGCTAAGGGCAGGGGGAGTGGTAAGAGTGGGGGCAGAGTCGGCATGCAAATTTGCTGGCTATATTTGCATGCTCTCACTGGGATGTGTGAGACTCAGTGTGTGAAACTCAGTGTGTGTGTGTGAGTTGCCTGTGTGTACTTGTACTTGTTGGTTATCCAAAAAATTATGCGTCTCGCTCGCCCATGCCACAGCGCGTCTATTCGGGCCTCATGCTCAAGCAGAAGCAGAAGGCAGCCAAACATTGCCAAGCTATTGCCTGCCAGGCCTCTTCCTTGCCCTGTTCCTCTTTCCACAGTTTGTTTGTCTGCGCCTTGTTGTATGCAATGTATTTGCCACAGTGTTAACTGCTTCTGCGGATTGCACTGCAAATTTGCCACATTATCCGCACGCGTGCAACAACTTGCAACTTTCAAGTGTGTGTCGAAGATGCCCTCCCCCTTTCCCCTCCCCTCTTTCCTTAAGCTGATCCACATGCTTACATATGAAGGGAAAAACAAACTTCTTTACGAACTTTTAATTAATTAAACGGGGCTTCGAGTTGCTTGCTGCTTGTTCCATAAATCAAATCAATCAAGCACCAAGGCTAAAGTAGCCACTGCTCATCGATTTTAAACTAAATCAAATATTTTGCTGAAGAAGAAGCTTAACTGGGACACAGAAAACCCATTAAGTTAAGCTTTCTTTCTTTCCTTAGACTTCTCCGATCTATAATAATCAGTTTGCTCCTTTTTGAAGTATGACACGAAATGGGATGGATATTCGTTTCACAGCTTTGTGTTCTGCCTTAAACAGCTGCTTCATGGCCCGTTTGCCACATCATCATCTGCAGCAGAAGCAGATGCTGACCCCTAATGGGGGAAAGAGGGCAAAGGGGTGTCATAAACTGCATAAATTTTTAATAAGCACAGCAGACAAAATGCAGCCGAGGGACGACACTGACGACATCGCCTTCGACCGCTGAGGGCAACTGCAGTTGCAGCAGTTGTCTCTGCTGCTGCTGCTGCTGCTGTTGCTGCATCAGCAACCAAAAATGGGCACTTGAAGCTGCCTCTCGTCAGCTGGAATCAGAAAGTGCAGCAATCACTGCAGCTCACATGTGCAATTTGCCTCTCGAATGTGCCGCAGTCTTCTCCCCCCTTTTGACATCATCCCCATTCACGCTGCTGCAATTTGCAACTGAGTTGCGGTTGCAGATAACAACAACAATTACGAGCAGCAACAAAACGGCAACAACGTCGCCTGCACTCTGCCATTTGATAGCACAATCAAGCCCGAAAGCATTCAACAGTTACGAATGCGATACCCAATGGCATACGGGATATGCGATGCGAGGCAACTAGAGCAAAGGAACGTCAGGTGTACGACTAAAGCCGTTAAAGCTGTGCCACTAACATATCAAACCTGTTAATGCAACCAATAACAGAGCATCATAAATACCCTGCAATTGAGCTAAACTGCAGCTATTCAGCTTATTAGTAAATTGGTTTCCCTTACTATTACTTAAATACCCTTGCACATTCGTTTTCAATCAATTTAAATGAAATATGTTGTTTTTATTGTGTGATCTGTTGTTTAACAGTCTATTGACTCCCACTGTAATTGAAACTATTACTAGTTATGCATGTAATTGTGTATTTATGACTAAGCATCGATGCTTATTGCATTTATGTTATTAGCAAGTATACGCACTGTTATTGATATCGATGACACTATATTAACATGTTTATGTTACCCTACGTAAATAATATCTGTTAAGCTACATAAATGTTTTAAGTAAAATATTTATTTCAAGTGTCAAGCGCGAGTCTCTGTTGCATCAATATTTAACTGCATTTTAAGGGTCTTTACCCAATATTACTTATCTACATGTAAAGCCGCATTTTATGGCTAGGCAAGCCGGCCCGGCATGTTAATTCTCTGATCTCTTATTTAACAGTGGCAAAAGCTTGCTTGTTGATATCGATATATTGATGCCGGAACATTAACATATTTATGTAATCATACATTATTATTTAATATGCCAAGTCAAATTAATTTTTAAATGCACTTAAAGTGTCTCTACCCAAAAATAACTTATGTATGTATGTATGTGTAAAGCCCAGAACTTAATTCCGTGGCTGAGCAAGCCGGCTCGACATGTTAATTTCATGCACATGTCGCCGATGTGGCGTTAATTGATTGCACAAGCAAACGGCCACAGTCGAACGCAGGACACGTCCAGTCACGCCACCCTGCTGCACCCTGCAGGCGTGTCTGGTCCCATTGTCGCTCTATCGAACACGAGCTCGGACTCTCTCGATGGTGCAGCCATCATCAATTGCGGGCGATTTATTTGCCGGCTCTTTTACACGACTCCAAACAAGGCGAGTGTTGAATTTAAAGTCAGGCACAAAATT
Organism: Zaprionus camerounensis; assembly: GCA_018904165.1. Lineage (NCBI taxonomy): Eukaryota > Metazoa > Arthropoda > Insecta > Diptera > Drosophilidae > Zaprionus > Zaprionus camerounensis. Next base: position 13,138,593 of record JAEIFS010000479.1, on the reverse strand, counting down.
GCTGACAGAGTCGATCTTTCATTTATTTATCAGCTCTCGACACTTCTTCTTCTTCTTCTGCAGATGATGTCCTTAGCATCTTAAATAAGTTTTAATTTATGCTGCACACATTAACTCGCCAATCCCGTAAACCACTCGAGTGTGGCTCAAGCAACCACTCGAAGATGCATTAGACGCAGCTTGCCCCAAGGCAGTAAATTAATTTGCAGAGGAAAAACAAACATACTTTGCTCTCCCAGATTGTGTACTATATACATATATACATAGTCTGTTTAGTCCGAAGCGATTTGCATGGCAAATCGGCTAAGTACCAGGCAGGCCCCTTCAGTTGTGGCATGTGCACCGGCTTATCTACACTCAAGCACACGTGTGTAGGTCCACGTGTGTATACCTATACACACATACCGGGTCTGTAAGTGGGTGCTCTGCTGATATTGAGCTTTGCATGTGCTACTACTAAATGCACAGTGTGTTATTGTTTGTCCTTGTGTTTGTCCTGCGGCGCAAGTGAAAATAATTAAATACCAAATACAAGTGCAAGTGGGGGAAAATACTCGTATTTCCTCCGCTTATTTGCATAATTTGTGCGTTGTCCTGGCGTAAACATAAATTATCCGCAACTCGGTTATGATTCCTTTCCCGCTAGGCAAAGTGTTGTGGCACCAAAGTGTGAAAACATTTTAAATGTTTGCCAAAATTGACAAATTATGCGAAATTCCATTTCAAATTCAATGCTAATTGCAAGTTTCGCATTCTATCATCATCCCTGATGCTATCGCCGGAACTTTGTTGCCAGTTTTAATTTTCACTGTAAAATATTCACCCAAAATATTTATCCCAAATTTGCAGCTGACTTTTGTGGATGCTGGAAAAGTTAATTGCCCGTATTATTATTTGTCCATTTAGCATATCGTTTTCCCCAACAAATGGTTTATTTATTTTCTTAAAACTTTGCAAAAGTTAAGAGTTTGACTCTGCACTGTTCGTGCGTTTCCAAAGCCATTCATTAGAATAATGCTAAATATGTTTTTCTTCATAAAATTAATACTTGAGAAATATAGAAAATTAAACTGAATTTTTAAATCATGTACGCTATATTATACTCTTGTTAAAGTTCATTTTAAATAGAATCAGTATTTTGTACTTGCCATGCTCAATATCGATAATAAGCAAATTATCCCCACCTATAGAAAAACAATGTTAATTTGTAAATTTTTAATTATTTTGCAGACCACAAACAGGCCACGAAGAGCTTGACAAACTAAAGCCTTAAACCACAAAGGGATATAGAAAGCCCACAACAACAGAGTGAGACAAAGAGTGTGAAAGGAAAAAGGGAGAAAAGGAGAAAAGGAGAAAGAGTGACTGCCACAACATGTGGCTACTAATTGTGGGTCTTCATTTGGTGAGCGGCAATACAACAGAGTCCGGAATAGAGTCGGACTTGGAGCAGAGCAACAAGACAACGCAAACATATGCGAACAATACTATATATGGCACAGAGTTCGGAGAGATTCTGCCTGGTACAGGGAGCTCTATTCACAGTACGGATCTGCCCACGTACCAACACTGCATTGCAACGCGCAACTCCTTTGCGGATATCCTGACCGTGGTGCTGTACGGACTGGTGTGCATTGTGGGTTTGTTCGGCAACACCCTAGTGATCTATGTGGTACTGCGGTTCTCTAAGATGCAGACCGTGACCAACATTTACATACTGAATCTGGCCATTGCAGACGAGTGCTTCCTCATCGGGATTCCCTTCCTGCTGTACACGATGCGGATTTGTAGTTGGCGTTTCGGGGAGTTCATGTGCAAGGCATATATGGTCAGCACCTCGATCACGTCCTTTACCTCATCGATTTTCTTGCTGATCATGTCTGCAGATCGCTATCTGGCTGTCTGTCATCCGATCTCCTCACCCCGCTACCGCACCCTGCACATTGCCAAGCTGGTGTCGGCGCTGGCGTGGAGCACCTCGGCCGTGTTGATGCTCCCAGTAATGCTGTATGCCAGCACTGTGGAACAGGAGGATGGCGTCAACTATTCGTGCAACATAATGTGGCCCGACGCGTACAAGAAGCACTCGGGCAGCACCTTCATTCTGTACACCTTCTTTCTTGGCTTCGCAACCCCCTTGTGCTTTATACTAAGTTTCTACTATCTGGTCATACGTAAGCTGCGATCTGTAGGCCCCAAACACACGGCCAAGTCCAAGGAAAAGCGTCGTGCACATCGCAAGGTGACGCGGCTCGTGCTGACGGTCATTACAGTGTACATCTGCTGCTGGTTACCACACTGGATGTCCCAGCTGGCACTGATCAACTCCAATCCGGCGCAGCGTGATCTTTCCCGCCTGGAGATACTCATCTTTCTTCTCTTGGGCGCCTTAGTCTACTCCAATTCCGCCGTGAATCCCATTCTGTACGCTTTCCTGAGTGAGAACTTTCGCAAGAGCTTCTTCAAGGCGTTCACCTGCATGACCCAACACGATATCAATGCACAGCTGCAACTAGAGCCGAGTGTCTTCACCAAGCAGGGTAGTCGACGCTGCCGTCCTGGCTCAAGGCGTCTGCTTTCCAACAATCCGCAGCAGCAGCAACAGCAGCGTCATCAACAGCAGCCCCCGCTTCTGCCCCAACACGTGGGCAACAACAACTCGTCGACAACAACCTCGACGGGTTCGACGAATGCAGCAAAGTCCTGCAGTTCAAATGGCAAAGTGAACGTGGTGGGAGCGGAAAACCTTATCATCTGCCTGAGCGAACAGCAGGATACCTATTGCACGACCACACGGCGAGGATCTGGTCTGATGCAGCAGACAGATCTGTAGAATCACCATTTTAAGTAATTTCAGCATTAGGATCTCTGGCATTTAACATAACTTTGTGGTAATCTTTTTCAATTCTATTAGACGTCGTATCTGTCCGCCTGTCAACCTCTTTAAGCAGTATTTATGGAAACTATCTTATAAGCAGAACTATTCTGAATTCCCGCTCAGTATGTAGAATTCGATCGATTCTGAAGGTGTCTTTGTGTTGAGTGGGTTAGCAAAGACCTTACAGCAATAAGTTAGACCAACTCCCAGTTTCAGCAGTTATTTTGCTCAAACGGGAAAGGAGCTCAGCTCAGTCTTCTGCAGTCTTACATTAAAATTAAGCTAACGAATTATGTATGTAAATGTGCTTTTAAATGGATCAATAAACAGAGCTAAGTGAAACAAAAGGACTTGCCTTTGATTCTGTACATTAACAAGAGCTTAAAATACACTTGCAGTGATGATTTTAGTCTTCATATTCTTACTTTATAATTAGGTAAGTAAATAAGTAATAAGTATTTGTTATAATATCCAACTTATTTAACATTTTGTTCTCTTAACTTACTTACTTTATATTACATACAACATATTTTAAGAGAAGAAAGTTAAGTAGCAGGAAGTGCGGCCTCCGAGTGGCATCACCTTTATGAGTCAGTTGCTGTGCATGGAGAAGCATTGGCAAAGAGGCTTACCCCATGGCTCTGTCCAAGCCAGCGGACAACGAAATGCATTAACAGCGTAATCCAATCAGCGAAATAATGCGCTGCTTGCGAGTGCGAGGCGGAAACGGAAAGGGGAAACGGGATCAGGAACACGACCAGTTCCGAAATGCAACAGACAGTGTGTTCATGTGTATTGTGAGAGGCTTGTTAGCGGCTCAATCCCCGCATTTCCTGGCCCTTTCATCTGTTACGCTTTCGCAACACACACACACACATACAGACCCTGAACATGCATTGGTCACGTTTTAGATTTCACAGCTTTTTGCAGATTTGTCGCAGACTCTCGCACTGCAGTAGAGCCATCTGATGCTGCCGGCGTTTAGAGGACTGCTCTTGAACAACACGTTTTAGATTGCGCCATCTACTCTACAGATTACTACAAATACAATGTTGCAATAGATTGTATTTTCGCTGGTTGTTTGGCCTAAATGGGCTGTTGCTCATTGCCATTGAGTGGATCAGCCTTCGGTGTTGCCACATGAAACTCTGCACAGTGGGTTGCTGTCAGTAAAATCTTCAGTTCTGTTGCGGACACGGTAAAGGCTTGTTTACATACAAATTAATTTATCTGGCACCCGATCCCAAAGTGGACTCAGCTTGCGGTCAGCCTCAGGCAACGGAAGGAAATGGAATGGCCGCAAGCCACAAGCCGCAATGTCAATCGCAAATGTAATTTAATTGAAGGCGCTGCGCCGCAAAGGTACACAAGAAAAGGCTTAAAAATAATATAATATTCGGATACCCACTAAAGGGGGTTCTTTAATTCATATGCTGTATACAGGTTTGTAGGTGATATTGAGGGTTTTGATTCAATTCATCACAACAATAAAATGCCATTAAATCTTTATGTAATCTTAATACGTTAACAGTTATGTTAACTGTTACAGTCAAAGCTATGTTAAGTGCGAATGTGAATGACAATTATGCTAATATCGATATTCATTAGGGGCACACATCGATCTATCGATCTTAAACCGATGTTAATTAACACTTGTGTTAAAATCCAATTCGCAACACATTGCAATAAGAATATCAGTATAAAATGAATTGAAGTTAATTTGTTTTCCTTTGACCTGCAGCATAATCAACACAAGTCAAAGCAAGATATCGTTATGCAGCCACTTTGTGCCCAGATCCATTTACTTCTTTTACTTTTTGGTGTATTTAAAAAATCCTTGTAATCCGTAAAGCAAAGCCAGAGCTCACAGATCCGCAAAGTGCCAGGGCCTTCATGAGTCCAAGGCAATAATGAAGCAGAATTTCATAAAAAATAAACAAAAAAGCTGAGAGTAAAAAGGAAAGCGAAAGAGACAGAGCAAGAAACTAGAAGAGGCAGATCGAAAAGGGTAACTAGCTGCAGCGGATACTGTAAACTGAAAACTGTGAACAAACCCAAGCAACAGGAATGAATCCCTACAAATTTACACTCTGAACAGTTTTACCTTCAAGTGCCACCTGCTCCTTTTTCTGTCCCCTTTCTAGTAAACAAGCCCGCAATGGGTGTACAAAAGCAACGAGTGGAGCTTTCGTCGATTTAGCGACTCGACTTGTACTTTTCGCAAACTTTTTCCCATATTTAAAGTAACATTCATTTTCCTTCTTTCGCCAGGTACTCTGGGTTCAGGGTTCACTGGGGGAAAGTCCAGGGAGAACTGCAGGTTTTTTGCTGGCACGCTAAAACGCATAAATCAATGGCAGCATCAGCAAAGCGGCTGAGAGCCAAGTTCCCAAAGTTGATTTAATGGCGGAGCAGAGGTTAAGTATAGGAAAAAAGAAAGCACCCTATACTTATGGGAATGTGTGATATACTAAGTACAAAGTATTGGCAGGTTGACTTGGGCAAAGCACTTTCCACAGCTGCAAGCTATCAATAAATCAAGGGAAATGTTTATATTATGTACGCTCCGCTTAGGTCGCTTTAACTGCAGACATATGACGAATGATGCATGCATTATATAAAGCATTGCAATTCTCTTTGGCTAATCTCGAACTTAAGGCTGACAAAGAGATCTAAATCTTCAGAAACGCAGTTCCAATTAAAGATTTACATCTGTACTGGAATTCCCCTCTCGGAATGTTCTTCAATCTGGAAATACTTGATACTTGCATAGCAGCACGCACACCAATTCACCCAACTTTCTACGCACACATGCACACTTCCTTGTAAAGTTGACATTGACATGAGGAAAGAGTAACATGTAAAGAAAACAACAGTTCAGTGCGCACGATAATAGAATACCCTTTACTCTATTTAACCTTCCACTCCGTTTGAAACTCCTTTCATAAAAAACTTGCGCACTTATAATCCAACTGAGTTACAATAGGGACGAAAGGTTTATATTACAATCAGATGCCTGTATGCTAAAGAACAGTTGCCTACTTAACAAGTCGGTCATAAGGACCAAAAACTTTTGAAGAAAATAAATCAGCTAATGAGTATAGAGGAATCGACATGTTTAGTTTCGTTTCTCTAACAATAGGGATAGCTGAGTTATCTGCGTTCACACAAACATACGCACAGCTTCATTACAATCTTAATCAGCTCAATATACTTAACTATTGATATTTACCAAGAATATGTGTATAGTTGTACTTCTACGTATTACATACAACTGCACAAAGTTGGTATAACCTTTTTCGATTATTTCCCCATTGCGAGGGGTATCAAAACAGCTTTATGCCAAGTCGTGTGAGATACAACCGGCGGGTTTGCTTGCCCCTACTCAGACTCACCATTGCAAGTTCTCTCACGCAGTCCACGCATTTTTTTGCAGAAATTCGTACGCTTTGTTGCCTTTTTCGATCCTTTTGCCTTTTCGTTTTTTCGCTGAATTTCCTTTTAAAAAGCGTAAAAATATTTGCTTAGCGAAAGTCAAAGAAAAAGTGCATAGAATAACAATAAGAAAATTTGTTTATTGTAGCCAAGTGGGAAGGGAGGCCAATTCACTGAAGACGAACGGAAGGAAGGACAGGGTAAATGGAATTAGAAGTCGAGCTGAAAACTTTCCTGGGTCGATCAATTGCCGGAAATGTTTCGTCCAAGTTATGAGACCGTGCTCAGGGATTCCACTGCAACTAAATGCCAATTTCAGAGTTCCCAGGACTCTCTCTACTTGTCCCTCGTGATTCTCTGATTTGTTCCTGAGGTTGCAATTTTCTATGCAATTACTAACGAAACTTGTGTAATTGATATGTGCGGTTGCTAGTTGCAAGTTGCACTTTCTAACTTTCTAATGGAGCTGCCAGCAACATCGTCATCATCATTATCATCATCATCATCATCGGCAACTGCACAAGTAAAAGTTCCCCACTCAGTGTTGGACAACGCCGCAAAGTCTGCGGTTTGGCAGCACTACGTTGCCAAAACTGCTATGCTCGTGTCAACCTTGTCTGGGAATATTTTGACTACCAGCTAATTAGTTTTTGGGCATCTTAATCTTAAGACCTTAAGGCAAGGCCCAACAATTAAGAGCACTGAGCAACCCTCGACTCATACATTGAGAATATTTCTTCTAATTTCATGCAAGCCGCAACTAATTCATGAACTAGCAGCTCAACTTGATGTTGCCACGCCCCTTTGCTTTGGCATTCTTGCTCACATGTCGCGGGCGACGACCAAAACATTTAAATGCAATTTCAATTACGCGCTCTACTCGCCCTGCAAGCCCCAATTCCCAGACCCCTCCACCCTTCATGCCACACCAGTCGACACGCCCCAAAAGGGGTTGGCTTCCGGTTCGTTAGGAAAGTTCACGCACAAATTAACACGCAGCGAGTGCAACGTTCCGCCGTTATGGCTGCCAAAGCTCAAAGTACAAAAGGTCTGCACATAAAACCCAAACAGAATTTCAATTTTAATGAGTGCGCAACTGAAGAGGGGAGCGAGTCGGCCAGAGAGAGAGAGAGAGAGGAGAGAGAGCTAAACCGATGTTCTCTGACAGGGCACAAATTGCAGAAGTATGCAGAAACATTGCCAGAGGTATTCATTAACAATGCCAACAGGAATGCCATATCATTGCCTATGAAAATGCACTTTACCACCATGCGAAGGCAACGAATTTTCAAGAATTTCTTTGCGGCAGAGTTCTTTGGCTTGCAGACTTACCAATCTTTTAGAAGAGCCTTTGGCTGGGCTTATGAGGATGTATGTAGTGCATGCACCAGTTTTTACTTAATTAAATTAAATATATTAAGAAACAGCTAAAAACGGACAAACGAAAAAGGTGCTGCAAAGTATGCAACAATTTTTTTAGATTTCATAACTAAATCTTAACAAGCACTGACACGATGTGAGGCGCCAGCTGAAAGAGCTTAGAGCGGATGCCGCATCATTCTCCCTGGCTGCAGTTGACTGCTGCAAATTGCGGGCCATAAAGTAGGTTCAAGTACTCCTACCGACCGATTGCTAGTTGCGCCCAGTAGAACCTATCGCTCTTAGCAGGTGTGCAACTGCATCAGGTCGTTACTGACTTTTAATCCTTTTTGGGTTCATTTCGGACAGATTACCTAACCCCACAGCTGCTGCGCCCGCAATATTAGCGGAAAGTTCGCGGCCATAAAGCTACCTGTAAAACCCAAGGCGCAGCTGTTGCCCAATACCTTCCTTTTCCTTTTACCTGTAGTACTCGATAGGCCTAGACAGGTACCTGAAGAGGTATATATAGTAGGACCTGCCATGGACACAGCACATCAGTCTACACTCAGACATCAATCAAGCATCATCACCAGTTGTGAAGCAATCCTAGTCTACACTCAGACATTACCCAATCGTTATCTTCATTTGTGAAGTGAATCTTAGTCTACTATCAGACATCATCTAAGCATCATCTTCATTAACCAAGAATTCCTCCAGTTGCAAAGCCCATCCTAGTGAAGCAATGGCCAACAAAATGTTTAAGAAAGAACCTATTTCGGGCTTTGTCTTTGGCAACGAGGGCAACCAACAAACCTTCAACCATTTCTGGAAGGAAGAGGGACAGTGGCACGACTGCAACACCTGCTCCAGCAGCATCGATGTCGACGAACCACTTAGCCAGCACTGGCTGCGTCATGCAGAGGAACAGCGCCCACAGCTGAGCAAGCAGCAGAAGGCGGTGTTGGACCTTATCGAGACACGTAAAATCGAAACCTTCTTCTTCTGCGACGAGAACAGCAAGGAAAATCCTCAGGACTTCCTCAGCGAGACATATGGACGCTCAGTGCCCGAGCTGCTGCGCTGGATGTTCCACAATGGCACCCACAATGTGAAGTTCAGCTTGGCCTGCTATGTTAACGTGAGTGAACAGGTGCTGATCTTCCAGAGCGGCACCCTGGAAGTGCACCATCACTACGATATCGAGGAGAGCGTCAGTGTTGTCTCGGACACACTTACCCAGCGCATCAAGGACTACTTGGATCATGACGACTACAGCATCACACGCATGCGGCTGCAGGTAAAGCGCTTCAAGGAGGACGTGGAGTCAGCAGATGTGGCACTGCCTATTAAGCTGCGCTACGGCACAGTGGGCGCTCGTTTCCCCACCAGTTGCAGCGAGTCGGAACTGGCCAGTGTGAGGGATGCGTATGTGAAGCAAAGTCAGTGCAGCGGCTACTTTCCTCCTAACCTGCCTGTCAATCTCTACGGACTGCAGCAGTGCAAGACCACAAAGGAGCTCTATGTGGTGCCCTACCACATTAGCGAGCAGCCCAGCCGCAACTTCCTCATTCTGAACGACATCACGGGTCAGCTACAGAGCATACGAGAGGTGCCCACTCCCGATGTAGCTTCCTTCAGCTACCATCGTGCCCTTCAATGTTTCCGCTGTCTTGCGGAATTCACATCCCGCAGCCGCCTGCACATCCACCAGCAACTGCGCTGCGGCGAGGACTTCAGTGTGAGCAGCCTGCATCCGGATATGGTGGAGGTCTACGAGCAGTGCCTGCCCATTTCTCGCACTCACTTGCAGTACTCCTGCTATGGCATCATCAAACCTAAGACCATCGTTCTTGGCAGAAGCACCGTCCCCTGCGTGTTCATCAGCAACTCCGATACTCTTTTTATATGAATTCTTGTCAAATACTATTTCCAATAAATATCAGCTGTAAGCAAATAATACACTATCTTTTCAATCATTCGGGGAAGGGTTCGGGTTTAAACAAGTACCTATTCTAAATTGTATGCCATTTCCATAAATAAATGTCGTCCTTGAAAGTTCAAAAGATATTGAAATGATTTCCTCACTTTAACTGTCATTTTGCATTTACAATCATTGTTCATAGCTGTATAAAAATATTCTTTCAAAAACCGCGATGTTCTATAGAAAGTTGTTGAAATTTGCGCAGTTTCTACTTCTCGTTAACCGGACACTAGGGATGAGTGTAGTGTCCGATTCAGACCGTGTCAAGCGTTTGTCTAAACCCCAGTTCGACATTGACGTACTGCGAAAACAGGGAAAGTTTGTGGTCTCCTTGAGGTCCCGCTCGCCAGAAAAATATTTTGGTGACAATCACTTCTGCGGTGGCGTACTTATCTCAGATGTTTTCGTGCTAACTGCAGCGCACTGTGTCATGAGGTGGGTACACTTCCCTGATGAGCCGTAACGAGTAACTGACTAACATCTTTCCCATAGCGCTTCTAAGATCATTTTCTCAAGTCGAGTAATCCTGGTTGTTGTTGGCACTCCAAACCGAGTTGAAAATATCTTCGGACAGACAAGGCATGTGCCGGTCGAGAAGATTTTTGTGCCCAACAACTTTACAATTCACAATACAAATAATTTGGGTATTCTAAAACTAAGCGAAGTCATGCCCAAGGATAGTTCCTGGATTGGATTCTGCAAGTTGCCAACTCAACCTGCCGTACCTTCTGTAAAATACAGAGTAATGGGCTGGGGACGTTTATACAAGGTGGGGGACTAAACGCTGTTCTATAGGGTTAGGAATCGAATTAATTGTCAAGTAATTGTTCTTTGCAGGGTGGTCCTATGGCTAGTCGGATTCTATATATCGATGTTGCGCTACAGACTCGAGAGTTTTGCCAGAGTCTAATCAAACACTTTATGCCCGGAATGATTTGTGCAGGAAATTTCGAAACCACTGATGAAAGCCCATGTACTGGCGATTCTGGAGATCCGTTTATACTCGACGACACGGTGTATGGCATTACCACATACGGCCTGGGCTGTGGCAATGCTAGCTTGCCATCAGTTTACACGAGTGTCTTTTACAACTTAGACTGGATTAAACATATAATGAAGGTCAACGGCAGCCGGAGGTGCTTGAATATTGTTTGGATTCATTTCGTCCTGTCTTGTTTGTGTACTATGTTTGCTTAGATTGTTTAGATTGTTATTTTGCTTGTTAGTTTTTAGTGTTTTCTGCATTACCATTATAATTTTTAAACAACGTGTTATTAATCGTCAACATAATTTAGTTTTTTTCATGGATCCTCTTTCAAAAAGCCATTGGGAATTAGTGTTAATTAGACGCCAACATTTGAAATTATTCAAAGTCATGGAAAAAATGGACTGCGTGAAAAATGTTTTAATATCTGATATCAAGTAAATGGTAGACGACGGTGAAAGTTTCGCTCTCTTCAGTCCCCTCTTCCGGCACTCTCCTCTGATGGCTGACAGCCGGCGCCGAGTAATGCCGGTCACTGTTGGGCAGTGCTTCCGGCGGGGACTGGCGCCGTGGAGCCAAACACATTTTCACAACTTTCATTTTATTGTGCATAAATTATGAAATAAAGCGCATAACGTATGAAAATAAACGTCAGTCTCGTTTTTATTCGCTATTTGCTTGGCAAGACTTGGCTGTGTGAAGCTATAGTTCCCCATTCCATACTCATATTTATGTGCATATCCGGAGCCAGCACTGATGGAAGGTGTATTAAGCCATTTAACATACGTGTCTATGCTTTATCCATATGCATTTTATGGGCATTTGCTTGGCATTTTACTAAATGGTTTCCATGGCTCTAAGCTTGCATTTTATTGTTTTAAATGATTCATAACTTAATAATCATTTAATTAATTTATTTACAACACTTAAGTAATATCAATTTATTTTATTGTAGAACTCTAAAGTAGAACTTTTTACTTTCCACATACTTTCAAAGCAAATATAAACATTACGTCTAATAACAATTTGCATATGAATATACTTTACGTGTCTCAGAATTGTTCTTCTGTACATTGTGAAACCTAAAATGAGTGTAAAGAAGTACACCATAAGACAGGAAGGAGAAGTTCTTTGAATACTCATTCGCATAGTTGTCGTTTGCAGAGAAAAGTGAACATCTAAAGAGGATTGTATAACAGAATGACTAATAAATGATAAGAAAAAATGCATACCAGCAATGAAGAAGAAGAAAGACATGGCATTAATGAAACTGTTGAGCTGGCAAAGATTCCAATTACAGGAGTCTAAAGGATTATCTCCAGCTGCAAAGGAAATGCACTTTTCTTCTCTAATCAGGCGGCGTTCAGAGCAAAAAGGTTTGTTGAAATTTGTTGAGCAAATGAAAAGCTGCTTAAGATAAGGAAATCATGCAGATTTTTTGCATTTTAAGCAGGAGATAAATGATTTGCAGAGATCCAGAGAGACAAGTAACTAAAGAAAAAGTAGCAAAGAATTAAAGCCAACTTTTATATGTGAATAACAATTATAGTCAAGGCATTTCAGTAAGTTGATGTACATATTAAATTCTGCAACATTCGTAATGTGATGCCCCATTTAAAGTGTCATTTAACTGTTAACCTTACAAATGCAGTAATTTAATAAATAATTTTCTCTTAAAGAAACTCATTTCTCGAATGTCAACTTAGTATATCCCTTTCATATACGTCAAAGACTGATCTAACGGAGCATCAAACACATCCTTTTGCCGTCTACTAAGAGCATTTTCAAAGGCGAGTAACTCTTTCAAATTAGATTTAATAGACTGCAGTGCATTGCTCCCTCTGCATCTCACTCTACTCTCAGGCCTCTTGCCATTCGGATACACTAGCTAGTATGTATAAACCAAATGATATCATCGCCAACAGCAGCAGCTGTCAAACAAGCCAAAGAGTCAGACATTCTAATTGCTGTTTCCGCTATTGAATACCCTGTAATGAGGGTGCACAACGAAGCTAACTTACTGTAAGTTAGACACGCTCGATTACAGGGCATGCGATAGTCGGGCAAGATCTCGCTGCAGTTGCTTGGCTTTCGACTCGGCTGCATGCGGCAAAGGGCACAAATATGTTGACCTTGCAGTTATTCAGCCAGAAAGTGAAAGCCCAATTTGCATAATTTGCATGCAGCAGCAGAGACAGAGAAAGAACGAGTAAGCGAGTGATAGAGTGTGAGAGAGAGAGAGAGAGAGACGATTGCACTCAAGCTGAGCATAGAATTTAGTTGTTAAGTTGGCAAAAAGAATCATCCCAAGTTGCTGACAAATTGCGGCCCCGGCCAGTGTCAACACCCCCCTGCGCCCACCTCCTGTAGCCCCACTGCCATGACCATCATCAGTGCACAGCACTCACCTACTGCTCACTCTGCGGCACGTCGGTATATTGCCTGAATTACGCATGTAAACGACTTTTGCCATTGAGACAGCCAAAGTTTTTTATGGCAATTTCTCAGTCAGACGCCTCGGGAATGGCTCCTCTAGGATCCACTTCTTCTCCTAGGTGTTGCTCATCTTCGTGTTGTAGTACCTGCATGAATATGAAATTTAAAAGAAAACTCACTGCAACCAGTTATAAGTTTTCCATTCATTTTCCACGTAGGCTGCAAAGTAGAAAAGTGGAAAAGTGGAAAACTTTTTGCCGGTATTAAATTAAAATGGTATGAGGATTATTTGGGGCAAGTGACGAAGTTGATTACAGTTTCCCGCTGCTAATGAGTGGCACCTAGACAAGTCTAGGGTAATTTAAGCAGAGAGACAGACATACAGAAAGACTGACAGACAGACAGAGAGATATATAGAGAGGCAGACGGACAGGTTTTGGGAGATAGACTCGCTGGGAGACCGATAGACAAATCGATTGATAGAGGGCCAGGCATAGAGAGGCAGACATAGAGATAGACAGACAGACAGAGATATATAGATAGAGAGACAACAGAGAGAAACAAGCAGACATTGAGAGACCGACAGAGAGACATAGACACAACGAGATATACAGACAGATAGGCAGACAGACAGACATATATATACATAGAGACTCTGACAGAGAGGGGAAGACAGAGAGGCAGACATACGGCCCCAAAGACAGACAGATTGGGAGACAGACGGAGAGAAACAGACAGACAATGAGAGACCGACAGGCAGACATAGAGAGATAAGCAGACAAAGAGATAGACAGAGAGATAGACAGACAGACAGACAAGCAGAGATAGAGAGAGCATGTTCCACGTGAAAACTATTAAAAATCATTGGCAGATGGAGGAAAGCAGCAGCAACAGGGACAAGCACACTTACGACAATTTTGCGGATAGGGCTCTTCGAGTCTGACCAACCGCAAAAGTGACCCGGGGTCAACAAGCCATCCCCCGACGATGACGACGAGAGATGGAAGTGGCTCCGACTTGTCGCTTGGCCTTCTGGATCCGAAACGGATATCTATGCGAATAAAAGCAGAAAATGTCAACAAGTTGAGGCGATGATAAAAAAGGAAGGGAGGAAAACAAACCGAAAGCTGTAGTTGTGAGCTGCGATTGCAGGCCGAGTTGAAGTATGTGTGGGTGTGTGTGTGCACCTGGTAGCTGCATGCCACATGACATCTGGTTCCGGCACATTCCGTCTGCCACATACCATGTGCCACCTTCGCTTGGCTCGAATGAATGAATACTGTGAACCAGAACTGAGCCCTTAAGCAGCTTGTCCCACTTAGGCAAGACACCGAGGATTAAACATTTCATGATGGAGTGCAGCAGCTTTCGATCCGAAGAGCAAGCCAGACCACACCGGATATGTTTGTGGCGCAGTGTGATTCATATTCCATTTGATGGTTGGCAAACACAGTTTTCACACTTGGCTCTGATTTGATTTCCGACGCAAATAATCGCTGGCACTTTTGTGGCAGGCAAAAGGCAGCCCAAGGACCTCTGCAGAACCTCTTTGCCATCTCCACTCCACTTCTGCTCCACTTCTCTATTTATTTTAAAGATTACTCTACTGCAGTCCTTCCCTGCTGTGTATCCCTGTCCAGTCAGTTTGTTCTCTACTACGTTTGGTCGGTTGCTTCTCGCTTCGTTGCATTTGGCAGCTTGCAAGCGCCTACTCTGACCCCGCACACGCCTCCACCCTGACTTAATTAACTTTTTGCCCTGCCCTCTGTGGTGCTGTTTACTCACAGTCGCCTAGCCGAAAATAGTTTTGCAAATAAAAGTGAGAAATGTGCCTCCACGAGAGTTTCAAATGCCCTTTTGGCATGAAGAGTATATGAGAAATAGACTCGACAGATACATATTAAAAGCAATTTTAAATTTACTGATATAGTAGCAATGGTTTATGTATTATGCATAAGTTTATCTGAGAAGAGTAAGAAGAGTGCTGCTAGACAACATAACCAAATACTTTATAAGAAATAAGGAAAAATATCTATCTTATGTATCAGAATAATATAGTATTAAGACATTGGGAACAGGTTGAACTAGTAAACTAGTCCCTACAGAAATTGAAATTCAAAATCAACGTATGAGTAACATATGAAATATGCAAGTTCACTACACTACATCGAACTCTTAGGGTCACAAAGAATTTCAGTGGAACATGGAGGTACCAAAAAGAGGCACAAGAAATCTTGTTTAAACGTGTTCCCCTAGAGAAGAGTATGCAATCAAATGGCCACAGACAATGCAACATAATCAGTAAAGAGCAGGCTGAAGTAGGGGCCAGAGAGAAATATAAACAGCTGCAGAGCCCGTTAGACCTTTAAGTGTCTTCTAATTGCCTTTGTGCATTTGCCAGTATTTTCAAGCACTTTCAACTAGGAGAGGGCTGCGCTTAAAGAGAGCTGGGTACAGTCAGCCGACCCAGCCAGCAGAGCCGCAGCCACAGCCGGACAATGAAGCGTAAAAAACGGAAGAGGAAATTAAGCGACTGCAGTATGTTCAGTAGTCCAACAGTTCCTCCCCCGCTCTGGGCCCTCTGTGGCACGCCATTGTCACGTCAGTTGCCGCACGGCACTGGGCATTGTCCACTTTGTTTGCGTGCAGCACCAGCAACAAGAACTGACACGCAGTGAGGCGCCAGCTGAAAAGGCTTAGAGCGGATGCCGCATCCTTCTCCCTGGCTGCAGTTGACTGCTGCAAATTGCGGGCCATAAAGTAGGTTCAAGTACTCCTACCGACCGATTGCTAGTTGAGCCCAGTGGAACCTATCTCTCTTAGCAGGTGTGCAACTGCATCAGGTCGTTGCTGACTTTTAATCCTTTTTGGGTTCATTTCGGACAGATTACCTAACCCCACAGCTGCTGCGCCCGCAATATTAGCGGAAAGTTCGCGGCCATAAAGCTACCTGTAAAACCCAAGGCGCAGCTGTTGCCCAATACCTTCCTTTTCCTTTTACCTGTAGTACTTGATAGGCCTAGACAGATACCTGAAGAGGTATATATAGTAGGACCTGCCATGGACATAACACATCAGTCTACACTCAGACATCAATCAAGCATCATCACCAGTTGTGAAGCAATCCTAGTCTACACTCAGACATTACCCAATCGTTATCTTCATTTGTGAAGTGAATCTTAGTCTACTATCAGAGATCATCTAAGCATCATCTTCATTAACCAAGAATTCCTCCAGTTGAAAAGCTTACCCTAGTGAAGCAATGGCCAACAAAATGTTTAAGAAAGAACCTATTTCGGGCTTTGTCTTTGGCAACGAGGGCAACCAACAAACCTTCAACCATTTCTGGAAGGAAGAGGGACAGTGGCACGACTGCAACACCTGCTCCAGCAGCATCGATGTCGACGAACCACTTAGCCAGCACTGGCTGCGTCATGCAGAGGAACAGCGCCCACAGCTGAGCAAGCAGCAGAAGGCGGTGTTGGACCTTATCGAGACACGTAAAATCGAAACCTTCTTCTTCTGCGACGAGAGCAGCAAGGAAAATCCTCAGGACTTTCTCAGCGAGACATATGGACGCTCAGTGCCCGAGCTGCTGCGCTGGATGTTCCACAATGGCACCCAGAATGTGAAGTTCAGCTTGGCCTGCTATGTGAACGTGAGTGAACAGGTGCTGATCTTCCAGAGCGGCACCCTGCAAGTGCACCATCACTACGATATCGAGGAGAGCGTCAGCGTTGTCTCGGACACACTTACCCAGCGCATCAAGGACTACTCGGATCATGACGACTACAGCATCACACGCATGCGGCTGCAGGTGAAGCGCTTTAAGGAGGACGTGGAGTCAGTAGATGTGGCACTGCCTATTAAGCTGCGCTACGGCACAGTGGGCGCTCGTTTCCCCACCAGTTGCAGCGAGTCGGAACTAGCCAGTGTGAGGGATGCGTATGTGAAGCAAAGCCAGTGCAACGGCTACTTTCCAGCCAACCTGCCTGTCAATCTCTACGGACTGCAGCAGTGCAAGACCACCAAGGAGCTCTATGTGGTGCCCTACCACATTAGCGAGCAGCCCAGCCGCAACTTCCTCATTCTGAACGACATCACGGGTCAGGTACAGAGCATACGAGAGGTGCCCACTCCCGATGTAGCTTCCTTCAGCTACCATCGTGCCCTTCAATGTTTCCGCTGTCGTGCAGAATTCACATCCCGCAGCCGCCTGCACATCCACCAGCAACTGCGCTGCGGCGAGGACTTCAGTGTGAGCAGCCTGCATCCGGATATGGTGGAGGTCTACGAGCAGTGCCTGCCCATTTCTCGCACTCACTTGCAGTACTCCTGCTATGGCATCATCAAACCTAAGACCATCGTTCTTGGCAGAAGCACCGTCCCCTGCGTGTTCATCAGCAACTCCGATACTCTTTTTATATAAATTCTTGTCAAATACTGTTTACAATAAATATCAGCTGTAAGCAAATAATACACTATCTTTTCAATCATTCGGGGAGGGATTCCGTAAGGAAAATATGTACACTTTTAACTTTTTTAAGTTATGAATCGACAAATATCAAAAGCGAAAATTGTAGATGTTAACATTTTATTAAAGTTTCAGATAGTTTTTGTGGTTATACCAATAAAATCTTTATATTGTACAAAATCTTCTATTTACTGAAAATAGCGCTTTTCCCTAGAGTCACCCAATCCCACATACATTCGTGGGGAAGCACAAACACACTTTAATTGGCATTGCAGTTGCTCTTTAATTGGCCGCAAAAGCCGACAAAAAGAAAAGCCAAAAGGAAAAGCCATGCGACACCGAGAAAAATCGAAAATGAGAGCGGGAGTTTTCCTTTATCTTGCTAATTAGACTATCAGCCGCAAAATGGAAAAAATTTCATTGAAAAACGAAATTGGGGAAAAACAAAAATAAATGAAATAATACTACTAATGGGGAAATGATGTTCTTGGTGTGGCATTGGGTCAAAGGTCAGTTCAGAAGATAGTAATTAACTTTTTGATTGCAACAAGGCAATCAGAAAGAAGAGAAGCCTGTGTACAAATGGTGCTAGGGAATGGAATAAATACAGATTCTTCTTCTTCTATGCTCATATTATAGAAGTCCTATAGGCTTAACCAACAGAGTGTCCAACGCTTTAAGCAATATGCAAACCGATGACTCCGTCTCGACAATAATCTGCATGGGCAGACAGTCTCTGGGGGCACTGTTTAATAGCACCAGCTAAGCAGGACAAGGACAATGAATGCTGAGAGCCTATCAATTTTACTTTAAATGGAAAAGCGAGAAGACAACAAGGGTTCCAGCAATTCACTGAAATCGATTTCATACTAGGTTGTTGCCCTGTACGATAGTTGAAATTGGGTAGATTTGTGTTTAACTGTTGATGATAAATTACAGGACAAGCTATAACAGAAGAACAGGGTATATTTATAGGGTTATGCCAGTATAAAGAACTTTTAATATACTTTTTTTCGTGGATTCGATTCTAAATTGCAAAAACCAAACTGACATGTTCCCCAAAATCAAACTGGCGCACGCATCCTTAAATTTTACTAGATACTCTCCTCTTTCAACAAACCCCCCCTATCCATACCATTTCTAGCACTCTCCATAATACAGTTTCATAATACATAATTCAAATGTGACGCTAGACACATTAGTTCCGCCGTTTTGAGCACTCGGCGGGCACTGCGAACTGGGAGCTGTGATAAATGGAGACCCAACAGGTTGGCCCCGCATGTCAAGAAGATTTCGGTGGTCGCGGAGTGCCAACAATGTGTGAACAGTTCTCAAGTACGTGTGAGTGCGTGTGTGTGTGTGTGTAACAATTACTGGGTGCCTGAAGGTACTTCCTTAGAATATACCCAGTAATCAAATCCCACATTGCTGATGACTTATAAACATTATGATATTAAATACCTCTGTTGGGGCAATTACCTAACGGATGGCATACATATGTACATATTATCCAGTTCGAACTACTACTTTGACAATGAATTGAAAGTGGAATACATTGTCAGCTCCTAGCGTCATTAAATAATAGTCCAAACACTTTATTTATAACATATGTATTTTTCTAAAATAAAATAAACTTAACATTGCACGATTTTCACAGAAGCCCGTGATCAGAGATGGAAACCGATAAAATCGAATTAATATCGATGCCAATTAAAGGCAACTTATTCAATTAATTTTAACGATGATTTTAAGTAATATTTTTGATGCATTCCGAAGCAACCTCTATTAAAAATGATATAAAATTCGTACATGATGATAGATAAAATCGGAAATCTCAGTACTTTAATTTACTGTACAGGGTAAGCAATACAGGGAGAAGGAGAGTAAAGAAAAAACACAAGTGAAAGATTAAATGCGCATTTCACTTGAGATTCAGCGAGCGCTCTAGATGATTGATAGTCGTCCAGCGTAGAGGAGAGTGGAGCGTGAAGGGGCGGCAAGAATGACAACAGAGAACTGGGCACATGGGCCATAAAACGTTTTTGCCAAATGCTCATCAAGTAGCCATACAATAAATAAAGAAACAGTCGATGTGGGTTGGGGATGTGTTGTGGCTGGTAGGAGGACTCAAGCAAAACTGTCATTGGAAAGGGTAGGTAGGGAAGGCGCTGCCTTCTGTGTGCTCGTAAAAATGCAACGCCCAGTCAAAGACCGAGCGCAGCTCATTCAAATTGCCATGTTCACATAAGGAGCAGACAAAAGACATAAAGTAAATGAAGCGCCGCACATAATGCTCTATGTGGAAGACGAGACACAGAAGGCGGCGCTATGACGTTGGGTGTTTTCGTTTCTATTTCTATTCCAATTTCGGTTTCAGTTGCCATTTTCTATTGTCGTAACTCAGACCTATTTAAAGCCGAGCCAAAGACGAAATCAAAATCAATTGCTACAGTCACACATACACAGCCACACCAAACAAACAAACACACACACACACACACACACACACACAAACATTCCGAATCGTCAGTCGCATGAAGCTTAAATAGAAGAATAATCGTATTAGAGAGCAGCAGAAGAACTATTTCTAGGAATCTCAAAGCGTTTGTCAGTTCATTTAAAGCAAGCTCTGCTGCCATTGAAAGATTGAAATAAAATCATAATATTCCCAGCAACAAAGAAAGACTTTAAGCAACGTGAATGTGCTCACCATCCCGGATATCTTCCATGAAAGCCAGCTCATTCACCCGAGAAGTCGCTTACACATCTTTCCCGAATGTTCCAACGTCTCTCACACTGATTTCCAGGACAACCAATTGTGCCAGAGACATATCCAAATAAATTTAATTGGCATATGACAGAGGCATATTAAAATATGAAAACCATTTGCAAATAAACGTAAGAAACCGTCAAGCAAGGTTAAGATGAGGAAAAACGTTTACCTCAAAGAGATGAAAAATATTAACTTGTTGTTTTAAATGTACGGCAATCAAAGGAAAAGCAAAATTAATTGCTTTGGCTGCCAAGCAGAGTCTGCAGGGGTGGAAGTGAATCAAACCATTGACAGAGTTTATGTAACGGAATTTATGAAAATAAAGACAAGGAAGAAATCAAATCAAAATGAGAGAAACAGAGACTTGAAGAAAAGAATAGCATAAATGATAGAGAATGCAGATAACATACTAATAGATTAAAGACTTTCAATACACAATGTTCCAATTTTCAAACTGTACGTATACGTAATAAAACACGTATAGGCCTTAGGCAATTACGCGCTACATGTGTTTGGTCATCATCATCTCTTCAAACTCTTCCATGAAGAGAGTACAGTTCCAAGTAAAAAGGCCTTGATGCTGGCAGTTCTCTATTGTAATAATATTAGTTATGGAGTATTAAACGCTTGCCAGGTGGTAGAGCGTGTCAATGGCTTAGCACCTTTTTTAACAATGTTCGTACCTCCATTTCAATCTTAACATTCTTAACATTCACTCAAAGAAATGTCTAGTATGAGATACTTTCTTTTGTTTGCCAGTTGCCTTCTTTTCATCACTGATGGTTTGGCTAATAAAACATTAGACTACTATGGAGAGAACCTTTATAGTTCTTCCATTCAAGAGTTACAAAAGCTCTTAGAGCTGGAATACCATTTCATGTCGAAAGTCAATGCTTATGCAGACACTGTGCAAACTAAACTGGAAACACTGAAAGTGTGAGTGGTATTGATGTTGAAGATAGAAGGAAGTATTTATTTATTTCATATCTTCTGCAGTTTTCTAAAGGTGTACGCACGTGCTCCAAAAGGAAACTCCAAAGAAAAAGAAAAGTATGTTTCCAATCCGGTCAAGGAGTTTGCGCTCATCCGACGCCTGCGACAGGAATGGATCGTCTTGCAAAAGTATTTATCCTCCACAATAGACAGAGGTAATTATCAATGTACCTGACACCTCATAATCTACTATCAATCGCAAATTAGATCAATTTCAGGAATTCAAAACGATTCTAAGCAGTAAGCCGAACCTCAGAGATATGAAGCAAGCGCTGAAAGGTATGGACCGTATAGAGGAAACCTATGGACTTAAGGCAACAGACATCGCACAAGGACGACTACAGGATAAGCAATACAAGTGAGTTGGAGTCCCTAATAATAATTCTCTAATACATATCATTCTGCTATCTACTTAGTAAAACTCTTTTCCAACGGGATTTTGTGGCTATCGGAAATTACAACTACGAAGTGAAGAACTTCAGCAAGGCTGCCATATGGTACCATTTAGCCTTAAAGCCCCCCAAGCTCGAGCCCAACGCGAAACTATACACCGAAGCCCTGGGTAAGCCTACAAGAGGTCTGCGCTACAAGTTTGCCAGGGCTGTACAAATACATGGTAAATATTCAATGCAATTGCAGGTGATTTTATACAATTCTCATTCCTATTTACACATTTTAGCTGCGCTTATTCGGAATCCCTCACGGAATTCTACAGAGCTGATAAAGGAAGTCGATGAAGTAATTGACAAAACCAGTTCCATCGACCTGGAGAATTATGTGAGGGAGCAACTCGCTAAAAATATTCAAGAGCTCATCAGTGAACAAGTCACTCTGCAGCCAGAGGCAACTTCCCATTACTTGGGCTGTCGGGGTCTATTTCCCAAGCCCAAAAACCTTAGCTGTCGCTACAACTTTACAACCTCTCCGTTTCTACGACTGGCACCGTTCAAAATGGAGGAAATCAGTCGTGATCCATACATAGTCATGTATCACAGTGTGATATCCGATGGCGAAATCGATGATATGAAGCGACTGACTGTGGACATGAAGAATGGCCTCTCAGCTCTCCTGAGGAGGAATCAAACCAACGATGTTGAGATTATAGCACGCAGCAAAATACTTCAAGAAGCAAGTCCATTCAGAGAGCTTATCAATCAACGCATAGCGGATATGACGGGCTTTGAGCAACCCGAGCTCCCCAGTCTTGTTTTAGTCAATTATGGCCTGGGCACCTACTTCTTGCCACACTACGATTGTGTCGACGGAAATCGAATAAGAAAGGAAGATTTGGGCGTGATTGGTGACCGCCTAGCCAGTGTTCTAATCTACGTGAGCTACCTTAACTTCTTTTAAACTTAAAGCATTGTTATCTGCTTTCTTCCGTCTTTCGATAGGCAAGCCATGTGGAACAGGGAGGCTTTACAGTCTTTCCGAATATTCAAATATCCGTTGCACCACAAAAGGGCAGCAGTTTGGTCTGGTACAATACTTACGATGATGGCACCCCAGACTTACGTTCACTGCACTCGGTTTGCCCCAGCATTGTGGGTTCCAGATGGTGTAAGTCTTTCTTTTGTCAAATAACAGAACATTATTAATCATAAATCTATTTATCAGCAATTACCAAATGGATCCATATTGATCCCCAAATGTTCATCAAACCTTGTGCTGCAAGATCCTGATTTAATTTGTAAATAAAACAAAAATTTATAATAACTTTTAAAATTTAATAAAGCTGCTATCGATCATTCTGTAGAAAAAGCTGTACCTAACTATGTATATGTATATATGTTGTACCTACTACGATATTATTAATAAAAAGATGCAAGAGCTGATGATCACTATATACAAGACTTTATGTATTTGCCTATCCCGCTTCGATGCATTACTTATACGAAACAAGTTCTCTTTATTTAAATTTGTTCAGCTATGTTAAGCGAATGGTCACGCTACCTTTATAAACAACCATGTAGTATGTATTATGGAAACAAACCATGAAATCGACAGACTCCAACAGAACTTAATATGCTCACATCTTAAACAAACTCTCACTTGAAATGACGTGTCTTTTGTTGCTGTTTCACATTTTCTTAATTTTACATTTGAGTGCTTGCCAAAATCCCCATGAGGAAAAGAAAAATATAGTGAACAGCAGCTCAATGGAAAACCTAACAAAGCTGCTGAACATTGAAGATGAGCTTCTAAAAAACTTGAAAGTCTTCGCCAAGCAAATGCAGAAAAAGCTAAATATGATCAAACTGTGAATACTACAATGAAAACAAGCATATAAACGTATAAATTGACATTTAAACGAATTCTTTCAGTTATCAGCAAATGCTACACCGTTCTCCTATGCACAGCACTACCGCTAAAGAGGAGTACATTGCGAATCCCTTGAACGCATTTCCCTTGCTTAGACGATTGCAACAGGATTGGCCCAAATGGCTCGAATATCTGCAAGGCGGAGCAACGCAGACCACAATCGGAAATATGCAGGACCTCTTAAAGGATCATCCGTCTAGCAAGGAAGACTTATCGCAAGCAATGAAGGGTCTGCTACGCATCGAACGAATCTATGATCTGGAGGCATCCCACATGGCCAAAGGATTGCTGTTGAATACGCAATACAAGTGAGTGTAAAGTTCCAGCTTGGATATTCTTTCTGTTACATTATTTCTCTGTTACTTTTAGCTCCAGTCTGGATTCTGCCGATTGCTTTGCTCTGGGTAACCAGCTCTTTAACAATTCAAAGTACTCCCGATCGAATCATTGGTATCGCACTGCTCTTCGACTTTACCAACAGCCCTACGCGCAATTGTATAGCCAAGTGCTTCAGCTGAAACGGAATAAACTTAACCGTTCATTTGCCCTAGGGATGAGCAAAGGCAGTAAGCAATTAGAGTTTCTCCCATGATGATATCCACAAAACACTCACTTACTCTTCTCTATACACAGCTAAAAGTCTGCAAAAGCGACCAGCGGATGAGAATGAAGCCAAGTGGAAAAAGGAGGCTGAGCAGTTAATGGCCGACGCTGTAAGGAAGGCGAAGAATGAAGACATTAAGCAACTTGTGGATAAATATTTGTCGGGGGACGAGGCGATTTTCATTTCGGAGCGGGCTCGACACAAAGCCAAACCCAAAGCTATGGAGCAGGGTTGCCGAGGTTTGTGGCCCGCTCGCAATCCCAATCGGTTAACCTGTCGCTTTATACAGGATCATTCAGACTTCCTCAGATTGGCACCCCTGAAAATAGAAACTTTGAACGATCAACCCCTCATAGTGCTCTTTCACCAAGTTCTGTCTCAGAATGAAATCAAACATTTAAAGAATGTAGCCATACCACAGGGTGTACAACAAGGTGCCTCAGGCCTCGCGCAGCTCTATACATTACATGGTTCGCGCATTCAAGTGGGGCTAAGTCATAAATTATCAGACATATTTGACTGGGATATAACCGATCACACAATGCATTTGTTTAATTTCGGTCTGGGAGGATACCTTCCAACCCAATCGGCATCGAAATCAAAAAAGAGCCAAACTGCTAGCAACAATTTAAACGATCAATACCCAAAGAATCGCTTTGGTACAATAACCTTCTTTGTAAGTAGCGTATTAATCTTAGTCTATTCATATCTATACTGACATATTCGTTATACAGCTCAATAATGTTGTGCTAGGGGGTGCAACTATCTTCCCCAAACTAAGGCTGACAGTTCAACCGAAGCAGGGCGACGCCTTGATCTGGTTTAATATGCCTGAAGAGCTTGCTGAACATGCTGTGTGTCCAGTTGTCATAGGTTCCAGATGGGGTAAGTTTATTGGCCTATGTCATAAATAACCTCATCTTTAAATTCAATTTAAATTTGTAGTTATATCGAACTGCTTCGACGAACAGAACAAACTTCTGCCGAACCGCTGCCCGGCCTAGATGACATTTTTAACCTATATATGCTTATACCTACATTTTTCGGAAACTATAAAAATAAATATATTTAGGTTATATACTGACTTTTAATACTTTTTGGGTTTATTTCGAACAGATTACCTAACCCCACAGCTGCTGCACCCGCAATATTAGCGGAAAGTTGGCGGCCATAAAGCTACCTGTAAAACCCAAGGCGCAGCTGTCGTCCAATACCTTTTACCTGCAGTGCAAGATCGTCCTGGTCAGGTACCTGTAGAGGTATATATAGTAGGACCTGCGATGGACAGAGCACATCAGTCTACACTCAGACATCAATCAAGCATCATCACCAGTTGTGAAGCGAATCCTAGTCTACACTCAGACAACATCTAAGCATCATCTTTAGTTGAAGCGACACTCATACATTAACTAAGCATTATCTTCATTTGTGAAGTGAATCTTAGTCTACTATCAGACATCATGCAAGCAATATCTTCAGAGGAAACAATGACCAACTTTTTGTATCAGAAAGAATCAACTTCAAACTTTGTCTTTGGCAACGATGGCAACCAACAAACCTTTAACCATTTCGTGAAAGTTGAGGGAAAGTGGAACAATTGCAACACCTGCCACAGCACTATCAATGCTGGCGAGCCGCTCAGCCAGCACTGGCTGGAGCGGCAACCACAGCTGAGCAAAGAGCAGCAGGCGATGTTGGACATTATCAATGAACGTAAAATCGAAACCTTCCTCTTCTGTGACGAGAGTGGCAAGGACAATCCCCAGGACTTCCTCAGCGAGACATATGGACGCTCAGTGCCCGAGCTGCTGCGCTGGATGTTCCACAATGGCACCCAGAATGTGAAGTTCAGCTTGGCCTGCTATGTGAACGTGAGTGAACAGGTGCTGATCTTCCAGAGCGGCACCCTGGAAGTGCACCATCACTACGATATCGAGGAGAGCGTCAGTGTTGTCTCGGACACACTTACCCAGCGCTTCAAGGACTACTTGGATCATGACGACTACAGCATCACACGCATGCGGCTGCAGGTGAAGTGCTTCAAGGAGGACGTGGAGCCAGCAGATGTGGCACTGCCTATTAAACTACGCTACGGCACAGTAGGCGCTCGTTCTCACAGCAGTTGCAGCGAGTCGGAACTGCCCAGTCTGAGCGAGTGCGACGACGAACATGGTGTTAATCTCTACGGTCTGCAGCAGTGCCAGACCACCAAGGAGCTGTACGTGGTTCCTTACCACATTAGCGAATCACTGCAGCAGCAGCCCAACCACAACTTCCTCGTTTTGAACGACATCAAGGGCCAGTTTCAGGGCCTGCACGAGCTGCCCACTCCCGATGAAGCTTTTCCTTTCTTTTCTCTTCGTGCCATTCACTGTTTCCGCTGTCGTGCAGAATTCACATCCCGCAGCCGCCTGCACATCCACCAGCAACTGCGCTGCGGCGAGGACTTCAGTGTGAGCAGTCTGCATCCGGATATGGTGGAGGTCTACGAGCAGTGCCTGCCCATTTCTCGCACTCACTTGCAGTACTCCTGCTATGGCATCATCAAACCTAAGACCATCGTTCTTGGCAAAAGCACCGTCCCCTGCGTGTTCATCAGCAACTCCGATACTCTCTTCATATAAATTCTTATAAAATATTTTTCCAATAAAGATTAACTGTAAGCAAATAATACAATATGTTTTCAATTATACGGGGAAGGATTCCGTCAGGAAAATATGTATCTAAATATTTCTGCACAGTTTCATTAATATTAAGATATTTTATACAGTGAAGTTGTTCTCTTTTACAGCAACATTCTTTGACAGGGAAAATACTAGTCTAGTTTCCCATTTGACGTATTCATTTTGTACATCATCTTTGGTATGCACTTTCCACAAGGTGCGACTGGCTCCGCCAACCATCAATCAACGGGTTACACCAGCAAATTGTATGCATTTTTCTATGCTTAAGGTAAGTACTTAGGTTAGGTGACAAAAAGGGTCATCTAGGTTGTTAGGGAAATCGTTGCCACACACATTTAACGAGCGGAGTTGCTGTCCGTGGTGTCAAGAAACAACTTAAGGAGAAAATCCAAAATAAATCAGAGTAAATGCAATCGCAGAACAGAAATGGTTTAGAGCTTGAAGCATTTCCAACTCTTAAGTGATTGTTTTGTTATCACCGATTGGGAGTTTGCTTGTCCATCATCATGAAAAGGCAGCTTGTTGGGTGTAAGATGGTGACGACAAGAGTGAGTATATGTTGCATGCCACAGCATGCATCTTCCTCAAAATGAAAATAAATTTATTCTTTGTCTTGTCGGCAACCTTTAATTTTGAATTGTTTAATTATCAACAAATTTCGATTCTAATCTACAAGGATAATCTCTTGGATAACTCAATAATTTTGTAAGGGTTCATAAAATGAAAGCAGAAAGATTAAAAGTTTAGTCGACTTCCTCGATAGTTGGACCTCCACCGCCACCACCAGTTCCACCTCCAGGTGCATTGGCTCCAACTCCAGAGGTTGTAGGCATACCTCCGCTCTGATAGAGTCTGGTCATAATGGGATTGCAGATGCGCTCCAGTTCCTGCCGCTTATGTTCGTACTCCTGCTGGTCGGCAAGCTGATTGGCATCCAGCCAACTGATGGTCTCGTTGCACTTTTGGAGCATAGTCTGGCGATCGGATTCATCGATGCGACTACGCAGCTGCTCGTCTTCGACAGTGGAGCGGATTTGAAAGCAATAGGACTCCAGTTGATTCTTGGCCTCAATGCGCTGGCGCTGCTGCTCATCCGCTTGACGATAGGTCTCCGCTTCGCCGACCATGCGATCGATGTCTTCCTTGCTTAGGCGACCCTTGTCGTTGGTTATGGTTATCCTGTTCGCCTTGCCCGTCGACTTCTCAGCAGCACTTACGTTCAGTATGCCGTTGGCGTCAATGTCGAACGTGACCTCGATCTGGGGCACACCTCGCGGTGCCGGTGGTATGGCAGAGAGCTCGAACTTGCCCAGAATATTATTATCCTTGGTCATGGCCCTCTCGCCCTCGAATACCTGAATCAGAACTCCTGCTTGATTGTCCGCATAGGTGGTAAAGATCTGTGTCTGCTTAGTCGGTATTGTTGAGTTGCGCTTTATCAGGGCCGTCATTACTCCGCCAGCTGTCTCTATTCCCAGCGAAAGGGGCGTCACGTCCAGCAGTAGAAGATCCTGCACTGCCTCCGACGTGTCGCCATGCAGGATGGCAGCCTGAACTGCAGCTCCGTACGCCACCGCCTCATCCGGATTGATGGATTTATTCAGCTCTTTTCCATTAAAGAAATCCTGCAACAGACGTTGCACCTTGGGTATCCTGGTGGAGCCACCGACCAGCACAATGTCGTGGATCTGACCCTTATCCATTTTGCCATCGCGCAACGCTTTTGCCACCGGCTCCATAGTACCGCGGAACAGATCTCCGTTAAGCTCCTCGAAGCGGGCACGCGTCAAGCTCGTGTAGAAGTCAATGCCCTCGAACAGGGAGTCAATCTCAATGCTGGCCTGTGTGGAGGAGGACAGGGTGCGCTTCGCCCTCTCGCAGGCCGTGCGTAGACGTCGAACGGCACGTTTGTTCTGGCCAAGATCACGTTTGTGCTTGCGCTGGAACTCCTGCATAAAATGAGTGACCATCCGGTTGTCGATGTCCTCGCCGCCCAGATGCGTATCTCCTGCGGTTGCCTTCACCTCAAAGATGCCGTCCTCAATGGTCAGCACTGAGACATCAAAGGTGCCGCCGCCCAGATCGAAAATCAACACATTCCTCTCTCCCTTGGCGCTGCCTTTATCCAGGCCGTAGGCAATCGCCGCCGCCGTCGGTTCATTGATAATTCGCAGCACATTGAGGCCGGCTATGGTGCCCGCATCCTTGGTAGCCTGGCGCTGCGAATCATTGAAATAGGCCGGAACAGTGACCACAGCATTGCTGACTGTGCCGCCCAGATACGCCTCGGCAGTCTCCTTCATCTTGGTCAGTACCATGGACGACACTTCCTCCGGGTAAAAGCTCTTCTTCTCACCCTTGTACTCAACCCTGATGCGCGGCTTGCCGCCATCCGAGATCACTTCGAAGGGCCAATGCTTCAGGTCACTCTGCACCGTTGCATCATCGAATTTGCGTCCAATCAAACGCTTCGCATCTGAAATGGAAACGAAATGAAACTCCAGAGCAAATTCAGACAAAACATTATCTGGGTTTAACTTTATTTGGTAGGAACACAAATTGTTGTTGGACGGGGACTTTCACAGAGATTGTACTATAGATATAGACGAGGTGGCGCAGGTCTAGGCGGACGGGGATTTATGTGGACACTGAGACTGAAATGAAAGTACAAGAAAAGACAACAGAATTGAAATCTCCGACTATATTTAGCAGAGCCTCTCTCTCTCTTCGGGATATCTTTAAAGTGCTAACTAAAAGGAAATAATAAAATGAAGCTGCAACAAAAAGAACAACTTCTTACACGCAATGGTTTCTTATAGTCCGATCTGATTTGAGAATATATTTATATTTATATTATATATAAAATCATATCATGAAATTTGGTGACATTAGCTCTTTAAGTTATTGAGATATACGCTTTCATACTTGATGCTGACCAAGAAAATATATACTTTAAGGGATCTCTAACGCCTTCCTCTATTTCTTTAATAATTTTGCACAAATTATACCCTTTTTCTTGTCCCATAATATTAATATTAGTTGATATTTAGGTTAAATGAATTGTAATTTAATGTTTACTAAGTAGTTTACTATGTTCTTTCGCCAGCACTAGATGAACATAAAATTGATGAAAATGCTTTCTCAATGTCGAGAAGCAGAGATATTCTATTTGAAAATATTTGTGTTCAGCTCGGCACAGAATCTGAATCAGAAGCTGACACAAATTATGCTAATAAACAGATGGTGCAAAATCTCAGACACGCCACGGTAGGTGGCAAGCAGCTAAGCAAGCACATCGGGCCAATAGTCGTGAGGAGGGGGAGGGAGGGCAGGGTGGAGGAGGAGAAGAGGAGGACAACTACTTTTAGCCGAACTAGATATACTGTGTACTGTGAGGGGGCCAAAAATAAAATCCTAATTGAGCGCATTCTCTGCTTTCATTGATGAAACTGTTGCAAGTACACGACGCTGTTCTCTTTTTATTATCTGCGCGGCCAGGGATGAAGGTTGTGTGGTGTGTGCGGGGGGCGGGGGGGACTTACCGAAGATTGTATTGTTTGGATTCATGGCCACTTGGTTCTTGGCCGCATCGCCAATGAGACGCTCCGACTCCGTAAAGGCTACATAGCTCGGTGTGGTCCGGTTGCCCTGATCGTTGGCAATGATCTCCACTTTGCCATGCTGAAAGACCCCGACGCACGAGTACGTGGTGCCAAGATCAATGCCAACCGCTGGTATCTTGGGCATCTTTGTGGTGGCTTTAATAATAGACCCGAGGTAGGAGGTGCGACGATGTCAAGGCCCGACAACGGGAGCGACACACACAGACACAGACACCAAGTCGAGAGGAGCGAGAGAGAGAGAAATACAAATATAATATTTACATGTGTAAATCAAATGTGGTTACACAATCTGAATTTAAATCAAATACTTACTTAGAATGCAAAACGATAAAGATAGAGGGATATGATTAGAAATAATAGAACGAATGTTAAAATTCGCAAAAATTCTAGTGTTTTCTCTCTTTGCAGCTCCACAGCGTCTGCCTTGTTATTATCACGTATCCCGAATGAGAGAAGTTGTCGCGCTCATTGAACCCCAAAAATCCAATCACGACTATTGGCTCTCTCTCTCTCGCTCTCTCTCTCTCTGTGTCCCTCACTTCCTCTTCCTATTTGTTTTGATCACATGCATTCGCCACTAATGCCAAACGAAAACTGTCAATTACATTTGCTGCAAAAGGTGCATGCAAATTGAACAGCACCCTAACAGAAGCGTAACATTACATGACAATCGCTGTTAAGTTTGAGGTGAGGCTCGCTGTTAAACATGAGGGCAGACTGACTGAATTAAAAAGACAATTCTTAATATTAAACGAATATAGAGATTTAGTTTATATTTCACAAGATAATTACAAGCAATGTTTAGTAGGGCGGTCGATCGATGCCACATTCATCGGGCTTCTTAAAGACGAGTGCGTATGTTAGCACAGGATGAACATTTGACGCCTCAGAGGCTGTTGAAAGCAACGAGTGTGTGGATGGGCTCTCCATGAACAGCATTTCGGCATCGTACTTGCTCCAACGACCACGCTTTAATTGCTCGTTCACATACTTCGTTTGAGCGTTTATCTAATGAGATTCCTTATAACTATATGATAATCATGGTATATGAGAATGGTAAACCTACCATGGGCACCAAAAGCCGAGTGCGGCAACAGTTGAAGAATTCTGCTATAAATTTGCGCAGCTTTGTGGGTTTCTCATTGATAACCTGATGCATAATAACTCGTATAATAGCCCGTATCTAATAAAATAAAAGATAAGTCTAGCATTGCCAAAGTTTCGAATAATCAATACCTCTGGATGTTCATTTAGATACTCCCAATTACCCTTACGTAGTTGCTTCTGTATACGGGGCAAGGTATTATATCGCTTTATGGCATTTGTATCCCATTTGCCTATGTCCAGAATCTTGGATTGCGGTGCTTCCCCTTTCGCTGCCATTATTGAATCTTAATGTTTGCGCCTTAAATTTTGAATTAAATGAAGACTATATAATTTATGCTTCGAGTTTGTACAAATGGAATTTCCCTATGGAAAATGATATGTCTTAGTCATAGCCTACTCCAATATAACTACACTCTTTATAGATAACCGATTCTGTTTAGGTGATATATATGAAGTTCTTACAATCTAAATATTCGTTGAATAGACAATGGAAAGTGAGGTAAACATATTTTAATTACATTCAAATTTCTGCCTAATATTAAGTTCTTGCTTAACAATACAAACGTAACTAAAAAAAATCAAATGACCTCCGTTACTTCCTCCTCGGAATCGCTGTGATCTGGAAATAATTAATCAGAATTTAGTGATATTTTATATAAAACATATAATTTGCACTTATTCATACTTTGCTTTTGTAAAGCTGCCTGCTGTTTTTTCCCCGCTTTGTTCTTTCCACGGTTTGCCTTGGATTTGGTTCCTTTTGAACTGACTTTCTCGGCCTTCTGATCCTCCTGCGGCAGCCAACTGCTGTCATCTAGGGGAGTATCTGTGTCATATGTTAATGGAAGGTTTGAATATGTAATCATGTTAAGTTCAGTTGACAAGCTCAGCCTTTACCTTTAGGTTGCTCAGTCGACGGTGGAGAGAGCACTGCGATTGCAACTTCCTGGTTCAGTTCTTGCTGCATTGACTCAACATTACTAGATATCTCTACCACCATTGGCTCAGTGATCTGCTCCTCTTTCAACATCAGCCGCTTAAAGCTGAACCGCAGTGAACTGTCACTCAAGAGATCCACCAAACCTGTAACCTTCTTTGACTGCAGTCGACGCTCTAGATCCAATTCTAAGGCTTTGCGTATGAATTGCACTAGATCCTTTGAACGCTTGGCAGCGCTACGTGCGCATTGCATTATGGTTCGCACGTTGGTGGGCGCAGTGCCGCCAGCGTTGAGGGTGCACAACTCTT
This sequence comes from Zaprionus camerounensis, assembly GCA_018904165.1. Taxonomy (NCBI): domain Eukaryota; kingdom Metazoa; phylum Arthropoda; class Insecta; order Diptera; family Drosophilidae; genus Zaprionus; species Zaprionus camerounensis. The sequence continues at coordinate 13,105,688 of JAEIFS010000479.1, read as the reverse complement.
GATATGAGTTAAAGCTCAACACAATGATGGAGTCGGCGGCGTTCTCTTCCAACAACGTGGGATCGACCAGCGGCTGTGGTGTGCTTTTATACACACAGTACGTGACGCTTACTGGATAATGCAGGAAGAGCAGGGGCATCAGTTCGCGCTCTCGCTCACTGTACATGTGTATTTGTTCATCCGCGTAGGAGACATCGGGTCGACGAAAGTGCATCAGGGCCGCCAGTGCAGCGATTGTGCTGGCATCTAAAAAGATTTCATATAAGACCTTGATATATTTACACACAGCATAGTACTTGCCATATAGATTGCCATCATGATTGAGTACATTGATGTCGACACGCACACACCACACATGTTGTTCAACCGCAATGCACAGTGACTCCAGATCCAAGCAGCGGGAACTGCGGAACGTTCGCTCCAGCAGGGAATTGAGTGTCAGCAGACGTTGATCGTGTGTCGCCTGTGACTCGTCCAGAAAGGCGACACCTTTGATGTCCACATTCAAGAAGAGCGTTCCTTCATTGGCTCGTGCACTGCTCGGGTTGCCAATGTCACAGCTCACCTGGGCCAGCACTTGTGTCTCCCCCATCGACACCGCCACAGTGCCCCAATCGGCACCGAACGTAAGCTTCACATCGCGAAACTCGCTTGATTTGCGTCCATCGAAGCGACTGTTCTGCTTGGCGGCAGACTGTACAAAAGTTCGCTCGGCCTTAGATTTTCCCGGCTCGAATAGATTTGAATTCATAAACATTATTTAATATTCCTCTTCGTGTTGTGCCGGCATTTAAAAACGTGCAATAACCAGGGCTGCACAGAGGCCCTGCCGTTTGTTTCGATATAATGATGAGTATCGATATGTGTTAAACAATCGATAGTTGGGTACTAAAGCAAAACAATCAAATGAGTGGCATCACTGTTCACTGTGCACAGAACAATTCATTCTGAAGATTACAAAATTTGTTTTAATTAGGAAACATGAATTAACGAACACAGACACACTAACTAATTGTAACGCAATTCATTCATTATTTTAATTACAGAAGTTTGCAACCATAAATTATGGTAAGTAAAAAACATGCGACCTCAAAATGAGGTCCCGCAAAAATGTAATGTTCATAATTATTATAGACCAAAAATAGAATTGACCCAAAAATAGAGTTATATATTGCGAAAATCATGCGTTAAATTTGAATATGTATAAATCTATGTACCCTTACAGGCTGTACTAGGCGCCCAATTGGTCATCACGCTAGTGATGGTCAGTGTTATACAAAAGTTAAGCCCTCATTATTCCTTCGCCAAATGGATTCTCTGTCGTACCGGTCTCATTCGATATCTGCATCCTACAGACGATGAACTACGCACAAAGGGCGGCGTGCCCAAAGAGCGCCCGGCAAAGGGTAAAAACAAGCAGCATCACAATGGAGTGGGCAATGGAGCTGGCACAGTATCCCAGCAGTTTCACATAGCGCGCAGCGTAGAAGTGGAGCTGGAAACGACTCCTGTGCTTGAACGTGATGTGATTCACTTGCGCTACTTCACCGAGTACCAATGGCTGGTTGACTTCAGTGTCTATGCAGGCATTGTATATGTTTGTTCCGAAGTATTCCACTACTTCTATCCGCTGAAGCAAGAGATCAATCTGAGCATGGTCTGGTGTCTGCTGGTCATATTCTTCTCCCTGAAACTGCTGTCCTCCCTGACAGTGCTGTACTTCCAAAGTGAGGAATCTATTGGCGAGCGATCCATGGTGATTGTCGCCTGCCTGGTCTATTTACTCATAGCCATGATAGTCCTCATAATCGATGAGCGCATTCTGGAAACGGGACTTGAGGATGCCTACACCAGCTTCAACGCTAGTGCATCCAAATTCCTCACCGAACAGGGTCTGCCCTCATCGTGAGTAGAATTTTAAATCTATATATAATAAATTTCATATAAAGTATTTATATATTTTCAGTGGTCCGGCCTCCAAAATAGTTGTGAAATTCTTTCTGGCCTTGAGCTGCGGATTACTTGGTTCCCTCTTCACCTTTCCTGGCCTGCGCATGGCCAAGATGCATTGGGATTCCTTGAAATACTGCCGTGGCAATCGTCTGCTGCAGGTTCTACTTAATCTCAGCTTTGTGCTGCCCTTCATTCTAGTCATATTGTGGATCAGGCCCATTAGCCGCGACTATTTAACTGTGCGAGTCTTCGAGGGAATGCAACAGCCGCTGTAAGATTATAAAACATTCTTTATATTAGAGTCTTAATGCAATTATTCTCTTTATCAGACTGAAGCCACATGTCTTTGAAACACTGCGACTGCTGTTGGTGGTCTTTGTGGTGATTGTGCGCTTTGCCTTGATGCCAATATATTTGCAATCCTATCTGAACTTAGCCTATGACAAGATACTCGATCTGCGTAAAGAGGCTGGGCGCATCACCAATGTGGAGTATCAGAAGAAGGCAAGCTATGGAAGGGATCTGCCTGTTGTTCTCAATTAATTTTTCATTCATTCTTATTCCGCAGATCTCTTCAATCTTCTACTATCTTTGTGTTGTTACCCTGCAGTTTGCTGCACCACTCATTCTGTGCCTCTACCTGACACTAATGTATAAAAGCCTCGGTGGCTTCAGCTGGGCGGGCATCTTCAAGGACTCTGTGGTGCTGCAACACGAATGTTCTGCAGATGCGGAAGTGACCACACTGCCTGTTGCTGCTGCACAGGAATTCAATATAATGGAGTCGGCACAGTCGTTGCAGGCCTCATTTAGTAGCCTGAAAAATGTAAGTGCTCAACTTATCTTTATTATTATTATAATCCTAACATATTCTCTTTATTCAAGGTGTTCTCGACGGAGGTCTACAAGGGTTTCCTTGGCTTTGCCACCTGGTGGAGCTATTTTACACTCTTTGCCACTTCCTCGCTGGGCATTGTCTACCAGTCGTACTTCAATAAGACATAAACTGAATCCTCAAATCGAATTCATACTCACCTCTACAAAAACTAGTTATTCCCGTTGATGTTTTTTTGATTATATAATGTAAATATTTATTATTTATCTATGTACTCTGATCACAGCCATTAGTAAAATTTATGCATGCAAACCTTGCAGCAGATTTATAACAAGGTACATAGTAACAAGAATAAGAGTATTAGTTGTTTCAATTGGAAATCACCATTTATTTAATCTCTTTCAAACAATTAACAGATCCCGGATTATATCGTAAATACGTTGTTTAATCTATATTCATCTCATTTTTGCCTGGAAATATTTGGCAGCGCTTCCCTTTTAGATTTTAGCAATGCCAATGACACCGCAACCGATACGAGCACCAGCATTACCAGTAGACTTGCTCAGCTCGTGGCCACCCTTGCCCAGGTCATCGGGATCAGCGTGGACAACAACTGTGCGTCCAATGATGCTATTTTCACCGAAAAGTGTGATCTTGTTATCACAAATTTCGACAGCGGTAGGTCCATCTCCGGAGGCGGTTATGTTGCCCAAATCTCCCAAATGGCGATTCTCGTCACAGGGTGCGCCATGTTCCTTCTTGTGGGGGTTAAAGTGTGGTCCTGATGACATGCAGCCATTTGTATTATCGCCAAACTCATGGACATGGAAACCATGAAGACCCTTTGACAGGCCAGTCACTTCTCCTGTCACTTTAACGGGGCACTCTGCGCCCTGACGACACGAAAAATTGTAAAATAGATTAGTTTAACATTTAAATGATAAGCGAATAAAGTACTTTGAATCATGACAATTGTTTTTCTTTTCCCCATAAAAAAGTAAGGTTTTCGCCCCATGTACATATGTATGTACATACTTTATATGCATGTGAGTAGCTAAGAGCATATCATAGTAGTTATCGGACACACACACATATATTTGTTTATATGTTTGTATAAATTGTGTTGTTGTCATTATGTAATTGTGCATGTTGTAAGTGACTAAGCAAAAACAACACTTAATTGATATTCAAGTAGGGCTGCTCAGTGCACCTTCACATATGTATGTATGTATGTACATATGTCCATACATACACATGTGTATGCATGCATGTGTACGAACATGTTCTGTGCGGTGCGGTGCGGCCGGCAGTTTGACCTTAGTATGCAGTGTCATAAATTTAAATATATTATATTTATAATCATTTACCTGCTGTTCAAAGAAAACTGTGCCTTTGGCATCACCATTGAGAACGCACACAGCTTTTACCACCATTTTTTAAGTTTTTAATTAAACACAATCCGTCGCACTTTACTCTATTGAGAAAACACTGAGTGTGGAATGTTCTGTTGCACTGAATGTGATCGGAGCTTAAATCGATACACCTTTCGATAACTTTGGTAAACTCAAAATAATTTAACGGATTATCAGTATTTCATACTTTTAATTACCCTTCAATAAATAACGAATTACTGACATAGTTTTTGTTTTAAGAAATGTTTTGCCTTTATTAAAGCCATACACACGAAATTCTAATCACGCGTGATCAGAAGCAATGGCAAACTAAACGAGAGAATAAAGCCTTACCTTCTTTCAAAATCAAACTGTCAGTAAATGCAGTAAGAGTAAGTATTGCATCTCTGCGAGGTCAAAATATGGGTGATAATAGTTTTCCAAACCTGGTCATTTATGCTTACAAATTGTTTGGAAAACCGGGGCTTATCGGAGGCCTTATCTCATAAACTGCTTTTATAACTTCCCAACACTGTTAGCAGTGCATTAAAGATCGACGCAGTAGGTTGAGTTGGTGCACAAAAGTTTTCTTCAATAAATTAACAAAAAATACGGATACATAATATATTATTTATTATATTTGTCCTCGTATATTGGTAATTTGCAAGTAACAGATTAAATTACCGGTTGAACCGAAACTTCAAGTGCCTTTCAAAGCTCACCTCTAATCATCGGCAGAAATGGACAAGTGGTACTTTTCATACTACAAAGCACGCTAATTATTTATACTTTTAGGTTAGCTCCAGCCTTTAGTAAGCTTACAAGCGAATTCTCGGATTGTGTTGTAATAGTAGGCACAACCAGGTTTGACTGCCATAAAGTTATTTTAGCATGTGCATCAGAATTCTTCAAGGGCATGTTAACCAGTGAGTTCAAGGAATCTATTTCTGGAGAAATTCATTTGCAAAATGTTACTCCAAAAATTTTTGAAAAATTTCGTAGATATGTTTACACTTACAATACGTGTATTCTACAAGGGTATGATACCTCAACGCTAATGGACCTTTATGAATGTGCTAATCAATGGCTTGTGCCGTCATTGACCGATGAGTGTTTGAATATCATGCTCGGTCGGGTCGAATCCATGAATGTTGAAGAACTTATTGAACTATATGAATATTCGGTTAATTTTGATATCAAATCGATAATCGATAGAATTCGGTTTATTCTTTGTGAAAAACACTCCAAACAATTATTGTGCGATAGAGTTCTGCTGTTGGGTTCTGATGTCTTCATGCAGTATATGACTATCGTTACCAAGAACCTTCCTGAAATACAGCGATTTAAAATGATTGAAAAATACCTGGATATTAACGGATTCTTGAAAGAAATCCTGTATAATGAAGGTCCGCAAAGTGCTGATGCAACTGATGATATTACATTGAACCATACTCAGGCCGGATCAAAAACTACTTCCAAAAAAAAGGAATATACTAATAATGGGGACTACATTAAGTCTCTACTAAGAATCGTCGATTACACTAAAATGACAACTAACGATTTCTATGATGGGCCTGGTAAATGCAAATTGCTGACATATAAAATGAAATTTGAAACGCTTTACAAAATTTGTAATAAACCAAATCTGGAACCTAAATATTTACCACTTTATCGCAATCCATAAGAGAGACCCAATAAAACAACAAATATGATAATATTTAAATAAATGTGATTTTATTTAAAATAAATTTGGGAGAAACAGGAGAAACTAAATAGAATATTAAGGTATATTCTATTTTATAGTTCCAATGTCTTTGAGCACAAAATATCAGTGGTTTAAAGCTTGCAAATTAAATGTTATCGATAATAGGAAACTTTAATTTGTGTCAGACTTTTCAACACTGTCAATCAAAAAACAAAAAAATATATCAGCTGAACAAAGTGGGACTGCCGCTGGAAAAAAGTTTATGACCAGGTTAAATAAAAAAATAATTTATGCGTTGCTATCGAAACCGATTGCTTATCTCATATTTGCTCAACTAAAGTACATAGATTAGTGTAAAGGTGGCGTACGCATCCAGTAGAACGATTCTAACAATGGTGAAATCCAGTACGCAAAAATTGTCCAAGTTGCGGGAGCTAATGCACCGGGCGTGTACGCCGGCGATAAGTGCCTATGTGGTGCCATCGGATGACGCCCACCAGAGCGAATATCAGTGTGCGCATGACGAGAGACGTGCCTACATCAGTGGTTTCACAGGATCTGCAGGAACTGCTGTTATAACGGGCGACAAGGCACTGCTCTGGACTGATGGACGCTATTATCAGCAGGCGGAGAAGGAACTGGACGCTGATTGGACCCTGATGAAGGATGGTCTGGCGACAACACCCTCGATTGGTTCCTGGTTAGGCAAGAATCTGCCCAAGGGCAGTTCGGTTGGTGTTGATCCACGCCTCTATTCATCTCGTGTGGCAAAGACCATCGAGAAGGAATTAAACTCGGCGGATTGCAGCTTGGTGGGCATCGAACGCAACTTAATCGATGACGTTTGGGGCGATGATCAACCGCCGTTGACATGCAACAAAATTATAACTCTCAATTTGAATTTTGCCGGCGAGACAATTGCTAAAAAATGGGATCGCGTGCGTGCGGAGATGAAGCTGTTCAATGCAAGTGCATTGATTGTTAGTGCCTTGGATGAGATCGCTTGGTTCTTAAATTTGCGTGGCTCTGATATTGATTATAATCCTGTGTTTTTTGCTTTCATGATTATAACACATGATGACATTATTCTATTTGCCGATTCCCGAAAGTTACCCGACGACTTTGAGTACCATCAGTCTGAGAACAATGCCAAAATATCAGTCAAACCATATGAATCCATCGGAGATGGAGTAATCGAGATTGTCGCACAGTCGAAAGGAAAAATCTGGATATCATCGACCAGTAGCTTGTATCTGAACTCTCTTGTTCCAAAGGCTTTACGACATCAAGAGATCACACCGATAGCGTTGCTGAAGGCCATTAAGAACGAGCAGGAAATTCAGGGATTCATAAATAGCCACATTCGCGATGGGGTCGCATTGTGCCAGTACTTTGCCTGGCTGGAAGATGCCGTTGGTAAAGGCGAGCAGGTGGACGAAATGTCTGGAGCTGATAAGCTGGAGTCGTTTCGCAAGACCAAGGAACATTATATGGGCCTAAGTTTCACGACGATCAGCTCTTCAGGCCCAAATGGTTCTGTCATTCATTACCATCCGGCCAAGGAGACAAATCGTCCTATCAATGATAAAGAAGTCTATCTTTGTGATTCGGGTGCACAATATTTGGATGGCACCACTGATGTTACCCGTACTCTGCACTTTGGCGATCCCACAGACTTTCAAAAGGAAACCTATACACGGGTTCTTAAGGGTCAGTTAACCCTGGGCTCAACGGTCTTCCCAACTAAGATCAAGGGTCAAGTATTGGATGTGCTAGCCCGCAAATCTCTTTGGGATGTTGGTCTCGATTACGGTCATGGCACGGGTCACGGCGTCGGCCATTTTCTCAATGTCCACGAGGGGCCAATGGGTGTCGGTTTCCGCCTGATGCCCGACGATCCCGGTCTACAGCCCAACATGTTTATTTCCAACGAACCTGGTTTCTATAAAGATGGCGAATTTGGCATACGCATTGAAGATATTGTGCAAATTGTTCCAGCCCAGATCAAGTTTAATTTCTCCAATCGTGGTGCCCTGACTTTCAAGACCATAACCATGTGTCCCAAGCAAACGAAAATGATCATTAAGGAACTGCTCAGTGTGCACGAGATCGAGTTACTCAACAATTACCATCAGTTAGTTTGGGATAACTTGTCGCCCCTATTGGCGCAGGATGCATTTACTTTGGCCTGGCTCAAAAAGGAAACTACACCTTTATAAGCTACACTTTTCAAAATGTTATTATATCATTTGTTTTCTATAATGAAAAACCGATTAATTTCAAATACAGATATACTTCATATTTTCAATAAAAAATGTCTCTTTTTCTGTATTTTATGTTTTATAGGGGTATACATCATATAACTCGTTTAAGTTTAATGATATATATATTGTATTATGCGTCAACAGGTTGTTTGTCTGTCCCTCGGCAGGTGTATATCATAAAGATAATGTCCCTATGTTTCTAGCAAACTAAGGAAATTGAACCACAATCGCATCAGTGATTAGTATAGTGATTATATATAAATAAAACACAGATTTGACATTTGATTTTTTTGTTTAATACACAGTTTGTCCAAACACTTAAATGGGAATTTCTTCATTATTAAGAAATAAGGTGCAATTGTTTTTTTCTGTTTGTGTTTTTGTTTTTTTGTTGTTATACGTAGATGCTTTCTGCATTATTATTCTGTATTTGTATCCGTAAATTTGTAGATATTTATCATTTTATTTAGTTTTTAATTTTTGTATATACTTTATATATATGTATATATATATATATATATATATATATATATATATTTAGATATATTTATTTATATTTAAATCGATATAGGTAAAGGTATGTAGATAGGTAATAATATTCATTTGCCTGTGTTTGTTTTTGTTTGTTACTCTTGTGTGTGGTTGGTTGCCTGGTTGGTTACCCCATTCTTTTCTCATTTATTTCTCGCGCATTCGGTCACATAGCTATAACATCTTAAACATCATTACAATAATCAATCGCATATATATCTATATATCATTATATATAGAGATGTATATCATTTGTTGTGGTTTGTGTTTTGCATTATACTTCGATTTGAATCTTAATATTTATTATATGTACTTAGAGAGTAGCGTCATCGAGCATATTGAATTCGTCAGAGCTTGGGGTCAAATCGTAAATATGTCGGAGGGGAGGAGAAGGGGGCGTTTCTTGTTGAATGTTGTTTGCTGTTTAACCGTTGTACGGTCAACACTTCTAAAACACATAATTCACAGTTATATTTATAAATATATTTCCGCAACAATTTTGTTTCCTTCTTCTACTTTGATTACGTCGTGTTTTCTTCTTATTCTTTGTTTTTTGTTTTTTTTTTTGGATTTGTGGGATTGGCAAATTCAATATACAAGATGGAGATACTTAATATTTTTGCATTCTAGAAATTATTTCTCTTTTTCCAAGTGGGCATTTTTCATTTCTAACGGTTCATCTGCTCGCCGCCGTCGTGTTTTTTCTTTTCTTTTATTTGCCTTTGTTGTTGTTGTTGTTGTTGTGTTTCTGCTGTTTATGCTGTATGCGCACGCATCAGAGCACCTCGGAAACATATTTGGGACGTTTGGAGACGGTGGCATCCGCTCCAACGCACTCCTCCTCACCGCCTTCCACTATGTGACCGCTATAGTCGGTCGGTAACTCTTCATAAATAATCTCAGGATGCGGCTGCTGTTGCTGCTGCTGTTGTTGCTGTGACTGTTGATGAAGCGTCGATGCCGCTGCCGCCGCCGGATGCGATACGGCCAAAACGTGATTCCTTTTCAGTGCAATCAAAGCACTCACACCACCGCCACCACCATCTACATGCGCCTGCTGCACAGTAGTACCGGCATTTTGATTGGTTACATAGTACGGACTACCGCTGCTGAAAGAGCATGAGGAAAAAGGAATCACAATTAAAAGAGGTTCCCAATTGTATCTTCCATGTGCGGAACTCACTTGTATTGATTGGAATTGTTGGACAGCGTCTGTGGCGGCTGCTGCTGCTGCTGTTGTTGTTGTTGTTGCTGGTGTGCATTCTGAGAGTAGATGATTTCTGTAAAGAGAAAGCATGTTTGGGGTTACTCCATTGCGGGCAGATCTACAAAGGCTCACTAAGCCTTACCTGCATCAGCAGCACGTTGCTCGAGGGACATGCCAGGAGAGCCAGGAGCTGATTGCAGCACAATGTCTTGAAGCGGAGAGCTCTCGCGTGAGTTGTCTGCAGCGAGAATAGACAGGGATACGATAAGATATAAGGTTTTTATACATGTATTTTATTTCTTAACTTACCCATGTGACTGGGTGAGACTGGTGCCGAACGTGGCATGCCATAGGGCGGACGGAAGCCCTGGCTGCTCCGTTGGCGACGCTTCTTATAGCTGTGATCTATCAGCTTGGCCCCGCTGTCCGGGTCGATGCGCCAAAAGGAGCCTTTGCCAGGCTCATCCTGAGAGCGCGCTACCTTGATAAAATACCTACAAGTAAAGGGAGTTTGATATTAACATGATATCAACTAGAGAACAACTCTCAACTCTATCTCTCTTACCTATTCAAACTGAGATTATGACGTATGGAATTTTGCCAGCCCTTGTTGGTCTCCTTGCGATAGTACGGATAATGCTTGACAATAAACGAATAAATGCCCGAGAGGGTCAGCTGCTTATCCGGTGCAGCTGATATGGCCTGAACAATTAGCTGGGCATAGCTATACGGCGGTTTTTCATTGTGATTATAACTGGCTGTAGACGGTGTTTGGAATAGATCCTGCTGCGGATTGACAAAGACAGATTGCTATAAATTATGCTATAATTATAAAAAGGATAGATTGCTTAATTTACCGTATTATTGTTGCTATAATTGTTGTAGCTATTAGCCTGATTCTGGTGGAAACCCTGGCGTGGACTAGCCGGACAACTGTTGGCAGCACTTATTGTACCTGAAGAGTAAAGTAAATTTAATTAAATGGGATTATGTTTATATGCATCAATAATGAATGGATATAGTTCAACATATTTCTTATAGTATAAACTGTATATAACTGTGAGTTGTAGGTGTCAACCTTTATATATCATATGATATGCTATAGTTTATAACCTAACTTGACTCTATGTCATTTCAATGCTTAAAGATCATTTCTGTTCTAGGCCAAGGATCTTAAAGTAGCAATACAATGTATAAGATATATATATAAAGCTATATAAGCTTATACTTTGTTGCAAATATAATAATCATTCAAGTCAACCCAAATGAGGTTTATGTATGAAAACCTCTCGTTATCTCAAGTAATCTCAAAAAACATTTATCTTGCCCTTCACAAACTCTTAAAAATTGAAAACAATAAGAGAGATATACGCTATAACTTTCATAGGAACACACACTTGAACTGGCTTCATTTAAACTCAATAATATTGAATTGTAAATGGTATAGAAAGTATGCAGTTCATTGCACCCTATGCACGTGTTAGTTAATCTTATTGGAGCTAAGTCCAGTTAGACGCAAATAGAAAATAAAATTCCACTTGCCCGTTGGTGACAGATAGGGACTCTTCTGTTCCTTCTTGGGTATTGAAATTTTGAGCGGTGAGTAGATGGCGGCTCCGTCTCCGGCACCAGGTAACAGGTGGGACGCTGCAGTCGGCGGCGCTCCTGAAAGACGCTGCTGCTGCTGCTGTTGCTGCTGCTGCTGCAGGGATGTGTGGTGAAGCGGGTGATGGTGTTGTGTGTGTGGGAGTGGGTGGTGCGACGGTGGCAACGTTTGCTGCTGTTGCTGCTGCTGATGCTGCTGTTGCAGTTGATGCGCCGCCGATTGCTGCTGCTGCTGCTGTTGCTGCTGGCCGTGATGATGCAGTTCATCTCGTGGCGGCGGTGTTATGATGACATGAGCACCGGCTGGTCCAACTGCTCCTGCTGCCACAGCTGCTGCTGATGCCGCAGGACTGTTTAAAACGGCATGTGTCCCATCTGGCGCAATGTCCGCAGGCGTCGTCACAAAACTCTCGAACTCGATGCGAATTTCAGTGCTTGGGAAACGAAAGAAACAGCTGAAGGAGATAAAGAGAAGAAGAGAGTGTTAGTTGAGCACAGATATAAGGTATTGTACAATAGTTGCAGCCTCATTTACCGTTGCGGCAGCCGCAGAGGATCCACATTTCTTCGCTGCAGGAAATCATCTACAAAGATGCCATTCTTGCTGAGGCATTGCACAAAGAATGCGCGTCGCTCGGCATCGTAGAGCACCTGGAAATGTTTGCGCGAGACGAGATTATTCTCGGCCACATTGAAGTGCACCAGAGATGTGGATGAATTGCGTCCAATCACAGTCACAGCGTCGGTGATGTGCAGCAGATCCTCGTTGAAGCGCAGCACACCAAATGCATTTGTATTCGCATTCGTATTGGCATTCGCCGGCGGAGAGCTCGACCTGATGTGGCTGGCAGGTGGGTGGTGGTGTGCTGAGTTATTGTTATTGTTGTTGGCTAATTCGGAGGCGCTATTATTGTTGTTGCTACTACTGCTGTTGTTGTTGTTGTTATTCAGAGTTGCTGCAGCGCCATGATGCAGCTGAAGCATGTCCTTGGCTATGGCAACAGTTGCCGCGTCCGCAGCGACAGCGGCGGCAGCAGCGGCAGAGGCAGATGCGGATGCAGAGGTGGGTGTGTTTAACACGGTGTGCACCGTTACTATGTGATTGTTATTGTTGTTGCTGGTAATATTGTTACTGCTGCTACTGCTGCTACTGTTGCTGCTGCTGCTGCTGCTGGTGTTGTTGTTCACTATATTGGTGGTTGTTGCAAGTGTTGTGGTTGTTGTTGTAGTGGCAGCCATTGAAAGATATCCACTTGCACGCTGCTGCTTGTTCCTGTAGCTGTTGTAGGTTAACTGAAATAATTATGTATTCTATATTTAATTATGTGTTTATTAAATTATTATTAGTTATAAAGATATTTATTTATTTATTAAATAAATTGTTATTTATTATTAAATTATTATTATTTTTGTTTTTCTCAGTTCAAATTAAAAAAGAAAGAAATAATGTACACACAAAACAGACGAATTCACACACAAACACATACACGCACACACACTGCATTGTTTTTGTTTATTTTGTTTTCTTTTTTGATTCCTTCGTTTTCTATGGCATTTTTCTGTATGCGGCGCGCTAAAATTTATCGCAAATAGCGCACAAACAAAGCGCGTGTTTCTCACCAGCACCAAAAATTAAATACAAATTTAGAGGTTGAGTTAATTAATTTATTTGTGCAGTTTTTCACACGCTTTTTTACACTTTTATGCTCAAGGTTTTTCGGTTTTTGTCAGCCACAGCCAAAAACACACTCACTTGCAGAATACATGCATATTTACATACATATACACATACATGCGCAAGTATGTTCGTGTACATACTTATTTCCATCACACTCTTCCACAGGCAGTTGGCAGTTTAGTCTCAATCTCCTGCTATGCATACATACACATGCACAAACACACACATACGTATGTACATAAAAACACATGTACTTACATTTCGTTTCTTTTTCACTTTTTGCTTTGCTTATGTTTTGCTACCGCACTCACACTTACACACTCGTACTCGCAGTCGGCAACAAGCAAAAACAAAAACAACTGTCACAACAACAACAACAGCAATAAAAACAATAATAACACTACTACTACTACGTTGCGGCACTACGTGAGTAAACGAACGCACACACCCATGCATACAGACAGACAGACACTGAACACACGCACACGCATGCTTTATGGCAAAATACAATGCGAGAGGGAGAGGCGATATACACGCGTGCGCTCACTTTGTATGCGGCTCCAATTTGCCCGGGCAAAGAGAGAGAAAACAAGAAAGAGAGGAGTATTCAAACACCCTGTTCTCTCAGTTGTAGCAGCTGCCGCCGGTCCAAAATCTACAAACAAATAAACCTCAACAATAACAACTGGACTTGGAAGTTACAGTTGATCTTTTTTTATTTCAATTGTGCAATCCGCTTGCAACGCATTCTCAGCGATTAGTTTACTTATGGCTAACAATACTCAGAATATTTTGAGCTGCCAGTGTTGCCAGTATGCGCAAAAAAAACGTGCTTTTTGTAACGAATAAATATAAAAGGGAACCAAAAAATTTAAACAAATTTACATTTTTCAATATTTTGCTAAATGTTTTCAGTTTTTTTTCTTTTCATAAAATGATGCCTATTAGTATTTTAAATTTTAATTAGTTAAATAAAATCTCCCAGTCATACAACATTTATTTATACAAACACCGACACAAACATGTATGTGTAAATATTTTGTTTACTTATTCCCATGGTATTTGCAAATTGGTAATGTTAACGGTGCTATGACAGTTGAATGTCAAAAATCTTTTTTCCGAAATAGAATTGGCAGCTCTGGCATTCAATTTTTGCCAATAAAAGATCTGTGCTGGCAACACTGCTTACGTAGCGTGTTCAGTTCGGCTTTATTTGATTAAAGCTCTCACCGCCGCAATCATATGTCGTACGTATGAATGCATGTACATCGAAATGTAAGTTGTACATCCATACATTCAATTGTCATGGAAGGGAGGTGGCGGCGGGGCTACCTAACCCCACATGGCTCTCATTGAATCGATCGGCTTGCGCCAACATGCAAAATGAAACCAAAATAAAATGAACAAAAACAACGTAAATAAAATGCTATAAAAATAAATACAACAAAACGCGAACACACACACATACACCCATATATAAACACACGGCACACACTCATACGTCGTTAGGTCACTGCTACGCTGCTGCTGTTGCCTCGCATCAGCAAAACAGAAACACAATAAATAAATAAAAACACCGAAAACACACACACGCACACACACACAAACAAACACCCATGCACATACACAAGAGCGGGCGCATGTATGTACATAAACAAGGCACTCACTCGTGAGCATACATATACATACATATACGTATATTGAAAATGCGTAAAAATGCCGCTCGTTGATTTTTCAGCTAGCAACGGAGCCGAAAAAAATAAAAAACAAACGACGTCGGCGCGACTCCACCTGCTTGCCTGTACGTTCATATAAGCACATATACACTCGTACATACTTATGTATGTATTCATGTGAAAAATGTAAATATGTATGCCTTGTTTTTCTCACTCATTCCGCCGACTGCGGACAAAAGGACAGAGAGGACAGACAAAAGCGTAAACACACAAAAAGCACACTTTTCACAATGTACGCCATATATACATGTACATCATACATACAAATGTATTTAT
Source organism: Zaprionus camerounensis (assembly GCA_018904165.1). Lineage (NCBI taxonomy): Eukaryota > Metazoa > Arthropoda > Insecta > Diptera > Drosophilidae > Zaprionus > Zaprionus camerounensis. Next base: position 13,090,507 of record JAEIFS010000479.1, on the reverse strand, counting down.
GTATGTTCGTTCGTTGGCGATTGCGTAAACTTTACCGCCCGCTTTTTTCCATCTAACACCAAAATATATACACACAGTTAAGAGTACTCTCACACACACACATATATATATATATATATACACGCACGATATATACGTTCAGTTAAAACATGTTTCAAAATAACAAATGCGTATATTTCGCTGACTTTACTATTACTTGTACTATAATTTATAAATTCTCATTGTATGCGTACATTGTATTTTATTTATTTGTTGTTACATTTGAATTAACTCTTGCGATTATCAAACTGAACTGTTTTTGTTTTTCGCTTTTTATTATTATTTCGCTTTTGCTCCTTTTTGTTTTTGCTTTTTCTATTTTTTGCACAGAAAATTCAGCACACAACACGTTTTTTTCGTGCAGCTCGTTCGCTACTGAACGATGTGTATGATTGTGATTGTATGCATTAGTGTGTGTGCGTGTGTATCAACACACATCATGTTTGCGTGTGTGTATATTATTTTTCTTTCTATCGGCTCGTTCGTCTTGCCTTGTTTATTATTATTTTTTTCGTACCTTTTTTACTGCCGTTTATGCTGCGTATGCGTATGCAATTATTTTCCTATATTTATGTAGACAATTAATTAAAGCTTACTTTACAATTTTATTTGAGCACTTTTCACGATTTTAATGCGGTTTTCTTTCTTTTTCAATTCTTATTTGCTGCAGCGCGCTCCGCAGCAGCTGCCCACACGACGTGACGATAAAGAAGAGGAAAACCAGATGTTTTGAAGCCCTGGTGCTGCCCATTTCATTCGCACATTATATACGCACATTACCTTAACAGCGAGCTGGTCACACTTGGCACTGCTATAACAGCTGTTCACTGTTAACAGCGCATAGCGAGGCGTTTTGTAACAAGTTTTTTTTTTCAAGATAGATTTTCCCGGAAAATGCAAAGCCTAACGCGCCTGCTTGCTAACTGCACATTAACGCTGCAGCCACAGCATCGTGGCGCAGTGGCAGCGCTGCAGCAGTTGCGCACCAAAACAAAAATAGTCGAGAAACCCAAACCAGGTGCCGGACAACAATTCCGCCGGATTGTGCATTTCCCGGAGGAGTACACAGTAGAGCCGCTGAAGATCACACATTTAGCCGGACGAGATCCCGTTACGGGGCGCATGGTGGCCAAGGGTATTGGTGGCGGCATTAAACAGCAATACCGTTGGATAAAATGGGTGCGTGATGGTCCTAGCGAGGGATGCCCCCAAGAGGAGCGTGTCGTGGAGCTGCTACGGGATGGCTGTCGCACTGCCAAGGTGGCCCTGGTGGCCGTCGGAGACGAGCTCAAGTACATACTGGCCACAGAGAATATGAAGGAGGGAGACATATTGAAAACCTCCCGTGTGATTCCTCGAATTCCTGGTGAGATTCCCCATAAGTGTATGCTGAACTGTATTTAATTATTGCTCTTAACAGTGCGTCCCAATGAGGGAGATGCCTACCCGCTGGGCGCCCTGCCTGTGGGCACGCGTATTCACTGCCTCGAGAAGAATCCCGGCCAGCCCTGCCATCTCATCCACGCTGCGGGCACATTTGGCACCATTCTGCGCAAGTTCGATGACAAGGTCGTGGTGCAGCTGCCCTCGAAGCGGGAGTTTGCCTTCGATCGCACCTGCATGGCCACCGTGGGACGCCTCTCGAACGTCGAGCACAACAAGGAGCACGTGGGTAGCGCACAGCGCATGCGCGAGCTTGGCAATCGCCCCAGATCCGGGCTGTGGAAGCGCAAGGAAGGCAAGCACGGCCGAAAGGTACGCCGGCTGCCGCCTATGACGACCATAGCACCACCCGCGCCGCCCAAGGAGCAGGAGATCAGGCTAACACTCAATCTGTAGAGGATCGCCCTTTTCCTTTGTTGTCTTTATTAAAGAACTAGAGATTTACATGCTATTTGCGCGTTTTCTTCATGGAGAAGCCAGTGCCATGGAAGTTATCCGCATCGGTGCCAGACTCACCACCTATTGACGCCGCCTCCGCGTCGGCCTCCTCTTGGGCACGATCGCAGATGGGTTTAATGCTGCGATCGAAGCGGAGCAGACCAAACTGGAAATCATAGTCGGGCACACCGCGAGGCAGAAGCTTCTTCATCACGGGCGTCTCTAATTGACTATCCTTCTTCTTCTTGCCATCCAGACGGACACCAGATCCCTTGAAGGTCTCCACCACCTCTTCGAGCACAGCACCACCAGCACCGGCGGCCACATCACTGCCGCCGGCCACAGCTCCCTGGCCTCCAGCGTGCACAGCCTGCTGTTGTTCGGTGTGATCTTTGTAGCCCACTGGCGCCTCGAATTCAACATTCATATCGCACTCAATGATGCTCACAGCATTGCCAGGCTTCGTCTCCAGCACGCACAGCTCGTACACCTTTTTGTTATACTTGATAGCAATGACATCGCCCTTGGTGAGGCAGGCAAAGTTGCGCAGGGCGTTCTCAAGCACTGCCTTGGGATTGGTGATGTCCAAAAAGTCCGTGCTATGTGGCTGAAACTTGGAGAAGGTCGCCACCTGCAACGATACGCTTTCAATGGTCAGAATGTCACCCTCCTCCAGGAGAAGGTTGTCCATCATCCAGTAGGGTAGGTAGCACTTTCCCTCATCGGCCACAAACTCCAAGACTCCGGCATGCGATGTTCGCGACTTCTTTTTGTTGGTCAACTTGAAGAGCATTGGATACTCGACGTTCAGACGTGTGAGCGTGTCCAGCGCCGAGGGTGGCATGATGACTGCAAGGGGGGAGGGTATACATATATAATATATAATTGTTAAACATTTTCCTCATTTTGCTACTTACTCTTTCCGCCCTTCTCCACATCGGAGCGCTCGTTTCCCGGTAACATGGAGACCGAGAAGCATTTGTAGGTCGCCTGAAAACTACGTCCTCCGTCCGGGAACATCATGTTGAAGCCACTAAAGTGGAACATTGTTACACTTGTTTGTTAGCTTGTTTTCTGGCTACGAAATTTTCTGAACTTTTTTGTAGTGTCACGATTTCGTACGGACGTTTTTGTTGTAATCAAAAAGAATAACAAAGTGAAGTGAGCAACACGAACGTTGGACGTGCTTAATCGATATCAGCCAAAACGAGGGTTGAGCATTTTCTGTTGCATGGAGGAGCAACTCTGTTAATAGCATAATCGATAAAATTCCTAGAATTATCGCTGCACTCGATAAAAAAAATATATCGTCATTCTCAGCAAGCCGGTGGTCGTCGTAGTTGTGCGCGCGTCTTGGTCACGCTTCAATTTTCCATCAAATTAATTGAGATTTGAAAAAGTGCTGCTATTCAAGTGAGTACTGAATACAGTTATTTCAAACTCCATATTTATAACGCGTCACAATGTGCAATTTATAATGGAATTGGGAAATGTAACCAATGAATGCAGGTGTGGGTGTGTGTGTGCGAATAATCTGTGTATCCTTGACGAGTCCTGCTGGCGCCGCGTGTTTTTTCCACAACGCGTATCCTTTTTTGCGAGTGCTGTGTGTGTGTATACACGCATTGTCTGTGCGTGTGTGTTCACTGTACACATTTGCCAACATTTTCCAGGCGTTGGAGACTGTTTTGAACCTTTGGCGGAACAAAAAGAATAAACACCTCGAAAAATCAATAAATAAATGAAATTGAAAGGGGCGCAAGACCAACTAAAGTCTTTTCCAATCATCTCTTGCTCTACAGATTATTGTATATTGTATATATTATAATACTGGCTGCTTTGGGTACAGTATCTGACCACGAAAGTCTCTGTTGCAAAAAAGGCGAATCATTCTTATGGTCTACAGTTTGACATGCACTGTTGCCATGTGCAGCTGTTTTCCGAGTTGCGTCGCAGCTGCTGTGCAATAACAACAACAACACGCATTGTTGGGCATTCCCCCTTCCCCTCTCCCGTTCTCGCATTTTCCACACAGACGAATTTCATCGGTTCATGATATTGCTGGTCATCTCAAGGGCCACCCCCCACGCCTGCCGCCTCCCATTTTTTTCACAGTATAACATGATTCATAAGCGCCTCTCTGTCTCCGGACGTACTCGTAAAATTGGGAAATTACTTCTGCTTCCTCTTCTTCTTGATTCTTATTAGAATTTTATGCTAGAAAATGGGAACAGAGGCAACAAATAAATGAAAATGTGCATATTTAAAATATACGTTTAAACTGTATGGGATGCTGTACAGCAATGACTCTAAAACTGTTCGGGAACGCACACACACACACACACACAGAGACAGACGCACATGCAAACTAGAAGCATATAATTCATATTTATTTATTTGCCTGCGCTTACGTCAAGCAGCGAAGGGTACATGTGTGTGTGAACATATGAGAATGTGTGTGTGTATGGTATTTGTTCGATTGCAAACCAAGCAATAACTTCTGCACGTTCTTATGATATCATAGATAAACTAAACCCTCTTGCCAACATGGGGCAGGCAAGCAGCAACCCTAACAAGGTCACACACATACACGCGCACTGACACTCACACAGACACCCCCATGCCGCATAACCTATAATCGCATTTCAATTGCAGTTTTAAGTACAGTTATCCATATTGTACACAAGGTATTTTTTCGGGTTGCTGCACCTAACGAATAATGTTTGGATCTATCTGGATATTGCTAGCTCATCCGTGAACTGTTTATCTTCTCTTCTCTGCCCCTACCTACGTTTATTCAGCTTCTGCTTTTAACTCCACCTTCGCTGCCTGCCGTTGCCAGGCTGCTGGTTTGCTCTATCTGTGTATGTAGATTGCTCTTATACGTACGGGTGTGTGTGTATGTGTGTGTGCGTGTTATTGCCAATAGGAAGTTTAACACGCAATTGACATTGCTTTTGCTTGTATTGTTTTAAGCGTAGAAAAGAAAAAAGAATATCTCAATATTTAATGATACTTGCAGGGAAATGGTGATGAAAGTACAGTCAATAACAATTATAAACGCAATAACAATCCATTAAAATGTTGTTTTAAATGATAAATTTGGCAGGTGTTTAAGTGATTGATTTATAGGGTGTGTATTCTATTGTTATGTCTGATTTTATGATTGTTAACAGTGTTTCCAGCAGCCATTCACGATAGTGTGGGATAGAAGACGAACGAATAATGTTAAAAGAGGACAGCATAGCTACTTAACATAATTGACAACTGATTAAGGCTTCATAGGCGAACCGATAAACTAGGATAACGATTAGTATGCATGTGGTGGCATGTCGATTTATAGAACAATTAAATTGTAATCGAGATAGAAATAAGAGGACAAATCTGTGCGGGAAAAAGGCTGAACTGTCAACACTGTTGCATAAAGTATGCAAAACTAAACAAAGGAGAATCAACAAAAGTTTTCTATAATCTAATTGAACTGTTGAATAGGGTATCTGTTAGTCTGGAATTCTCAAATTGCTTCACTTGTTATTAATTTTGCTTTGATCTTCTACTGGATGCCCGTGGTAAATTTCCGCTTAATTGGTTCAAGATCTCTCGCTTCGTTGTTGCTGTTGCACGTGCCTGTTAATTACTTTGTTGTTGCAGACACACAGTAGTGTGCAACAATATTGATTTCAATGGAAATTGCACTTCACTGGGCACAGTTTGACAGGAATTTACTTAGCCAGGCAGGCGGGCAGTTAACGTGTTTCGGTGAACACGGGCGTGTGACCTTGAACTTAGCGGCGTCGCCGCCGGGAGCAGCGACAGCGGCAAAGAAACCACCCTGTAAGTCAGGCAGACTGCTGGACAGGGTTGACGCCAGGACGCCTCTTGAGCCGCTCCCCCTTCTGCATGCATGCCCGCCTCCGCACCCTTTGGGCTTGTCTTGAATGCGGTAGACTAAATCAATACACTCCGCATTAAATGCAGTTTTCAGTTGAAATTGGCAATGTCAAGGTCGACAACATAGGCGCCTAACAACACCAACCCCCGCCTGTTTATAAACTTGTGTTATTTTTAATTGCATGGATACGCAAACGATACAATAATAGTGCATGAGAGTGTAAATACCAAGACTTCTTTGCGGGGTGTGCTCTACAGTCCTGTGCAGGGTATGTTCCAGGCAAAGATTCTAATTAGGGGAAACAAAACAGTCTAAACTGCAATTTATTCAAAATAAACCTTCTGTTACATTTGGAGTGTTTAGATGTGATATAATATGCCTTACAATATCATTATTCTCACTCAATTGGTTTGAGGACGAATCAAAATGTGAACTTTTTTAAGTGCAGTTTTATCTGTCCAGAAAATAGCATCTGAATGTTCCACTTGATGATCAAAGTACTTTCCATTGAGATTACTGAAAGATAGAGCAATTATAAATGATATATTGATCTCTTAAGTTGCGGCTACAATTTGTTATCTACCTTCTAGCGCAGTCTCTGTACCACCAGGCACCGTGCCACACGTTGGCGCAGTTCTTCTCCTTGCTTATGTCGTTGTCACTGTCGAAGGTGCTGAACATTTGATTCTTGTGATAGAAGAGTTCATTATTGCCTGCACGGCCCGAAAACTTTTCAAGGGTGCTCAATTTGTATTTGTCATTTTCCCCAGAGATGCCAAACTGTTCATAGCTTACGTTTTGAGTAGATCCATTGAAGAACTCCATATGTATATGGAGTGCATGGGGTTGGCTCTTTGTTAGACGGTAGATCTTTTCCAGGCCCAGAAAGAAGTCTCCTTCGAATGAGCCGAATCCCCCGCGATAAGTAACCCAATCTCTGAAGAAATCCTCCTTACCATTTACACGCTGTTGGATAACAGTCCATCCGGGCCCAGCTACCTTACTATCGCACAGCACCTTGAAGGGTGGCAAGTCCGGAACTTGGATAGGGTGAACACCAGGAAATGCTGACAGGGGAATACAACTATTGGGAAGATTCTCGTTGCATTTTCTTTCGATTTCCAGCAGCTTATCACTTTCCGATTTCGCTTGTATTTTAAGTTTCTCTATTATGGAATTCTTCTCATTGAGAGCGGCTTCATTAAAGTTCTTGTTCTTCTTCCACTCATCCTGGAAGAATTTTAACAGATTTTCAGCAGCTTCTTTTTTAAATTGTATGTTTTTAATGTCATCTTTATAGGCTTGTATTGTGGAAGATCTTAAATTCAAATCGGTCTCAAATGTTTTAATTAGACGTTCTTCCATTTGATCCATTTGATTCTTCAAATCTCTGAAGAGAACTGCATAGGATTCATCCCTGTCTTTATAGGCTTGAAGTGCAGAAACCTTTTCGCTTAGTTCTTTTATCATGCGATCCTTACTCTCACTCTGGCTTGCCTCATCTGTCAGTTGTTTCACATAGTCCAATAGAGGCTTTACTATACTGTGCGTGTACGATTCGCATTTCTTATCGAGTTCCTTTTGTGCCGCACAGGACTTGAATGGAAGATTCGAGTTTAGTATTTCTCTTAGTCATTTTTACTATGCTACTTACGCTTTCCGCCGCTGCCTGTGCTGTATTTATTCCATATATAGCGAGAATCTGCACTACGTATAGAGTGAAACCCCGTTTGAATTTCATAATGTTATAGACAACAAGATTCGCTGATCTGCGAGCTGGAACTGAATGTCGGCATCGAATTGAACACGATCTGTGCCCATGCTGATAAGGCTTATGCGCTGGGAAAGTGCATTTCCATTGCTTATAGACGTCATCGCTCTGTCTCTGGATCGACTTATCAGTATTTATTATATATGTAAATCAGTTCAAACAACTTGAACATTGGCACAGAAAAGTATGGCCTGACAAGTTCGAACTCTTTAACGAGCGAACATTGTAGAGTATTTTACACTCACTGTACACGAGGGGGGTTTGAGAGCACCCTTGATGCAGTGCTTGTACAACCTGCTTGTATTGCGTGTGCGTCGTTTATATTTAGTCATATATCATGAGTTACCCGGCACTATTAGAAACTATGATTGGAAGCAGTAAATACGGACTATTTATGGAAAATTACTGGCAGATGTCATTGCAATGAGAGTTTCTTTGTCTGTTGTATGGACCCATTTTCTAATTGGAAAGTAATGTTTTCCTAGTTAAACACTTGGAATAGGGTATACTATGGTATTTACTTACTTACGTACTTAATCTGATCTACAACATCTATAGAACATATAAACACTTGATAAGCTGTATCAATATATTATAAGTCTTTCATTCATTAATATTTAAGTTTGCTTTAGCATCTGCCGCCGAGAAGTGGACCATAATTGAGTCGACACCATTTGTTAGGATACCCTAAAGTAGACAAAGTTTAATGATTCCCATTACTCCCTTATGTAATAACTATTATTTGTTACTCACTTGGCCACTTTGTGGTAGTGGGTGCGTATTGTGCACTAGACATTAACACCACAAGGAGTAACACAACAAGGTGAAGGATCAACCTCATTTTATTACTAATTTTATACTTAACATATATTGTTGTCACTGAAGATGTAGGGCGCTTTTATAGCCTCAAAGTACTTAAGGCTTAATAGGCGTTTAAATTGCATTGCATTGCATTATTAGTTACAGATTATATTGATAATATTGTTGTATAATCTCTAGATCAGGTTTCTAGTGCTGACATGCTTTGCAGTTGCCCTATTCAATTTGGAAATGATCTCAATGAAACTAGCCACTGCTTCTTGTCATTTGAAGTTCATTTGATCTTCTTATTGAACTTGAATTTGCGATCTACAAATTTAAACATCGATTCTCTGTGTTATTGTGGCAATAACAACAAGATGATGCACAAATAATAAAAATAACAATAATAATAGCAAAACAATTACTGCCATGAATTCAATTGAACAATTCTTTGGAGGCACACACACATGTGCTCCGCGGGGCAAGATTAGGCATAGGCTGGCGCACTTACAGTAGAAATTGTCGTAAATTAAACAATTCACAATGTTTGCATACAATTTTTTAATTGAAAAGTGCACACGGGCTAAATGGAAACAATAATCGGAGGTAGTTGCGTCGTCGATGAATTGCGATGCAAACTGCGACCTGACGTCGAGCTTACTTATTGAACTTATACCAGAATTTAGTTATAATCTTTCTTATCATATCGAAGAAACAAACTAAAAGCTGAGCTCTTTGATCGATGTTGATGAATGAATTATAAATGATATTTGATATCAATAATATCCGCAGCAGTAAATATCAGAAGTCAGGGGAACCAAGAGTGTCTTTATGTATTAATAATGTTTATAAAGTGACTAAGTTATTAAATTATTTTCATTTACTTGCAGACATGTTGATAATCTTTATGACGTGGAAACACTTATGCTGTCCTAAACGTCAGGTATTATACATTATATAGTTATATTATTATAATATATTAATTCTTTTATCTCTTTCCTTATCGACAGTTTACCAACTCGACCAACATCGGCACCTTTTCAACATAACAAGAAACTTCTTTGTAACCACAAACACAACAACACGAACTCCACTTAATCAACAACAACAACAATAACATTTAGTCAAGACGCTTAATCCAAAAAAAAAACAAAAACAGAAACAGGGAAAAACATTTGAAGGATTTTGCAAAGGATTAAACGCTATTTGGAGTTCAGGAAGTTTCGAAGGGGAGAGAAGGGAGATAATTATTATTATTAATATTAAATATTATTATTATTACAATTACAATCGTGTCCAGCGTTGCCAGATGCGATAACTGTGTTAGTCTTTACGTACTTAACTTATTCCTCACATACTTTTAGGCGTCAGCTTAGGGCTGTTGTAGGAGAAGAGGCTCAAAACATAACCCCAGGGGTTTGAAAATATATCGAACAGTTTTACAGGGCGAGCGCACTTCGGTTTTCAAATATGAAAATACCAACAATGAAGTCTAAGCGCAAATATGGCTGTTTAGAAAATATTTGAAAAGAATTTTCAATTAATAATTAAGATTATTTTTCTTGTATAATTTATTATAGTAGTGTATATTGTATTTTATATTTTTGTCCCACCACCAACAATACATTTTCTTTTTGCCCCCTGCACAAGTTTCCCCAGTCACAGATAAACACACGCACACACAAACACACACACACATACAAATACCATAGAATTTTAGTTAGGTTCAGATCGTTAGAGAGAGAGAGAGAGAGAGGGAGTGAGAGCGTGTCAGGCGCGTGCGAGTATAACAAGAACAAGTTGAAGTATAATAACGCAAGCATGGAGACTTTTTCACCGGATCTGCTGTGGATGGTCGTCCTTGGCTTTCTAATTGCATTTGTCTTGGCCTTTGGCATCGGAGCCAACGATGTGGCCAACTCCTTTGGCACCAGCGTCGGCTCAGGCGTGCTGACCATACGCCAAGCCTGCGTGCTGGCCACAGTTTGTGAGATTTCGGGTGCTGTTCTAATTGGTAAGTTAGTTTGGACATTATGGAGTGATCTTTAGATGATCTATATCTATTACCATTTGCAGGATACAAGGTGTCGGACACGATGCGCAAGGGCATCCTCGAGGTGAGCCTGTATGAGGGGGCCGAGGAGGTGCTGATGTTGGGCTGCGTGTCGGCGTTGACAAGCAGCGCCATTTGGCTGCTGGTTGCCACGTTCCTGAAGTTGCCCATTTCGGGTACGCACAGCATTGTTGGCTCCACAATTGGCTTCTCGCTGGTTGCACGTGGCATGCAGGGCCTCAAGTGGTCCACCCTGGGCACCATTGTTGGTTCGTGGTTCATCTCGCCTGTGCTAAGCGGTGTTGTCAGCATTCTACTCTTTCTGGCCATAAGGCGTTTCATTCTCTGCGCCAAGGATCCTCTCAAGGCGGGCTTTCGTTCGCTGCCAATCTTCTACGGCGTTACGTTCTTCATCAATGTCATAAGCGTTGTACTGGATGGACCCAAGTGTAAGTTAAGCCTCAATTTGTAATTATACTCTATTAAGCTTACTCTGTTTACAGTGCTCTACATGGATAACATACCCGCTTGGATAGCCCTGACTGGCAGCGTTGGGCTGTCCCTGCTGGTGGCACTCTTGACGCAGCTGGTTGTGGTTCCTCTGCAGCGACGCACAATCGCCAAGAAATTGCGTGCGCACAATCCAGTTAAGTTCAACTTTGAGGACTCTGTCGGTAGGTCATCATCACCTCGAACATAATTTTGTATCAGTTGCTAAAGTCTTCTACGTATTCCCCATAGAATCATCACCTTCGGGTAGCCCCAAGAAGCAGCGCCGTCCACTATCGTTGGTTAGCGAGGGAAAACCTCTGCCGGCAATTGCTGAAATCACCGAGCTGGTCTCACTCAGCGACAATTCGCCAAAGACATTCAAGCTGGCGCCATTTGGTCTCTCTGCAAAGAATAACAATGCTTCCGCTGAGGATTACAAGATCAATCCAGAGCTCATACGCAAGGCAGAAGATCTACTGGGCAAAGCGAGTCTGGATAACACGGATCTGACTGTGACCAGCTTGAACTACATCGATGAGCAGCAGCAGATGCAGCAGCAGCAACAGAGACGCAAGCTACCCGAATGTTTTTCCAAAGAGCAGGAACAAAAGGAGGCCGAGCAACAGCCCTCACTGGTGGCCAGTGCTGGTGGTGCTACCGATTCCAATGCCAATGCCAATGCTAAAGGCAGCACAACAACAACCAACAACAATCTACAGGTGGTGGAGAGTGGTGGCAGTCTGGACCTGATGATCAGCTCCACCTTGTCGCCCAACTCGAGCAAGGTGCCGCTGATCGAGAGCAAGGAAGCGCTGCATGAGCAAGAGGATGAGTTCAAACGGGAGGCGGGTCGGCGCGCTAGCAGCGCCGAGGAGACGCAGGAGATTTCCATGCTCTTCTCCTTTCTACAGATACTGACAGCGACCTTTGGCAGCTTTGCTCATGGCGGCAATGATGTTAGCAATGCCATAGGACCACTAATTGCTCTCTATATGATCTATCGCGAGGGTTCCGTGATGCAGCAGGCCGAGAGTCCCATATACATTCTCATCTATGGCGGCATTGGCATCTCTGTGGGCCTCTGGCTCTGGGGGCGACGTGTCATCGAGACCATTGGCAATGACCTGACCAAGATCACCTCATCAACGTGAGTACAAGTGTAGGAAGTCTGGATATATCTCATACTAATCCTTCAATCCCTTTCTTGCAGTGGCTTCACCATCGAAATAGGCGCCGCTATCACCGTTCTGCTGGCCAGCAAAATAGGTTTGCCCATTTCGACCACACACTGCAAGGTGGGTTCGGTTGTCTTTGTGGGTCATGTGAGTGCATCGGGTCGCAAGAAGAAGAAGCAAGAGGAACAGGGGCAGCAGCAGCAAGTGACAGCAGAGGCAGTGGCAGCTGCACCAATGGAGGATGGCGCCGTGGATTGGCATTTGTTCCGGAACATCGCGTACGCTTGGATAGTCACTGTACCCGTAACCGCATTACTCAGTGCTGGCATGATGTACGTGCTGTGCGCTCTGGCTGTGGATGATATGGGGGGCCGGGGTTAGAAGCTGTTCCATTCAATTATTAACTGTAGTTGTAAAAGCAAACTAGTGTTGGAAAATGCAAAAAAGTCCTAAGAAAACGAACAAGATTTAAACTTAACCGAATTACTCACATAACTAAGTAAAAGTTAGAGAAGAAAACAAAAAAGAAAGGCATTTTAATTAACGTCAAGAGCGTCTGAGCGTAACTGATATTATTGGTATTATTAGAGATATTGTTTACCATATAAACACATATTCGCGTATACATTATGCATATATGATATATATTTATAATATGTGAGCAACAACAGCAACAAAAAGCACGGTTCTTATTTCTTTGGTTATTCGAATGCATTCCTCTCAATATGTTGTCCAACACTGAATTTGTGCAGCGCATCCTTTTTTTTACGAAACAAAATGTCCAAAAATGCAAATTGTTAACAAAACTATTTACCAACGCAACAACAAAATGATTCAACGTTTTTTATTTATCATTTTTATATATCTCAGAGCAATAGAGCAAAACCTATGAATAAAATACAAACTACTACAGAAACCACTCAAAACACAGCTCTTCTCACTCCGAAAACTAAGTCGCACTTGTCTTTTCACTCAAAACAAAGACATTCTCTGCTTTCGGTTTTCACTCACAACAGCAGCAACAGAGCGCAGTTTACTCGCTCTCTCCCGCAAAGCTTTCGCTTAAAGCTTGCTGCTGCTCAGCAAACGGCAGCAGGCGTCGGCTTGGGTCGTGTCAGTTAAGTTTTGAGCTTCGATGCGTACGGTTGAGTGAGACTTTTGTTGTTGCCAGCAGTGCTGGAAGTGTTATACGTGCAGAGACCGCAACGCCTGCGCGTCTCAAGACATTTTGTAGTACAAACGGTGATCGAAAGGCGCCGCTCGAGCCTCATGTGACAAGAAAACAAATCGAAGAATCGACAAACGACAATCGACAAAATTGTGTAAAGATAACGATAACTTGAGAGTGTTAACAAATTTGTAAGCCAAGTGTAAAGTGCGAACAGCTGTTCCTGCAATTGGATTTACGTAATTGAAGCACAGGGGAAGCCTGAAGAAACCCAGAGAGAGAGAGAGGTAAGACACTACACCTTTTGGTTTATAAAGTTTGATCAGAGTCTGATTGGAATAGGAAATCTTTGACACACATTGTTCATGTGGCTTTACTGACTTGAGTGACGCCCTACCACGCCTGTTTCCTGCCTTTCTGCACTTCCTTTTACATTCCAATTGACGCCCAGTTCTGTTCCATTTGTTTTCCGTTTGCATTTCGCTTCAATTACGGGTTCTTCCTCTACCTTTCTATCTGTCAATCTATCTCTCTATCTACACGGTGTATTACTTAATTTCTTATTTAATCCGATTTGCGTGCATTGAACTCTTTGCACTTTATTTTCGTCTCTTTCGTTTCTTCATCTCGGGGCCTCTTCAGCTAACCCTCCTCAATGTTGTTGTTATTTGTTTTTTTCATGTTTTACTCTCTTGTTCTTAATTATTTAACGAGTTTGTCTTTATTTTACCTCAAGCCTGTTCTCGGAATTCGTTGAAATTGAAAAGATATACAATATAATTTCTGATATTATAATTTAGATAGGAAAGTTAAATAATTGCGTGTTTTATTTCATGTATTATGTATTATAATCAATTTTATGTTGAATCTTTTTCGAGATGGTATTCCATTGAATATCAGCGTAGTTTTGCTGCCTGATTAGTTACAAGTGCTGGGAGTCGACTCTATAAGGTGATGAATCATAAGTAATAGAAAGAAGCGATTAGAAATTTGTAAGATTTGCTAATTGGACACGCTTAGCATGTGTGTTGCACTCTGACCCATTTTGGGGCTGGGGATTAGTTGGAGACAGGTGTGTGCCCCGTCTATAGCTGTAGTTCATTATGCGGCAAAAGGGGCTAGCGGTGCTTTTGCCACTTAAGAGAGCTTGGGAGACTCAACACAACACAAGCCAAGCCAATTCAAGCCAATTCTTTGGCAGAACAAAAGGTAGCAGGCAACGCCATTAGCCATTAGCCTGGCCCCATAGCATGTGGCCAAAAGTCATTAAAGACGAATATCTATTGAAATCAGCCAACAACGCAATAAAGCAACAACAACAACGACAGCAAAAAGCGGCAAACACGCCTTAAAAATATTTGAACATTTCTGCAGCACTTTCGCAAGAGTCTCTTGACCAGTTGTGGCAGCTTGGGAATGGAGAAGGGGAGGGCGAGGGAAGAGAGAGGGCTGTTACAGGGAGGGAGGGAGGGAGGCATGCTGCCACGACTAGTGTGCCTGTTAATTACGCGCTTATCAGTTCATTTCTCTAGTCTCCTCCCCTCCTGTTGCTTCGCTGGCTTCTGTCTGCTGGCTCCTCCCATCTGGCAATTATGTGGACCACATTCCTCTAGTGGGTTGGCTGTGCGCGATTAATCAGCACTGGATTCTGTAACACATCGTCATTAGATACAATTTCGAGCTGTAGCTGAGGATTGGCCAAACCCAACATGTTATTACCTGATTCGGACAGTCTATTTCTCCTGCTCCTTTGCCTCCTCATAATGATAACCTTTGTGTGCAGCTTGCGATCCCTGCACACTTTCTCCGTGAAGTCTAGGAGGCCGGCAAAGACCTCCTTAGTTCCTGGCAACCTTAGTTCCTGTTAACCTCAGCCACCCCATCTTCAAGCAACTCCTTCAGCTGGAAACCTTTAGTTCTTGTTTACCCTTCTCCTCGATAACCCCTATCTAACCCATTCTTCTGGTTACCCTTTAATCTTGCTTAACCTTCTGCTAGAGAAACCCTACCTAACCCATTCTCCTCCTTGCGCCTTTAGCTCTCATTGTATTATTGTTTTCCACAGAGGATTCAACTGCAGACGGCGCCTACTTTAGGCAATCTTTAATGCACGCATCGACTTTCTATTATTGCGCTTCCTGTCTAATGAGTTTTCCCTAACCCCTTCTCCCCCCGTCGCCCACCTGCAGCTGCCACCTACGTCTACGTACCTCGTCCATGGCCATGTCTACGTCATTGTCACTAAAATTGAAGTCGTTGGCACTAGCAAGTCGCTGTCCCCGTCCCCGACACCGTCGCCATCGCCTTTACCATGGCCCGACTGCATTTCCCACTCGCGACAGCATTTCATAAAGTTTATTAAACTTTAGCCAAATTGTTAAAGCGACAAACGCTTGCCCCCACCTCTCCCCTGCCACCCCTCTACCCTCTCGCTGTTAGTGGTACTGGTAGCGACTGCCTTCTTCCTCGTTCCCCTGCTCCCCCCGCCTGCTTGGTCCATTCACTTTTTGCGTTGGCCGCTGTAGGCGCTGCAAACAAGTTAATCAGCATTTTGGCCAGGTTTGCAGACAGATTCAGCTAAGACACTCGACGGGTTGATGCTGTGATTGTGGTTGTTGTTGT
This sequence comes from Zaprionus camerounensis, assembly GCA_018904165.1. Lineage (NCBI taxonomy): Eukaryota > Metazoa > Arthropoda > Insecta > Diptera > Drosophilidae > Zaprionus > Zaprionus camerounensis. The sequence goes on along the minus strand of JAEIFS010000479.1, from coordinate 13,074,613 downwards.
TGCTGGCAGTGAAAATGAAAATGGTACTGGGCCTGGGATGGAAATTGCATTTGTTGAGTGTGTTTTCCTTAAATGCTACTCAAAGAGCAATCACTGTCACACACACACACACACACACACACATGCACACTGGGAATTGATTACGACAAAACACTTAGCAAAAAGTTATGGCACATTAGGGAAACGTTTTCAAAACGAACTGATTTTCTCCCAAGGCGAAATCTCCGTTCACCTGTCGCCCTCTGCATAAATTCCGGCATAACTAAGCCGCGCATGCGCATTTGACTTAATTAGGAAAATGCACAAGTGCATAAGTTACCTCAACCGACAGCAACAACAACAACACGCTCCACACCAACAACAACAAGACATTAAACACATTTTTACAACGTCAGGCAGGCACGCTAACTGAAAGATATATCAGGCAGCTCTATCCGCACTGCTTGCACTTGTACCTCTCTCTCTCTCCCTCTCTTTCTGCCGGCACTGGCTGCACCTTTGGCAGCGGCAGAGCAATGCCTTCTAACGGTAAGCAGTCCGCGGGCCATTTGCCAAGTGGCGCCATTTGCATTGAAAGTTGTCTGACACGACGCGACGCATGCATTCTATCGAACTCCATTGGATTCTATTGCCCGTAATCGAAATCGAAATTCGCATAATCAAAGTCGCCGATTGGTATGCAGCGCACAACATAAACGAGCTCAGTACCGCATGCCAAATAGCCAAAGAAAATACCAAAACAAAGTTATCGATATACAGTTTCTATGATAGCTAATGCTAATTTTTAACTAAATAAAATATCGATCGCAAATTGTAGCAGCGATAGTTTGCTAAGAAATTGTTACAAATTATTTCGATATTTTGTTGTTTTTCTTCTCTACGTTTTGCTTAATGCGATTTGCATTGAATTTGGCACAAATTTTCCCGTTGTTGCAGTTGTTGTTGCTTGCTGGGTTGGGTTGCCACCAGGGCTGGTCGGGTTGGTCAGACGAGGGCACCTGTACGGTCAGCGCACAAATAAATCACTGAAAACTCAATTAACTTTTGCATTGCAGCAAGCTTAAGCATTATTTTTTGTTGGTGTGAACTCTCGCTTGCAATATTCGTTTTCGTTTTGGTCCAAGGCAAAGCGAGATACAATAAACGAGATACAAAGAGACGTAGAGACGCGAATGTGGGTCGACACAGGTGCGTGATAAGTCAAAGTGGGTCTGGCAGACACATGCGAACACAGACTCGATGGGGAAATGTGCGTTTGGTTCTTGCAGCTATAAGTAAACCTGATCTAAAGCTTTGATACTTTGGAAATATTGTCTGAATTGCAACAAAAACAACAACCTCAGCAATAATGGCAACAAGTGATTGGCCAAAAGACTGTGCAGGTTTGTTTGGCTGTCACATTCTATGTTTGTATTTCAATAGACCCAAAAAAAACTTTCGATTTCAAAATGCAACAAAGAGGGAAAACCTATGCATAAAGCTTGTTCCATTGTAATTGAACCAGTTCAAATCCAAATAAATTGCGAGTATCTTGGGGCAATCACAAAACTAGTTTTGGAACAACAATGAACAACAGCAACAACAACGGTTTAACAACAGTTTTCAATTGAAGTACGTCTCGGCCAGATTGCCAATTGATTTAGTTTATACGAAACGTAATTAATATGAAGTGAAAACCCAAAGACGCAGAGGTCTATCGATATTCTTTGAATAAAGAGACAAGGAAGAAGAATGAAAGATACTCTCTCGTACAGGGTATCGTGTGGGCAATCAGTTTGCTCAGTTTGTTGTATAACTTAACTGCAATTTGCCACAGAGAGGCAAATCTCCATTTGATTTAATCGCTGTTTTGTCTATTAACTGGCTAATAACCCAACGAATCGGAGTGTGGACTGAGGACTACGGACTGAAAACTGATTATGGTACATTACGACGTTAGCTTTAGTTTGGGTCGTTGTCTTCTCCAGAGACAGGGAGAGAGAGAGAGAGAGAGAGGAAGAAAGAAGTAAGAGGCAACTCTTATACGTGTACTATGCAGATTTACTCAAGTATCCTAACACGCCAGTTAAGATCATCTCATTGCTGAACATTCACTTTGCAGGAAAGTAAAAGTTCGCCAAGCAGGTTTATGCGTGTACAAACATGTCTTTGTTTTAGAATTTCATGGGTTCGCGCTGGGAAAACTTTCACAAGTGACAGAGTTGCTTACACAAGATATCAATGTAAACATGGATAAGTATAAACTGTATTATATAAGACAGATATATTATTATTTCCTACAGTTCGATTGTAATTTTCCTCGAGCGCTTCATCATTAATAATTTCCAGTCGAGGCTGAGCTCATCATCGGTTATGTCTCGACATGGAGGTACTCGCGTCTTTGCTATTTATAGCTCTGCTCATATTTTTACAGCAATGATGTGCGGGCTTTAGTTTTTGTACTGCCAAAAGAGCAGAAAGTCGATTACAAACAAAATTTGTGGGCACTCATGGTCGTAAATTAATAACGAAATTCGAGTGGAAAATGAGTGGAAATCTTGCCAAGTTTTGCCCAGTGCCATCTGGGAAATTGGCATCACTTTCAAGTTCAATGCAATGGGAAATTTTCAATTAGCTGGAGACAGGGAGAGTAGAGGAAAAAAGAAACTACCTCGGGTCCACTTGAAAGTGAATCGCCGACAGAGTAAAGAGTCGAATTGAGGAAGCGCTAGATACAATGGCAGAGGGGGTGGGCGAGGGGATATGAAATTGAAGTTGGAGATACAAATGCAGATAGAGACAGACAAGAGGCTTGTCAACCCGAAGCAACCTACGCGCTGACCGTTAATGGCGTTTTTGCGTTTCATTGAAGAAATCTCGTCTCGACGGACAGACATTTTGGACAATTTGGCAGCTTGTTGAAAGTGAAATGTGTGAAAATGGCTAATTAAATGCGGGTATAACTTCAGCAACTCATCTCCAGCCTCATCAACTTCAATAACTTTGCTCGCTTTTACCTGCGCCGTGGCAAAGAGTATTTTTCTATATCTCTATATTTAAGCATGAGATTTCGGTTTCGGTTTCGGACTTGGGATTTTCTCTCGTCCAACAGCTAATTATGAAAACACGTTCGCTGCCTCAGTCTTTTGTTTTTTCCCCTTTTCAGTTCTCTTCCGTCAGTTTATTGACTGCTCAAGTAACAAGTAGCCGCAGCCCAACGTGGCGTATGATTGCTCTGTTTGTTTTTTTGCTTGTTCTCTCCACACACCCTGCCTTCCCCCGCCGTCTGTCCTTCTCATTCGAAAATGCGCAGCACGTAGTTGTAATTACGCGCCAAGTTTGTTGCCTAAGTCTTTTGTCTAATTGCTCGTTCAGCAAAGAGTTTTACATGACATTTAACGGCGACACAGTTAACTGATTCAATACTGTAAACCATATAAGGTATATGTGATTTAAATTTACATATTTAATCCAAACAAAAAATTCCTTAAGAAACTTTAACTTTTGCAATCTGATTATGATCAAGAGAAATTCCCTAACTTTAGGGAGGAATTGACTAATTGGCAACAACAAAATGACAGCAAAAATACAATGAAAATTTTTGAGTTCTTAGAAATGCGCGAGTATATAATATATGCAAAGCGCGAAACTGGTTTTCAACTCAACTGTTCCGAATTTCATGAGCCAAAATTGATTGAAATTGTTAGAGACCGATTTGAAAACTGGTTTTCAATCGTAACTGTGCTGAATTTCTCAAAGATATCTGCGATTCAGCGACTTTGCTTTAATCGGCTGCTTAGACTAGTTCTGCCAAAAGGTTTACAATATTTATTTAAACTATGTAATTGGGTCTGCTAACGCATAATTAGGCAGACAGTTCATTGACATGTCAGCTAAGCTGAGGAACTGGGATCAGATCTTAGGCTGCTGTGGGATGTACCACATATAGTAGAGCAGAGTTTCCTTATTTTCTTTTCTATTTCGACTGTCTCAAGGTTCTAGTTACATACGCATTTTGGCATTCAATAGGCGTGTTTACTGCGTACCTATTAATATACAAACGTTCTCTGAGCACTCTCAGGTGGTTCCATGATCTCTGGGCAGGTGAGGTGAGCTCGCAATTGTTGTTGGCTAATTGAATCAAATGCGCCTAGGGTATGTACAAGCGCATACCATACTATGTCGGCTATTTCACGTTGTTGTTGTTGCTGTTGTTGTTATGGTTCTGTTTAATGTCTGCTACAACAACATTACAAAAAAGCAACAACGTTGTTTGATCTTTGTTATTTGGCTCGTTGTGCCATTTGCGTCGTGCTGTTGTTGCTTTTTACTTGTGGTTGCAATGCAGAAACTAAAAGTGAACGTGTCTGTGTGTTGTTGTTGTTGTTGCTGGTGCCGCTGCCACTGCTGCTGCTGCTGCGGTTGCCACATTGTGTGAGCAGCGCTTGCGGCGCTGGGCTCTGTATATGTATTTGTATTTGCTGCTGTATCTCTATCTGACAGATATTCAATCTTCATCTCCATCAAAGCGTTCGTCAAACGTGTTTTATTGTACACAAGAGCCGCGCTATTTTCTGATCTCTGATTTCAGTTTTCAGATTTCTTTCCCAGTTCCTTCGACTTGGTATTTTTATTGTCGGTAGGTACTCTTCTCGCACTTGCCCCCCTCGCACGTACTAGAAGTTGTTGTTGATCACCCCGGCCTGGCTTTGGCTTCAGCTTCATCGTCACGACAACTCAACAGCCGCCGCCGCCGCCGACAACAACAACAGCGACGACGACGACAGCTCAAGGTCGCATTCCTTGGGGCTGACGCAGTCATTCAATAATTCTCTCTTATTTGAATTGTTCTGTACTTGGATTTATGTGATAATTTATTAGGATTTGCCATTCCCAAGAGACCTGTACAGTTGGTCGAGGCGGCTTGTGTGCGCTCTAGGGTATACAGTGGGTTATTCCAGCTTGAAGAACCATTCCTAGTAAAGAAAAAGAAATGATTCGCATAATGGCAACAATATAAACTGTTTCCTTACTATCCTCGCATGTTGCTAATCGTTTTGGCATAATTCTCCTGCATATTCTCTTGAAGAAGAAGTGAACGCAATGTGCTTTCCAAGTCAAGCTTAGGTTAGCCTCGGTTCGGCTTGGGTACAGTCCCACCCACCGCACGTCGTCGTTGTGTCGCCAGTAAATTGCAGTGCGCGCAGATGAAGCCGGGACGGCACTTTGAGATGCCATCTGCACCTAATTTATGACGACTTCGCTCTCAACAACAGCAACAGCTTTCTGGGATTCCAGAAATGCGGCAGCTACGTGCGCAACGCTGCCAAATGAAGTCACGATCGAGTCCGGGTCCAACTCGCCCATGGAGAGGCGGTGCTGCTGAGGTGTGGCCAATTGCAAGGCGACTCCAGCAGTGGCAGCAGCAGCAGCTGCGCCAGTGGGTTAATAGAACGATGCCTCTGACTGCTTTGCTGTTGCACGACTTGACTATACCCTCTAGATTGCAAATTTAATACTGAAAGTGAGCAACCTGACCTGTATTGCTTTTTTTAAATCAAACGTTTTTTTTACGATAGTTTGAAATGATTTGTTTTAATAATCGTCCTGCCGCCACATATATTTGATTTCAATGGAATCGTTCTAATTATCGTCCTGCCACCACTTAATTTGCATATTCCGAGTTATCGATTGCCGCCTTGTGATTTAATCAATGTTTAATTTAAAAATTTAATCTTATAATCGACGCTCCACCACATAATGTGCATATTAATCGTTATCCTGGGTTATCGATGCACGGCTTATTACGTTGCAATAAATTGTCAATTACAAAATTAAATCGTTTACAAATCGGTAAATTGCTCAATACATTCGATATGTAAACACTTCATCGATACTGCAGATATTATCTATAGTTTAAAAACTATTTTTAATTTACATTGCTTATCTTTGTGCTTTTTTTCATGGAGAGTTGCTGGCAACACTGGATATCTTCTAAAAAACTTAACCTCACTAATGCCCCCACCTGCATCCTCCCTTGGCAACCAATCTGCACCATCGGCTGATTGCAATTTATGCGCATTGTGCACAAAAATGTGTAAAATCAGCCAATTGGCATCAATTGCTTCAGTTAAGCGGGAACAGCAAAAACAGCAAGAGGCAGGGATATGTAAATCTCCCTTGCTGCCCCCCTCGGGCAGGCAGGTAGGCCGCCTTGAGTGCGGTTCGACAGTCCGAAAGAAAATAACTTTAACTTTTACTTTCACTGTCAATAATTCGACTCGCTGCGGCGTTTGCCTCGTTGCCCCTCAATTTGCATTGGGCCACATGGTTATTGTTTTGTTTTTGTTGTTGTTGCTGCTGCTGCTGCTGTTGTTGAAGTTGTTTTTTTGCTGTTATGTCTAAGACTCATTTGCAAACGTATCTGCCGGCAATTTGCCCATGTCTGTGCATTGTCTGCAGCAATCTTTAGAGCTCAGTCCTCAGGCTGCCTCCCCAGCCCCGCCCAGCACAGTCTGCCGTGCCGTCACTCTCGCATTTGATTTCATTTTCACAGCACAACAGGCAACAAGTTTTTGTGCTCACACACGTGTTCACATGTGCTGCAATTTGATCGTCACGCCGAGATCTCTGTTCAGTCAGTTACGGCAAATGTTAATGATGAGCATTTGATAATAACAGCCTCAGTACCTCAGCTTTAGACACAGCATCATCATCAGAGTTAGCCACAGCACCCTCTCCCGCAGCAGCTGCAGCCCCCTGCCCAAGTCCAGCACCAGCCCTGTTTAAACACCAGTGTCAGTCTCATACTGAGCCCCTGCCTCATGCTGAGTTCCATTCGTACCCCTGCCCTAGCTGCAAATGCCAGTGTCAGCCTCTTTGTCAGCCAAACGCACTAGCCTTAGTCCCATCCCCAGCTCCATTCCTAGCTATCCTCTATCCTCCTCTATCTGCCACCCCATCTCCATCTACAGTCTCTGCCCCTCTCCATCTCTAGCCTCATCTTCTGCCTTGACTTCAAGTTGATTGTCTGTAAAATTGCTGTTGATACTCCTCGATTTTCTTTAATTTTTGGCGAAAGTTGTTAAAAGCCTTGTTCAATTTGTGGGAATCTGTCGAGTCCACAGGAAGAGCTGAAGAGAGTTGACATTTACATTGCTGGCCAATCCTACAGCTCTTAATTAACAAATATAGCATACTATATATAATAATAAATGACTGTACATTATGATTATTAAATTAGTCAGTGGCGCGATTGGAATTCCATTAGATACTGCGCTTATCATGGCCAGCCGAACGAGGCAAGTTTTTAGCTGCAGCTGGCGTCGAACTTAGCCAAGTTAGCCTTGTTCTTAATAGCTTGAACATTGTTTTTGCATAGCAGACTCGCAATTAACGCTGCCAGGCACCCCATAAAGTGCAGTTCGCTGCTCTCTGAGCATCTGCAGTGGGAGGAGAGACAGCGATTCTCAGGGTATCAGCTGACAGTGTTGACCGCAGAGTTGGCAACCTTGCGAATGCTTGTGGAATGCAGCATGCAGCATGCTTCGCCAGGTTCGTTGTCTAAGTCTTTTGCTCGACAACGAACTTCTAACTGGGCCGCATTGGGGCGTGGCTTACTAACCAAACAACTTTCTTTCCCGATTTCCGAAACTCGACGCCTTAGTTTGTTCACTCTCACTTGGCGCTTACACACACACACACACACACATATTCAGATTGTTTATCTAACTTGCATCTTTAAATATTGAAATACGTCTGGCACTCGTAACATTTCCGATTTGTATTCGTCTTCCTCTTCGTATTTTGTATTTCATTTCATTGTTATCATTCCTCTCCATCGACTCGTGTGGCTCTTCATTTATTTTCTCTCGACTTGTCGCGCTGTATGTGAGACCCGCGCCCACGTAATCACTGAAAGTGGCTTAGGCCTAGTGCAAACTCTATTTTGGATGGCAGCACAATGACAAACTAGTTGATACCCTGTATATAATTTAAAGAATGCTTGCAGTAGCTTTGCAGACACCAAACTATAGTGAATAATTACGATTGTTTCGAATATTTAGAATGGAATACAACGAATAAAAGAGAAGAACCATCGATACATCGTTCCGAATACCAGAAACCTTTAATCTATTCAAATTGTCATCGATTGTTTCTCCGATTTCAAGTACAGGGTATATTCTTGCACTGGCTTTGTTTAAGAACTTAACAACGAGACATTCAAATTTGAATTCCATTTGTTGTCAGTGCTATAAATTTAATATTCAAAGTTAATTTTCAATTTCAGCACGAATAGATATTCCCATAAATAAACCACATAAATCAGAGCTATCGGTTGACCGAAACCGAACCGAACCAAACCGAACCGAACCAAAGTCGCACTCGAGCTCATTAGTAATCAAAAGTTGTGCAACGACCAATGAATTCTGATAGTAAGAAGGGGATAGAGAGGGGGATACATAAAGAGAGACACTGAGTGAGAGAGAGAGAGAGAGAAAGAGAGACAGCGATAGAGAGACAGGTTTGCACAAACGTTGCACAACCGCAACACTTGCGACCGTGTGGGCCGCAATTGGAGGGTGTCTGCCACTGGGAATGTGGCTGCCACAGCGGGCCACAACGCCTTGCCTAGACACCGACTCTGGCTTCGGTTCGACTTGTTTATGTTGTCTTAATGGCTGTTTGCCTCCGCTCTTTAGCGGCAATTTAAATATTTTAGCCGTTTTCTTTCTGTTTTGAACGCTTCGTGCACTGCGCACTCTACATACCCTGCAACGGCATTTTACTGGGAATTAGGACGATATTAACCTTCAGGGTCTTCTCTGATATGTTCCTCTTCTTTATGACTGTAGTAGATAGAGATTTGATTCATTATCTGCATGTTAAATTTTTTTAGCGGAACTTGTGTACATTATTCAAGAAGTGTATTTTAAATTTGTGTTTCATCACGTATTTCCCTCGTGTTTCTTTTGTCAGCTTGTTTAACTTTTATGACCGTACAAAATATCTTAAAAATGTATGTTTCGCTTTTGTTTCGAGACATATTCATTTCTATGCTCTGTTTTGTTTTCTATATCTTTTGCATATCTGTACCTATATCTTCATCTGCATATGAAATTTCTGCATCGAAATTTGTCATTTCAAAAAGAGCATGCTAACTTCGCCATTCTTGAAGTATTCTCGTCTTCCCTGAGTTGCTATTGTTAACTCGTTTATCTCTTATGGATCTACAAAACTTATTAAAGATTTCTACTGTTTTCCATTTATATTTCGCGACATATTCATGATGGGTTTTGTGCTTTTCTGGGCTTTGCAAAACTCATACAGAAGTATCTCAGTAGACAGCAGATTTGGGAACTGTTTAAGCAGGCTTGGAGGAAGATTTCTTCACTTTAATTTTGCCACCACCCGGTGTCGACTTCTTGCGTCCATTAAGCTTGGTTTTGTTGGACAAATTGGTAAGGGGCTTCGGCTTCTGTACCTTGGCCTCAACGCGTATGTAGAGATCGTAGTTAAAGTCGCCGCACGATTTTCCTGTAGATGGATATATATTACTATATAAACTAGTTGAATGATAGAACGTATGATAGGATACCCCAGCACATTTCTTCGCCACAGGACTCGCAAGTGATGAGGCGCGTCTCCACAATTCCCGACTTGTTTTTGATTTTCTTAATGCAGTTGTTCAGGGCGAACTCGCGTCTATCCCTGGCTTCGGTCTTCAGTTCCAGTTTACCCATCTCGACCATGCGACTGAAGTACTCCTCCTCTTGCTTAGACTTGGGCCGCAGAGTCGTCAACATCTTCCAGTCAATGGGCACGGCGCACAGTTCCATTAGCAACACATCCTTCATTTCGCCAGGCACAGGTTCCGCATAGGTGTAGAGTGTCTCTCGCTCCCCGTTGCTCTTGAGCAGCTTACGCATCTCCTTCTTGGGCATCTTAAAGCCGTAGTCCTTCTCGCGTATCTTTATCTCCTCAGCACGTACCTTAATAGGTCTCATCTTGTAGTCAGGCACCTTCTCCATGAGTCGCTTGAACTCCTCGGTCGATTGGATGTTGCTGCGACTTAGATCGAGCACAGGCACCACAGTCTTCTTCTTGGCCAGCAAATCGTCCAGTTTGCTCATCTTGCTAATTTTCAAAGACTTGTTAATGTGCACAAGTCAGTAAAGTCTCCTAATATCGACCAAATAGGCGTTTGTAGTTTGTGGTTGTCAAGGTAGTGTTTTTCAAATTTGGTTGGTATTTCTGTGGTATATTTGTATTTTGCTTCATTATATTTTTATATATTTAATATAATTCCTATCAACTAGGTAATTATTATTTAACTAATAAGTAGTATTCTTATAAGTTATTGTTATATTTTGAATCATAAACAAAGGGTTATGTATTATCGATATCCTTTAATCATAGCGAAAGCTAACCAGCTGCATGTGTGCTCTCATCGATAGTTGGTGATCAGGAAACAGGAAGATTTGCGATGATTTAAATATCGATAATACATGCAGATTAATTTCAATGCCAATTAGTTAGGTGTTGCCAGATCTGCATAAGTAAAATAAATGATATAAAATAATAAATGTATTGTTAAAAGAATCTATCTTAGTCTTCTACTCACCTTGCTTTATCTTCTCTTCTTCTTACAGTGCCTGCCATTTTAACCAAGGAATACAACGTCGCGGCATATTTCGAACACAGTGGGGGGAAAAGCCCGTCGAAGTCGATGAAAACAGTTGGCTCGTTTATCGCGTTGTTCAGCATTTAATTTAGTTTACGTTACGTGGCTGCCGAAAAGAAAGTCACGACATTATCAAAACGAGATTTCCAAGATTCTGCGCCGAAAGTCAAAGTTACAAGCCCGGTACATTCCGGCCCGGTTCAACGTCTTTTTTTGTGCGTACGTGTGTGAGTGTGCGCGAGTCTGTGTGTGTGTGTGCAAGCGTGCCACTTTAGAAAGTGAAAATCGAGTGCAACTCCAAAATTCGTGTTCGATTCCAGTTCGCCTCACTGGAACTGGGCGCTGCAGCTGAAAGTGAATCTCAAACCACATCTGGGTACCTGCTACAGTAGCTGCTATCTGTCTTCGCCCCGCTTCCGTTCAATACTCAGTGCCGGTCGTCGACTTGGCGATAAGGCATAAACGTACCTACATCCCGCATCCGATCAGCCGAAGACAGGGCTGCAACAACAACAACAACAATGGAGGCCGAAGAAATAACAAAACTCGTCGATGGCGTTTATAGGGTAAGTTTGTGGTCTCTTTCTCTCCATGCATTTTCTGCTGTGCTAGTTTCAAGTAGCTTAAGAGGTAATAAAGAAACTCAAATGGACTTTTTTATGGCCCTTCGGCAAAGCGTGCGCAAACAGTGCCAGAAGCCAGACGTGAGGAAGCCCAAGAAAGAAAATAAAACAGTTTAGATGAAGTTGAAAAATATCTACTTAGCTTAAGTAAAACAAGAAAGCCGATCTATTCACGTCATGCCGCAGGTTTTATACCCTGCAGAAATAGAAAAAGAATGTGAATATATCAGACTATATATTATATGAAGTTCGGTCAAGGCTGAGCCACAACTCATTATGTTTGAGTCTGAATCTAAATTAAATCTGGCAAATTAATTTACACAACAGTAGAGACCGTAAGGTAATTTTCTTATGTAACCGACCGAAAGCAGCTCGGAATATGACATGCGAACGGCGTGAAGGCCATTTCTATTAAGCGTTGTTCAACTAATTTCGTATTTTCTGAGCTCCCCTAATGGTGCCAACGATTCAAAACGATTTATTGCAGTAAATGCAGTAGATTACTATGAAAGTAGAAGGGGAGAGCAGCCTGAAGACTTCATACTCTTTAAACTTGTAGATATAACAAACATTCATATGCTACCTATATATATGCAATTCTGTCTTTGAAAAGTTTAGGAATTCGTTGAAGAAAAAAAAAAATATTTAACATTTATCAACAACTTAATTTGTTCATGCCTAAGCCCAAAGTTTTAAGGTTGTGCACTGCAAAAGAGACAAAACATATGCATAAATATTTACAGCTCATACAGAGTTTATGTAGATTTGCCCGTAGTTTCGCCCGTTTGGTGTTTGTCGGCTTTAAAAAGCCATTAGAAAGCGAATTTCGGTGGCCGAAAATGCAAGTTTGGTCACGACCTGACACCGTCGCGACGGGCTAAGAGGCATACCTCGTATACCTAGTATTTCTTGCTTATTGTTTTGGGATTTCTGTTTGCTCTTTCTATGTTTCTTTACTGTTTCGACGGTCACATAACGAACGGTACGAAACCGCACCAACAAGTTCAATTGCGTCTGTGCCACACGTTGCAAGCTGCAGTTGCTGCAACGATGGTGGGCAAAAAGACTCTGAGACTTTGCCAGCTTTTTAGCTTCTTTTGTGGCATCTGCCAACGACAGAGCGAGAGATAGAGAGAGAGAGAGACAGGGCGAGTGGGGGTCAGGGGGAGGCTTGTTGCTGCAGCTCGGGCGTTGAACATTTCGCGCATCTATTTCATTATGCAACTTTAAGTTTTCACAACTTGCAGCATTATTTTGTTTTTGTCTTTTCGTGTTTTTCGCGGTTTTCAGCTTTGAAAATTGCGGAAATCTGTGAATTTGTATATATGTATGTGTGAGTGTGTGTTGCTTTCGTGTTGCACATGGTTGCATTTTCTTGACTCGAACAACATTTGCATTTTGCTTTTGTTTCTCGTATTTTTTGTCACAGCTCGAAGAAAAACTTATTTAATTATTGTGACAAATTCGTGGAAAGACTCAGGAAACGAACCTGTTTGGGAGTACCACAATTCGGTGAGTCTGCAACATGGCTGTGGCAGGCATATTGGCATGTTTATATACCTGCTCCTGCCCCATGTGATGCCGGAATATTTCAGTTGGCGCGTATTAATCAAATAACTTCCTCATTTATGCGCATATAACATATAACTCTTTTCTTCGTGATTATATATTTAATTTCCCCATGATTTATCTCTGTCTTATGTCAGGCCTTCGCCAGCTTGATAGCTGTGCGTCAATTAAATTGTGAGTGGGGCATTATGCAAAACCTGATGCTGTGTTTCAAATAAATCAGCTCGAGTCTCGGCGGTTCTAAACTTGTTAGCAGAACACAAAACTTGAAACCTTTTTGTGCCAATTTTGGAGCTTTCTAATGGGTTTTATAGAGCTTGTTTAAGCAGGCTCAGAGATCAAAGGCACAGCCTAAAGTGGTCTTAACTTAAGTCTTGAATACATTTTGAATGTTTAGGATATTACAGAGTACCCTCAGTTCGATTGCAGTCTAGGTGTTCTTGATTGAAATAACTTTCTAATGTTTAGGGTAGAGCTGAAGAAACATACGAGGTTTGCTTGGGTTTTTCATATGAACATTAACGTTTCTCCAGTTCTAGTTTAGGATATTCCAGCACACCCTCAGTCCAGTTGTACTCCTGGTGCTTCTAGCCACTCCCCAAGTTATACTTCGCCTCCATTTTCTGAGATTTGCGACACATTTAGCATTCCATTCGGAATCGAAGCTAAGCTGCCCCTAGACAAATGTCCAGCTGTCTGTGTGTGAAGCCACTCAAAAGCAGCGCAGCAGAACGAAAAGAGAAATTAAGAGAGAAAGAAAGATAGAGAAAGAGAGAGAGAGAGAAGCATTGAAAACAATAGCAAATCGAGCCACTTGCCAAGGACAGAGTAGGGAGGTGGAACTGCAGCAGAGATCTTGGTTTGAGAAGGCAACAGACGAGGCAGACGCAGAGGCAGAGGCGTTGTGGCACTTCTAAGGCTGCTGCTGCATTAGAGAGCAACTGGGCGAGAGTGGAAAGACGGGGGCAGCAATAGGGACAGAGGCAACGACGTCGCCTCAGACTGGGCCAAATGGAACTGGGTCGACGAACGCATGAGAGTGAGAAAGGGGTGCGCAGGGCAGAGCAGGGGACAGGACCGAGGGAAGCCTCATGAGTCGACAGCGTCTCGCGCAATTCTTCAACATATTTCACGGACTCTAGGCAAAGACGAGCACAGAAGGCGCTGCAGAAGAGGAGGTGCAGAATAGGTGCTGCAGGAGGGGCACCCCTGCATAGTAGATGACGTTGCACAGGCGTTTTTAACGTTTAGTTATGGTCGCTGTCTTGATGTTGTAGTTGGTGTGGATCTTGTGGTTGTTGTGGTTCTTGCTGCTGTTGATGTCTTTCCTCTTGGGTGTTTGCAAACATTTTAGGTAGTCAAGAAGAGCAGGAATATTCGCTTAAGGCTGAAGGCTGTAAAAGATAAAGATAGATTAATAAAAAGAAAAAGATATCGTAGAAAGGGAGGTGTGTAGTATAGGGAAGTATATTTTTCCACTTGTCGTTGTTGTTGTTGTTATTGTCAGCAAGGATGTCGCAGTTATTGTTGCCTGTTGTTAACTTAAAATATGTTGCATGCATGCCTATCTCAAGCTGGGTGTGACCAGTCCCATACACACATACACACACCCGCCAGTCACAATTGCCCCCACAGTTAACTAGCTAGTTGGCCCACTCTGCGATTCAGTTTTGTCTGGGATATGAGCAGTAGCCATGCTATAATAGTTAGAGCACTCTCTGTCCACCCCCAGAGACAGGGTATAACATTACATGTGCCTAAGCTGCGATTAGAGGCAACTGCTGGGAGCACTCAGGTGTGGGGCGCAGTTTATTTGGGTTAAACGCTCGACCAAAGCGATTTGCGTGCGCGATAATTGTTGCGTCAGCGGAAAAACTTGGAGCAGCTGACAAGGTGGGGCTTTGAGGCAAGAAAATGTATATGGAAATTACAATTAGTTGGATTAGTTAAAAGTAATTTGTGAAATTAAAAGAGCACAACCTGCTCAACAGCTTTGAAAGTGGGAAAGTCTCTCTGGGAGTGATATCTCAGTCAACATGGGAGTAACTTCACCAAGTTGGATTCTTGGGATGGGGTAAGGAGCACACTAGCCTTATCTGAAGTACCCCATATATGCAAATGGAACTCAAATTAAACCTGAGACCATGTCAGGGCTGATACTTCAAATCACATGCGGACTAATTAAACAATCCAAACTGAATATACGAGGGTCGTTTGATAAGTCCGTGACTTTTTGAATAAAATATATTTTTTTCGTCAAAGAAGCGTTTTATTTCTCAACATAATCTCCTTTTAGCTCTATACATTTAGTCCAGCGTTTTTCCAATTTTTTTATTCCTTCCAAATAATAGGTTTTCTCAAGGCCCTCAAAATAGTCGTTTGTTTCTGTGATGACCTCTTCATTTGACCCGAATCTCTTACCGCCGAGCCATTTCTTCATGTTTGGAAACAAAAAATAGTCACAGGGGGCTAAATCTGGAGAATATGCTGGATGGGGTAGCAGTTCGTAGCCCAATTTATGAAATTTTGCCATGCTGACTACACACGTGTGCACCCGTGCATTGTCCTGATGGAACAGCACTTTTTTTTCGCCAAATGCGGTCGTTTCTGCTTCAAATCAATATCGAATCTGTCCAAAAGCTCTGAATAATATTCGCCGGTGATCGTTTTACCCTTTTCAAGGTAATCGATGTGAATGATACCTTGTGCATCCCAAAAAACTGTGGCCATGACCTTGTTGGCCGACAGACCCACCTTGGCCTTCTTTGGTGCACGTTCACCCGGAGAAACCCACTGTCTTGATTGTTCTTTGGTCTCTGGTGTGGTGTGGTGGATCCATGTTTCGTCTACGGTAACGAAACGGCGCAAAAATTCGTTTGGATTGCGGTTGAACATCGCCAAACACTCCTTTGAAATGGTCACACGGTTGCGCTTATGGTCGTGTGTGAGCAATCGCGGCACCCATCGCGCGGAAAGCTTTTTCATGTCCAAATATTCATGTAAAATGTGATGTACCCGTTCAGTTGAGATGCCTACAGCCTCAGCTACCTCACGCACTTTCATTCTCCGATCATCCAATATCATTCCATGGATTTTGTCGACGATTTCTGGCATGACGACCTCTTTTGGGCGACCTGAACGTTCGGCATCACTTGTACTGGTACGACCACAACGGAACTCAGTAAACCATTTCTTAACCATTGAAATTGATGGTGCAGAGTCCCCATAATATTTATCAAGTCTTTCCTTGGTTTCGGTGATGGATTTTTTACGCAAAAAATAATGCTTAATTAGCACACGAAATTCACTTTTTTCCATTTTCGTTAAAATTCACGAGATCGTCTGCTTTCAATGCCTATAAAACGCAAACTAAGAAACGCAGCTTTCTCAAAATTTTACAGTCAGCTGTTAATCGATAACTGCTGACAGGAGCAGTGTTGTATTTAGAGCAGGTGCGCGGCAAATACAAAAAGTCACGGACTTATCAAACGACCCTCGTAAATTAAACATTTTACGGATCTTGCTCGAGCTGCGATAAGCCGCCACACTTGAAATAAATCATTAAAGCAAACACACTCGCATAACTCGATGGGGAATCATATAACTTGCGCACGACCTTGAAGTTACTCGTCCGAGTCTCGAGTGAGTTTGCGTTTGCGTTTGAGTGCATTCATTGATTCATTCCCACGCCTTGCAGCCAATAAATTTTGTAGAAATAAACGCAAATTTTTGTGTGCTGTTTGCCAATCTAATAAATATATATATATATATATATTGTAGTAGGTATATTTTCCTAGATATATTCACAAATATTTGGCACCCATTGTTCTCGCTGGGGAACAGAAACTGGAACTGTTTTCCAGACTCATTTTCGACACTTTGTTGCTAATTGTTTTATTTTTGTGTGAGTGCGAGCACTCGCACTGGCACTCATTGTATTCGTTGTAGTCGTGAGTGCTTCGAAGGCAGGCCTTGTTCACATTTGGCGCGCGGAAATGATCTTTAAGCAAAATTGTTTGTTAAATAATAAATTGTACTCGAACAGGTTCGAAAGAGGCAGCTCCCTTCGTGCTCCCCAAACTGGAGGACAGTGGAAGGCTTTGTGAGTCACTCGCAAATGTTAAGTGGGCCGCATTGTTTCTCGCATGCTCAGACACGCCCAGAATCACCAAGTGATTAGTATGTGCGTGTGAGCAAGCTGTGTATACCCTGCGAAAAGGTCAGGAATAAGGTATATTTATTTATGGCAGATTCTGCCATGAAGTAACAGTATGAACAGAGTGATAAAGATTAGATACACACATCAAATTCGATAGCTTCATATTTTCTGTACGTAGAAACTTTAAATATACTACATGCATATTTATTATAAAGTAAACTGGCTAGGATTGCACTCTAAACACAGAAGTTATTTAGGAATTATATACAGTGTCGATATATTTATTCGTTGGTCTCTTAAGGTGTGCAGGGTATAAGGAGCCTTAGGCTAAACTCATTTAAAACTGTGATGAAGTCATCATCAAGTAAGTTCATCATTAAATTCAACATGAAGGTTCCTGTAGAGCCTGAGCAAACCTATTTCAAGTGCTGCGTGTCATGCCTATGCAACGGGATTTATGCGTTTATTATGCTAGGTCATCATATTATAAAACAAAAGTCTATTCTGTGCATTGTAGGGGGATCAACGCTTGGAAAGTCTCTACACACTCCCAAGTGTGCGAGCGAGAAAGTTAAATGTGGTCAGCTTACTTCAGTTGTTTCCATTTGGAACTGACATCATTCGTAAACCGGGTACTCATCCATTGTATTCAAATGCACTTGTAATTCTAATGAATAAGTAATTGTCGAGTTGTCAACGATCTGTTGGAATTTCGTAATATCAAAATGAAACCTTCAATTAGTATTATCGAGACAAACATGCATGCGATGTATAATCTCTATAAGTATGATCAGTAAGACGACTTTAATCCATCTAGCTTGTGTTGCGGCACAGCTGGAAAGTTTTCCAATTTACCGATTCACTTATTGAGACCCCCAGGCCTCCCCTTCCACCCCGGCCCACTGGTTGAGTGTGCAGGTGCATATGGAGATGGGTGGGGGGAACTAATGATGTATGCAGATGTGGCTGGGATATCTGTGGCGGGACTTGCACAACGATTTGGCTTAGCCATGCCATGAAAACATTACGCCAAATGGATGGAGGGGAAAGTAATGAAACCAAAAGCGAAGAGAGAGATAGAGAGAGAGAGGCAAACTTAAATGATTTGTCGTTCGGAATGCGCAGTAGCTCATAAATTAAAATGCATAATTATTGTTAATTATCTTACATATGTTAATTATGGTGAACTAATCACAATAATCCATCGATGCAATTGCAGAATATACTCGATAGATTCAATCCTGGAGCGCGGCAGCTCATCGCGGCAGGCAAGAGTTACCTGAAGGCGTTGCACGGTAAGCATCACTGGCTGGCTATAGTTGTAGTACACATATATACATATATATCTAGTCTATATGGTAACACTAATTTGCAACACCTTTTGTGGCTCTTCGTGCAACAGGTGCTGCAACTGCCTCGCGGCTATTCAATGAAGCATTGGCCAAGATTGCGATGAACGCGCAGCAAAGCGGAACGGGCGATATTGGTAAGACTCCACAAAAACAGAGAGAGAGAGAGAGAGGAGTGGGGGGGGGGGGTATAGAGAAATGGAGAAAGATCTAAACTCTTCTACACTTGCAGGTTCGGCTTTGATGAGCGTGGTGAACGTGAACAAGGAAATACAGGAGCAGCAGATGAATATTGTACGTAAGATGAAGAGGAAGAAGCTTCCTCTCCCAATGCCTCACTTCCCCTAACTGTCTTCTCTTGCCCCACAGCTGAAGGCATTCTATGTGGATCTGCTGGTGCCATTGGAGACAAACCTGGAGAAGGACACCAAGGTGGTGCAGCACGAGCAGAAGAAGTTCCTGCAGCAGCACAAGGTGCGCATGGAGAGCTACCAGAAGGCGGTGTCCACAATGAAAAAGCAGCGCAAGAAAAAGGCAACGCCCGAGAACACCGAGAAGGAGCTCAGGGTGAGTCATTAAACTCCCTACTTGCATTAGCTGAATGATTCGACTTGTGCTTCCACAGAGCTTGCAACTGCTGGAGGATCAGAAGAAGAAGCTGGACGTGTTCTGCGATCAGAGCTACAAGAACGTGAGTCTCTCCTGTCCAAGCCTCTTTATTCATTCCTAATTGAATGCACTCGTTCTCAGGCCATGACACAGGAGCGTCGTCGCTATGGATTCGTGCTGGAGCGACAGTGTTCCATAGCCAAGCACTGGATGGCTTATCACAGCACGGGCAAGACGGTAATTGATAGCAATTTGGAAAATTGGCAGGAAATTGCCGCCTCTCGCGAGGTGATACCGCCGACAGCATACGAAGGCGGCAACTACAGCACTACAAGGCGACTGGTGAGTCAGAGCTGCACAACCCTCCCTGCCTGGACTGCACCCAGTGCGAGCTTTATTTCATTCCCATTAACATTCCCTTTTTGTCAGCAGGAACGCATTAAAGACACGGATGATGAACAGATACACGGACACGGCGCGCAGTTGAAGAAATCGCGCAGCATTGATGCTCCCTATGGCGATATGCGCACGCTGCACGAGCGGGAGAGCCTCGGCACGGGCCCTGGATCGGCGCACTATGCACAGAACTCGTTGCCGCGTGCCAAGTCCGACTTCAATCTAACCTTGGCTGGCAATGCCACGCTGACAGGTGAGATCAATCTGGAATAATCCAAGCAGAGATTCACTTAAGTAGCTGAGCTTCAATCCACAGGCAGCAAGCATAAGATCATTGAGGAGCAGTCGCCGCACGCTGAACTGGAGCGTGGCGATCAGCGTCCACTGGTGAAGGCACTGTATGCCTACATGCCGTCGGGAGAGAATCAATTGAGCTTCGAGGAGGGCGACCGCATTGCGCTGGTGGGTGCCAAGGCCAAGGGTTGGCAGTTTGGGGAGAATCTGCGCACGCAGCACTTTGGCTGGTTCCCCGTCGCCTACACCAATGCGGAGAGCGTTGAACTAGCACCCACTGGTGGTGGCGGAAGGCGCTACGAGAACATGCACATGAGCTACGAGCGAAGCGGTGCCAGCAACGCACTGCGCAGCTACCACGACCAACAGCAGCAGCAGCAGCAGCAGCAGCAACAGCAGCAGCAGCAATACGAGGCGCAGTTGGAGCTGTTGGAGAGCGATGCCAGCTATCGCCGCAGACGCAACCACAGTGCCGAGGAGTCCTCGCCCACGCGCATGTTTGGGGACACAATCAAACAGCACCAGAGGAAGATTCGTGCCGGTGCCAATCCACGGCCAGGACCGCCGCCCACGCTGCCAGCGCCAGTGCCGAATGGACAGAGCCAGCAAGGCTCCAGAATGTTGAACAGCTCGCAGAGCTTCTGTGCCACAAATGGCGTGCCAGCTGCAGTGGAGCGACGCAAGCAGAAGCTGTTGAATGGCGTCCAGGTAGGACGCACCACGAACTCTCGTCCAGCACAGGCTATTAACCTTCCTCTCTCCTTCTCTACAGACCCAATCGCCCGCCAAGTCTGCGGCAGCGGCAGCCAAGACTTCACTGCACAGTAGCAATGACAGTGGATTCGCCAACGAGCCACCGCCGCAGCCGGAGGTGGACTACTCCGACGAGGAGCCCTCCACACAGCGTGTGCCCATAAGGTAAGTTAGCCAGCAATAGCTGGATGTGCAGGTGCGCAAGATCTGTCCAAGAACTGGCAACTAGACTTGCTCGACCTGCTGCTAGTTGCTTCACTTCGTTGTCACTAATCTCACATCGCACACAGCTTGATGCAGTTGCTCAACGAGAGTGAATTAATCGACGCTACTTATTCGTTTTGCTATTTAATTTTCTTTTGTTTTCATGTTTATCACCCTTCGCTCTTCCTCTCTCGCTCTCGCTCTGTACTTGTTGCTCCTCCATTTGTGCTAACCACAATCCACACCACCCTGCACCCCCACCAAATCAAACTTGACCAATTGAAATCCAACGAAGACGTCGCGCGGAGACAAACACGCACACAGTGCCACGGGACGCGGCCTCCTGGACGCTGAGTCGCAACTTCCGCAACAGCGTGGACAGCCAGATCGATGACAAGAGTCTGCACAGGGTGAGCCGCCAGAGCGGAGGTAAGATGCGCTACGATCTGATCGCTTCCGATGATGAGATACTGCAAGCCTCCAGTGCGGGACTGAAGCGCACGAAATCGTTTTGGAAATTCGGTGGTGGCCGTAGTGGCGAGGATATTCTGGCTGGAATGTCCCTCTGGCAGCATCGCGACCTGGTAGCTGCACCCAATCTAGAGGAGTTGCGCGATGAGATGCGCTCCGAGGAGGATCGCGAGCGTAACTTCACTGGGAATGGCAACGATAACAATGGCACGCTGACTAAATCGCACAACTCCAGCTCATCGCAGGAGAAACAGGTAGGACGCGGAGGACGCAAGGACAGCATTACCAGCACAGAGATCTATGGCGATGAGGATGAGAACATCTATGGCATCAGTCCGGCAGTGGCGCCACAGCAGCAGCAGCAGCAACAGCAGAGGAGCAGCGGCTACACGCCCAAGTCGCGCATGAAGATCATGAAGACGATTGAGATTGACATTGAGGAGCCGTCGGAGAGTGGAGAACGCATGAACACTCTGCGACTAGGACAGCAACAGGCCACTGTGGCTGGCTATGGACACGGGCATCGCAAGCTGGACAAGAAGAACTCGGGCGGAGGTGGGGGTGGAGCCACACAGACGCTCAGCCGTACGAAGCCGGGACAGCAATCGCAGCAGCAGCAACATCAGCACCAGCAACAGCAGCAGCAGTTCCCGCATTCCACAGATGAGGGCGAGAGTGACGACCATGGAACGCTCAAGTTGAGCGACGTGAACAACTTCTTCGATGACATGCAGCACGACGGGCACGATGGCCACGCTGGTGGCGGTGGATCCACAGGGAATCATGGTCTGGTAATGAAGACCCTCAAGCGCAAGGACATACTCAAGCAGTACTATACCAGCGAGGACGAGTCCGACTCGGAGCTGAAGTCGACCAGCTCGGATCCCTACGATTGCATTGTGATCAACGATCATCTTGTGCGCAAGGACGATAAGCTGAGGCGACAGAATCCTCACCAGCACCAGCATCAGCACCAGCAGCAGCAACTGGAGTTCCACACGTTCCGCTCGTCCACGTCTACAACGGCCACAAATACGCTGAAGAAGTCCAACTCCAAGCAGGAGCAGGAGAGCACACTTACCCGTAATTCCACAGCCAACAATGCTGGTGGGGGTGGTGCGCCCACTGCTACCATCTTGCCACGCACACGCCTTCTCAAGTCCTCATCCAGCAACAACAACAACAACAACAGTCACAACAACAACAGCAGCAACAACAACCACAGCAGTGCAACATTGGAGCGCAACCTGAAGGCGCATGTGGGGAACAAGAGCTACGGTCCCTGGTACGACTTCTGGGACCAGGAACAGCACGGCCATCCTGGCCAAAAGTCGTCGAGCGCCAAGCTGAAGTGAGGCAGGAGAAAGGGAAGCAATAGCCCCGAGCGAAGCAAGATTGGAAACGTAGTTTCGCCGTTTTCTTACCAGAGAAGAAAATGTGCTGAGCGTGTGGCTGCAGGGGGGAAAGGGGGAAAGGAAGACGAGGTCATTCTTCAAATAAGTGTAGATTATGTGAAACAAATAAGAATCGATGTTAAGGTGTGCCAAGTTTGGAGAAGAGCTTGTTCGCCAGTGGTCTATAGTGGGTACAATATATGAAGCGCCTCTAAATCGGACAATCGGAATTGTTAATGCTTCAATGACGTGTAAATTGTAAGATAAATCACAAACATAAAGCATAAATATATTATTTTTTTAGATATATCAATGTTTTAGCTTCATGTTGTACTTAAAGCACAAACACACCCACACACACATGCCAACAAACATTCATCCACACAGTCTAGGAATATTACTAGTATTTTTGTGTATTTTCAGACACAGACGCGGTATTTATCGCAATTATTCCATAGGCTACTGAAACACACGTTCCCCAGTTCCAAATACCTTCCAGTTAATGCGTATGTAGATCCGATTTCCAATCGTATTGATTTCTTAAAGCGTAGAGCCTATAACATCCTGAAACTCCCAGCACACCATCTACTCGAAACGATCGTCAATATCTTGCAGAGCCTCACAGTTTGCCACCATCAAGTTGCGCCACACTCAGACCAACGATCGCTCTGCCCCCATGATCTACCGGAGTGTCAACAAGTAGCAACGACTGCTCAAGGTGGAGTTTCTATTATGATGATGACCATGAAGAACTTCCAACTAGAAACAGCGCGCGTACACATCTTTCCCATATCTATTCTACAACACCATATAAATATAATATATATATAAATCGAGTACGTAATAATATATGATTATACAGTAGACCCAGAGCCAGAGTTCTTCTCCCGTTATTGATGACTGGCTGGAAGGATCCATTATACAAGACTTCTAGTCTTATATGAGCAGTTGCCGTTGCCCTTCAAGCAAGGATTCTTGGTAGTCATTAAGATGTATTGTTTGTTAAATTTATATTTAGTATGTATGTTATAAATCAAAATATGTGAATTCGTTTATCATTCTGAATAAAATAAAAGATTGAATCTTGCTAATAAATCGGTTTTCTGTCCGCCTAACAATCATTAAAATCATCTGAAAGTTTCATCTTATAATATTGTTATATATCTTTGCATATCCTGCAAGCGAAAAGAAATGTATATTAAAACTCTTTGGAAATAAATTAAGTAACTCACCTGATCCAATGTCCATTTGTGATCCATGTGCATTTGTAATGGACCTTGTTCGTCCGGATTTCGCAACTCTTTCAGCTGTTTGTACAGCTCGGGCATAAAGTTTTCGCTAAAGTTTGTCGTGGGCATTACCATAAGTTCCAATTTGCGACAATTCCTAGTTAAATTTAAAACGACTTTGTCCATGTTGAATAATTTGTTGGCGCTGGGAAGCGTAATAACGAGGCGGCTGAGCTCGGGAAGGCTACTCAATAATTTCAAACATTGAGGCTCTGCTAAATCACATTCCAGGTACTTTAACATTGATAAATTGGCAATTTTCTCGACTTCGATATATTTAATGCGTCGGTCAATGCTGATTATTAAGCTGGATAGCAGTGGCATCGAGGACATGGCAGTAAGTAGCGGCAACAAAGAACCGTAATTCCTAACTATATTATTAACATTCACTCGAACCAACTCTAACTTTGGCAGTTGCATCAAAGGAATGTATTCCTCAGCCTTCATGGTCATCCAGAAAGTGAGTTCCTTAATACTAGTCGCGTGCTGAACAAGATTCATCATAGTTGGGCAAATCGAAGTGTTCTCAAAAGTTAACAGTCGTAACTTTGTGGATGGAGTTTGGGTTAAGGGTTCCAATTGAGGTACGTACAATATAAGATCGTAATAGTTAAAGTGGAACACGTTCTCCACAACAGGAACTAAGGTGAAAGTTTGCAGTTAATATCTCTGTAAGCCTTAATTAACTTTCCACTTACCGTCTTCATAAGCTGCAACACCTTTGATATTTGGTAATCGCTGCAGTGTTCGAAGGAACAATTCAAAGGATTCTTCTACTTCCGACTCCCTTATCCATATTGTAACGTACTCCAAGCCAATCATTTTTTTTAGAATTTTTATTACTTCTTGTAGCCCCACTTCGGGCCAAACAAAATGTCTGTTGAAATTCAATATTAAATGTTTCACATATCCGTTTATTTGGCGCAGAAGCAACAATTCCCGCTCAAAGCCATTAACCGTTGTTTTTCCCAATTCAAGACTTTTGTAAATTAATTTCTTATTGCTCAGCCAAACATCTTGGAATCGTGGACAAACCTTTATAAAGTTTTTGTGACTGTCAACCGGTAAATATTTTAATATACACGATAAACAATCATCGTTTAAATCAAGAATATTTTTGCTCATTTTCGTGGGCTGTAGAAATAACTGTAAGCTTTGATTTACAGCTGATTTGTGGCCAGTTTGGTATGTATTGAAAATACCGATCGCACGCGTTAGACATTTTTTAGTCCATAATTTTGCTACCACTGGATAATTTAAAAATATTTTCAAAAACAACAATAAAATAATCTTTGTACCTCAAGACTAACAAAAAATAAAAAAAATTTAAAATAAATCTCATCAGTTGTCTTAAAATTTAAACCAGGAAATTATTTTTTATATTTTTTGTAAATTGTGTGCAGAAGTGCTGTAACCTCGAATTTGATTTCAGGAAGCGCTTCGGCTGGCATGACCTTAATAATACTCTCCCAAAATGCGAACATTTCTGGGTATTGAGATGACGATTTTGCTGATTGTGTATGAAGATTCTTTTGTTGTTCGACAAGTTCGGAGATAATCGCTGCAAGAGCCTCTGTGCTATAGCGTGGCCTCTTCTGTGGTATGCAAAATTACAATTAGAATAAGGAACATAAGATAGTGTAAAATTAAACTAATCTTACAAGTGGCTTTTGGTCATCCATATCTAGAGTTGAATCATGCCTTCGGATTGGGGATTGCGTAATAGTTGAGCATCTTTCAACCTGATCATCTGGGTGAGAACTTTTCCTTGATGTTTGCTGCAACAAGTTGTCATTTAACATTCTGGGGATTGTCAAATTCATAGAAATGCTCTTACGCTGAGTATGTCGCTATATTTTATTTCCTCCACGTCTATAGAAAATTCTGGCTGAGGAGTTGTGTGCTGGCTGTCAATATCATCAAAACAAACTTCGTCTTGTGTTTCTTCGTTTGTTGACATGTTCATATCGGAGCTAGGCTGAAAAGACCAATTTTGATTAATTATAATGACAGTTTTAAAGTTGAAGTTGTGCAAATCTTATTAATAAATACATATGTATATTTTATTTTAAAATGATATTACATAAATCGGTGAATAATATTGCTTTGTGTATTTGATATACAGTAGAATCCGGTTATAGCGACTTTGAAGGGACCCACGATTTTACGTCGTTATACCCGGAAAACGCACTAACAGAAAGGTGGAAAAATTTTTTTTGTTTATTTTATGGTTATGGCAACCATGTTCGTAATATTAATTTTTTAGTCAAACAAAAAATTTAATTTAATAACATAGGTTTTTCATAAGTCGTATAAATATAATGCGTATTCATAAGCATAACATAACATAACAGGCCAAACCTTTGTAAGCTACTCGGTTACATCGCTTATTTGTACAGACAAAGATTCTCCACTGACTGTACCGGCGACGATATTATGCCGGACCTTAAAGCGGCTTATCCAACTAGCAGAACAATTAAAATTTTCAATTTTAAATTGTTTAGCGAAAAAATTAGCTTTTTCCTGAAGCAGTGGACCACTTAATAGGATTCCTCGACTGCGTTGCATTATGAACCACTGGAACAATGCTTTATCGACTTCATCTTGAGTTGACATTCTGACGCGTTTTTGCTTTAAGACATTACTATTAAATAAAGCTTTAATTTTTTCTTTATTTTTTTGTATTGTGGCAATTGTTGTGTGGCTCACGCAGAATTCTTTTGCCACAGTAACGTTGCGCTCGCCGGCTTCCAAGCGCCGAATAATTTGCATTTTTTCTTCGACGGAGAAGCATTTTCGTTTTAAAGACATTTTGTGGAATATAGGTATGAGGTCTGCACACGCACGCTGTAAACATTTTTGTGACGTCAGTCACTGATAGATACATACATTTCTAACAGAGTCGTTTGATGCTTAAATTTGGTGGCATTATTTTGCTGTATTTTTTTTGGGACGTCGCAATATCCGGTTGTATTATGAAAAATCTCGTCGGTAACCGGAGGTCCTTTCATATAACTTTGTATGGGGACCAACTAAGCCATCGAGTTTCCGTCGCAATAACCCTACTAACGCTATAAGCGGAGTCGTTATAACCGGATTCTACTTTATTTGATATTTAAATTTTCCACAGTCATTAAATATCAATTTCATATTATTACATTTATTTATTATTACATATATTGATTTTTCCTGTATGTTTTGTTACCTGAAAATATTATTTTAAATAATATTAATATTATCGAATTTCAACACAATATCGAAACACTTACCTTAAAGCCGGTGGTATTTTTATGCTTAGGAGCACATGTCATTAGTCGATTAGTAGGGCTTTGAAGGCTTTGGGCAGGCAATTGGCCCTCGTTTATTATACAAAAAACAGACCCACTGTGGAATGCGTTCCCAACTGATACAACTTTATTTTGTTTCTGAATATTAGGATATAGTATTATTTAATATTAATCAATTGTTAACTTATATTTTACAAGTGTACAATTTCACTTAACGGATGTCTGCGGTTTTGATTGTGTATAAAACAAGTTACGAATTTAGTAATATATAATTTTGCATTCCTAATTTTACCAAATATAATATAAAATTTTGAAAATAGAAATCTATCGACTATACATTCATACTCTTACACACACATGCAAGCACAGATGCATGCTTGAACGAGAATAACAAAAACGATTCACAATAAAGTGCAGAGTATTCCTAAGTCTGTACATAAATACGTAAATATAAATATTTACATGTAGCAGACACACGTACTTGTAACTGTCACAACTTTATTTTAGTACTTACCTTTTGGCCGCACTGTAAATACGCATCGTGGTGCTTGTTTCTCAGATGTGAACACAAATTGGACGTATTCCCACTGGTTTTTATCACTTTACCGCATAAATTGCACTTCGCGGTAAAAATCCCGTGGTGGTTAAAATCCCGGTAATAATCTTTCGCAGATATCATATTTTCAGCTAAATTTTCAACAATTATTTGTATAAATTGGAGATGAAAGAAAAAATATCAGAATATATCAATAAAAATCGATATTCCGATATTTATTTGATAAATTTTGAACAACCCTAATCGCGCAATTATTTCAAGTTAGTATTTTTCCTTTCATTCTTGATTCAAAGCTCAGTTTACGAATAATTTTTACTTGAACTTCCACGTAAATTTTTTGGGAAGTACTTCATGAAGTCCTTTGCAAGATAATTTATAACTTCTACATTGTTTTTTTCTTTTGCACTGGCTTTATTCAAATTTGCCAGCCAAAATAGTGATGGTACAAAGTGATTAATATCGATGGTTGTTGACCCAGCACAGCCACTATCGATTTCACCGATTGTGTTACAGGTCAACGCTTGCGCAAACTAACACTACGTAACAGCAAGTAATGATAATGATAATGAGGAATGTAATACTATGCATTATAGCCACAAGAAAACAAAATATATGCAAACGAATAGAAGTGTTTATACATACATTGCGTAATCGCTTGGGATTAACGGGAATTAATAATGGTTCTAGGAAATCCATTTTGGATTTATTTTTCCAGTCAATCTCGAGTGTATCTGGTGCACCTTCGCATTGCTTGGCTTTCATATATTTCTGGTACTCATACGTGTAGTAAGATTTGAGATTGTTCCATTTCCTGGATACATCGCCTAAATTAATTGAAATAATCAATATCATGACGTGTAATAGTAAATAAGTTGTACAAACCAGGAAAAAGTTTAATAATTGGGTTGAACCTCATATTAATTTCCTTGGTCAGCTTTAGCCAGAAATCGTTCTTCAGGTGTTTTAATTTATAGAGTGGATTTGTGTTGTTCCACATGAATTCTGCATCGTGCACAGTATCAATGATAAACTCTACTATTTGATCTGTAAACATGGGTTTAGCCATTATGCTTCTGTATTTACTAATTATTTTACCGGACCTTGTGGAACGATGTAACCGCACCGTTTAACGCTATAAATGACAAATTCATTAGAATTGTTCATGAAAACTGCAATGAGAGAGGAATACTTAAATGTAGGAATACTTATTTATGTAGCAAGTATCACTTTCTTACTTAAAGTTTTTATTTCTTTTGCCCCACAAATCGCTGACTATTATTTTTCCTTATTGGTTACTCTTTGAAGAAAACCGACAAGTTTGCACCCTCTATTTCACATTAATATTTTTATTAATATGACCGTTCTTTTTACAAGTTGCTAACTATCGATAAGCATGTACACCGATAACTCTGCTAAGTTGATGCCGGTGTCTGCATCCAAAAATAAACAAAATTGAGACAAAGGCAAATATTCACTGAAAGTGGTCTACAAGTATCAATGAAACTTTGAGGATGTTTGGCTCCTGGAAACTAGTGCTTCCCGTGGGGTTTGTGCTCTACTCATTGCCCCTATTCCTGCGGGTAAACAGCTCCTCCGACTACATAATTGACGAGGAGTTTCACATCCCACAAGGCCTGGCTTTTTGTCGCAAACAGTTCGATGTGGTATGAGTCTGTCGCATAACTATGGCAATAATTTCAACCAACAATTATTTTATAACTATCAGTGGGACTCCAAAATCACTACCTTTCCGGGATTATACCTGATTGCCCTCGTTCTGCAACCGTTCAACGCCTGCACAGTGACGGGCCTGCGTCTGCTGAGTCTAATCGGCGCTGGCATCAACATCATGTTACTGTACAAAATTCGACGCCGCACTCTAGCCGGCGCAGGTGGCAATGCCTATGCGGCACACGAAGCGGTTACGCTGGCGGTGCTTCCCCCTTTGTACTTCTTTAGTCATCTTTACTACACGGACACCCTTTCCCTGACCATGGTCTTAATATTTTACAACTACTGGCAACAGGAGTCCCATCTGCCAGCAGCAGTCTTCGGTGCGGCCAGCGTGCTCATGCGCCAGACGAACATTGTCTGGGTGTGTATGTGCTGTGGCATGACCATCCTGGACACGCTCGTGCAACAGTGCGCCAAGACTTGGCCTGGGAATCAGCCTCAGCTACGACTCTTCAGCACCGAGGTACATGTGGGTGACATCTGTGTATATAAATATATATAATTTCGAATTCCCCTTTTGCAGCTTTGGTCGCAACTGTTGAGCAGTCCTCAGCTAATCTGCAATTGTATTCTGAGTATATTGGCCAAGTGCTGCTTCTATGCATCGATTATATTGCCCTTCATTGGATTCATCTGCATCAATGGCTCCATCGTTGTGGGCGACAAGAGCGCCCACGAAGCTACTCTACACTTGCCACAGCTCTTCTATTTCGCCATCTTCGCTGCCGGCTTTGGCATCTCTAATACACTTCGTCACCTGCGCAACGCATTGAATCTACTGCTACAACGCTATCGGTTAGTCTCAGTGCTAGCTGTACTGGTCCTTGTGGCAGTTGTGCACTTCAATACAGTGGTGCATCCGTATCTGCTGGCCGACAATCGTCATTACACATTCTATTTGTGGAATCGATTGTACGGACGATTCTGGTGGTTCCGCTATGCTATGGCACCGGTTTATCTAGTTGCCCTTACGTTGGTTTGCTGTGGGCTAAGTCAGACTTCCGATAGTTTTAAGCTGATGTTTCCACTGGCCCTGCTTCTAGTACTGTGCTTCCAGCGCTTACTAGAGGTACGCTACTTCCTGGTACCATATATCCTTTTTCGATTGCATACGCTTCCCAAGCGAAAAGGCTTCGCGGAGTGGCTCGAGCTGGGCGTGCATTTACTTATAAACGTTGCCACGTTCTACGTGTACTTCACCAAAGAGTTCTACTGGAAGAACTATAGCACACCCCAACGTATCATTTGGTAGAAATACATTCCGCTTCTTTCCACCAGAATTAAAATATTAATTGATTTTCATTTTAATATTGCTTTAGTATTCGTTGCATTGCTACTGGATTGAGTAATTGCTCTACATTGTCAGTTATAAAAGTGGATATAGATAAAAATCTATGCATATATTAAAATGGTACATGCTTTTAGGTTGAAATTAAATGCGTTCCTGATTTGATAGTTGTGCACCCGAAAATATACTTTAAGAGTCTTACCGGCTAGATAAAAAGGTTTTCCATATATATTGATAATACTGCCGAGGCATAGAGACATATACATATAAGTACACGTATATCAACTACAAAGATCAGTTAAAATTCTGGACTTGAAGATGAAAAATCTACATATAAAAATACATTTATGCATGCTGATAATGTCTAATTAATGTATAAGTATGTTTGTATGTATATAATGTTAAAAAAACTAGGCAAGAAATATTTCTGAATTCGATAATACTAGTGAAAAAACACACTTTGAGAGCGTTCCCTTAGAATTAGTTTGACACGCACAACATAAAATCGAAGACTGACTCTTTTAATCAAAGGCCACCTTACGGGCAAAGGAGGTAAGCGAAGATATTTCACTGGGGTTCGAATCGGATGGAAGGTTACTGAACTCGATCTCCTCGCTGGCAGCAGAGGCAACAATGTTCTCATTGGATTGTGTTGTGTCATCGCTGCGATGCATTGTGGGCCATTGCTTGTGACTGGGTGCGTATAGGATGAGCAGGGCAAAGATATAGATGTTCCACATGCCATAGACGCCAGTGAGGAAGGCAGAAGTTAGCTGAATCTCTACATCCTCATTCCACTTCCAGTGCCCCTCAGCCATTTGACCCATGATGAAGCCAGCTACGGTTAGACCAGCGCAGAGCAGAGTAGCCAGCATAAGGAATTTGAAGCGATAGATCAATCCTGATTTGAAAAGAAGACAATTTTATGTAATATTTATTTATTTAGATGGATAATTAAAATAAAGACTACGTTTATCTATTTGGTAAAAAGATAGATTGCAACAATTAGGCCATATAGTCCCAGTACTTCAGCAAATATCAATATCAAGATCAGTCCAACGAACAGCTTCGGCTGCAACGCTGCAGCACGGACTCCAGCATCGCCCACAATTCCGATGGCAATGCCAGAAAACATGCCCGATAGGCCAACAGCGATACCTGCGCCCAGATTGAGAAATCCACGATATGTGCTGTACAATTGAACTAAGGAGCCAGCCAGAAGAATAGATACCACCAGGCCGTAGATTGCAATAATGCCAGCCATGACAACTGGAATAATAGACTTCATCATAAGATCGGGATGTCGTACAGACATGGACATTATCCCAACACCAGACTTGGCAGTCCCATAGGCTGCTCCTATAGAAGTTAAGGCTATGGCCGCAGTGATCCCAAACACACAAAAAAGGCACGCAATTTGCGGCTGATCCATGGTAGCTTCTGCAACACCCATTTTGAAAATTCTTTCTTCGATTTTTACAATGCTCAGGGAGAACAGAATGGGAATATGGGATCTAACAACACTCTCTTGTGCCTACTGTGCCTTGATTGTTAACATCTAAATATAAACAAAGTGAACATGAGCTTACCTTCGTAATGGAGACGTCGCGCCTGGGACATGGAGGGCAGTGAAGTTCGCTTGTCGCCAATGTCTTTGAACACCTTCCACACCATGAAGCAAAGGAAGAGAAAGTAAATGGCAGCCGAGACCCCAGCAAGGACTATGAAGCTCATCGCCACCTTTGCGCCAAGAGGCGTTGTCCAAATGGAATAGAAAGGATTCCGGAGCTGAACGCCACGTTCACAAATGTCAAAGACGAAAAGCGAAATGCAGCCGACAACAACTGCCGAGAGATGTTTCCAGTACCGCGATCGTATTGTTGACTTATTGGGGGAATCCTGGATAAGCATATGTTCGCCAGCAAAGACCAGCCAGAAGGAGAGGAGCATTGCGTAGAAGATTCCCTGGCGTATATCGCTTAGCAGCAGCATGTATGGCATTTCCACACCCAGCGTAAGGTACTCCAGGGGAAGATTCAAGAAACTCAATGCACCGCCCAAATAGATCAGCATGTACTCCAGCAGAGCAGGCGAACGTTGGAGAATGTGCACTCGCCGCCAGAACCAGATCATAATTCCCACAACAAAAGGAAAGAGCACCGTCTTTAGCAGCAGCCAGACATGTGTAAACCCACCATTTTGGTGGATTGCCGTCAGAGTAAGATCGTGCATGTGTCCAAACTGCAGATTAATTTGCTTTGGCGTGTCCATAGGGAAGCGTAAGTTAAGCAGATAGAAGCTATGATGCAGGGCGCCCAACTCGAATAGCGGTATAATGTCACAAGTGTAGAGCGTCTCCAGCAGACCAACATGGGAGGCATGACAGTCGAGGTATCGCTGCTCCACACTGTGCGCGTACAGCCTCCAGTCGTGATCAGCATTGTAATTGTTACGATAGGCAAGTCTGGTATCAATTGTCAGCTGCAATTCCTTGGGCGGCTCTCTCAGCTCCGACGAGGAGTCGTATGCAATATCCACTTGAAGAACTCCAATGAGGTTCTGTTGCCAGCGACTATAGTCGAGGGCACGACTGTCCCGTGGCAGTGGCATTTGGAATACATAAACCAATTTATTTGCCATCTTGAGGGAGTCCTGCTCGATTTCTATGTCCTGGACAGGGTCGCATGCGCCCACGCCACGCGAGTAAAGAAAGAAGTTTGTATCGTTTTGGCGGCCAGGAACATCGCGGCACTTGGTGCCTACCACAGTCTGGTGTCCCGCAGGTAAAGGTGCATATAGACCGCCCAGCAGGAAACAAGCCACTTGACAAAGTAGCAAGCAGCTGACCAATATGGACAGCTTGCGTCCGCTTAGATTCTCAAGTATCGTACCGGACATATCTGATAAGTACTGACAACCAAATGGCTAACGGCAAGATTCTGGCCTTTCTCTTTTTTATCTTTGCTTAATGTAAACAATTCCTAATTTATTTTGGTTACTTGCACTCTATAAAAAGAACTTGTGCCTTCGTCGGCTGTCGGCGAAACAAACAAAGCGGCGTTCGTATACAGAATGTAAGGGTTGTCGCCTGATGCACAGGGAGACCAATTAAACAGCTGTTGGCTGGCTATGGCTAATTAACGGTTGAGAAAAGGTATTAACATATTTATTTTAAGATTTTTTAACGTTCACATTTTATTTTTGGCAATTTAGTCGCTTTAATAAAAATTTAAATTTAAAATTAAATTATTTAAGTACTGACAACTCTATAATATTTAATACCCGATAGTGCGCCAAATATCGATACCCGCTTTAGCCTTGCCAGACTGATGGAAAATTCGCTGTTGACAAAATATAGATGTTATTTTCGATAAAAACCTGTTGCAAAAAGATGAAATTTTAAGAAACAAATTCGATTTTACAAATTATTTAAAAGTATTTTGCTTAATTTCAATTTCTCATTGGAACTTGTGCCGCAGGAATGTTTCACTATGCGGCTGAGACGCAGCTACAGAAAAAACAGCTGATTTGGAATAGTTACAAAATTGAATGAGAATGCAACGAACACTTGTAAGTTGGATAATGTAAATTGATTGTGAATAAAAATATATTTATGTTGTATGTGGTATTCACACAGATATTCTGGCATTTGCCAAAACGGCATTTCCATAGCAGACGCGTAGCTTCTCGACTTGATTGTCCTCAGCCCAAGCGCAGGAATGTTCCCTTGGTTCGAGTTGGCTTCGCCCTGGTAGGAGCTGGTGCTTTGGCATATGATGGAATTGTCAATGATTTCACAACAATGGGATCATTAGTTCGCTTTGCACGCTCGGTGAAAACAGCAGCACTGATAGCAATCGATTATCTAGCCTTAAACCAGCAGGATGCAGAATATGATGCGCAAATGAAGGCGGTGCACCAGAAGAGTGCCGACCGATTGTTGGAGACCTGCCTACTCAATGGTGGGCTGTACATTAAGGTGAGCCAAGGGTTTGCGGCCATTAATCACATTCTGCCCATTGAATATACACGAACGTTGGCAAAGCTGCAGGATCAATGCCTCACTACATCGAAATCAGATGTACAGAAAGTTTTTCGCAACGATTTCGGAAAGTTGCCCGAAGATATCTATAAGGAATTCGATTACACACCAGTGGCAGCGGCTAGCTTGGCACAAGTGTTCAAGGCAAAGCTTCACAGTGGCGAACACGTTGCCGTCAAGGTGCAGTACAGCGATTTGCAGAAAAGGTTCATCAGCGATGTGGCCACCATATTGTTTCTACAGAATATAATCGAGTTTATTTTCAAGAACTATAACTTCGGTTGGATCATGAATGATCTGCGTAAGAATCTTGTGCAAGAACTGAACTTTGTGCAAGAGGGAGAAAACGCCGAACGTTGTGCAAAGGATTTGGAGAGTTTGCGCTACGTTCATGTGCCCAAAATCCATTGGTCCCACACGAAAACGGTATGAAATCAATTAAAACGGAATTGCCTTGATAAATTGATTCACTTAATGTTTTTCAGCGTTGTCTCACCATGGAATGGATGACCGGATGTAAAATTAGCGACATGAATGAAATCAGAAAACAAAAGATGAGCCTGGCCGACATCGATTTTAAATTGTACAATGTGTTTGCCGAGCAAATCTTTCACACCGGATTCGTACACGCTGATCCTCATCCCGGCAACTGTGGGATTAAGTGCTAGTGATTTTACGAAAATATTTACCTTAAGTTTTCGTGTGGAAAAATGAGAGAAATGGGAAAGCAGATATCATATTGCTGGATCATGGGCTCTATGAGGAATTGCCTGAAAATGTGCGTGGCCCCCTGTGTGAATTCTGGGAGGCGACTGTACTGCGAGACGAGAAAAAGATGAAGGAAGCAGCGCGCAAAATTGACGTTGCCGAGCATGTGAAGTTTGCCGAAGTGCTCTTCCAGCAGCCCATCCGAATCCACGGTGGTCGCATACGAAGCAAACTCTCCCAGGATGATCTCGATCACATCCAGAAGGTTGCCAGGGAGAACTTTAATGTAATTATGAATACTCTAAGGGAAATGCCGCGCAGCATGCTCTTCGTCATGTGAGTACCCGCGACTTAACGACTATGTTGACTATATATATACAAATAAATATCATTTCAGTCGCAATCTAAACACGGTCCGTGCTATTGGCGACATGCACGGCAATGTGGTGGATCGTCCTCGAGTCATGGCACGCTATGCCCGGCGTTGTCTGTACAGGCGCAGTAATAAAAACCCTCTGCAATATTTTCAGTGTATATCGAAAGCAGCGCATAGCAACTTGAGTTTTTTATGAGAAACAAAGGGTATTTATTTGTAACTGCATCACAGACTTAATCTTGAAAATAGCGGGTGAATATAATGAATATTCCAGCTCCGAAATAGGCACAAATGGGCTTAACAACTACATATTTCCGGTTGTGTGGGCACCATGGCAGGTTTTCAACATGCCAAAAAATTTTGACACGATATGAGGAGCAAGTGAAGCGTTACCCCAATGCTAAATCCCTCCCTCCCCTAACACTTTCACTTATGGGGCACAGAACTGAATTCAATTCAATTTCGTTTAAAGTTACTTTCGCTGACTGACAAGCGAGCCAAGTCCGCTAAGCCCCAACCAGGCGCAGTACAGTCGAACAAAATGATGACATGCTGTAAAGGAAGATTTCATCTTGCTGGCAGCAGAGGCAACAATGTTCTCATTGGATTGTGTTGTGTCATCGCTGCGATGCATTGTGGGCCATTGCTTGTGACTGGGTGCGTATAGGATGAGCAGGGCAAAGATATAGATGTTCCACATGCCATAGACGCCAGTGAGGAAGGCAGAAGTTAGCTGAATCTCTACATCCTCATTCCACTTCCAGTGCCCCTCAGCCATTTGACCCATGATGAAGCCAGCTACGGTTAGACCAGCGCAGAGCAGAGTAGCCAGCATAAGGAATTTGAAGCGATAGATCAATCCTGATTTGAAAAGAAGACAATTTTATGTAATATTTATTTATTTATATGGACAATTAAAATAAAGACTACGTTTATCTATTTGGTAAAAAGATAGATTGCAACAATTAGGCCATATAGTCCCAGTACTTCAGCAAATATCAATATCAAGATCAGTCCAACGAACAGCTTCGGCTGCAACGCTGCAGCACGGACTCCAGCATCGCCCACAATTCCGATGGCAATGCCAGAAAACATGCCCGATAGGCCAACAGCGATACCTGCGCCCAGATTGAGAAATCCACGATATGTGCTGTACAATTGAACTAAGGAGCCAGCCTGAAGAATAGATACCACCAGGCCGTAGATTGCAATAATGCCAGCCATGACAACTGGAATAATAGACTTCATCATAAGATCGGGATGTCGTACAGACATGGACATTATCCCAACACCAGACTTGGCAGTCCCATAGGCTGCTCCTATAGAAGTTAAGGCTATGGCCGCAGTGATCCCAAACACACAAAAAAGGTCTCACACGCAATTTGCGGCTGATCCATGGTAGCTTCTGCAACACCCATTTTGAAAATTCTTTCTTCGATTTTTACAATGCTCAGGGAGAACAGAATGGGAATATGGGATCTAACAACACTCTCTTGTGCCTACTGTGCCTTGATTGTTAACATCTAAATATAAACAAAGTGAACATGAGCTTACCTTCGTAATGGAGACGTCGCGCCTGGGACATGGAGGGCAGTGAAGTTCGCTTGTCGCCAATGTCTTTGAACACCTTCCACACCATGAAGCAAAGGAAGAGAAAGTAAATGGCAGCCGAGACCCCAGCAAGGACTATGAAGCTCATCGCCACCTTTGCGCCAAGAGGCGTTGTCCAAATGGAATAGAAAGGATTCCGGAGCTGAACGCCACGTTCACAAATGTCAAAGACGAAAAGCGAAATGCAGCCGACAACAACTGCCGAGAGATGTTTCCAGTACCGCGAGCGTATTGTTGACTTATTGGGGGAATCCTGGATAAGCATATGTTCGCCAGCAAAGACCAGCCAGAAGGAGAGGAGCATTGCGTAGAAGATTCCCTGGCGTATATCGCTTAGCAGCAGCATGTATGGCATTTCCACACCCAGCGTAAGGTACTCCAGAGGAAGATTCAAGAAACTCAATGCACCGCCCAAATAGATCAGCATGTACTCCAGCAAAGCAGGCGAACGTTGGAGAATGTGCACTCGCCGCCAGAACCAGATCATAATTCCCACAACAAAAGGAAAGAGCACCGTCTTTAGCAGCAGCCAGACATGTGTAAACCCACCATTTTGGTGGATTGCCGTCAGAGTAAGATCGTGCATGTGTCCAAACTGCAGATTAATTTGCTTTGGCGTGTCCATAGGGAAGCGTAAGTTAAGCAGATAGAAGCTATGATGCAGGGCGCCCAACTCGAATAGCGGTATAATGTCACAAGTGTAGAGCGTCTCCAGCAGACCAACATGGGAGGCATGACAGTCGAGGTATCGCTGCTCCACACTGTGCGCGTACAGCCTCCAGTCGTGATCAGCATTGTAATTGTTACGATAGGCAAGTCTGGTATCAATTGTCAGCTGCAATTCCTTGGGCGGCTCTCTCAGCGGCTCTCTCAGCTCCGACGAGGAGTCGTATCCAATATCCACTTGAAGAACTCCAATGAGGTTCTGTTGCCAGCGACTATAGTCGAGGGCACGACTGTCCCGTGGCAGTGGCATTTGGAATACATAAACCAATTTATTTGCCATCTTGAGGGAGTCCTGCTCGATTTCTATGTCCTGGACAGGGTCGCATGCGCCCACGCCACGCGAGTAAAGAAAGAAGTTTGTATCGTTTTGGCGGCCAGGAACATCGCGGCACTTGGTGACTACCACAGTCTGGTGTCCCGCAGGTAAAGGTGCATATAGACCGCCCAGCAGGAAACAAGCCACTTGACAAAGTAGCAAGCAGCTGACCAATATGGACAGCTTGCGTCCGCTTAGATTCTCAAGTATCGTACCGGACATATCTGATAAGT
This sequence comes from Zaprionus camerounensis, assembly GCA_018904165.1. Taxonomy (NCBI): domain Eukaryota; kingdom Metazoa; phylum Arthropoda; class Insecta; order Diptera; family Drosophilidae; genus Zaprionus; species Zaprionus camerounensis. The sequence continues at coordinate 13,035,963 of JAEIFS010000479.1, read as the reverse complement.
ACTGACAACCATATGGCTAACGGCAAGATTCTGGCCTTTCTCTTTTTTATCTTTGCTTAATGTAAACAATTCCTAATTTATTTTGGTTACTTGCACTCTATAAAAAGAACTTGTGCCTTCGTCGGCTGTCGGCGAAACAAACAAAGCGGCGTTCGTATACAGAATGTAAGGGTTGTCGCCTGATGCACAGGGAGACCAATTAAACAGCTGTTGGCTGGCTATGGCTAATTAACGGTTGAGAAAAGGTATTAACATATTTATTTTAAGATTTTTTAACGTTCACATTTTATTTTTGGCAATTTAGTCGCTTTAATAAAAATTTAAATTTAAAATTAAATTATTTAAGTACTGACAACTCTATAATATTTAATACCCGATAGTGCGCCAAATATCGATACCCGCTTTAGCCTTGCCTGACTAATGGAAAATTCGTTGACAAAATATAGATGTTATTTTCGATAAAAACCTGTTGCAAAAAGATGAAATTTTAAGAAACAAATTTGATTTTACAAATTATTTAAAAGTATTTTGCTTATTTTCAATTTCTCATTGGAACTTGTGCCGAAGGAATGTTTCACTATGCGGCTGAGACGCAACTATAGAAAAAACAGCTGATTTGGAATAGTTACAAAATTGAATGAGAATGCAACGAACACCTGTAAGTTGGATAATGTAAATTGATTGTGAATAAAAATATATTTATGTTGTATGTGGTATTCACACAGATATTCTGGCATTTGCCAAAACGGCATTTCCATAGCAGACGCGTAGCTTCTCGACTTGATTGTCCTCAGCCCAAGCGCAGGAATGTTCCCTTAGTTCGAGTTGGCTTCGCCCTGGTAGGAGCTGGTGCTTTGGCATATGATGGAATTGTCAATGATTTCACAACAATGGGATCATCAGTTCGCTTTGCACGCTCGGTGAAAACAGCAGCACTGATAGCAATCGATTATCTAGCCTTAAACCAGCAGGATGCAGAATATGATGCGCAAATGAAGGCGGTGCACCAGAAGAGTGCCGACCGATTGTTGGAGACCTGCCTACTCAATGGTGGGCTGTACATTAAGGTGGGCCAAGGGTTTGCGGCCATTAATCACATTCTGCCCATTGAATATACACGAACGTTGGCAAAGCTGCAGGATCAATGCCTCACTACATCGAAGTCAGATGTACAGAAAGTTTTTCGCAACGATTTCGGAAAGTTGCCCGAAGATATCTATAAGGAATTCGATTACACACCAGTGGCAGCGGCTAGCTTGGCACAAGTGTTCAAGGCAAAGCTTCACAGTGGCGAACACGTTGCCGTCAAGGTGCAGTACAGCGATTTGCAGAAAAGGTTCATCAGCGATGTGGCCACCATATTGTTTCTACAGGATATAATCGAGTTTATTTTCAAGAACTATAACTTCGGTTGGATCATGAATGATCTGCGTAAGAATCTTGTGCAAGAACTGAACTTTGTGCAAGAGGGAGAAAACGCCGAACGTTGTGCAAAGGATTTGGAGAGTTTGCGCTACGTTCATGTGCCCAAAATCCATTGGTCCCACACGAAAACGGTATGAAATCAATTAAAACGGAATTGCCTTGATAAATTGATTCACTCAATGTTTTTCAGCGTGTTCTCACCATGGAATGGATGACCGGATGTAAAATTAGCGACATGAATGAAATCAGAAAACAAAAGATGAGCCTGGCCGACATCGATTTTAAATTGTACAATGTGTTTGCCGAGCAAATCTTTCACACCGGATTCGTACACGCTGATCCTCATCCCGGCAACAGTGGGTAACCAAACCAAAATTAAGTGCGAGTGATTTTACGAAAATATTTGACGTATTCTACCTTAAGTTTTCGTGCGGAAAAATGAGAGAAATGGGAAAGCAGATATCATATTGCTGGATCATGGGCTCTATGAGGAATTGCCTGAAAATGTGCGTGGCCCCCTGTGTGAATTCTGGGAGGCGACTGTACTGCGAGACGAGAAAAAGATGAAGGAAGCAGCGCGCAAAATTGACGTTGCCGAGCATGTGAAGTTTGCCGAAGTGCTCTTCCAGCAGCCCATCCAAATCCACGGTGGTCGCATACGAAGCAAACTCTCCCAGGATGATCTCGATCACATCCAGAAGGTAGCCAGGGAGAACTTTGATGTAATTATGAATACTCTAAGGGAAATGCCGCGCAGCATGCTCTTCGTCATGTGAGTACCCGCGACTTAACGACTATGTGGACTATATATATACAAATAAATATCATTTCAGTCGCAATCTAAACACGGTCCGTGCTATTGGCGACATGCACGGCAATGTGGTGGATCGTCCTCGAGTCATGGCACGCTATGCCCGGCGTTGTCTGTACAGGCGCAGTAATAAAAATCCTCTGCAATATTTTCACTTGGCTTGGCGTCAATTCTACTTTGAGTACTGTCTGTGGGCGTCGGCTTGGAAGCTGCGACTCATGGATTGGTATTTGAATTTCCTGTATCGTATAGGACGCGCGCCTGCATCCGCCAGGACACTTATGCAAGACATTATGAAACAGGATGAGCAGCTGCTGCATTAATCTTAGGGTGATGTCTAGCTATCTGCTTGTCGTGTGTTGTACCATTTTAATAGTTGTATATATATTATATTTGTTTATACTCCACTGTCAAAAAGGTTACTACAGCATTCACCAAAAATAAAAGCCATTTGACGCATGCATTTTATTTGATGTCATGAGTTTTAATTAAATTGCCAAACAGCGAACACTAACCCAAGGTTAACTGCCGCGAACTGTTATTGCTAACCAACCATCACTGCCACTTAGGAGCCCGAAATCAACAAATCAATAAGGTTTTCCCAAAACCGAGATGTATACGCTTTATTATAAATATTCTTTATAGATTATTCGGGAGTATTCGGAAACTCCTATAGAAAAAATTCACTTAATTTCCAGGAGACTGTCTGATTTCATGCAAATTTCATAGGATATATCGAAAGCAGCGCATAGCAACTTGAGTTTTTAATGAGAAACAAAGGGTATTTATTTGTAGCTTCAACACAGACTTAATCTTGAAAAAAAACGAGTGAGTATAATGCATATTTCAGCTCCGAAATAGGCACAAATGGGCTTAACAACTACATATTTCCGGTTGTGTGGGCACCATGGCAGGTTTTCAACATGCCAAAAAATTTTGACACGATATGAGGAGCAAGTGAAGAGCTACCCCAATGCTAAATCCCTCCCTCCTCTATAACACTTTCACTTATGGGGCACAGAACTAAATTCAATTCAATTTCGTTTAAAGTTACTTTCGCTGACTGACAGACAAGCGAGCCAAGTCCGCTAAGCCCCAACCAGGCGCAGTACAGTGGAACAAAATGATGCCATGCTGCATAAGAAGATTTCATCTGAATTGTAGCAGATGAGTTGAGTATTATACCTAAGTTATAATATAATTAGTGTAAATTGGGGTTTTCTAAGGAGACTTTAACAATTAAGCTGGTTTTTTGCCAACTTCTTCCATAGTCCGTATAGTTTTCTTTGCCATGGTTCGCCTGGCTAAATATGAAATTAAAAATCAAAGCGAAAGTGTGAAACGCCTGACTGGCTGTCTGAATGTCCGCCTGTTTGGCGGCAGGCAAAGCCGAAGGTGAACCAAGACTGAGTTCTAGCTGGAGCTGGAGCTGGAACATTTGCAGAAGAGTCGCGCAACGAAGCAAAGGTCTTGAGCGGAAGTCGGAAATTATCTGTGTGGGAATATTGACTTGGAATTGTAGTAAAGACAATTTCTATTTAGCAATGAACAAGGAATTTAATACGCAGGGTGGCACGCCTATCACCACCGAATTAGCCACGGTAAAAGACCCTTAGATCCCATATCATCACCTGGTAGAATTTACACGAGTTGCGTTTCAGGAACTTCGTAAGCTAATCTTCGGCACCGCTGCAATACCCATGCGTGCCGAATGGCTGCAGACATCCTTCGTCTTTGGCGCGGCAGCCAAGGAGGAGTTACCTTATGGCCTACGATCCCCGCGCAATGCCACTCGTGGCCTGCTGTCCGTGGTGCAGGGTTTCATCTTGAAGCACTTGCTCTTTGCCCGCAAGATGGGCCGTGCAACCACATCGGAGTACGTTAGCTTCCTTGGGGGAGTCTTTAATCCTCCCCAACTAATTCATCTGTTACAGTCCGCTGCAGGTGAACGCTGAGATGCAGCGAGATGCGCTCCTGAACGCGCTTATTGAAATCTTGCGCACCATTTCGGACAAGGGTAAGGTCACCATGGCTCTACCCTCCGAGGACGAGGTCTTTGTGGATCACAGCGCCAGTTACTTTCACGACACCATCACCGAAAAGGTACGAATTGATATGCAAGCTGATAACTTAAAGAGTTCATGGATATCTCTCTACGTAATTCATTACTGTCTCTTTTATATTTCCTTTCTCTTCTTTCTCTCTCTTTTAATCTGCAGCTCTACACTTTTACATTGTCCCCCAACGAGGAGCTGGAGCACTTTATGAAGCGCAATTTAAAATACGTAGGAATCCTAGTTAATTTAAATACCCAACTCTGCAGCTCCTTTCCCAACTTAACTGCACTCACTCAGAAAATGTATATCATAAAGAAAAATAGTGCAAATTCATATACATCTTCATATAATTTCTAAAATGTTCTAATTCGAATAGATTTCTCTTTAAATATTAATTTTCTGAGTGAAGTAGAATTGTATTTTGTTTCACTAATGTGTTCCTAAAGTTTACAGAAGAGGATACGCCGGGCACCCTATTGTTCCTCTATAGCGCCGTCCTCACTCGCACAATGGGAAAGTAAGACCTCATTAAGAGAGAATGAGAGAAAGAGAGAGAGAGAGAGATTTGTCAGCCTCTGCATACCACAATTATATCGGAATGAGCATTTTGTTTTTAATTGGTTTATCCTATCCAAAAGTAGCTTCAAATTGAAATGGAAATTGAGTTCTTGTTTGTCATCGATTCATAACAGTACAAGAGTTTAATACTTCCGTTCACTTATACAACCCTCGATGTCCACCAGAGTGCGCACGGATCTGGACTCGACCAAGGGATCCCCGCTGACGATGAGCAACCATGAGGAAGGATCGCTGATGATTGTCACTCTGCTGCTGACGGGCCGTGCCACGCCCTACATACACAATGGGGTCGTCAATGTGGGCGATGAAAATTGCTATGTATGTTTGGCAGTACCTTCTCCTTATCCCTCCCTGATCCATAAATACTTTACCATTACAGGCTGTACCACAATATGGAGTACTGAAGCGATGCATGATCGGACTCCTGTTGTGGGATATTGAATCCGCCAGCGTAAGTTATTACAACAGGAAGTTGAAGCAATCTGATTGACGTTCCCAACAGGCTGCTGTGAACCAATCCCGGCAACCGGGCTCCCGACTGAAGACGCCCAACTACCCTATTTGGATAACCAGCTGCACAGGGCACTTTGGAGTGATCTTCAATCGAAATCCAGATCTATTACGCAACTACCACGCCGAGTCGCGCTTCGATGTCAACTACTACAGTTGCTCCGGCCACCAGATTCTGATGACAATCGATAACCGAACCTACAACGATCAGGCATTGGTCATGTTGGAGCGACAGCCTATAACGCCGGAGAGCACCTCGTTGTCGGCGGGTGGCAAACAGGCCAAGGACGAGGCTGTCGCAATTGTCGCTAGCACAGCTGGATCTGGCGCTGGTGGTGCTAGTGGTGCTGGCAACGATGGGGTCGCCAAGGAGGAGTCAACGCTGAACACACCGTTGCAGCGTTTGATTCATACCAAGTGGGAAGAGGCAACTATAAGCTTTCACGTGCAGCCATCGATGTTGAGTTATCTTTTTAGTACCACGCAGTAGAACCACCACAGGAGCTCAGCCCTCTTTATTTCTAATATTGGAATATCACAATATTATCCTACATAGACGTAGTGCAAGAAAGCTACTAGCACGTCAGCTTATGACGTTGTCTCTTGATCTATGATATAAATCTACTTTCTTGGCGAAAGACCAATGCTCTCTCAGCAAATACCTTCCATGCCGTCAAAGTTTTCAAAAGTAAGTTAAAAAACAACAAAAAGAAACTATAAATTTGCTAGGCACTTCATCAAATACACGGAATTCTAATCGATTGTATAGGTCGAGACAACAAATTAACACAGTAGATGCAAGAATTGTCAGGATTATAAACTTTATCTTTAGCTATCTCAATCTCAAAAATCTCTTGCACAATTGCCTTTAATTGCACCTTATCCATTCTAACATATACACACTTGAATACCTTCTACTGTTTACCAAAATCCATTAAGAGGTATTTTAAGGAGATACTCGGATTTCGAATTTGAAATTTGTTGAAACAGCGATGGTAAATACACGTAAAAAGTGTCAAGCAGAACAGAACAGAACAGCGAACAGATTTGTTGAAAACCTTAAGCACTTTTCATTAAGACTTTTTGCAAATATGCTTCGATCCGAAATGTTACTGAGGCCTCTCTCTCAACGAATCTATCTAGAGCGACTGGTTGCCGCGCGGACTACCACACTTTAAATATATAATACTCTAATTCGAAAATTGTCTAATCCCAAATAAATGCTAAACTTATACCTATCCAACATTCAGTCTTTCTAAACGTTACAAACCATAAACAAAATGTCGTTTTTTCTTGAGAAATATCAATAGGTTTTATTTTCTTGAGAAATATCAATAGGTTTAATATATATTATGCTGTTGCACAAATATGATTGAATTTCTTTGTAGCATTTTTGGAATGAGTTAGTTTTATTTAAAATTGCGTTTGAATTAGAGAAGAGTTTACTCGTTATTTTAGTCTGTTGATTGAATTTCAATAAGTTCAATAAGTTGAAATAGACGAGAATATCGTATTATTTGCATTAAAGAATTTATAAGAATATTTTAGTTAATTTTTGTTGTTATGCTAACTTTATCCTTGAGATAATTTTATAAATATTTGTAATTATTTAAAGATTTTGTAAGTTCTTGTTGGTCTAACTAAGTAATATCTTTCATTAATACTCGTATCAGGACTTAATGATTATTTCAGTTTAGAAATTTAATTAATACCATTTTTGTCATTGTATTTTTACGTAGAACCTTATTGGCGCAAGTCTTTCTCGAAATGGCAAAATGAGTATCGAATAAAGGTCAGGACTATAAAAACGGGTTGAATGGTTTTCCGTGTGTCTTACTGTGGTAATTTTATTGCCACTTCGTATAATTGAATTCCATCAGCAAGACCATTATATCGACTGTGTTGTTGGCTTCTTTCGTTAATTTCTCAAACTGTTTTGCAGTTATACATTTATGTATTTTTATTTCGATTCGGCTTCGGCTTCTACTATTGCTTTTGTCTGTTTTCCTCATTACACTCGATATCTGTTGGCACGCGAGTTCTGCGAGAGCCCTGCCCTGCCCAGCCCATGTGACCAAATCATCGGGCTCCGCTTTATCTGTCTGCTGTCTCCGTCCGTCCGACAGTCTCTGAGTGTGTCAGGGGTGAGGGAAGGGGGTCTGGAACAGACGAGTGTGCCAACATGCATTATTGAAATGGTTGCGGACCACATTTTGCTGCTTTTACTTCGTTTGAATAAATTGTTTCCCGACTTGGGTCACGCCCACAGTGTCGCAAATATGTCTTGTGCGGCCTTGAACTATTGCCATCATTTCGCTTGAGACAAGCTCCAACAATTCTGATAGAAAACGTGAGAAAACAACAAGAATCGTTAAACAAAAAAGAGGAAACAATCTTTAAAAATGAAATCGAAACGAAGTAGTTTACAAATTATACTTTACTTGGGCTTGTCAAACTATACTTTTAGGCTTAAACGATACGTAACCTATGAACTTATCATTAGAATTAGGCTGTTTGGTTTGTCTTTCAAAAAGTAATGCACATAAATACTTGTCACCTTCCAGTTCTCTCTTATGTATTAAATGTAATAAAAATCAACTGTCTTAAAATAAGTCTTGGCTTAGGATGGTGTATTGCAAATACGTACGCACACGCTATATATATATATATATACAAAATAGGTCGGGAGCATTATAATGTACAATACTTAAAGGTATTTATGGTGCAATGATGATTACAAATGTCGTATAAACTTGTGCGCTTAGAGCCTAACTACACGTACGGGGTGCACTCTATGATAGTCGATACTATAAAGAGATGACTTCAACTCAGGATTGTACCTGTACAACTGATCAAAGTCTCGGACACTTTGTGTGCTCACTCTCCTGCCTCCTCCTGACGTACTCTCGTCGATAAACGTATTCCCTAACTAATCCTAACTATACGCGGGCCAAACCAGCAGCCCTGTCGTCCTACGGTCGTACCAGCACCTTCTCAATGAAGGCCAGATTCGTGTTGCCATATCGCGTCTGGTTAAACGGCTGCGCCGCAGGATTCTTCTTCGTTTGCGTGTGCCACGTGAGTATCTACAGAGAGAAAGGGAGATATTATACAGGTAGTGTTACATTAAACTCATAGCAACCACAACCTCTCGACACTCGTTGGCCAGCAGCTCAATTTCGTTGTTATCCAACGGCGCCAGGCTACGCAGAAACCCGTCTTCCTCATAGCCGGGTTTGAAGGGCATCTTCGCCTTGGGTCGCTCGTGCAAGAACTTGACACTCACTGCGAACCCCGCCATATCCACCGGATACTTGCGTCCACCTATCCAGCCATCGTAATACCCGTCCAGCTTACCATTGCGTATAATGGGACTGCTGACGCCAGTCTTTGTCACCAGCCCCACCGGCCACATGGACACCTTCTTTGTGTAGCGCATCTGTAAGGGAATTGGGGGACAAAATGAGTAACACGTTTCCGAGACTATTCCCTGCAGCTTTCATTGCATTTTTAAGTGACTAAACAATCGATCCTTCTCTCTCTCTCTGTCTCTTTCTCTGGACGCACCTGCTCGAATATGTTAATGTCATAGGTGTTGTCGTCGTCGGCAAAGTAGAGGACCCCCTCGGTGGCATTGGCGCGCAGGTAATCAAGTCCTCGATTGCGATTCGAGACACCGCGGGGCTTGGCGCGCTTCGTCAGCTTATACTGCTCGGGCATGGGGGCTACAAAAGAGAGAAGGAGAGAAGGAGGCCTGTTAATACAAATGAATAATATTGTTAGGCGGCAATACTCACCCACTAGGTACTCGTAGGGCACTCCAATGCGATCCAGGGTGTGCCCTACCAGCGGGTTCGTTCTGTTGGCGTCCTCAATCACAAGCCACAGCAGGTTGAGCACATGCTTAAGCGTGTAACCGAGACGTGTCAGCTCTGCCAGTTGCTCTGGGCGGCGATAGGTGGGCGTAATGATGTACAGAGGCGGCTAAAGGGGGAGAGACAGAGAGTTTTTACTAATGCCATCGAGCGGTCTATTGTTATCCTTGTTCTGTGCTCATGTGTGTGTTGGTGTGTGTGTGTGTGTGTGTGTGCGTAACGCGGCGTGTGCTCTGTTTTATGAGCAATTATGCAAATTAATCCACCAGTTGAATAGTCGAGTGCTTCAATAGTTGACCGGGCCGCGTGTCTGTCTACCCAGTTGGGTTACACTCGTTACACTTGAAGCATCCCCAAACTCACACACACACACACACAATCGCAGTGTGCAAATAGTTCATTGTTGACACACAAAAATGCATTCAAATTTATTTTTTGCTAAATAAACAGAGACATTCAAATAAATAAAAGTGCACTGAAGCAGAGCAAAAGAAATTGAAGAGAACGCAGTGTATGGCTCGTGTATACCCTGTAATCAGAGTTGGTACCACTTGGGACCAATACACTCGATAACTCTACTTGACATACCCAACTCCCCCCATGCGGAAACCTTCACGGGGTATACAAAATTACCTGGTTTCAACAATGCCGCGCAAATCGCATCGCAAAATTGCAGAGCTGACAAATACTGCAGGAAATTATACGAACGCACCTTGTTTTAATAACGTGTCATCATTATTTGCTTTGATAGGCAAAATTATAGTACCATAAACTAGCTTTAAATGGCCAAGCATGTGCTCCCTACTTGACAATACCCTAACCTACATAACCCCTATATGACATTGGGGTAGAGTATCCAGCAGTTTAGTGTCTCTAAGGGAAAGCCACAAATGCGCGAATCTCTTTCAATTGTCATGCATTTTGCATGCACTTGGAAACTGGATCATCATCCCCCTTTGGCTTGCCCCTGCCACGCCTCCTCTCCTCCTGCACCCCCCTTTCATGCAACTGTCCTAGTTTTCTATTGTTGTTGTTGTTGTTATAATATGTGGTTTCGGTTTTTAGGTTTCAATGCGCAGTGGGGCAATTTTCAAATTAGGCTTATGCAAAAATTCGCATGGAATATCTTTTACTTTGCACAGCTTTTATAATTGAGAGGCGGCGGGCGGGCATCACTTTTCATTTGTTATTGTTATTGTAGTTGTTGTTGTTGTTGTGCGATTACTGCAACTGGTTAACCCAATAGCGAATAAAGTGCCCTCGTCTCTTTATTTGCCACCTTGCATAGCATGAGGTACGTAATGAGGTTGCATTGGCAACGCCTCGTTGGCAAGGTGTTTGTATTCATATGCGAATCGGACTAAGTTCTAGATAGTATTCATTTACAGATAGAAATGAGTACTCGCACCCAAACATACATACAAACATATCATATCTATACAACTTAAAAGATCATAAGATATTTTTAAGTACCCGTACTTAAAATATTCCCAAATTGTAAAGCAGTTGAAGGGGCTTTTCCATAAAGTTATGCCATCAATCAATCTGTTGTCGTGACCCTGACATAATCGTTATCACAATTATACGCAAGATTTACAATACTCGAACGTCTCCATAGAAGAAATTAATAATTGAACATGAAAGAAAGTCTGCTTTCGGCATGACTAAGGTTGTGTTGACTGAGTAGATGTTATGGTTTGATATATTCTGCATGATTCGGTTTGTTCCGAATTGATGACAGTGTAATCTAATAAGAATCTTTAAATTTTAAAGACTGCTTTAAGATGAAGACTGTCAAGTTCATGGCTCCATTTCTGTTGATACTGAACAAGACTAAATAATTATATATATCCCACTCTCTCCTTGAAAGCAATTAGTAAACTTCCTAATGACTAAAGTAGCTTTCTTTACCTCCAATCTCCCAATTCTCTTTTAACTAATTTAATGTAATTTTAAGCCAAAATGAAAAGTAATGAATTAAAGTAACTAAAGCAGAGTGCGAATACATAAACTATATGCAGTGTGAGTGAGAAGCATCATGCATAGACAGAGAGAGAGAGAGATAACAGCAAAGTGCACTTTACAGGAATGGAAGTCTTAAACTAATTATTTTTATCATTATTTGATTAGTTAACTAATTGGTTAGTTGGCTGTGTTATGCGCTTGTCAGTTTGAAGATAGAGAGAGAATATTTACGGGTTCGGAAACGGCGACAAATGTTGAGCGAATTTTATGAGCGACGCCCCTGGTTGTTGTTCCCATTGCACTGTGGGCGTGGCCTGTTGTTGTTAACAGTTTTTGAGTTGCTGGTGGTGCTGTTGATGTTGTTGTTGTAGTGGTTGCTGCTGTTGTTGTTGTTGTTTTTAAAGCGACCACACTAGCAGCTGTTGTTGTAGTTGTTGTTGTTGCAGAGATGGTTTTCTTGTTGTTGTTGTTGCCGTCTGATGTCAATGACAATGAAACCGTCGATAAGAAGGACATGACAGAAGCAGCCACGGAAGCCGACGATGATGATGATGATGATGATGGTGGTGAGAGGGCGGAGTCAGTGACATTTGGACTATGCATCCGCCCTTGCCCCAGTCCCAGTCCCAGTCTCTGCCCAGCCTGAGTTACATTGCCGCTATTAACGGGCGCCCACAAATATGATGCGAAGGATGACGATGATGATGATTTGTCTGTGTGCTACATCATTAAGCATTTACGAGTGTTTCCCCAGTTTGAAAGAGAGCGAGAACAAGAACAGAATGAGATACATAATGAGAGGCATACATGGATATATAAAAATTATCATATTTTTGATATTAATACAATGTGTGTTAGTGTATACTTAGTTACTGAACTATGACAGTGTCTAGGTAAACTCTCAACTATATGTTAATTAACTACCACATAGGTAGATCATAATATATGTATACTGATTATACCTTGCACCAATTAAATGTCTGTAAGTTGTGTACATCAGTTCAATGAATAATTTAACTGTCAGCATTTAATGCAGGGTATTTAACAGTGCAGTTCACTGGATCATTACAACTTGCACATATTTAATGTATTTGTACAAGTTAAGTTAACAAATTAAATCAATTAGAAGTGCCAGGTACTACACGATCGTCTTATCAATAAGTGCTAGTATCTTTCTATCTATTTTATTATCATAAAAAACTACAGGTAAGTTTAAAAATCAAGGTAGAGCTAGGTCAACGTCTAGTCAATGCATTAATGTATGTAAAAACTAAGGAAGACAGGGGGATGGGGGTATGGGAGATTATCCCCACTCACCTTTATAACCTCGTTGGTGGCAAGGGGCTGTCGGGACATATGGTATTGGTAGAGCACCATATAGACACACGTTGTGGCTATGAATATGGTCAGGTACATTTTAATGGATTTTCCCATTGCCGCTTTGTTGCTGCTGTTTCCATTCATTTTCGTATCAGTTTTCTTGTCTTCTCTGTCTTTGTTGCTGTTGTTGTTTTTTGCGTGTTGGTCGTGTAAATCTTCTTTGGTGTTTTGATTTCATTCGTATAGATTTTAAGTTTCCAAGCTGAAAATTTCCTTTTATTCAGCTATTCCTCTCTGTTCCCCCTCTCTCTCTCGTTGCGTTCCATTCTTGAGTTTCCTTTTAGTGTTTCTTTTCTTTTTACATTTGATTGTTTAACGCTGTGGGCGGCTTTTATGGGCGGGGCGGCTCTAAGGTATTGAGAATATAAAATAAATCTTAAGCTCGATGCATCGAGAATTAACTATTTCAATTTTACTTACATCTACTGCAGCTCTTACATATTTATTATTTAGAGCATCAGAAATCTGCAAAAAATAAATAATATTAATTCGCTTTATATAAACATATATTATATATAATATACAGACTGTACAAAGGGTTTCTGAAATTGGTTTGGCCTACATAGAAAGCCATTTATTCATTCCAAACCCCCATGGGAAGGTCCAAGGTCTTTGTCATTACGCTCCACACATAAAGTACATACATATAAATAATATATTTCATTAAAAATGTTCTTTAATTTTGGCACATGTTGAATGGCAAAGCTTAAAAACGAATTTATCAATTTCCATATGTACTCGTTTGACTAATTATGTTATCGATTCCAAAGTTCCAATGATAGTATGTGATAACGGTAGGAGATAGCGAATTGTTTGTTACATGTGACAACAAATTGCAATTTCATGGAAATTACTGTAATGATAATTGGGAAATCCAACTCTGTCTTCTGATAAGGTTGCAAATGTTGATACCTAAAGCTCAAAATGACTGTAATGGAAATCCTTTAATATTATGGAATTTAATGGAAATCCTTTCAAAGCTCTTTCAATTTCATTGTTCTCCATCGTGTTTAAGCATTGTTAAGTTGCTCACTCAATCGGAGAGATGCTTGAGGGATTATCAAAAGTTATTCTTTTACTATTCCCCTGAATCCCTTAAGGTTTACAGAAATCAAAAGTTGAACCATATATATATTGCAAACAGTAATTTGGCATAAAGTTAAATAAGAAGCAGAGAGCAAGAAAGACAGTCACAAAAATAGGGCACTTTGGAGAGAAATATGTTAACTTTTATTATAGTTAATCAGTTTCGCACTCCTCTAGTTTTAAGTGGGCGCGGCTGCAGCTTATTTAAGCATTTTAACAGACATTCCACAATTTGCTGATATTAAAGTTCAATGGCCAATTTAATAATTTTGCTGTTGAATTTTACATTTTTGCTTCGCTTTGCATACAGGTGGATCCGTAGGGCGCCGCTTTTTTGCTGACTGCTCAAGTGTTACTGCTCTAAATGCCAATTCCCCATCAGATATAATGCTATCTGTAATCCCTTAGCACAAGGGATACTAGTATACGATTATTATTAAGCAGGAAATTCACAAATACAAATTGGTAAATGCGACTATTGTATAATGCACATAAAAGTTATTACATCTCTTTTATTTTAGCGCAAAGAGCCAGTTTTTATATTCCCTCGAGAGTCATTACGGTTCTGACTCAGCTCCGATGCCAGGCGACACTGTGGCGCGCCCAAAAGAAAAGTTCCTCTGTTGCGACTTGTGGGCGGAATCATCTCAAAGTGAAAAGAAGAAAGCTCTGCATAATTTGAGCAACCTTGAACTCAATTTAAGCACTTTCTGGCACTTTGTTATGGTTTTTCAAAAATGACGGGTCATTAGTTGGATAATAGCTTTCTATACTCGCAAAATAGATAGTTTTATATATTATAAGGAACATTTACTGTCCTTTATTTAAGGAATCTTGTTGGTTAAATGACCAAATCAAGAAGACCATAAAACTGATGAGAATAAATTATAGAGGCAGGACTTATCGCTGTTATCGCTGTGTGTTAGCTATTATAATAAAGTGGATAGTGAGAAACAAATTGAGTCAAACTAACGTGAATATATTAGAGAAGAGAATTTAGTTTGGCAAAGCTTTCAACTTGATCAACTTTGGTTCCAGTTAGAAAGGATTGTGTTAATTTCAATGCGTCATTATTGCTAGACACGCATAGGTTAAGAAGTTCTAATCTGCTTCCGATTTATGGGGCAACTGTTGCACAACCCAAATGTATCCTAAGGTGTGGCTAACAACTTAAGGACGCAACAGTTGCGGGAATGGCAAAATTGGCGATAGTGTGGACAAGAACTCTTCAAGAACTGTTCAATACTTGTAATGGGGTTTTCTATCACACTTCAAATAGATCTATGCAGGCATCCTTATCTATCCGACCACTTAGCTAATAGACATTTAATTTCAGTTGTCAATTATATAGCTGTCAACTTATTAAGTGTTTGGCTTGCGCCCCTCATTAATTATTGTTTGTATATACGAATGCAACTAACGTTGATTGATTATTGCGATAAGATTTGTAGGGTTTCTAACTACAAACGGATTTGAATGAGAAGCTTTCAAAAAATTATAATAACCACTTAAAAAATAAAGTTTTTCATCAAAAACATTTGTGTATTTCTTCATATAACCAAAAGATGAATCAAGACTAATCAGATACTATTATTATACATATATAAAATTATAGGAACTTATGCCTTCAAGGATTAATTTCCGGTATTGCTTTTCAAATTAAAGCAAAATAGCATTCATTTCTTTCTTATGTTTATATACTATATACAAATACAAAATCGTGTATAATGACTGAGTAGAGAACCACAAGACTGCGTTAAGTTCACTGATAAAATAAAACAAGTGATAAAATACATGTATGTATATGGTATTTACTTATAACGACATACTATGGAACTGAGATATAACTATAGTATGCAAACTGTCGTATGTTTAACCCATTCATACCCGCTTCCTATCGCGACTATTAGACGAGCGAGGTTTCTTTTCATTGTTCTCCCTGATAATCAGAATTTTATCGTACATATGCCGGCTTAGGGTTTCAATTCGTTTTCATTTATGTATGACTTGTTATTCATGCTGTTACTTTTGATATTTTAGAACATTGTTCTTGTTATGCATGAACAGCATAAGTAGCGAAAAAACTGTATAAGTATTTGTGTATTTACATACGAGTATTGTGAACCGGAAGCTTAGACCCGTGTTTGCTTACATATACTCAGTTTGCATCTTCAATTTAGTCGACAAACACTTATCGAAATGCTGTATAGCACGTCTTATGTTATTATTATAACTAACCTAGAATAATAAAGAAGAATAAAAGAAAGACAACCCACGCTAAGTTGACGGCCAAGGTAGGATTAACGTGGGACTCTAGAATGTTATCATGGGATTCTTCCAAGTATTTATTAATGTTACTAAGGGCGAGTCTAAAGATCCTAAGCTTCAAACTGTTAGCTGCAAGCTAAATTTAATTTTGTTTTGTGCAAATATGTCTGTTTCCCTCTGACAATTTTTGTATTTCCATTTGTGCAGGCGGCTATAATAGCCTTTGAAACATGTTATTGAAACGCAATCAGCTGAGTTCATTCATGCACTGTGGGAATACAGTCCGAAAGGTCAAACTAAAGTAATTGTTCTACTTAATTAACGCTTTTATTATCATTATTTTTTTGCTATATTAATTTAGAAGATTAATCAAGATCCGTATTTATTCTTACACTTTTTTAGAAGTGCGGAAAGTGGAAAATATAATTGCCAAGAAATGTGAAACTGAAACAAGAATAATACACTGAATTGCATTTTAAATTTCGAAAAATAAAACCAAAAGAGAAAAGTTCGAAACAAGAGCTTCACGCAATTTTAAATCGGTTAAGCCCCAACAATAAACGTCTGTTTGTGAATGTACATATGTATATATATACATATGTATGTACATATATGTGTATGTATGTAAGTCCTTTGCTTGACAAATTAAAACGTGACACAAATTACGAGACTCCTCGGGGCCCTCTACACACACCTACACGTACTCACGCACACAAACACAAGCTCATTCCATTAACACTTGCTTGGGAGACATGTCGGGGCCACGGCCGCCAGTCCGCATTGCGTCTTTGCCCCAAGGGACCACGGGCAACGAAACGCCTACCGCATATGTCTATGCGACTCCCAATCGGTCTGCGTGTGTGTGTGTGTGTGTGAAAATGAGTGTGTTAGTCTTTAGCCGCACCTCTTGGGAAACCTTTGTTAATAATTTTCGTACTCCCAGATTTAGCACGTCCGCCCATGTGTCAAGGAGCAGCCTAAGCAAGACATGACATCGCCCTAAATTAAACCCAGATTCATAACATTACAATATACAAATTGTATTTGGCTTTATATTTAAAATACAATTTTGAAAGTTAAGACTACAAAGATATATAAATATACATCTCATATATATTTAATTAAGATAGTAAAAGAATACCAAATATAATATAAGAATAAGAACTTTTATATGTATATTATAATAATATGTAATAATATATTATATCCTAATCTATGCAACCTATGTACATACTTCTATCTCCAGGTTTCTTAAATCCCACACTGTTTTCCCCTGGTTACATAGTATTTTCATTCAACCTACCCATCACTCCAATTAGCAGCTGTTGGGCTTATTTCAAGACCGATAAACAACAATATCGCACGGCGCTAATAGCAGAGTGTAACACCAGCACACACACACACACACACACACACACATACACTGACAACGTACATAAATACAATTTTATATATAGTAGAACTCACCTAGAGTATTTAATGGTTCGCAGTTGGGTCTTTTGCCTTAGTCGTCTGCTCATCTGGACCCCGGCAGAAGAAGGTATCTGTGGGCAACATTCGATTTTGCTTCGGTTTATCACTTGCCGGTTTTAATTAATATATTATTTACTCTGCAGTTGTTTATGTTATTGTTTTATTTCGATAACAGTTTCAACAGTTCATTTCAAAGCTAATACACGTTCTGTATTACACGCCGTTTCGTGATGTTTGCTTCGTAAAGAGAAATAGAAAACATTACATTACAAAAGAAAAGAACACGGTTGTTTTTGTTGTTGTCGCCACAGAAACGTATGCGAACAGGAGCAGCAACAAAACAACAAAGCAACAATAGGGGAAATAAACGTCAGGTGCAAGCAGCGACTCCTTTTGGCCCACCCCTTTTCGACCACTGTCGGCCAATAGTGTAAATAAAGTAGCAGAAAAGATTGTTTGGTATGGAAGGAGAGAACACGAAAAACCACAGTGGAGTTCACTAAACAACACACACGCACGCGGAAGAGGAAGAGAATTAGGGAAAATCGAATGCGGACTAAAACGGGCAAAAAACACAGTTACTTTAACGAAAGAGAGACAACGCGCCACAGAGGAAGAGAGAGAGAGCCTGTTGTCTGGCATGGGCAATAACAAAACCTTTGCCTTTCCCTTTTCCCTTTTGCCTTTTTGTTTTTCACTTTTCACAGGATGCGGCTTTTTAACTTATACTCTGCATATTTATTTATCCGTTTTTATGCTCTTAATTTGGTATTACTTTTTTACGATTTCGCACTCCCACGCGCATTAACTTTCTGGAGTTGTTGCTCTTTTTAATATGATTTTTGGAGCTATTTTTAGTGGCAACACTCGATACGTTGTCCAGGCGCGCCAAGTGACGGACTAGAACTAACTGTAGATTTAGTGCGACGCAAGGCAACAACAACAGCTCGCCAGCAAGCACCCGCACGTACTGTTATTCAAAGAACGACGACAGCAAAGCATGCGAACGAAACGAGACGAAACGAAACGAAACAAAACGGAAACAAGAAACCGCTGCGCGACACAGCAGCACTTGCTATCTACTTACAGTGTGCGCCAACTGTTAACGTGCCTGTAAGAAAAAGTTTTAGTATAGAAAGTTTTACAGACATTTAACAGAGACTCTAAACGGGACTGTGTATTTAACAGACAGTTGCTTGTTGTCTGAATATGCACAGTGGTATGTTATAACGACTAATGTGGATAAAAGTTATTAATTTTAAATGTGAACTATAAACTGTTTACGTATTATGTACATTTTTATGTAGGGCGCGTTGATGAATATGTAAACGCTGACTTCATACTCCTTCGGGTAGTGGATAAACGGAAACGTAAGACAATATCCGTTTGATTGTGTATACTTATATACATACATATGTATGTACTTTATCGCATATGAGTAATTTTATCTTCCTTATAGTTTTGGGTTGCACAAACTGAACGTTTGATCCGAACTATTCAAATTTGAGTTCTTGATATCCTTTCCTTTTTTATAGAACGCATAAACAATGATTGTAGGTATCTTCATACTATACAAAAGCTAAAGTACAAGCTCAATAAAATTGTATTTTAAAAAACCTTGAGACTTTATGGATACCCTTTAGAAAACTGACCATATTCTTAACCAACAACTGAATAAGGAAAATAAAATCGAATAATAGCAGTAATACTATAAATATGCTCATTATGATAAAAACACTGATGAAATCATCAAGAACTTGTCTTTCGTCTGCATTATATGTTTAACTAAATAATTGTCAGTACGAATTCAATAACTTGGTTTAAACGCATTTAATTCAATTGCTTATTTGTTAAAAGACTTGAACACTTTTCAAAAAAACTTAGATTAAACTTAATGTTAATAGTTTCTTGTCAGACCATGTAGATTCGAGGCAAGCATACATGCATACATATAGGGTATGTATGAACTTATGCATATTTAGTCAGAAACTTTGGCAAACTAAGGCGAGAGACTGTCATCCAGTAAATTCTTTGGAGTGGCCGTCATGATGGCAGTACGGAACACATGGAACATGCATAACATAAATCTATGGATCGATAAACGATATCATAATGTAGCGGGTACCGTTGGTAACCAGAAGACCCTCATGGAAATGGGTCAGTCGACCAGGGTGCATAAGCATCCAGCCCTTCTTCGTGTCTGTTACGGAGCAATTGTATCGCAGGAAACGGCAACCGCCCCCCTCGTAGTCAATGCCAGCCCGGTTCATTGCAATGTTGATCGTGTACGTGGAGGAGTCGTGGTGGGCTCGCAGCGAGGGCTGTTCATCGGGCCGATAGCGTACCATGAAGTTCATCAATGATTTTGGAGGCTGTTAGACAAGTAAGTTCAATCAATCAAGATATAAGATATAGCATAATGTTTCTATGCACTTACATTATGGTAATAGCCCGTGAAAACGCGCTCCTGCAGTGGCCGCACAAAGATTTGCAGGAACTTCAGGTAAAGCGAGTCTAGTCCCACCTGACGCATATGGATGTCACGTGTGGGTACCGCCTCGTATCCGCCCTCTAAACGATTATCGGCATTGCGACCATCGGACCATTTACCATATGCCTCCATAATGGCCACCAGATCATCACAGAACGCATCTGTCACAATGGGGAACCAGAAGACATCCGGACATGGCTGTGGAATCACTGTGGACGCATTCAGCTGTGCCGTGTAGTTCTCATGTATGTACTTCGACATCCAATCATCCCGGTTGCTCAACATAGTGTAGAAGTCGGGACGAGTTACTGTACTGTTGAAGTTGTCCACGTTGACCAGGTGACCGAAATAGCGCTGATTGCTGATATACATGAAGACACCCTATACCAAGCGCAGAACAGAGTTCAACATCATTAAAAGTGTTCTTAAGTTATCGAATAATTCGAATACTTACCGCATTTCTCAGGGACTCGCACAGGGCCATATCGGGATCGAAGTCTCTGTGATCGAACTTGATAAACTCAAAGGCGCTGTGCTTGATGAGATAAATACTCGTCACATGTGGCACATTGAACATTCCTCTATAAAAGAGAGAGAAAGAGAGAGAGAGAAAGTGTTAGGCAAATATTACGCACTATTCATTAGGTTGTTTACAACAATGTTGTGGAAATGGAAAGTAGTGAGTATATACTGTATACACAGGCAAACACATACATCCAAACACCCACCCACCCACACACACAGATAGAGAGAGAGACACACAGATATACACAGTGGGCTGTGTGAGTGACGCGATTAAATTCAATCAAAGTCCCCAACAATCGGGTAATTTGAGGCAGTATGCAAAGAACATTCTGCGGCTACAAACGACACAGATCGAGAGATCGCATCGGGTGGAATATGATCGTTAATCCCAATCTCTGTACTCTAGTACTCTGTCTACTGTTATTCAGTGATCTCAGCCCTGGTGTTGCAGCCCAAAGTGGGTAAGCATCGATTCTAAGCTGACTTCTTCTATATATCCCTTGAATTCTTCTAGGAAGCACCGGAGGACGCAATGTTCTACGTCGCAATTACACGGGCAAGAAGCCTGTTGTCATTCAGCATAGATCCCAGGACGCAGTTAACTATTACGATCACGAGAATGTAAGTTCACAATATCAAATCAGGTAGTAGCACTAATAGCTTCTTTATACATTTTCCCAGGGTGCCAAGATCATAAAGTCATCGCACTTCGAACTGGATTACACACTGGGTCGCAAGATCACCTTTTTCTGCATGGCACAAGGTGTGTGAAAAGAATTATACATCCAGGCATAATAAAAATACAATAGTGATACTTCTATTTGCAGGCAATCCACGTCCCACTATAACTTGGTTTAAAGATGGTGCCGAACTCTATCAACATCGCTTCTTTCAGGTATTATTGTAAATATATATATAAATAATTTATGAGGCTACAAAAAATCGCATTTCAGGTGCACGAGTCGCATCCCGAACCAGATATTATTAAATCCAAAATGGAAATCGATCCCACAACACAAATGGATGCTGGTAATATAAATATCATAAACACATTATGGTACAATACATATATCCTTTCTATTGCAATCCATTTATAGGATATTATGAGTGTCAAGCGGATAATGAATATGCAATCGATCGACGGGGCTTTCGTACGGACTACGCTATGGTTAACTTTTAGCATGTTATTAAATATTAATTTACCACTCTCAACTATATATTATAATAATAAAAAGATTTGAAAATCATATTTTTATGTATTTCCTTTTTCAAATTTTTGCGCCTGAATTCTATATGTTTTTCATTCTCGATCTTTCGTTTGAACTTCAGAGTACGCAGTGGGTTTGATTTTATTCCTCCCTGCACGTAAGCGGACAAATTGTCTCAATTAACTTATTTAAACAATTTTTGCATTTATTTTATTAAAATGTGTGCCAGCAAAGGCGAATCAACAGTACCGAATTCAGATGCAAAACAGTTCAGTAATGCGCAATGTTGGATGTGTTGGATATGTACTATATCTATTGCACAGTGGAAAGCTGAGTGAAAGATTGTCAAGCTAAACTTGTTTCAGTTTCTCTAGATTCATATGTAATACTTTTCTTGATATTGGCAAATCTGTTAAAGGGGTATGCAATATAAAGTATTTAGTTCTGATTCTCACACCACTCTGGTTTCACTGTGCGAAAGGTGGCCCTTGAATACATCCACAAATTGAAATTGAAGCACACTGTGCGACCTACGGCACGCCAATTGTGGCAAATTAGATGGGGCAAAGCCACAGTCAGAGGCAGAGCAAGAGTCAGAGGCAGAGCAAGAGTGACGAGTGACGACGGAGCTGTTGGTGATTTAGTCGCCTCGCAGACGAGAGTGGATTAGGATGCAAGTGAGATGCCTGCTGATTATGTGGCTGGGACTGAGCCTAGTCCTACTGTTGCTGACTGTGCCGGTTAGCGAGGCACGACGTGGCCGCGGACGTGGTCGCACCAAATCGCGTGTACAGATCGGACTGCCTATAACGGGCAAGTATCGGGACCCAGAATCGGATCAGTACTATAACAACAACAATGTGAGTTGAATCCACGCGATCATAGTGTGAAATATGTGTTCATAACTCTATTCAACTAGGGGGCCAAGATCCTGCAGGCCTCGCACTTCGATCTCGAGTACGTGCTGGGCCACAAGATTGCATTTCTGTGCGTGGCCAAGGGTAATCCACGTCCACACATAACCTGGTATAAGGACGGTGCCGAAATCTACCAACACCTGTATATGCATGTGCATGAATGGCGCATCGGCGACGATCGAGTCAAGTCCAAAATCGAAATCGATCCGGCCACCCAAATGGATGCAGGCCTCTACGAGTGCACAGCCGACAATATGTACTCGATTGACAGGCGCAGTTTTAAGACCGATTTCTCGATTGCCTTCGATTAGAGGAGAGAGAGAGCCCTGCTTCCCCTTTCCCCCCTAGACTTAAGCAGTAAATTATAATAAATAACAAACTGAGTGCCTGAGTTTCTTTGAGCTTACATGAGGTCCAGCTTGACAATGTCCACATAGTCGTGGGAGCGCGCATAGTAGCCGCCATCGGAGAGTGCACCCCAGAAGTTGCTCCACAGCTCGTTGACCTTGGAGAACAGAGGCGCCACAAATTGTCTGCAAATAGAACTTTAATTAGAGTTTGTTTTTATACAATTAATGAGGGGCCACAAACTTGTTCAGCTTAAGCAATTCACGTAGAACTTCTGGATCGTCGATGTGCGCATCTCCATCGACAACGAATAGATAATCGCTGTGTTTCAGCTTAGCCTTGTCGCTGGGGAGTAGAAGTGGATGGTTATTGATGTAGATTATATAGATTATCATATACAATAGGGGTACTCACAGCGCCAACTGCCTGCCAGCTTTCTCGTCCAACTCATCAACGGAGAGCACGTATTTGGCACTGGCATATTCCTTGCCATGCTCATCCACATATTCTTTAATGAGATCGTCGTGCAACGCAGCATTGCTGTAGATAAACAGATGCAGATGATCCTTGGGATAGTTTAGCTTTTCAATTTTAGCTAAACAAAAATCAAAGAAGGGTACAGCTTGTGGCACGATTACAGCCAGCGTAATAATAGGAAGATTTAGTTCCTAAAAAGATGTCAAGTTATAAGTTCAGCCAAGCAATAGAAGAGACAATCATTTTGCACTCACATCCAATTCCAGTTGATATTCTTGGCAGAAGGTACAGACACTGCTAAAGGTCTTGGCCAGATAATTGCCATAGGCATTCAAATCGACTTTACTTAGCCCATTGCCATGAATGATGGCGGGTGTTGTCATAAAGTCAATGTTACGCAGCTCTCCCTGATTCGAGTCGAGGTCGACCTTTAGTTTCACATCGTTTTTAGCGCCATGTAAACTCTGGAAGAGTCTGGACTCAGAGTCCAACTTCATTTCCAACTTGGTGCGTTTTGTTTCGTCCAGAAACACTTTGGTGAAGTACAACTGATCGTCTCCTTTGTCCTCGATGGGTTCCTCCAACAGTTCGTATACCTGTGGCGCGTAACCAATGAAGGCACCCGAGTTAAGATAACGAGAAGCTTTGCCCTCCACTTTGGGATACTTATTGGCCAGGCTCTTGTCGGGCCAGCAGAATTTCTCAGCAGAAAACAAAAGCTTGGCGCCCGATTCCTTAAACTTTTCCACTATTTCTTCGAGTGTGGTGGTAATAATGACATCGTAACTATAATGAAAGACAATATTAGCTAGAGTTTATTGTAAATAAAGAATTCTCGAGTACCTGTCCGTAAACAGTATGATGGTATCCTGTGCATCCTTCAGCGGCTTGATTGCCTCGCGCAGTAAATTGATTTTGAAGCCACCACCAGCGGATTTCATGTCTCCACCCTTCCAGTCATCGCCCATTCCCAGGGTTGTCACCTGAAGTTGCAATTTATTCATTTATAATTTAACATTTAAATGTAATTTAATAATTCTCATACATCTTTGCCATGCAGAATATCTATATATCTATATCATCATATTATATTTCAATTAATTCCATTGGGTTTCGTTTGCTTGGTTACCATGTAAATTATAAATATAGCACATTCAAATCTGTCAGATCAAATGTCGAAGTTCACACGATTCTCAAAATCCAAACATAATTCGTAATGTGAGTCTTGAGAAATTCTTTAGGAAATATAGTCCGGGCTAACCGGCTTATCAGCAAGTTTTGTTTTCGTGTATTCACTACACACACACACACACAAACACACTCTCACACAGACACACACACTTTCACAGAGATCACTTTACATAAAGGAACCAGCTCAGCTTTTGATGATAAGCGAAATTCTCTTGGACACAAATGGAAAGTTAGAATAGTCGAGAACAAAGCTGTGCTAATTAGAACCCCCCTCTCTCTCTCTTGTCTTCCATGCGACCCATTGGAACGGGGACTACGTGATTAAAAATATGTACAAAGTAGACATGGAAGCAATGCCCCAGGCCACATGTGTGCCCCACAATTCCAGCAATCAGAAGTAACGTCATCTGGATGCCAACGCCGGATGCTTGAACGGACACACACACAAGAAAGTCTCAATACAATGTTATAAAAGTGTGCCGCGATGAATGTTGTCAAGAGTTAAACATAGAGTACAGACACAATCATACATATGTATGTATATACACTCCTATATAGATAGGAGAGACTTCATTTAATCAATTTCAAATGTATACAATATTCTTTTTATTGGGATTCTGTGGCAAGTCATTAAAAAAGGGAAGAGAAGATTGTGCAATAGTTAAAAGTTATATATGTATAATCAAATACATATTCATTGATATTATAACGGCAAAAGCTATTCGATATCATGCCAGATTCGTTGCCAAATCTAACCAAATATCAGTAACCTGTGAGATCGTTAAAATTAGAATTTCAAATTCTTGCTACACAATAAAAAGAGATACAAAGTAAACAACAAAAATCCTCAGACAACTTGCTAAAAGTAACAGTAACGTGGTCTCATTTTAACCGAAAGGTTCTTGACTTATTTATTATTATTATTAGATCATCTTTTTATAACTCACCTCAATATCGTAGACATTGGCGGATCGAAGGTAACGACGATATCCATCAGTTGGTTCGGTGGCTACCGTGAATACTTTAACCTTATCTGCGAAATGAGAATGAAAAGTGTTAATTATATTTAAATACATTAATATTTGTAACCTTTTAAGAGTTTTTTTCTAAGAATCTGGCGGAACTAACTGATTGTATACCCAATTCGTGTTATTATATACATATATTCTCTTAGTTTATAGTTGGAACCAACTGGATTAAAGCGATACAACTTATGTATCAAGATATTTAAGGGATTTCGTTGAATAATGTATAAGTACACCATGTACATACATATTTACAATACATATACATATGTATATTCACAAGTATCATATATTGATAACCTAGTTTCGATGTCAAGCATACACAGGATACGAGCTGTATTCACGACCTTATTCTTTCTCACATAAGAATTCTAATTAAAATATGCAGAGATAAAATCTCAGCAATAAATATGCATATGTGGTAGTAAAATTACTGTAGACGGGCGCGCGGCGATTCAAAGAACGAGTAATTATGGGAAGGAGGTAAATGCAATGGAATGTAAACAAATACACAGTAAAGAATGCATGTGTGTGTATGTGTGTATATATGTTTGGATGCACAGAGATGCATAGGCGAGTGGGAGTCAATTTAATATTTCTAGTACATTTGCCCGCCTAATTCGGGAGATGAAGTCATTCAGTTCGAGAAATTCGAGACAAACCATTCAAATTCGATTGTACTGCAGCTGCAGCGGTTTCAACATCTTTCTTGGCTATGGTTCCTGGCAAACAAAACAATAACGGTGCCAAAAACAACAGGAGCATTGCTGGAGAACTCAAGAGTTCCTTTAGTTTACGGCTCTGCATAGCGCCGGCTTCACTGTATGCACGTTTACACTTTTCGAAAACAGAATTAATTCTAGATGTGTTATTATTTTAGCATGTTTTGCCAACCGAGTTTAAAATTTTGGCGAGTTTGCCCACTGCACAACCGAACACAACAGCGCACTAATTATGAATGAATTGCACATCATGAACAGAATACAAGACGCACTCAGCGAGAACAGAGACAGTGTTGTAAAGTATGCGAAAGCGGCATATCGATAATAAATTGTACACATTAGTCATCTGTTTCAGATGATCTGGCAACGGCCGTAAGCTGTTCTAACTATTTATCGTCGATAAGTTAGCGGTCTTTTTAAATGTAATAGGTAAATTCAATATTTTGAGAAAATAAAACAAATGAACTTCTTCTATAGCGTAGCAAACAGCTGTTTCTTTGTTATTGACGGTATCCTTAGTAGCAATTATCGATACACGAATGCAACTATTGGACACCCCTTAAAAGTTAATATTAAATTACGAACAAGTGTAATATTATTACACGAGCCCCCCTATTAGCGATAAATTGAATTAACAAATTGGCGCACAACTTAAAATTTATTCAGCAAAATTTTATGAGTGCTGCATTACATATACGTAATTATTTGAGAGTGTGAGTATGTGTCAAATGGGTTGTTGAATAATTAATGATATATACAAATAACTGAGCGAAGTAGTTAACTCAATATTGATACATATGTTTATGTACACATATATTGATAGTAGTTAGTAATTTAAGTTAAATTTGTTTAGTTTGCTTTGCCTGCAGTTCTTTGTTGAGCCCGTTATCGCTATATTGTCACATTTAAAACAATCGTATCAAAAATAAATGACAAAATCAAAAAAGTGTAAAAGAAAATGTAACACAACTTAATTCGTTATTATCGTCGTAATTTATCGGAGGTGGTATCAGTTGCGATGCTGGAGGTAAGTTTCGACTTTGTGACCTTGTGACCTGACTAGAGCATGCCAAATCCCTTTGAGTAGTTGATTGCCTTCATTAGACGTTCCTCCAGCTTACTCTTGCTGCTGTATTCCGGCAGCAGCAGCACATTGAAGCACGTGTGCGACGTGGGCAGACGATCGCTGTCTGGGCCATGTCGTGTTATCATTAGCCGCAAACACTTCAACCCCCCAACAGGGACACGAGCTGATCCTGTGGTAAACTCAAGCAGTTTACGCTTGGACTCATGCGGCATGGCATGTACTATACTCCAGAAATCCTGCACTATTTGCGTCTCCTCCGTGTAGCCACCCTCGTACTCCGTCGAGTGCTCCAGTTCCACAAAGTCGAATTCCTGCAAGGGCAAATCAATCAATTTAGTCCTAGGTAAACACCAAGCAAATCTTCGTAAAACTTACCCGACTGCCGCAAACCAACTTCTCAATCTCCTCTGGCCGGAATAACAACTTCAGCGGCGACTCGTCCGTGACCATTTCGAATCCCTTTCGGAAGGCCTTGAACTGCTGCTGAATGTTCACGTTCAGCAAAAAGTCGCTGTACAAATTCACAAAGAGTCGTTTATTATGCTGACCCACTAGCACCTCGCTACCATGTGGCACCAGCTCGTGCTCCACCAGCTCGCCAAAGACATTGCTATAGCTGATCTTGAACGTCTGCTCGAACACCTCCTCCATATCCTGTCCCTGATAGTCCAGCATTGCCTGCAGGCTCTTGAACAGCGTGGGACTCCAGTCCGCTAAATCATAAAATGTCCCTCGGTATCCCATTAGCTTGCGATACACCACCATGGGAAAGTTCACAGCCAGTATGACATTGTTATAGATGGCCAGACCTATAATTATTCCGATTAGCGTGAATTGGGCTCCATTCTCGAAGGGCGTAGGATTAAACCTGCAGATATACAAAGTAAGGAACATGAGAAAATGAAATAAAGATAAAATAAATTATCTTAATCTTACCACATATTATTGGTCTCTTCTTGCTGCACAAACATGCCAAAGGCTGGATTAAAGATTTCATCAACGATTAATTGAAAAAACTCTTTGGAAACACCGCCCTCATCGATGCCCTGTTCTCCAACAAACTCCACTACCAGCTGCTTCTTCAGATCCTTGGGATTACTCATGGCCACTAATTCCAGCTAAAAAGATAAGAATTAATAGATTCATTTCTTTAATTATTCTATCTTTTGTATCTGTATCCCTAACTTACCCCAATGAGCGCATCGTTAATAAGTTGGTCGCGCCGAACAGTCAGTTTGAGGTCTGGACGGGCACCTTCTTGGCCATCCTGACCAAAGTTGTTGAGTATCGAGTAGAGGGACGAGTAACGCTCGCTGTACATACGCATACGACAGTCGTAGTAGAGAGCATCCACTTTGGTAGCGGGCGTCAAGATAAACGCGTAGAGCATGAAGCAAAAGTAATTAGTGTGACTGGAGCCCAGTTCACTCTCCATGGCCAGTGTCTTGTAGGATAGATAGTCCTGATGCATTTGAATGTGCTCGCTAAGTGCTTCGTTGTAGAACTCCTCAAGTGGCAGCATCGGATTCCGGCAATCAATATAAGACACTTGCAAGCATTTCTCTAACGGATCCTCAGCGAATTTTGGCATATGCGGCTGTCGCAGCGAGCTGTACATGAACAGATCCTCCCCTTCCTCGCTAGACCCAGTGGCAGCCTCGTTTTCCCCTTGCTCTGGCAACGGCAGACGACATGTAGGACGTTCCAACACGCTGGCCATAATGTTGGCATAGAAAACAATCTGAAAATAAGGAGATTTAATATCTGTTCATCTCCAAAATATTCCTCATTCCTTACCTTTAGAACTTTGGTAACGCTGATAATATGCTCATTTTCTCGCACCGAATCCTCGTCCAGCAGCACTTGCAGTGTTATCTGTTGCTGGCAAGCAGATAGGAGGGCCTGCAACTGATCCGGACAGTATTTAGCCCAGATCTTTGCGAGACGAGCTTGTGCCCGCACCGGCATAGAAGCAGCGGCATGGCAAAGCTTGGGCAGCACGCGATCAACATACTCCATGTCCGTGACACTATTGTTACTTGTAGCTACAGATGGATTCAAACATTAAAGTCAGGTAGGCCAGTTATGCCAGGAATATACTCACTGTTTGTTGCCATATCGAAGCAAATGACCAGACAGTGTAGCACCTGCTCCCATAAATCCTGCCTGTACAGCCGCATATAATGTATGCTTTCTGCCAGCTGAGCGACGCTGTTCGTCAGTCTGTCCGATATAGTTTGACTGGGTGCACCAAAGAGCAATCGCTTAACCCGGCGCAGACCACAGAAATCCACTTTGGTTCCTTTTTCCAGGTAATCCTCACCTTCGGAGTCCTGCTGCCTGCACGAGGCCATTGGCTCATCTTCGTCTTCTTCATCCTCTTGTTGTGTCACGTCCTCTTCATCTTGTCTTTGATCTATTGCAGGCTCTGCAGGCTCATCCTCGCGCTGCGTGCTGTCCTCATCTTTGTCATGCTCGCCTTCTAGCTGGCGTAGCTGTTCCTTATTTAATTTTTCCTTGGTCGTTGTCGTCGTTGTTGTTGTATCCTTTGTCGGCAGATGTTTAAACTCTTGGCCTGGTGGACAAACGAAACTCTTCGATAGTCGATCCACACTGGAGAACACTTCACCAACAGCCTGGTACAGCCTGTCGAAGCTGTCGGCAGCTACACACTGCTCATACAGTGCTTCCAGAGATTCTGCATCGAGGGACAATACTGGTGGTAATGTCGGAGTGCAGGTGCCCGAATCGCCAGTGGCTGCTAGTGCTGCTGGCACGGCTGGCGCTACTGACACTGCCGGTGTCTCTGTTGTTGTTGGATTTAATTGTAGCATATCGATAAGCAACGATGGACGCTTCGTTGACTGCTGCGGTTGGGATTGCGTTTGCGATTCTGTTTGGGATTGACCTGTATGTGTCTGCGTTTGAGACTGTGATTGAGTGCTAGTGGTTGTTGTGGTGCTGGCGGATGTAATGGTACTTGTGGAGCTGCTGCTGCTGCTACTGCTGCTGCTGTCGTGTGGCGACAGCATATCCACATCTTGATGTGGGCTAAAAGAGAAGAAGGATAATAGTTTCAACTATTACTGGGTATGAGGACACACTTACCTTGTCGCGTTTGTCGTCACTGCTGGTTTATCGCACAGCTGCGCATCTTGTGAGAAGAGTTGAAGTGCTCGGGCAGCAACCTCGTTGGGCGTCATAGGCGCCACTTTGCCGCTGGAAGCGCAGTTTGCATTCGTGCAATGCGAATTGCCGCAGCCTGACTGCAGTTGATGGAAGTAGCGTTGGATGAGGCTGCGTACAGCCGAGCGCTTCATCTCAGGAGTGGCACGACCACCTACAGTTGGACCTACCCCTCCCCCACCACCTCCGCCAGCAACAGCTGCTGCAGCCGTTGATGTTGATGCTCTGCAATTAGTTCATTTATTTACAACAATTAAATTGAATTAATTTGATTGCGATGCTCGCTTACCTTGAGCTGCCTGGCAATGGCAACGGCAACGATGACGTTGGCGTTTGCCGCGCCTTCTGTTGCTGCTGCTCCTGTTCCTCGCTGCCGCCGCTCATTGAGCGTTTGTTTTTCAGTCCTTTTGTTTTGTTGGGGGTTGTGTTTAGTGTGTCACTGAAATCGCAATAGACGATTCCTAAGAGCCGCACCAGGCGACAATAATTTGATTATTTTTGTGCGCACACTTCCTACGCAAAAATATGCACAAAAAAGGGTGTAAAAAATCGATGTCCCTTTTTTTCTTTCTTCTTTCTTTTGTTCACAACACTCTCAGGTTGTATTTTACGCTATCGCCGCCTCTCTTTTCCTTGCTCTATTGCGGTATTCACAATTTGTTCACTATTTGGTGACTACGCATTACAAAAATTTACTCATTTAAACATTTGACAAAAATTGTGTTAGACAAACGCAGCCAGGGCAAATCACAGAGTGCCTTCTTTAATATTGAAAATCATCAACAACAAGTGCTGCACAACGTTGGCAAGAAATGACCAACAAATAAGTGCTGTGAAACATCGCGATTAAAATAAACAGTCGATTGCTAAATGACTTCCTGGCAATGTTTTAATTTATTGTTTATTTTAAAAGAAGTTCTTAATCAAATTAAGCATAATTTATTATAACTTAAATAGCATCAAGTTTATTATGCTTATGTATTCAGATATTTTCCTCAGTGTGCAGTGATAATACAAACAGTGTTGCACAACCTATTTTTGTCTCGTCAGCTGTGTCTCATTTTTCTACCTGCCTGACTGTCAAAGAAGAATAAAAATAACAAAGAAGAGAAGAGAAAAGGAGAAGAAAACAAACAGAAAAGACTGAATAGTGCTGTAAAATATCGCGATTAGATAAACGTTTAATTGCAGAATAGCTTACTTGCCATTTTATAATTTATTATTTATTTAAGAAGTTCTTAATTAAATATGGCATAATTTACAACAACTTATTAACAACATAATATATGTTTATTATAATTTTGCATGCGGGTATTTTTCTCAGTGTTAATATAAACAGTGTTGCACAACTTCTTTTTTCCTCGTCCGACGATTTTTCTAATCAGCTGTGTCTTATTTTTCTGCCTACCTGACTGGTTGACTGCCAAAATAGAATAGGAACGACAAACCGCAGAGAAGAGAACAAACATAAGAGATCGCGTACAACATGCGAGGGACAACCTAACAACAACAACAACTAGAAAGGTAAACAAACAAAGTTCATCCATCAAGAATGACGAGTGCGCCGACGGCGACAGAGAGTGGCAACTGCCAAGTGCAGCTGCAGTTATGCGTGCGTGGTAATGTGGCGTGGCAGGACCTGCCGTTGCATCTGCGCTCGGTGCTGCACAACAATCAGCGGGACTACGAAAAGTTTGTATTCAACTACAGCCTAAAGAATCAGCTGCGATTCCGAGGTAATCTCGCCTCGAAAGTGTTCCGCCAGGAGCAGCGCTACTACGAACTGCTAATCCAGAAGAATATCAACGGGCTGGGCATATTCCCCTACCATCTGGCGGACATTGTGACCAAGGGCCTGCGTGTGACACCCTTCAACTATTACCTGGACGTGCTTAGCCAGCTACTCCGCAGCGACAAAAGCTATGACACTCTTCCCAATTTTACGGCTGCCGACTGTCTGCGGGTACTCGGCATTGGGCGTAACGAGTACTTGGCGCTGATAAGCGAACTGAAGACGCATATGCCGCGCAGTCTAATCTTTAGTGCCAAGCCCAACCCGCTGGACTTTCTGCCACGTTTGCCCGTGCGCGTACACATCGAGCCCTGGTGGCGTCTTGACATCGGGTATGTGCTTGAGACGGATATACGTCTGGTAACGACCCCGGAGCGCAGCCTGCTCGATGATCTCATCGATTTCGGTGCTCAGCCAGCGGGAAAATGTGACTACCAGGTGGTGCAGAGCCTCTACCGCAAAGGTCTCATCTATTTGGACGTGCCCATTAGTGGAGAGGATCGCATTTCTATTCCACCTTTACGTAACTTTGTCATGAATCGCGTCAGTGGCGACTACTTTGAGAATTTGCTGTACAAGATCTTTGTGAGCGCCGATGAGCATATGACCATTGCGGAGCTGGCCCAGATGCTGGAGCTAGAGCTGGATGGAGTGAAGCAGGCGGTAAGTTTCATTTGCCGCCTAGGATTTGCGCAGCGCAAGCAAACGGAGCACGAGATCAAGCAGCAACTGCATTCCAGCTGGGTCGGCTACAACGAACAGGAGCTTCCGCAGACGCCGCAGATAACGCCGCTCAATTACAATCTGCACGCCGGCAGCAGTTTCGATCTTGACCAGCAGCAGCACCAGCTACAGCCGTCGAGTCCCAAGACCCCTAAGAAAGAGAAGGACAAGGACAGCAGCTCCATTGGGTATCTCTCCTCGGATGGCAACACCAGCGACTTTAGTTTCGCTAACATCGCCACACCAACTACAAATGCGGCCACAAACAACAGCGATGAACAGGAGCTTAGCTCCGAGCTGGAGGATATAAGTGAGCGCACCACGACAACTAAGGCAGGGGCAGCAGCAACAACAGGAGCTCCAACAGTGTCCTGCTCCTCCGGTTCCTCGAAGAGTGGCAAGCGCGTGGGCTTTCTCTTTGACTCGACGCTAACGGCCTTCCTGATGATGGGAAATCTGTCGCCCGGCTTGAAGAATCATGCTGTCACAATGTTCGAGGTGGGCAAGCTTTGTGAGGAGAGTCTGGACAGTTTCTTAAGCGAGCTGGAGCAGGTCTCTCTGCTGGACGCCGAGGGTGAAGGCGATGTCTCTCGCTATTTTGCCCATGCGGTCATTCTGCGCTCCACCATCTGTTCATTGCGTCCTCTGCTCCCGGGAGGCCTCGATCTGCTGCGCCTCGAGTGCCTCGAAGGGCTCGACTGGCAGACCCGGGATCGAGTGCTCGCCAAGAAGTACAAGTTCATTATCTCTGCCACGCCCCTGACAGCCACACTGAGTCGCCCTTTCAGCATTCCATTCTTCGGACAGTTCACACGAAGCTCCGATGCGACGCCCATGTGGAGCAAGCTCTTCTACAACCATATCACGGGTAAGACTCATGTATGTTCACTCCTTAACTTCATCTCACTTATCCCCATCTTCCCATCAGGCTATGGACCGCCCAGTTTGCTTTTGTGTCGTGGAACAATACTCAAGTCGCTGCCACGCCTCCTGCTGGGCTATGGCAAGCTGCTGGTAAACATTCTGCACTCAGACTCATATGTGCTCAACACGGAGAACTTTCGCAACCTGAACGAGCAGCTGAAGAACGGCTGTGTCCTGCTCCAGGGATATGGTATACGTGCAGCTGGTGAACTGCATTACGAATCCTTTCCATTCCATACGCCTGATCCGCGACAGGCAAAGTGGGCCACACATCGTGCGGTCACCAAGCTGGCCGAGCACCTGGACTTGAGCCAACAATGCGGATACATAACATTCCTGAACACGGGCGTGCCGGACCTCGGCTGCGAAGAGTACGAGCTGTCGGTGAAGCTGAAGCTACCGCCACGAAAGCGTTCCAACAAATCGAATGTGCCAAATACTGAGCAACAGTTAAAGAGTCCCGACGAGAACTATTTTGCCAGGACGCCAGAGCATGGACCGGCAAATGAATACACCTCGGCGGACTGTAGTCAAGTGTTGGCTAGTGAACTGGCCAAGTGTACTCGGGGTGAGCTGATCTCCCAGAGCTCCGTGGAGCTGCCCATTGACGAGAACTCAGAGCCCGAAACGGACATGGAGTCCCCAACGGAGGAGTGGACACTGCTGGACGTTAACTTCGGTGTGCCACTCTTTGATGTGGACACCAATACAAGGATCTGTGAGAAGCTGGTGCATGAATTGTGCAGCGATGCAAATCTGGAGCAGCTGCCTGATCGTGCCCAGCGCACGCAGCTGCTATTCCTCGATTTTGTACGTCAGTGCATGTACTTTGAGGATGATCCAGCGACGCCCGCCCAGCTGCGCGAGCCACTGCAGCCAACCAGAGCCCTGCCCCATCCACGAATCAATTTGGCATTTGAAAATGGACGCGTCGGCTATTGGAACGGACGTTAAATTGAGATTCCACTCACAGCATTCCATACCTTCTCCATTCGCCTATGCTCTAACCCAGTAGAGCCTGCAAGTATTTTGCCTTGTTTGCTATTCACGATACTTAACTTCTTTCCTTTGTATGGTAAAGTAACCATATTTTTATATATTGTATATTTATAGAGAGACACCTTATCAGTGAGGCCAAAGCCCGTTCGTATTCCGTTTTTATTAGTTCTGTAAGTTTGGAGAGTGGCAAGACACGCAATCATAGGCAAACTATACACACATTCAGGCACTCTCCCCCAAATAAACCATACACAAGCTATATATAACTGATTAAATGCAATTTTAAAACATCTGTGTGACTCCTTAATGTCCTGTAATTAGCTGGAACTAATGACATGAGGGCGTTAAAGACAAATAAATGGTCTCACATATCGATTATGTGATTATGTGCGCGGGCTATAAGAGCCTAGATCGATGGGGCATTGGAAAACAGTAAACAAATGACGTTGCGCCGAAGAGTGTGGAAGGGTTTCGAGCGAAGGTGCAAGGAATTCCTGCGCAGCACCTCACTACAGGGACTCAAGTACATTTGGGATTCCCAGTTGCCCACATGGGTGCAGTGCTATTTTGGCATTATTTTCATTGGCGTGGTCTGTGTGGCCACTAACCTGGCACTGAATGTGTTCAACAAATGGCAGAGCACGCCAGTTATAATCGGATATAGCTCAACGATCACACCCATTCAGGACATACCCTTTCCGGCAATAACTGTGTGCAATATGAACAAGGCAAAGTACTCCAAGGTGATCAACTTTCAAGTGTGAGTAATTAACAAATAGAGAGTCTTTCAGTATACTCAATGTTATGCCATTTACAGTGGATCTCTGGAGTATGCCATGCTACAGAAGACTTGCTTTCAAGATCTTAACTTCACACAGTACAAGTCTATAAAGCCTAGATCCAAGAACGACACATACCCCAACTTTATTGTGAACGTGTCACACAAGTGTGAGGAGATGATAGTCTCCTGCATATTCGAGCAGATCAATCTACCCTGCACGGACATATTTCGAGAAATATTCGTTGACGAGGGCCTCTGCTGTGTCTTTAACTTTCTGCACCCATACTATTTGTACAAATATAGCGCACCATATATACGCGACTATACCTCCTCAAAGGGCCTCACCGATATTCCTGTCGATTGGAATCCGATCAGCGGATATCCCAAACAACTTCCAGCAGGCTTTTATCCGCGTCGAGGAATCGGCATAGGCGTCGCTAATGGTTTAAAAATAGTCCTGAACGGACATACAGATGACTATTATTGTTCGTCGACCAATGGGGAAGGATTTAAGGTACCCTATTTTGCCATAGATCTAATTTTTTAATTACCTTTATGCATTGCTTTAGGTGCTGCTCTACAACTCAATCGATCAGCCGCGACTCAAAGAGTCTGGCCTGCCCGTTATGCTGGGCCACGAGACCAACTTTCGTATCATTCCGAGCAGTTTCGAGGCCCTTGCCAGCTTGCGTGCCATCGACCGGAAGAAACGCCAATGCATTTTCAGTGATGAGCAGGAGCTGCTCTTTTACAGATACTACACACGTCGTAATTGTGAGGCCGAATGCGATGCTCAGTACTTCCACAGGCTGTGCGACTGCATACCCTTCTACCTGCCGCTGATCTATCGCAATGCCACCGTCTGTCATGTCTACCACTTCGATTGCCTGAAGCGTGCTGAGCAGCAGATAGTGGACATTCAGAGCGCGGCCTGCAAGGAACAATGCCTGACCAGTTGCCACGATGTCGTCTACTTTCCCGACCCGTTCCCCATTCCCTTCAGCCAGCAGGGTCTGCGCGCTACCAATGAATATGAATATCTTAAGACCTTTTCCCCCGAATACTTTCTCAATAATCTTGCCGTGGTCAACTTCTACCACAACGACAATTTCTTCCGAAGTAATGTGAAATCATCCTACACGGGTCGCACCGAGTACATGTGTAAGTAACCGGTGCCTGTAGGTCCCTTAATCGTATTCCTAAAGCTTTCTTCTTCTCCTAGCTCTAACTGGCGGGATCATGAGCTTGATGGTCGGCTTCAGCGTCGTATTCATTTCCGAATTGTTCTATTTCTTGTTTCTGCGCTCCTTTCTTCAGTACTTGCATTATCGGTTCCTAAACCGACGCAATCGGGTTAATACACTATATCCATTCTGAATAACTTGTAATTTAACGAAACACAAAAATAAATATAAGTAAATATTATTTACTATCTAATGGATTTCTTTGAAACACTAATAAAACACTAATTTAATGCGGGATTCGTTGTGCATTGTATAAATTATGCGTCAGCAGCAAGCAAGTTGGAAGAGGACATAAATTAATTCGGGCGCTTTATTTCTCACCTTTTCGAATTTCCTCAGGCAACTATTCAACTAAAACCTAAATGCAGAACGAACAAACCATCATTGATTTTATAATCAAAGTAAACAAACGAAAAATTCGTTCTCATTTTAAATGTCAACTGTGAGTAAAAACAATGTGACCATGCAGTTTCCGAGGTGCTAGGATCTGACCACTAACACTTAGCATCGAACATAGTGGTGCCACTAAGCAATGAATATGTTCGATTTCGATTCGATTTTCTCTCTCATGACTAGAAAGGTGGCATCACTGCTACTGAGACAGATTAAAAAGTCCGCGTCACTTGCAGTGTCTGCTCTCACTTAACACATTGTGCTTTCGTCTAAAAGGGGTAATTCCAAGTAAAATGCAGTCCCAGTCTATAAAGTAAATGAATCGATTATATTGCCATTTAATGTTTTAATAATAACAATCATTGTTTCAGCGTTTTCAAGAGCTTCAAGCCGCTCGGGGAAAACTTCTCAGACATTTGCGTTATTGTCCAAGGCAAGACATACAAGTGTCACAAGATAATCCTAAGCCACGTTTCCAAATTCTTTGAACGTTTGTTAGTCACCGACTGCGAAGAAACTTCGAGTGGTGTTATAGATCTGGAAGATGTCGAGTCTCAAATATTCGACATTATATACGATTTTATTTACAGTGCTGGTGACACACCAGTCCTAAGGAATGCTTCCATTCCGACACTTTTGGAACTGCTCGTATGTGCAGATAAGTGGTTCATGCCGTGCCTGACTGACGCATGCACTAGCGTTCTTATTGGACATACGATGAAATGGTCGGACGAGGATGTTTTAAAAGCGTTTGAAAAAGCTGTTACTTTCGAGAATTCCGTTCTCACAGATCACGTAAAACAGGTAACTTTCGTATTATAATAAACCTGTACTTGTATAATTAATCTTTATATTTCCTAGATTCTCAGAACTAACAAAGAAGCGAATTTGATACGCATAAAGGAAACTTTGCAGCTTTGTAAATCATCATTAAATATGACTGAACTCCAACGTTTCAAAATACTTGAAAACTTGATTGAAAGTCAAGAGCTTAATTCACCTGGGATGCAATATTCGTTGCCTGATATATCGCTACCAACACCGAATGCAACCCAGGAAAAAAACGGCGACTCTCCAACTGTTTCCGAATTGCTGGCTATGATCAACTATAAGCAAATGAGTATTTGGGAATTTACGGATGGTCCGGGTAAATCAAATCTGTTAAGTTTTCAATCAAAGTACCTTTATGCTGTACGCACTAGTTGTCCACACTGTCGCTGTCTTTTTTAAGGTATCTAAATAATAAAATCGATAACAATCGTTTTTGAACCGAATTTGGTCAGCTGATCTTTCAATTGAAAAGGGGCAGATAATTTGCAAGTTAAATTTATTAGCTATTCTTGTGTACATTGGGCATTCATTGCTTGGGTAATGCCTGCCAGTCTCCGTCTCCGTGGGTGTGGGCATGGGCGTGGTCGTGCCTGTGCCGGTGCGAGGCCAGCTGGGCCCGGGAGAGTACACTGCAGTCACAGGTAGTGCAATGGTAGTGGGTGTGCCGGCGCGCGTAGGAGCAGGTCGGCGACTCGCAGGACTCGTTGCTGGAGATCTTGCGGAAGCCGGCGGAGCGCACGTAATCCAAACGCATGTGCAGCCGACGGTGGGCCACAACCTTGTTGGAGTCAGTGCAAACGTAGTCGCACTTGCGGCAATGGAAGTGTGACGACTTTCTGGGCACCGCCCCCACGGACAGTGTCTCCTCTGCAAATGGAGAAATGAGTCAGAATCAGAGGCAGCTGCAGACAGGCATAAGTACTCACCAGGTGTGGGCGTGGCATAGCAACAGTCGAGCACGGCACAGCGCATGTTGGCCCGATACTGGCGAAAGTCGTCGCCCATCAGGGTGTCCATGCGCTCGTGCCGCGCCGTGTGCTGCACAAAGCGAGTCTTGTCGCAGAAGCTGTAGTGACAGTCGCGTCGGTTGCAGTGGAAGTGCGACTGGTGGTTGCGATAGCCGCACCGCTCGAACCCGCAATCCTCATTGAATCGGAACTTTAGGTAGCCCGTGGGAATATCCTGATCCCGTGTGCGTGTCCGCTTTGCTCCGATGCTGGCTCCGCACT
Source organism: Zaprionus camerounensis (assembly GCA_018904165.1). Lineage (NCBI taxonomy): Eukaryota > Metazoa > Arthropoda > Insecta > Diptera > Drosophilidae > Zaprionus > Zaprionus camerounensis. Next base: position 12,996,441 of record JAEIFS010000479.1, on the reverse strand, counting down.
CGGTTGGAGCCACAAAGGCTGCAGATGGCGTCGCTGCGTTTGCAGTTGTTGCTGTTGCTGACGCCACTGCACCCGCTGCTGCTGCCGCGTTGATCAGCAACATCTTCTGCTGGGCGGCATTCTCCAGCAGCAGTCGCATGTCCAGCGAGTTGCCAGGTTGACTGGCTGCAGCCAGGAAGGTGGGCAGGAGTACCTGGCGCTGATACAGATCGATCAGTTGCTTGAACTGCAGCAGCTTCAGACCCGCTTCAGGCTCGCCGCGTCCTGTCACAGCGTCTGTCACGTCCTTCTGTTGGCTGCTGGCCCTCATGCTCAGATCTTCCGGCTGCTCTCCGCTGCAGTCACCACCAGACGTAGACGAGCTTGCGTTCTCCGGATAGAAGGTGCCCGCTGCACGAACAACTGTAACACAAATCGAGCAATTTGAATTTAGAGAAGGGAATGAGGGAGGCGAGGGAGGCGTCTTGCCACGCACCTGAAATCCTCTCCAGAGTCTTGCTGGTTGCTGCCGCCTGCAAGGTGCTGGGTGTGAAGAGAACTGGCTAAAAGAGACAGTCAAAGTGAGGGGGGGGATTGGAAACAAAGTTAAAGGACTCTCTCTCAACTCACTTGCGCAGGTATGTGACTCTCGAGTGGTTCCGCTTTAGAAGCTATCTTTGGAGCAACTACACCCGAGTCTCGCGATGTTTCTACAGTCCAAGGACGACTTCTCTTTCTGGCCCGACTTGGCGTTAGATCAGTTGCAAACGGGCCACCCAACGGAGCAGCAGCTCCCCTTGCAAGGGTATGTGGAACTGTGGGATTATCCGCGTTATCAGTGGATGAAGTCAAAGCGACAACATTGGTTTGCTCACTCCTCTCCAACTTGAAGCTGGTGAATATGGCCTGCGGTGAGTGTTGAGTCTGCAATGTAGATGATTTTAAATTAAAGATTGTTTCAGAATTTGGCCAGAATTTGATATAAAAAACAAATTGCAAGCTTAGCTTTAAAGCTAGAACTGCATGTGCAGAATAATTATCGGAGAATTAACGTAGTATTTTTGTACAGAAACACTTGGAAGAATATAACCTTAGTTTGAGAAATGTATGTATGTATAATTAAGAACGTATTCCAAAGAAAATGCTCAGGAAAAGTAAGACCTGTGAGGGTTTCTATTAGAGCAAGAAGAGAGGTTGCGGAAGTCGGATAGATTAAAAAAAATGATACCATCTATCGCAATTCTTCTGATTCTCGACTCCAGCATTGACGTAGGCGCCGCTTCACCATATTTCATCGTCTACCCTGTACTTGACATTGTTATTGTTGTTGTTGTTGTTGTTGCTGTCATAGTTTCGGACTTACGGCAACCAGTTTTTATTTCCGAAATTACTGTTAATGTTTGTCGCTGGCCCAAAATGTCACTATTAAAATTTTGTTCACGCATCAAAATCAATAATAATAATTATAATAAAAAAAGGCACAGCAACAAAAGGAGAATAGGGTAAATAAAAACCAAATACAACAACAAAAAGAGAAAACACAAAAGCAACAAATTTCAATTTAAAGTGAGGTTATGCCGACCTCGGAATACACTACCCAAAATGGCTCTAACCCGAGCTTAGTTTATTTTATTTTTAATTTATATGTAAGTGATGTTTTCCTCAGTGTAAATTGGTTTATCTTGAGAAAGCATTCGTCAGTTCTTGTGGTATATGGTTTAGTAGGGCATATATCAGTCACACACCCGCCGGGGTAGAGATCATTTTAATAATTGCCCCAAAAGATCGAAGACAATGAAACGTGTTTGGCTTTGCTTGATAAGTCGTTGCACACACACACACATACGGATAGCATTATACGTATAAGTACGCACACCTTATATGATTAAATACAATATATAGAAGTTTTTGTAGTTATGTCGTTCCTTTTTAATTGTCATATTCGATGGTCGAGGGCGGTCGCAGAGGGTTGCTACGATAGTACTGAAAGCTAATACAAGGTTTTATACTTGGAGAATATTCCGTTAATTCCTTGAATTGGGCCGGGCATCAAAGGTTATCAAATAAATTTCAAATATACATATGTCAAATACTTTGTTATCTATTTTAATATATTAAAAATTATCATATATTAATAATTTATTTATTTATTTATATTTATTTATTGTATAATCCTTTTTGTATTTGTTTTCCTCTTCTCACTTATGAATGAGTTTACAAATCTCCTTCCTAACACTTTCCGATCGCCACCCCGCCCTCTTTATTTGTTTTCTTCAACAACTTTAGTTTATTCGAAAAAGAAAACAACAACAAAGAGCACAGAATACCCCAAATGGCAATGGACAAAATATTTATTCAAATTGTTCGATTCACACAACGACACACACATACGCACAGTGAGGTGCAATTGTGTGTACTTGGCCAAGAGAGCTGACGCGTGGGCATGTGTAATCGTAGACATACGCACACACACACGCACACAAAGCCGACAAACTGGGCTCAAAAATGTAGAAATTATGAAAATGACAGTTAAAAGCACAAAACGTTCGGCACGCCGTCAGCGTGGTGAGTAGAGGGTGCAGTGCGGTGCGCCGAGATGAGGTTAGGTGAGTTGTGGGTGAGCTGCGGGTGGGGAAGAGGGAAGGGGGTGTTATTGCGGCAAGTGAAATAAATGCGGAAACACTCGTTGTCAATATTAATATGACGAATATGGCAAATACCAAATCCGAAAACTCAATTCAACACACGCCACATAAAATGCCACATTAGGAGGCCCCTTCGACGCGTCTGTTATCCCCCCTCTACCACCCGCTCCTCTTTGCACTCTCCTTCATGGCCCTAACACACACACACCCATAAGGCATGCGACAATGCGGCGCAAATAGGCGCAAGTTCCTAATTACAATGTATGCGTGAATATCACTGTGTGTGTGTCTGTGTGTGTTTGTGTGTGTGTAGGTGAGAGTGTCTGTTAATATGCAATACGAGGCGTCGTGGACTAGACGAGCCAAAACGAGAACAATGTAAAGGGTCGATAATGCAGAACTATCGATAAGTACAATTATTCGATAATAACCATATAAATATAAAGAAGCTGATGCAGGGAAAGAGCAAATTAATTGTGTACACACTACACTAGACATACATATGTACTAAGTGCTGCATGAATGCATCAACAACAGCAGATGAATCATGCACTGTTAAAATTTGTAACATTTTTGGTGAACTTTAATGTTGTACTTTCGCCTGTATTAAATTCTGCTGTACTCATTGATTTTAATGTTGTACAATGTTGTTGTAAAATGAGTACAGTAGTAGAAAATAAAGGACTCTCATGTACAAATTATATGTACAATTTATACCAATCGCAGCACGTATAGAATGACTGCGCAAAGGATCAATAAATAAGAAGAAGAAGATGAAGTGAAAGAACAAGACAACATACATACATATTTATACAGTAACAGTAATATATCAATAGCACCGTACAGTGGTACACACTCCCACAAGCATGATGTACACATGTACCAATTGCGTGTACCACGATGACTGGCCAAATTCTAACTGGATAAAGTTATCGAATCAATTAACAGAAGATTTGTGGAGAGAATTTCAATGTCAGACTCTACTTACGCTCTTGTAGACTTCCACAAAGCGATTCTTGGGCGGCCTGCCGCGCTTGCGATTGAAGAATCCATCAATGGAAGTGATCTGTGTGGGCAGCACTGACGCCTCACTGGCGTCCACCAAATCCACAGCCGGCTGCTCCTGGCTGCTCTGCTGCTCCATGGCGCCAGCTGATGTCTGGCGGGGTGGGGAGGAGGTGGCACGTGCTGCAACAGAGTCGGAAGGGGGTGTGAGGTAAAAGTGCAGAATTTTAATTGCAAACTGATACGTTGGGAATGCATTGGAAATTGGCAAATGGTAAATGGCAATTGAGAAGTGACCAAAAGCCAAAGCTGGTGGTGACTCACGCAGTCAGCGAAAAGCCACGAAGGGAAAGAAAAGAAAACATAAAAGAAAGAACAATAAGAACTTGAAGAGGTTAACAGACCCAGTTCTGGGTAAGGGGCGGGTTCAATTACGGCGCCAGCCAGCCAGGATTGCGTAATCCAACACCTTGGGTCACCCTGTTTAGCTCAGCTGTTTTAATATCCATTGTGAAGTACACACACATACATACAATGTAAAGTAGGACTCCAGTGGAATTTCGACGTTAACTAAGGCACCCTGTAGATCTAGTGTGGACTAATTGGATAACTCTGCCTGCGCCGAGTTGGGTTGGGCATCAAGATCAAGGCGATCTGCACTGTGAGAATATTTGCAGTGTTTCATATGCATTACACACACACTCACACACACATACACAAAAAGAGATGCAGATACACTCATTAGGCTTGGCAATTGGAAATTGCTTTGCTGAATGCCGCAACAAAGGACAAGATAGAGAGAGATAACATTGACATTTTGAAGGGCTGACTCCGTTTATCTTTATCAGTAATGCGCATCACATACACAGACACACACACACACACACACGTGTACACTAACTCCCACACACACATATGCAGCTTGATTTCACCTACCAATCATAGAACTGCTGATTGCTGCAATTGTTATGGGTTAGAAGCTACACACACACACAAACACACGAAGACGACGACGGCGTAAGCACAGTGAGGTGAGCAGCAGCGGCGTAACGAGAACCAACGCGACTGTGCGCGACAAATAACGTTGAACGAATGCGGCGGCTTAGCCAGAAGTCGGAGTGCTAAGTCGAAGTCGTTGTTAAAGCCGAATTCGCAGCCAAAGCCGAAGCTCTCTGATTGGCTGCAAGTAAGTACCACGAGGATCGAAATGAGAACGATAGGTAAGTAAAACTTGTTGCCATTGGTCGAACAGTACGGTGTGTGTACTCGCTACAAGTAGAGAGAGAGAGTTTCGTTCAGCAGAGACACAACCGGAGCCACAAACCATCTAGCAATGAAAAGAACAGTTGTTTCACATTTAAAAAATTTATTTTTTTTGCATTTTATTCTTTTTTTAATCAACTTTTACACAGAGAAAAATGAAATTGCAGTTTTTTGCATTTGTTTTCGTTTTTGTTTTTGTTGTTTTTTTTCATATATATTTTATATTTTGATTAATTAAAATTTGTTAAATTGCTAGAATTTGTTAAGCGCTACTAAAGTTTAAATTTGTCCTTCTTGTTGTTATTTTCACAAATATATATATTCATATATGTATATATATATTATTTATTTGCTTTGCATGCTTGTTTCGCATTTATGGGTAATATATATATATATGGAAATTATTGAACATATTTAGTCACATCATATACATGATACATATAATTATGCATGTGAGTGTAGCTACGCGGTTTACAACAGAGTTTTTTTCCGTATATATATTATAAGACATTCGCCCTATGCTAATAACATAATTTTGACGAGGTGAAATATGCTATATATCGTACATATAGAGTAGATATATAGTATATATGGTAACATATTCCTACTATTCCCAAACAAATAGAATTTTTCAAATGAATTTTACAACGTTATGTAAATCACATGGTGGGATAATCGCTTAATATTTTAAATCTTTAAATGTTGTGTGTGTGTAGGGTATTTGGGTAGGGAACCAGCTCAATAATGATAAAGTGTTGTCATCTTGAGATGAAGTTTATGTTTCGTTCAGTTTGATTCCCTGTAACGCACACACACACACACACATACAAGCGCGTACAGTGGGTATTATTAGTATTTAGGGGGAGGGGGGGATTATGCAAACGTTCTACAGTTAAACCACACAGACACATACATACATATTCGTTTCATACACATCTACATATACACATACAAATATTCGTATATTATATATATTCATAAATAACTAATTAACCGTAGTTGTTGTTTTTATCATTTCGTTATCGTTTATCATTATTGTTTACAAATACTTTGAGGAGCACTGGACGTGTCTAAGATTCAAGTTCTTCATCTTTATACAATCATCATCCATTGGAAAACAAGAAACCAAGGTAAACCATATCGAAAATATGCCGATATATAATATATCGATATTTCACATCTACAATCTTAAAATTCTGATTCTTTTTTATATTTTATTTGCGTTATTTGTTTTTTTTTCTCATTTGTGATTATTGCCATACTAATTTTGTAAGCCTGACAAATTATAGAGTACATCAAGTTCTACGGATTAAAATGTTTACGTTTATCTATTCAATACTTTTTGTTATTTGAAGGTCTGTGTGTGAGTGTGTGTGGGTGCGAACAAAAAAACGTAAACCTTTGAACTGTTATCGGTTTTTTTCATTTGCTTTGTTTTTTGTTTTGTTTTATATTGTTTTTATTAAATAGATCACATTCATGGTTCTATTTTCACTTGCTTGCATAGTTCTTATGTTCACATTGTTATTAATTTTACCTTGAATACATTTATGATGATTAATTTTCGTTTTCTGATTTATTTACACATGTTTTCTTGATCTAATGGAAATAATAAATCGAATGAAATGCAAATTCTTTAGCTGTTTCTATTCTGTATTCTATGATTAATACCTTTTTGTGTGAAACATAATAATATATACTGGATCTGAATCATCGGGCGATCATCCCGATGAGGCGACAAATAGAGTTTCAATCGTAACATCTTTAGTTGAAGACATTTAGAGATCTCTTTCTTGGGGATTTGTTAAAAATTATAAATAAATTACAAGTATTCATTATGCATGTGTGTGTGGGTGTGTGTGTGCGAGTTTACATACATTAAGTGTACTCTAGCTTAAGTGTGTAAAATACTTTCGATTGAAATGTCTGCAGCTTTTAGAATTTTCGGTATTTTCTCGTTTTTAGTATTTCTCTTGTTTTTTTTTTTTTTTAATTTTAATTTAAATTTGTTCTTAATTTTGTGTTATGCTACGCTAGACAATATTTTAAAAATTATTAACACAGATGACTTTATAGATTCTCCAAAACAGTTGCCCGATTCATTGTTATCCAACATTTTGTCTCAAAATAAGTTCCACTGTACTTATTATCGATTAATCGATCTCGAATGTCTGCCAATTGTTGTTTGTTTTGTGTTGGGAATTACAGTTAAATACACACAACTACGCACATCGAATTCTCAATTATTTGTTGCTTTAGCATTAGGGTTACTCTGTTTTGCTTTAATATTAAAATCTTATACGCTAGAAACACATCAATTATTATAAATATTTCATATATACGGTATATATATCTATTTAGAGACAGAGTTTGAAACTCTTTGATTGAAAGAAAGAGAAACAAAAATAATGTTAAAGAGACACAGGGTAGAAAATAGAGAGAAAAATAGGGGGGAAACAGATTAGTTAGTTTCACTTGTGTAGGGAGAGTTTTTGCATTTTATTTGATCTCCTTTGAGACAGTTTTTGAGAAATATTACGCAATGAATTTTGAATTATTGAAATTATTGGCTTTCTCCACTTCTAAGTATGTGTGTGTGTGGTTTTTTGTTGGTTTTTATATTCGTAATTATTATATAATATCACATCAACTTTGTTTTTTATTTTTGTTTTTTTAATATTTTGTTTGCATCTTCATCGTTCCGAACTGTTCTTCCATTCCTTATTGTTTGTTCTGCATATATATATATATATATATATATGTATATATAAATTTGTTTGCTCCAATATATATATATCTATATATTATATAGAAATTTATAGCTTAATAAGATCTTCAAGAAAAACATGCATACATCTACTACTTGTATATGCGCGAGTTATCGTTATCGATTGTTGATTATTGAAAACCGACTTTCGACTCTCGACATATGTTATGTATATAGCGACATATACACACACATATTATACAGAACCTGTATCTTATTCGATTAATACTCTTTCTTTCCTCTTACTTCTTTCCTTTTCTCCTCTTTCGTTTTTCTTTTTGTTTGTTTTCCTTTGTGGGTTTAAAAACGGATAACCGGCAACCGTTCACTGAGTGACATTTCTTTACAATATATTTTAAATATTTGTTTTTGTTGTTTTTCTTTTGTTTTGTTTTCAAAAAGTTCCTTTTTTTATGCCAAAAGTCAGTCCAATAAGAGTTTTGAGTTGCCTGCAACTGCAGTTGATTTGTTTTCGTTTTGTTGTTCTTCTTTTCTTCTTGTTCTCTCTTTTCTCTAGGTCTGAAAATACCTAATTGTTGGTGTAGCTTGTTGATTTGTTCTTTCTGCAGGAATTGTTTAATTGTGGTCCAAAGTTGCCTCTTCTTGTTGCGGTTGTTTCTTCTTCTTCTTCTTCTTTTTTCTTGTTGTTTTGGGTAGTTTATGTTTAAGGGGGGGAGGGGGTTGGAGTGATAGACATTGACGTGAAAGCTCTCACAAGTTTCTTAGTTTTCTTCTTCTTTTTATCGGAGGGATTGCACGCTCCACGTCTCCGTCTATCACACTGTGCATGCCTCGTGCGACGCTCTCAGCTCTACTCGGAGGAGTAAAGCTTGTTCTTGGTCAATGTGAAATCGGGACTGATCATAATCGTGTTGCTGCGGGTCAGGTTTCTGTGTGAAAAAGATATATATGTCATTGGTTACTGTTCTCTCTTTTTTTCTCTCTCTCTCTCTTTCGCGGACTTACTTGAGAAACTGGCGAAACAGTGAGGTCCAGCCGCTCTTGTCCTGCTTCAACGTTAGATAAAGCTCAAAAATGGGCACAGTGTCCGGATCCACCTTGAACGAGGCAATACGTCTGTAAAAAGAATCGATTATTTTATTGATTACCAAGCAATGCAACAACAACAAAAGCTTAAAGCTCTCTCTCTCCTAGCTGATCTGAACTCTCTCTCTCTCTCTCTTTTGCACTTACCTAACGTTGTTGGGCTCGCTCTCAAAGAGAATGAATATGGTGCAAGCTCTCTCCCCGCACGGCTCTCTCTCCGACATACGTATTATTTCGGCAGCGATGCGCTGCGTGAGATCGTTGGGCAGAGTCACCTCGGTGCAAGCGAGATGGCGACTCTTGGCGTCGCGCAGCATCTCCTGGAGTCGCTGCGAAAGCTCTTGCACAGCACTGGCACTGACATCGTCCAGATTATCGATAGCTCCAAAGCGTGCGCCCGCCGTCGACTGCAGTGGCGACGCTGGCAGCGCTGCTGGTGCTGGTGTTGCCACCTGCAGCACATTGGACATGTAGGCAGCAGAGCCGCCGACGTTGCCACCATTGAGCATATCAAAACTGGCGGCCATAGCTGCTGAGGGGGTCTTAGTAGCGGCTGCTGCTGCTGCTGTTGCTCCTGCACCGGCAGTGGCTGTTGATGATACAGTGGAGGAGGAGGAAAGGAGACGCGGTCGCGTCTGGTGGAGTGCCTGATGCTGACGCATGTGCAGTACTGATGCCGGATGTCCATCCACAACATCTACATCCACGACATCCACGTCCACAATGTCCACGTCAGCCACGTTGGTCACTCCTGCTCCTGCTGCTGCTACTGCTGGCGTAGCTGAAACTGTTGCTGGTGCAGTCAGCGGACTCGTCCAGTCTGCAAGGGGAGAAGTGCAAAAGGGGGGAACAAGTTTAGTCACCAAACATCGACCGGCAGATGAAACAAAACCACAAAAAGTACAAAAAGACGAAAAGAAAAAAGAAAATAAAATAAAACACAAACCGCACGCAAGAAAAAAACAGCTGATGTCTGCGCTGCCACCGGCAAAAGAGTGGACTGCATTCACTCTCTGCCTCTGCCTCTCTGTCCACTCTCCTTCTTGCGCAAGCTCGAATTTACACTCACAACTGCTGCGCAGGCTCGGCAACACACTCAATGTTTCCAGATAGCGCAGGGGGTGAGGAAGGGGGGGGACATGAAATCACCTGGCAACAACAGCTGGAAAATCAGCCGTTCGCTGTTGCCTCCTCTCCCTCCCCTTCTCTCCTGAGACCAGTCATTAGGTAATGTGTACCCCTCTCTCCACCTCATCTACTCTTTTCTTTTCGCTTCATGTAGCAGAGGCTTCAACGTTTCCAGCTGACGATTGCGAGTCCATCCCATCCGCTTTGCTCTTTCTCTTTGCTCTGCTTTGCCTCTTCTACACCTCCCCCCCTCCACAATGATTCGTTCGTTAGTCAGCAGTTTCTTTGGCGTTTGTCTTGTTGTGCAGTTTTTGTTTTTTATTTTTCTCTCTTCTTGTTGCCGCTTCTTGTCGCCGCCCTTCCCCAACTCCCCCTCTCCGTTTGCTGTTCATGTATTATTGTTGTAGTTTGCCTTTGGCAGCACAGTTTTTATTTCTTTGCTGTTATTTTAATACTCATGTATACAAATATACGAAAGCTGAGCCGAGCCAAGTCAAGCTGCGTTGAGCGCAGCAGCCTCACAGTGGGACAAACAAATATAGAATAGTGAGCAATTTGTTGAGCCCAAACTTGATATATTTTTGTCTTTGTATTTACATTTTTACAGATACATTTGTACATCAAAAATAAGTAAATAAGTATTACAGTCCTGCATGAATATATGTATTCATTTTTTAATACTTTCGAATATTTATACTTATTTCCATTATTAATTTTTTATTAATAATACTCACTTTTAATTGTTTAAAAGTACAACATTCATTCACATTAATTTAAAATTGTAGTATAGAAATTGTACCCATTTTAACACTGAATAATTCATTGGACGAATTCATGCAGTACTATTATACATACATATGCACATATGCTTATATATATACATGTACATATGTTAATATTTATATAGAATATATTTTTTACACAACATATGCAGCACACATGCTTCACATAGGCATTTTCAAGCATTCGATTATACATTTTCAACCACTGTCACTAATGTTTGTCTTGCAGCAGTTATGATGTACTAAAATACATTGGTACATGTACGCTTGTACTTAGTACATACGTATGTATGTGTATGTATTCTTTGAACACATGTGGGTTTACTTGTCTGCTCGTCGTATGTAAACAAAAACAGTTAATTTCTTACTGTTGTGCCAATGCTTTGTAATATTTACCGATTAGCTACTTGAATTGACCTGACGACGACGATGTCAAGTAATTACCGCTGAAAACCTTTCCCTTCGCCATCACACCACAGTGCGCATAAGGCACACAGCATGGGCTGAATGGATATTTGCCTGTCTCTCTACCTGTCACCCCCTCTCTCTCTCCCTCACTCGGCCTCTTTAGCACCCGCGTAATTAAGAAATTAACGGCACATGTTTGTGGCTCTCCCTGTGCTCTCTCTCACTCTTCTCTCTCTGCTAGTGTGATATATGTGTGCTTGCGTTGTGTGTGGCTATTGAATTTTGTCAAGTGCGACATGAAAAGGGTTTGTGTAAAGTCAAAAGTGAAAAGGAAACAGACAAACCGCGCACACATTTAATTACACGCATACTTTGACACACACACACACACACATCTACTTTTGATTCTGATGAGCTTCGCGTACGGCAGCCACTCTCTCTCCCTCTCTCTGCCCTTTTTCTTTGCTTCTGTTCTTCTTGCCTTCTCCTCGCACATATCACGCGACATTTGCGACTGTCTGTTTTGTACATTCAAAACCGGCAAGGCAACAATAACAACAGCCTAGCAACAGCATCAGCCATGCACATGCACACACATATGCATATGTAATATGCACATGCACGTATACATTCGTTTGCATAAATGTGTATGGTGGGAGGGAGGTGGTAAGCTTTGAGCTGTGCTTAGATTTCGTTAGGCGTATGGAGGTAGGGGGAGCACTGTGTGTTGAAATTACAAGCACTCGATTTGATTTGTACCTTGCAATTAATAATTTTTCCACACGAAGAATCCGCATCGAAAGCTAATTAGCAACATTAAATGCAACACTCGAGTTCACATGAATAGAAACACATCCCCATGTGAATACACAGACACAGAGGATACAGAGCAAACAGTCAGCACGCGCTTTAATTGAACACTGCAGAGTGGACACTCGAAACTATCGGAAAGCTATCGAATATCGATTTAAAATTGCAGAAAATCTCTTAACATCTGCACTTGCGATAGGAACCCGCCAGTTTGAAAATACTAAAACAGTAAGTTATGGAAAGAAATACATTTAATCAGTTTAAATTCTGTTAAGATCTTGAAAATTGTATTAATACAATTGCATTACTTTTATTATTATACATGATCTGATGATGTATTTAAAATAACCAAAACTATTTAAAAATATTCCCAGTTTTGTTATGTGTTTTATTAATATAAAAAATATCTATCTTCTTTTACGATTCTTTACAATATTCTGTTCCTCTTAGAAATGCTTCTTGAATGTGCATTGAAAGGAAATTGAGTAATTTATAAAGTACCAATTTTCGAGGGGTTTAGTTCTGAATAACCAAGTTTGAAAAGGCAAAGAATTTACATGACTGTCTACATTAATATGTGAATATGCATACATATGTACATACATATGTCTATGTACTATGTGCATGTTTCTGTCCTTCGATATAACATTGCATGCGCTCAGTCAGTCATGAAATTAAATTGACTGCAAATACACACATTACTGGAATGGAACGAGTGTGAGCGAGATATCTAGATACAGTGGATGTACAGTGGGGTGCAGGCGCTAAGTATTGCATCCAGTCGGTAAGGTGTGCCTAGCAGCATGTTTTTGAATGCATACAATTTCTATGTATTGGTGTATGTAAGTCTGTGTGACGACATGTTGTTGCATGTCGACGTCGGCGTCGTCGACAACATAAAACTCTCCTCTGGCTTCAACATCTTCTTCATCCCCGTCCCCGTCACTGCCTGAGAGCCATTGGTTAAATTTGAGTTTTCGGCCCCCAGCCAACTGGTTCTACAGTCTTTTGTACGCTTGTGTGTCGTACGTGTCTGTGTCTAATTTGCACGTCTGTGTGCCTTGGCTAAGTTTAAAGTGACAGGGATTAACAGGATGTTGCATAATCCGACCGTCAGACCCAACAGGATGTTTTTAAGGACGCAATGGACACAAGAGAAGAATGTGAGAAATACATAAGGCCCGAGACCCGCACAACTCTATAGATGCCATATTGTTTTTCTGTTCATGGCCACCCCTTCTTTAAAATACCTTGATTTAATTACAGCTACGCTTGAGATGATGAATATAATCGTTTATTCAAATTTTTACAGTTTTTTATGTCTACAAAATTTACTGAAAACATCAAATAAAATGTTTCCCAGTGCTACAAAATTAATTGAATCAAAAATTGGATCGTAAACTCAAAAACCAACAAAATATGTATGGTAAACATATACACGCTGATATCGTATAATAAAAAATGTTCAAAGCACATTAAAAATCTGTATTCGAAATGTTTCAAAATGTTTTCAACGTAAAAAAAGCCTATAGTTTATAATGAGCGCAGGAATTGAAATAAAGAGTCATAACTATTGCCACTATTGCCGTGATAATTACAAAGGTTCCAAACCTCAATCAAGTAAAACTTGGATACAACTTGAAAACACTTATAAGTTGAGAGTATTTCAAGATCTAAAAAGGTACTAATGATATTTAAATGCTGCTTGGATTTGAGTTTTTAAGTAAACTGCAAATATTTCAAATACTTTTCAGTTGCTATAAGAAAAGTTATATTTTTTAGAATTCGAATATTTCTTGCACATCCAAGTTAATTTCATTAAGATTTCTCTACTCTGACCGACACTTTATATTTTAAAACACATCAAACAGAGTCGCAATTTACTTTAGATTTGTGATAAACTTAACAGTTTACTTATAATTACTTATAATTTCTGTTATATTTTGTGGACACTTAACACTGAAGATAAGAAAATAAGGATACGGAACTCACCTTTTACTTTTGTTGTACCAATGACACCAAATTGTCCCTGAATGTGATTTTGTACTGAGAGCACTTCCATCTTCATAGCGAGGGACGGAGAGCGCAGTATGCGAATTGGAATTATCTCACTCCTTAATGCAAGTCTCCAATTGGAATTCAAATCTTTTGATTGGGGCTTATTCGTTGCAATTCAATTATGTTATTTGTGGATAGTCTGCGTGTGTGTGTGTATGTGTTTTTTTTATCATTTGTATGTATATATTTATGTGTATTAGAAATGCACTTTAATCACAAGAATTTAATTTGATTTTTGTGTGTGGGCTTGTTGTTGCTGTTGTTGCTGTTGTGTGTGTTGTTTGTTTGTTTGTTGATTAACTTTTTTTGTTTTATTTTATTATTTCATTGCATTAATTCACTTTGTACGGCACACAATTTCTGACTGTAGTAGGTTTTCCTCTCTCAGCTTGCTTTTCTTTTCCGTCTCGCTCCGTTTCTCTTTCTTTTTCTCTTTTTCTCTTAATGCTGTGCTCCTCTCGTTTAACAAATAATTGCAAAAAGGTATCAACAACTAAATTTGTTATTCTAGTTAAACATTTAAATTTTTAATACATTCTAAAAAAAGTCGAAACTGCCGCCCGTCTGTTGTCTCTTTCTCGCTCTCTCTTTTACGCACAGCACTTTTAAATTGATTTGTAGTTGTTGTTCTTGTTGCGCTTCTTCTTCATCTACTTCTTTTGATTCTTGTTGTTGCTTTTGTTAATTTGTTGTTCTTGTGTGCGGGCCCCAATTGCGGAATTGTGAATTTAATCAAGTTTTTCTATTCTGTTCTGTTCTCGTGTGTGCTGCTGCTCTGCTGCTGCTGGCGTCGTTCTGTCCCGTGCGCGTCGGGGGAGGCTGATGTGCTGCGTGCGGCGGCCGCTGCTTGACTGAACGAAGCGACACAACGACAAAGCTGACGAGCCCTCGGCTTCGTTCGAAATCAACTCAACTCAATTCAACTCAAGTTGCCTCGTTTGGACTCATTTGAAGTCTCTGTCGGCACAGCTGGCGGTCGATGCGAAGGTATTGGTGAGGCCAGCTGGGGCAGCAGCTTTGTGGAGGATGGCAGCGATGGCAACAACAACAACAACAGCGGAAAACAGCTAACGGGTAAAATGGCTACGGCTAAACTGGCTGGCGGCGGCTGACGGTTGAGAGGAGGAGCTTGGGCGGCAACTTCTGAGACGGAGCAGTTTTCCAAAGCTACTGTCCGACCGGCGGTATGTGCGGCTGCTTTTATAGCAATTTTCCGACATGGGCAGAGGCCAGAGCAGCGCTGCCAGCGTCGCTGTCGACGTCATCGAGTGAGTGACTTTTCCCCTTGGCCGTGAATAGACGCAGACGCTTCTTGTGGTAGCCCCATCTCTCTCTCTCTCTCCCGCTCACTCTGCCTCTCGTTCTCGCTCTCTTTCTGCCTCTCTCTCTCTCTCTCTCTGTCTCACTCACTCACCCTCTCTCTGTGTTTGAATTGCAGCACTTGGTTGTGTGGCAAACATATGTTTCCCTGCCGCACCGTCAGCTGTTGGTTTGCACTCAAAGAGCGCACTAATCTCCGCTCTTTGAGTCAGCGACTTTGCTCTTAATATTAAGAGAGCCATTTAGACATGAAGCCACTCAAAGAGTAAATCGAGTTAAAATTAAATTGCTGTTGCTCTCTTCACCGTCGCATTCGATTTGAGTGGAAATTTGCAGAAAGAGAACTCTGATGGTCCATTCTGCTATAATTCTCATTCCATCATTCGTCCGGGAATTGGATAAACTCACTTCATTTATATATTGGTGCGGATAAGTCTTTCCTTGTCTGATCAGATTATGGATTTGTATTGAGTGGGGACGAGGTCTTGAGGTCAGTGTAGTTTTTAGTAAGGCTAACTTGAATAGTTTACTTGGCTGTCTCTGCGGGAGGCTTGTACCCAATTGAGGTTATGTTCGATATATATAAATCATGTATTTGATTAATAGCGCCGGTTCTGACTTTTATCCCACATTCGACGCCTGCCAGTGGCAGCGAGGGAGACAAAGTCGCGCACATGCAGAGGGGTCGCCTGTCCCTTCCCTTCCCCCCACCCATGCTAAACATGGTGCCCTCTTCCTTCTGCCCTATGCACAGTGGCAATTGTGTTGTGTAAACATTTTTTCAGCATTAACTGACATGTGTAAATCCTCATCCCCACACGCACCAGCCTCTGCCTCCTCCTCTCTCCCACTGGGGGACAAAGAAAGGAAAATGCGAGAGACAAGTTCTTGCGGCACAACTTTGCCAGCACATGGAATCGGGGAGGCAAGGGGATCGGGTCGGGTCGGGTAACTGGAGGAGGATTATCATGACTGGCCAACGGCATCGGAGCCATTTTTTATACTTTTATTAAGATGAATTGTTTGCAACGGTGACAGTTCCTGGAGCCGAGAAACGTTTTAATCTGCTTCCGCCACCTCGATAAATAAACCTCCTACTAACAACACTCCCTGGACATACAAACCCCTCCCCCCACTCACTCACTCACACCCACTCCCTTATTTAAGCTTAATAATTATCGATAACACAGTGGAGCAAAGAATAGTGCAGAGAATGAGAAGGAATCCGCAGCACGTTGTGACCACAGATGCCCTTTATAATGGGAAACCTGCAAGCGAATCCACTAAAAGCTTCTTTTCCAGGGTGTTGTTAAGGTGATGTCAAGGCACCTGAATCAAAAATGGCAAATTCTATTGCGTAACTTATCCCACATTCCACATGGAGGTTACAACTGGCTAATCAAAAAGCGAAATGCGAAGCTAGCGAAGGATTCGAGTGAACGAGCCCAAAGAAATGGACCACTTAATGCCATCCAATGCGGCTGCTTTGTGGAGTACTCTCTCCGAGGGAGAAGGTCTCGTGCAACCCTCACAACGTTTGCGACGTTTGAAAGGGTTCCCTTAGGTTATGACTTGAATATAGGATCGATATAATGCAAGAATATCGAATGGAAGTACAATAAACCTTTGGGTACCGCCAGCTACCTTATCTGGTTATACCTTAACCTACACTAAACTAACTGATTTCTCTGTTTCCTGCATCCCTTGGATTATGACTTGAATATAGGATCGAAATAATGCAAGAATATCGAATGGAACTACAATAAACCTTATACCTTAACCTACACTAAACTTACTACCCCTCTCTATTTCTTGCATCTATAGAGCATTCCTTGTTCGACTAACTGAAGTCGTCATAGTTATGCTTCTGCCTCGTATACATTATAATGCGCTGCACGTTTTCCCAATAAAACAACAACAACAACAGCAACACAAGTCGCAATCCTTTAAGTTTCGGTTACATCGCAATCATTGCGAAACGCCTCACCCAGTACCGACCCGTTCCCCCCGCTGCCCCGCTGCCTCGTCCCTCTTCAGCTCGACTTCCCACCACATCGATTTTCATGTGATTTGTGTAGACGTGTTTGGTTTTTATTGATTTTCACTTGATTCTCTCCATATGCTTAAATATACTTAAGCCAGTACGTGCGCATTTCCATCTCCCACCCCCTTTACCCACTAGTCGAGTCGGTGGCGAAGAGGTAGGGGGGGGAGGGTGTGGTTGCTCTAATGTCAGGATCATGTGAGGTTATCAACATAATTTCCACTCGTGCCGCCAGCTTCAGCAGTAACCGCACCCAACCCTGAAATCCTCAGACCATTTCTTGCAAGGTTCTAGTTTATGAGGTAGTAAGTTTTCCCTTTACTCTCAACTTCTTGAAAATTGTTGAGAGAGGGGGGAGAGAGAGATGAAGAGAGAGATAGAGAGAGAGAGAGAAAGGGAAGAGCAAAGACCGCACGTCGAGTTGACGATGGGAGCGTGTACGGTTTGATAAGACTGGCAAAACGGTTCAACGGGTAGCTTACTTTAAGCTCCTGACAGTCCAGAGGCAGCGGCATGGCTGGCATATATATTCCTGATCCGCATCAGTAAATTTACGACTTACAAATACGAATTTTCACAGAGGTTGCTCTACAGTTTTCTGATACAAATAAATATGTATATATTTCTGATATATTCTAGTTCTGTTTTCATGTTTCTGCAGGGGTTTTTTTGAAGATATTCTTAAGGGAAAAGGAGCAGGGAATGTGTAGGGTTGGGAGGTCGAGGGCCTTTTGACTACTTCTGAACTGTTTTGCCAGTTGTTTTTGTTGTGGAAAGAGACTTTGTCCAGCGTTAGTTGTGGGAACTGTGGCCATGTGGGTTACGCATGACGACAGTGGGCAGAACCCGCTAGAACTTAGTAGGTGCTTACCACTGAGAACTACAAGTCGCAACTCAGCCGATTCACCAGGTGCTCCAATGCAGTTGTAGAACTACCTTGTCATTTGTTGCATTATTAAGAAACACTCAACTACAAAAAGGGCGTAGTTAGTCTGTTTGTGTCTCGGTTTTGAAAGCCTTCGACCATTGAAAATGGTTAAAGACGGGTAGATAAATTCTATGCAAATATATGAAGGTATAAATAGAGTAAGCAGTACTCTATGTATATATACTCTACTGGATACTCTACCTTGGTCATGCCATTATGAACACGTCGATCTAAGCAACTATAAGAACTAGAGACATCGAATTTGGCATTAAGGTATCTGTATACATGAGTAACGCATTAAAGGGGTAGCAAACACAAAGAAGAAAGCTACAGTCGAAGTAAAGCTATAGATTGCAAAAGGAATACCGTATGTAATCCAGGTCTGCGTTAGATATCTTAGATATGTGAATGTATTTAAATTTGCGGTACCTTCTAGTGTCCAAAAATTAAAATAAATTTGTAATTCAAGAGCGCGTGCAGTAAAATTCGACACCCTGATAAACATAAGCAGTCAGCTTGATGGGTAAGGGTGCGGGCGGGGGAGGAGGAGTAGGAAGTTTGAAGAGTTTCACTGATGTGCGCTTGTCGCTGGCAGGGAAAAGTACTTGAGGAATTACACACAATGCATGCATTATTCATGCTTACTTCAGAATTCGCGCTACAAAGTAAAAAATGTTGTAAGGACACTTCTGCCTAGCAGGCGAACACAACCATACACCCTAACACCCTAACACACATACTCACACCCTCACACCCTCACAGAGCCTGTCAAGTGGCGTGCTTGTGGCAGGGAAAACACGTCGGACGAAGTGAGACTGAAAGCCAGAGAAGTAGCATGAAGAAGGCAGGCACAAACTGGTCCAGCAAAGCTGCTGATAGATTTAAGTTTTGGTTACTCCCTGTCCCTATGCTCCGCAGTTCCTCGGGCTCCCTCTTTCCCGCACATGCAAATTTCCACACAACAAATGTACGTAATCATGTCAAATGTCAGCGACGTGACGGGTGCAATCTGTTCCAGAACGAGCATCCTGTATAGAGAACTAAGCAGTCGCAACATGAACACCTTTTCAATTGGTTACGTTTTAATTGATAGCCCAAAACTATAATAAGTCTACTTGTATAAGAAGAACCTAAAGTAATATTTGTTATTACTTGTGTGTTCATGTTTCCTTAATTGATCTATAATATTTTACACTAACGAGAAATACTTATTACATTTATAGATCCTTTTACTCTGGTTGCTATCTAAAATATTAATGCTATTAATTGGAGAGTGTTCTAGCCACCTCTTTTTTCTGCAAATCCCATCTATAGGTTTAAATTACTTCTTTCCATTGCAGTTACTTAAGAAACTACAAATATCTTTTGCTGTTACTGAACATTTGATACTGAATGAAACAGAATGTGAAAAACTGAATATAGAATGCCATACACGACTCTAATAGGCCTTCTCCGTCTGCTGTCCCAACTAGGTATACGCCTAAAGCTATTAGTGACCTCTCCAACCCGGCGTCGGTCTTAAAACGAGCTTGGAAAGTACGTGAAATTTCTAATGGAAATTCATTTTGTCATTTTCACAGCCATTAGACGGAGGGACAAAATGAATTTCCTTGCCGGGCCGTGTCACGTCAAGAAGTGGCCAAGCCATGCTTGGCATCACCCCCCCCCTCCTCCTCCACTTCATTCCATCCCCTCGCAAGCTGACCAAATGAAAGGCAGTCCCAGTGTGGGCGGGACAAGCAACAAAGCTTTAAACTTTTAAAAGTTTACAGCTTTTCACTTTTTCCTGCTACACTGCTCGTTCTTTTTCTTTTAATACTCTTCGAACAGGGATAATGGTCAATAAGGGTATACTTACTTTGTGTAAATGATGATAGGTTCTTCCTAGTAAGGCATATATACTATATTCTTAGTCAGCATCAAGAGAAAATTAAATTTCACTATATATCTGCCCTTCTATAACTTGTTCTGTTTGTATGAACGCTTCAATCTAATGATTTATATAATATATATACTCTAAATTTCACATGATGGTTCTCTTTATTGCGAGAAACAGAAAGTTTAGTGTTGGCTAACGTTCTCGTAAAAGTTTTTCAAGCATAGACGACGGGTATCTTTCGTGTTGCGTCCGCAGCTTTCTTTACTTGTTTGTATTCCCATTTTATTTTTCCTTTTCAATTTGCGCGAAGAAAAGCCCACAGACTACCTCCAAAAAGTCGCCACGGTGCGTTGTTAATGGTTTTCGTAAAACTTACGAAACAAACTACAGACAGCACTCTGCTGCAGCTTCAATTCCCCGTCGCGTTCCCGGTCACTTCTCGGTACCAGTTTCTGCTTCAGGACGACGTCAAAGTCGTCAGTGACTTGAAAAATAGATAGGCTAAGGGTGGGAGGCAGGAGGGCTCTGGGCACAACTGGAGGCTGATGGGCAGGCAAAGTAGAAAGGGGGTGGAGAATTCTAAGCTGTCAAGAGGTTGGCTTGTTAAGCATTTCGATTTGATGCGCTGTAACCAATGGAAATTAAACAAAGAAACGAATGGAAAGTGAAACAACTTAAACAATTTAATCAGCAGCAATTTATGTTACATTCAATTTAGAGATGCGCGACGAGGAACAAATGGAAATGGAACAACGAGACTTTAAACCACTTTGGAAATTCGCTTACTTGCATTTTAAGCAACTGGAATACCTTAGATATATAAGCAAACTCACCGGGCAGCCCTCGTGTCTTAGCCCACTGTGCAGGCACAATGCAGCGTAATGTCACGTACTTTCACTTTTCTGCCTTCACCTCACCCCGCTTCCTGAACTCCCCATCACAGTCCAGCTCCATCAGCAGCTTCGGCTCGTGCTGCGACGTCCTACGACAACGAACCTATTCAGATGCTTCATGCGTTGAATTCTATTAGCCAGAGAAAGGATTTGCCTGTGCCTAGGAGTAGAACTGCCAGGGGCGGCACGGTCCCTGCTGCTGTCATAAGCACTTTTGCAGCTTGGCCCTATCTGTGGCATTGCCTACCGTCTCCCCCCCCCCCATAAACCTGAGCAGGCCTGGTCCGAGTTGGGGTTCGTGTACGGGTGCGGGTGGGGGTCTGTGTCCGGGCCTGAGGCCTGAGGCCGTTACGTTTCGCCAATTACCCGGGGGTGTATTTTCATCATTTTCGTTTTCGTCGGCTTCGCTTGGTACTGTGCACATCCAATTGACATTTCAGCTTAAGTCATTCTATAAAGCACACACACAAACAGAGTGAGGGGCATTCACTTCGAGATCTAAGCAAAAACTTAAGGCTGTCAGCGTTGTATATATGTTGCCAGTTCCCAGTCCAGAGTCTACAATCCTCAGTCCTCGTTTTCTCCGAGCTTAGCTCGACAGTTCTCGAGCTGAGACAAAGCGCATGGAAGGAGGTGCAAAAGTAAAGTGCAAAAGCTGCAACGACAACAAAGGCGCATACAATTACTGCACTCTGTGCCCAGATGATGATGATGAGGCAAAGGCAACATCAGAAGGTAGCAGGGTGACAGCGTGAAAGCGAGGTCGACGGGTTGCAAATTGGTGGAGGGAGCTGGTATACGGAGGAGGCCGTCATGTTTACATAAATATCATTTCGACTGATTCGAAGATGGGGACCCTCTCACGCCAAATGTGGGTTAATGCAGTGTGACAAGTGAGGGAGAAATAGATTTGCTTACATGGACCTAAGGTTCCACAAACACACACACAGAGAGGGGGCGAGAGGGCAGTCAATAAAAACAGGAGAGCCAAGAGTCCGAGGCACAATTGTCAAGGGGTTCAATTGGTGGTTGATTGCAACATAAAGGTGTCAGCTCCACAGTGCATTTGTGACGCACATGTAGGCTATATATACTTATCGCGCACATCTCTGGTCGCCCATTATCAGCTTAGCTGTGAGTCGAGCAGGGTCTCCAATTGGCTTTGATTGTCCAGTTTCGCTTGTGATTCGCTCGAGTGCAGTTCGCTGCTAAAGAGAGAGAGATAATGAAGCTGATCAGTGCCCTGTTCTTTGTATCTGTTACCCTGGTACTGCTGCTGGGCATAGCTGGATCAGCCTTTGACAACGATGAAGAGGTAACTATGCTGCTGAATGAGTGTAAATGAATCAATGCGAGTATTTCTATAGGCCGCCGAGACCCTTAGGAAGTTTGACCTGAACACTTACGAGCTATTGAAACCCCTCTTCGATAAGATACGGCGACGGAACTTGGAGACCGATCGCGAGAAGAAAGAGCTGCAGCAGAAGATAATCGAGCTGGAGCTGAAAATATCGGAAGCTGCTGATGACGAAGAAGAGCTGAGACCGCAGAACGATCCTAATCCGGCCTACCTTAGGGACTTACGCAACCAGATCATCGATCTGCATGAGAACATCAATTTGTACAAGAAGATCATCGATCAGTTGCCCAACAATCTATCTATGGCCATCAAGGGTGAAATTGATCAACTGGCAACGTTCAAAACAGAATCCCTGAAGAGGCAAATCGTATCCAAGACCGACATTATCAAGGAGCAGAGAAAGCAGATCTCCAGTCTTGAGGCGCAAGTTGAGTTAGACAAGTCAAGGCAATCGGAACTTAATGATCAACGTCTGGAACGGGAAATGGAAGTCAAGTATTTGACAGCCAAGCTGAAGAGACTTGAGAACGGCAATGATCCTCAGAGTTGCCTGCCCTACCAAGATACGCCAGGCGTACACCAGCTAAGCGTCTCCTGCTCCTCCACGTTCGATGTGCTGTGCGATAGTACGGCCGCAGGACCCGGCTGGACAGTTGTGCAACAGAGAGTCGACGGCAGGGAGGACTTCTTTAGGGACTGGGCCACCTATCGTGCAGGCTTTGGCTCTCTCGAAGGCGACTTCTTTCTTGGTCTAGAGCGCATCTACCGTCTGACAATCACCCAGCCACACGAGCTCCACATTCACATAGAGTCATTCGATGGGTCAGTGACATTCGCACACTATGACCTCTTCCAGTTAGCCGGCGAAGAAGATCAGTACAGGTTGACCCACCTAGGACACTTCTCAGGCAACACCTCGGAGGACCGACTTAGCCTGAGCAAAGGCCAGAAGTTCAGCACATTTGACCGGGACAATGATCAGTGGGCGGGAGACAGCTGCGCTCTGAAGAACCACGCCGCATGGTGGTTCAACCACTGCACCTTCAGGTGAGTTAATCTGGATAGAAGACTCCACGGAGACTTACTCCATATGATATGACACTGTCTTTGCAGCAATCTCAACGGAAAGTACTTTGAGCGTGAGGTGGAGAGTGAGGAGTCCATTTTCTGGATGGGTATGACCTCGCTGAAGAGGGTGCGTATGCTGATACGTCCCCGGCCAGATCGGGAGTAGTATGACTTATATACAATATAATAATATAATTTCTATCTTTATACAACAATAAACTAACTACTACAACTAGTTGTAGACAATGTGAGGGCCTATTCAAACTGAGAACCTTCAGGGTACTGTGCAATACACTTGGGAGGGGTAGCGGGTACGGCAGCCGGAACTGGAACCGGAGCTGGCGGTAACTGTTGCCGTTAACAACGGGCCAAATGGTGGCAATTTCTCAAATGGGAACCGCATAAACGAAATAATAAATACCAAATGATTTCATTATGAATGTCGGGCGGACATTTATGGCCGAGCAACCGTCTGAACCGTCGAGGTCTCTCTCTGTGTGAGGGTGCCCGGGATTCCGCCCTGCCCTGTTTTTGGGTGACATTCCTTTCATTACGAGAAATTGCGATAAAGCTGAAGCGGAGCGGAGCAGCGAGATGAGGCGGAAATTTCTTAATTTCGTTTCATTTCATCAACAGCAGCGACAAGATTTACAACATACTGAGAGCACAATATAAAGTCTTTCTCCTTCTCTCTCTCTCTCTCTCTCTCTCCCTCTTTCTCTCGTTCACTTCTCCTATTGTTAGTTGCGAGGGGCGAGCGAAATAAATAAATAAAATAAAAACCTTAGAAGTTGAATGAATAAAAATACTCGAACGTACAAAAGGCAGCGGGCGTCAGACAATGCTATGTTCCCAAGTTCCACTATGCCATTTCTACTCCCTCCGCCTGTCCACCCCTCTATGCTGCTGTTGCCCCCACAGGGCAGAAGGCGTTGACAACGTTAATAGTTATGAGCGTACAGGGGAGTGCGGGCGTGGGGGGAGCACGGGGGGACCATCCAATTGGAACGCATATTTTTGCGAATGCAATAAAACGCACATGTGTTTCCAATCGACCCGCTTGTCTCGCCCCGCCCCTCCGCGTTCTCCCTCCATACTGTCCCGTTTCTCGTCTTGTGCCCCATTCTCATAATTTCAGTGCGGTTGGCAAATAAATTTGATTTTGAGCGAATTTTCTGCAGATTGACTGCTTGACTGACAGCCTGACAGACAGCCCGACATTTGCTCTAGTTGGGGCTTGTGGGTATCCGCAGCGGGCCCCGCTGCTCCTCCCCTTTCTTCCCCATTGTCGCTGCTTTCCCACGACTTGTAGCTGGCCTAGGGATCTCTCTTTCTCTATCTCTCTCTCTCTCTCTCTCTCTGCGCTTTTCTGCTGAGTTCTGCGATTTCCGCAGGGTAACTGTGCATTGACCTTCCTTCCATTGTGGGTGAAGGGAATCAGAGAGGAAATTGAAACCGTGCTCGGGCAATAATAACTCCTACAATGTTATTTTCGGAACACGGAGAAATCCGCAAGCGTTCGCTAAAAGGAATTTGATAAAAGCGAAAATGAATAATTTATATGGAATCTATCTACGTCGACTGCGGCGTAATCAATTCCCCTGATTCTTTTGTCGAGTGCCCAAGTTCCCGACTGGACTGGGAACGGAAGACTTGGGACTTCCTTTACTAATTGACATATCTAGTGTGAGGACTATCGAGCATATATGGGAAATCTGGTGCATGGAGACTGCAGTTAAGGGTGCTAGACTGTTATATACCAGCCATTCAAACCTTCAATAAGTTGCCAGAAATCATGTGAATGGTGATCAGCAATGGGAAGGGGCCTGGCAAACTTCTAATAGGTACGTGCAGTTATAGGTTACATTGTCACAAAATTTGGCAACACTAGCTCTGTTTGTTTTTGAGTTAAAGATGTTCATACGAACAATGATAAAGAATATATGCACGTTGAGGGGCTGGTAATGCCTAGTTCTGTTTGTTTAGATATATACTGGTTGGAACAGATCTTTCTACCTTATGGCTTGCAGTCATAAATATCTAAAACAAATCATTAACTTCCGTTCTTATCTATCCCTCCCAACTTAACCATTTAAGATATAAAGAGTTACGAAAATGAAAAAGTTTACAGACATAAACACTTGCTACTACAATAGTCAGTGCCAGATGTTATACTTTATAAGCTTTATAAGTTTCAAATTGTTGCTGGAGCTGGAAGATACCTTTAAGTATTGTAAGAAATTTGGAAAATTATGGCAAAAGTTTTCATACAACATGAGAACGAGAAGAGGACCCCAGTAAACGGATAATTTACTGCTGTGGCGAGCAAGAAATGAGAAGAGGAAGGAGAATGAGCAGGAGAGGAAGCAGAAGCAGTAGCAGAGCAAACCAAAGGACAAACATGCCAAAGGCAAGGACAAAAGTCAAAGCGGACTCTCAGAGGTGTTGCCAATAGGAAAAGTTCAACATCAGCAAAAAACTGTGAAAAAACGTGAAAAGGAAAAGGAAGTGGGAGATGGGAGGAGGAACCAAAAGGAGGCGTGGGGAGCCAAGAGCGTCGTTGAAGTTGGGGTAGATAAGCAACTACACATTTAGTGTTTATTTCACATTTATTGAGGACAGTTGGAGCCGTTCAGGGGGTGGCAGGAAGAATGAAATCAGCAAGAAATAAATGTCCTTGTCGCATCATACCCTCGCACAGCCTGTCACAGCACACACACACACACTCATACACACACACAAACACACAATGGACGAGTATAGATTGTTTCCAGGTCATTGGTTATCGCAGCCGCAGAAATACGAAAATGAAATTAAGTACAAAATGAACTAAGCCCAGAAATCATATGACGTTGATTATTATGGCGGCTTTCAGACACAAATACTATATGTATACAATATGTACACACAGACACACACACACAGAGACTTACTCCAATGATTGACTGAAAGAGCCAGACAAAAGAAAGGGAAGAAGGCAAAGGAATGTCGGTTGTCGCCCACATTAAAATGAAAGTCAAATGTTTTGGCCCTTTGCGACTGCTGTCTCAACTGATGCGTGCAGTTTTAATGGCCAACAACATTTCGGCAATTACCGATGAGGCACGTTTTAAACAGGCTATCGAATTTTGGGCCAAATGTATCGATTCCTGGAACTCCTTTCAGTGAGTTAAACAAGCAAGCAAGCCAGCGAGATTTTATGTTAGAGTGAACACTTGTAATTTGATTAAGAAATCATGTAATAAACCGATTTATATATATAATAATTTTAATTATTTCCATAATTTTCGAGTGTTGTTCGTTTGTAAGACGACTCATGGTTAAATTATAGACCAAACTAAAGATGTTTGACAGTGATAGAAAACACGAAACGTGTGTCAGCTGTTTAAACCAGTATTGCCAAAAAGATAATAGCTACAAAATCACTCTTTATATGTCATCATCATATGATTTACTTAAGAAAAGGAGAACACTGTACGAAATATTTCACAGATGCACCCTGAGCTCTCAATTCCATGCTATATTTGAGCCTATATGAATATATATGTATATCTGTATATATATTTGTATGTACGTGTAGCACAAGTACCTATGCATACACTCGCACTCGTATTTATTTATTTTGCCATAGCATTTGAATAAAGTGTTTGCTCTTAATAAACCCATTTCGCTAAGCACTTTGTCAGACTGCAAAAGAGATGAAGAAGGGCGATGGGGGGTATGGGGGTAGGTGGCATCAACAGAGGGCTTCGTTTTGCAAATTCAGAGCTTCCGTTTGTGCTTAACGCCTCCGTCTCTAATACAATATAGTGGATAGGGCGCAAGCAACCGCACCGCCCAAAAAACACCCAGCACAGTCCCCACGCATTTTACTGTTATTTCAGCATTAAAAGTTCATTGGAGCGGCAAAGGAAGTGAAAACAATTATCTGCAGGAAGGTGAAACATAAATCCAATCCTCGAATCCAAAAGTAAATTGCAAATTTCGTTTATTACTTTCTGTATCAACAGAATCCGAAACCCAAAACCCACCACCACCGACCACTCACCCTCGGCACACACTACGCACCACTCACCTCTCACCACCCACAAGATTTGCGGTTAAATCGAATCGATATTTTATGTTATCGAATTTATTATGCAAACACACTCAGCACTAATGCCAATTGCCAGCGAATTTTGCAAAAAATGACACACGCGTTTTTGGAATAAGGTATAAGCTCAGGTATACACACTCACACACACGCATATATATTATGCATGTGTGTACAACTGTCAGACAATCATTCCAATGAGGAACTGTAGAGAGATGTCGTTATATTTTACTCCTAGTGATTCTATGGATAGAGCTAAGCCATTGACGAGGAGATGTTCTATACTTGAATCCAAATAAAACCAACTAGAATAAAGTCAAACAATTTAACTCAAAGGTATCGGAAGAACCCGAGTAAGTATATTTACTTGGAGTACAAATAGATAGACACAATGAGGCCATAGAGTCCCAGTACCTCGGCAAAGATGAGGATTAGAATCATGCCCACAAAGACGTGTGGCTGCTGCGTTGTTATACGCACTCCAGCATCGCCGACAATGCCGATGGCAAAGCCCGCTGCCAGGCCGCACAGGCCGACAGAGAGTCCAGCTCCCATCTGGACGTAACTCTTCTGTATGGTGTATTCGTGGCCTATGGAACCGGCAATGAGAACAGCGACAACCAGGCCGTAGATGGCGATGATGCCAGCCATGACCACGGGTATGATGGACTTCATGATCAGCTCCGGCTTGCTGACGGCCATGCTGGATATGCCAATACCAGATAGAGCTGTGCCATACGCTGCTCCCATTGTTGTGAGGCCGATGGCAAAAACAGATGCAAGTCCTCCAAAGAAGTACGCATAGTGCGGATAGTTGTCATCTGCCGCTGCATCAGACATGTCGGTATAAAGCCTAAAGAACAAAAAAATTATCGTTTGATATATATTTCTTTATAGCCTTTGCAACTGACAAAGCATTAAAAAGCTGCTTGGGGTATCGATATTTCTAGTTCGAAGGGAATCACAGCCAGAACTTCAGCTGAGAAGCTGACGATGTTGCCATTCATGGGTGCACTCAATCGAGTGTAACTAATTTTATATGCAGTTTACAATGTTTTATGATAATTCTAATATTTATGCTTCAGCTGATATGCATATATACTCCCTGTCGATAATGAACACGCTTAAAAGCTTGCAGCGCTATACCCTGTACTAGCTGGCTGGAGATATTGGTGTAAGACGATGTACTTTGTAAGTTAAGTAACATATACGAGAATTTCTACATTATTAAAATTAATGTATGCAATATATTTATTCTACAATATAAAACTTTAGAGCTCATGGGTCTGTTGGGAATATATATATACATGTATATACATATATCAATTATTAGAACCATGCAGAGGTAAAAGCACAACAAGAGCCATTAGTTTAATCGAATGTGATGCTATTTCTTTAAATATATCATTTACAATTGCACTGATATCGAGTGTCTAAATACTTATTAAATCTGCATATATAAAAATCTAGTATTATCTAGTAAATATTAAAGCATTTGCCTTATCCCAACCATAAGTTTAATGTAGTTAGTGAAATTTATCTCTGAATCAATAGATCTTTACTCATTGATAAAAATCCTCTTCAGATTATTACAAATTATGGCCAGACAACAAATAATGGGAAACTAGATATTTATATAGCTAAAAAAAAGGCTAAACCCATGTGGGTACTATTTAAACAGGGTATGTGCAGTTCGTTGCTTGTTGGCAAACACTTTGTTTACTTTCTTTTTGGTTGCTGCTAACGAGGTTTATCTTTATGTGCCGTTGAATTTTCAGACTACCCAACAAAAATGTGGAAATTTATGACACCGAACTCCAAAAGCGGGTAAAACCTTCATCGAGTAAACAAACCGCAAAGCGAATTCTGATTATTGAATATCGAAGCAAACCAAAGTTGCGGTTCAATTTTGCACTCTTTTCTCTGCGTTGTTCGTTTTTTGCGCACTTCTTTCAATTATACAAATTGAAAAATATGAACCCCAGAAAAAAGGGTCTTGGGTTGGGGCGTGAGCTTAAAATGTGCAGCAGATAGCGATGGCGACATACTCCTTAGAGGGTTGTGCAACAAGGGGCGGGGCAGTGCGGGTTTATTTGGTACAAGGACTTCGAGAGCGACACAAACAGTGGAACAACAGGAAGAACTGCTCAATCCCTGCAGATTTGTGGGCTTCATGACATTTTTATTTGTGCTGGAGAAACAATTTGCATTTTAAATACTTTGCAAGGGAATACAGGGTGTTCTCTTATGTCTTCTTGCAGTGTTCTTTTTGGTATGTGAATTCAAAGGAATGCTGTAGATTTATCCTAGATCTAAGACCCCCGCCCAGTGTTCTTCCAAATAAATAAGTTACTCTGTTTCATTCTTTAATACATTATAGAGAAAGCACAGGACTTTGTCAGTTACTTGGTGTACAAATAGATGGCCACAATGAGGCCATAGAGTCCCAGTACCTCGGCAAAGATTAGGATCAGAATCATGCCCACAAAGAGGCGTGGCTGCTGCGCCGTACCGCGTACTCCGGCATCGCCGACAATGCCAATGGCATAGCCCGCCGCCAGTCCGGCCAGGCCGACAGAGAGTCCTGCTGCCAGATGAATGTAGCCCTTGCGGATGGAGTAGGTGGCGCTTAGTGAGCCAGCAATCAGTACCGACACCACCAGACCATAGATGGCTATGATGCCAGCCATGACCACGGGTATGATGGACTTCATGATCAGCTCCGGTCGCATCACACCCATGGCCGCAATTCCTGTGCCTGACTTTGCCGTTCCATATGCAGCGCCCAGGGATGAGAATATTATGGCCGAGGCAGCACCCATTCCTCCAAAGAACAGCGCATACGGCGGCTTCTCGTCCTCGTTTCCGGCCTCCGCTTCAGCTCGTTGATGCATTTCAATGGCTTAAAGTGCAACAAATTCAGATAAAATGATTCAACTTCGTTTTTTAAATTGATTTGATAATCTTTTGATGACAACTGATTTTCATTCGCTTGAGTTTCTGAATGAAATTGCCAGCCAACATGATTTTACTCTACTCGGCACTCTAAGTCTGTGGATTCCACCAAAGTTAAGCAGACAAGTAGCTGAGAATACTGTTAAATTATGTTTAAACATTCAATTCAATCAGACAATCAAAACATAAGATAAATAAGAAACAGTCATAACTTTTAAACAGATAGGGAGACGAAAATGGAAAGGTTAACTTACCTTGTGATGCTGATCAAGAATATATATCCTAAATTTATGAGATTAGGTTATCTGCACTCGTTTTAAGATAGATTTCGTGATAGAAAAAAAAAACAAATTTAAAGTCAGTATGTATAAGAACAAAGTACGTTCGATAACAGTTCTATGTTTGCGGCTTAGATCGACAATCTTTGGAGCAACCCTCGCTTGGTTGTCGCCGCATTTGTTGCCATAGACTTTAAGATTTATGTTGCGCTGGGACTTGGTTTAACACGACAACTTGGTCCTGTTCTTGGCAGCACAACAACAAAAGCAACAACTATAATAGTTCTGTTTCAGGTCCTCGATACGCTGTTGTTGTTGTTGCAGCTGCTACTTCTGCTGCTGCTGCCGCTGCTGTTGTTGTTGTTAGTATTGTGCAACTATAAATCGTTTATGTATTTTGTTGAGTGCGAGGATTTATCGCTGGAGATGGATATGAGAGAAAGGAATCGCATAAATACAAATAAATCAAAGGCAAAATAGAATTGAAGGCATCGAGAGAGGAATACGAACTCACAGATATCTATTATATTCTATGTATGAGTACACATATGTGTGTGTGTGTGTATTGTTGTTGCTACTGTTGTTGTTGTTGCAACTAGGCAAACTGTGCGAAAATTGATGTCTTCGCTCATAAAAATAAAAATAAGGCATCAAAAGAATCGAGGCAGTTCTCGAGCTGAAGTTGAATGTGTTTTTGTCGAAAGCAACATTGTAAATTTTATGACTTTTTTATGCGTTGAAATCTATAAATTATGTAAACTGACACTGACAGCTGTCAAGCGAGGCCTTGCGAAACGAGGCCCTGTAAGCCGAGCCAAGGCGAGCTGAGACGCCACGAGATGAGGCGCTTGCAAGTGACACATGTGTCAAATGGGCTCGATGGCGCGACCAAAGGCAACGCCTGAAAATTTGCCATGCCCGGAACACCCCCCTCCCCCAGCACCCCGCGGCACCCAACAGCACCCTGTTACAACCCAGGCAGCGTAAGCGATAAAGAGGGTACAACTGATGACTCGAGATGATTAAATGATTGCGAGCAGCAATAAAAAATTGATGCTTCAAATTATTGCTAATATACATACAAGGCATATAGAGTACCACATAGTACAGTATATAACATATAACTATGTATATATAAACGTACATAAACAGTCGAGATGTTTATCTTTCGTCAACTTTTATTGCACTTTACAGTGGGTGCCTATTAAAAGTTGGCAGAAATAAAGAAAAAAGTTTGCCTGAAATTGGCTGAGATGGTTGCCGTACCCGAAGAACCTTTTTATACCCGCTGCCCATCTGGTAGAAGGGTGTTATAAGTTTTGGTATGTAACAAGCAGAAGCAGCCGTGGTAGTTCGCTCAAAGTATATATATTCTTGTTCAGCAGCAACTGCCAAGTCAATAAGGCCATGTCTGGTCTACTGTATGATATATCTCGAAGAAAAAAGGAGGTAGCACTACCACAATATGTATTTTTATTGCACGCAGATCAAGTTTGTTTTGGAATTTGGCCACGCCCCATTCCGCCTCCCTTAATCGATAAAAATCGAGTTGCTTGGGTAATTTTAATGGTACAGTTATCATTTTTAGTGTACACAATATCTATAATGAACCAAATGATTCATAATTTGGCTACGAAGGAATAGTTTATATTCAAGTTATTTCATTTTTTTTTAATTTAATTTAATTTAATAATTTAAGAAACAACTTTAGTGGACAGTCAGGTGGGTAGAGGGTATATAACTATTGAGCACACTTGGCTGTAGCTTTCGCACTTGCTTGGTACTGCTGCCTGGCTTCAGCTTGGCTTGATTGAATTCCTCAGGGTCTTCGGCTTCAAGGTGCCTTTGTTAACCTTTCTGCTCTATAAACTGCCTCAGTGCGTTCCTGTCAAAGTGCAATAAATGCGGGTTGGGTACGGAACTGGGACTGGCTTGGATTGTACCAAGTGGCAACACTAAAATAACAAACGAAGGAAATTAACCAAAAATAAATTAACTGGAAAATGCGGCCAAAAGGGTTTTCATTTACGCTTTTCCTCTGCTTCCTCCTTCCTTCTTCTCCTTCTTCTTCTTGTTCTGCTGCCTGCTTCAGGGTGTCAACTGTCGTTGGAGTATGCGTGTGTCTGTGTGTCTCTGTGTGTGTGTGTGTGACTTCCAAATGTGCTGGCAACATGCAATTTTTATTATTGACTCGCGTTGTCGTGTCAGCGCGCAGCTTTTCAGCATTTTCCGCTCGTCGAGTCGCGCAAATGCCATTACTGTCAATCAAGAGGAGGAAAATCCTGGAATGGAATCAAAAACATTAAAGCCCTGCTCGCGAGTATGTATGTATATATGCCATAGTTGGACTCAAGTAGCTGCCCGACTGCCAGATACTCTGCAGAGACTCAAAGTACAAACGATTCTTGGCGAGTCTAGACTTTCTAATTAGCCAGGGCCAGTCGTATATCCCTGCTCTATATGCGCCTAGGGGAAGGGGTACTGCGTGGACTGCCTTGGCCACTCAGGTGACAGTAATTTCGCGCCATCGCCGAGACTAGCCAGGTGGGGCAGGAGGATGAGGAGAAGGAGTCTTGTTTGCGTGCCACGCATCCATTTCGCAGTGTCTGGAGGCGGGGTGGCAGACGGGGGTGTGGAGAAATTGAAAATTGTTAGACTGAAGAATGATTGCCAACATGCATCGCATATATTGGCGTGTCAAATCTAACGATTTAGGTAGTACATCTAGTTTCTGGATCCCCTTTCTGGATCCCGCAACACGCTTGTTGATCTGACTGCTCCCCCCCCTCGCTGCTAGCGACAACTGGCCAGAGTTTAGATGCTTCTGCTGATATATCTTTTATTATGTAGTTTTGTGTCATCGTAAAACCGTCGGCTATTACTTGATTGTCCTGCATGAAATGCCATAAAGCCGCTGACAGCTCGAGCAGCTCGAGAAAGAACAAGAGGGAGAACAACTGAGCCTCAGGCCTGGGTCTGCCATTGTAAAATGATTTAGTCGCCTCCGTTAGGGCTTCTCGTTCATTTGTGGCCAAGTTGCCCAGGCCTACTCCCCCACCCCACCCTCTGCCCCCTCCATAACCATCTTCTAGTTCGTTTTTGACTTCGCCCTGCGCCCTTCGCCTTCTATACTCATTTTTTATGGCTCCGCTTCTTTTTACGGTCTTTTACAGTTTAACGACGCATTACTGACACACAAACTGGGGGCTACGCAGAGAAATCTATTCATTTTCTGAATTTGTCTAGCGAAATACACAAAATACTCTTGCCCTACCGTAGTATTTCGTTTCGTTTTTATCGTGTTTATTCTCTTATTGTCTATTAGGCCCGGCCGCAGTTGATATTTGCTTTCTGTGTTCTCTCTCTGTTTTTCCGGTTCGCTTTTAATTTTTGGGCGTAGCAATTTTCTCGCATTTTTATGATTTGCCATTTCATTCATTTCTCACTGCCTTTGTATACGCTCGCACATTTCGTATATAGTATAATATATATACTTCCCTATACATACATATATCGTACTCTTTAATTCCATCGCACTCCCGATATTCTGCTGACGCTTGCGTTATTTTCGACCCAGCAGTAATTTATACTGCCCGTATATTGGAACAATTTCGGCCTAATGGACGTCTTAAAAAAGCATTAGATTAATGAAACCGGATTTGTTGCTGTCCGTCTATGGGAGGTTGCTGTCTCCTGCTGTGGTTATGACGAGCTGTTTTGCTCGCCAAATTGAATGAAAATGGAAAAATGGAAAAACGAAGGCGAAAACGGATATCAAGTTGTTTATCAACTCACATCTTTGTTGGCAAGGAGACTAAAGAAGTTGAGAACTGGAGAAGGTTCTATAAATGGTATTAAGTATTATAAGAAGCTGAGTACTAGAGAAGGTTCTATTCACATGATGATACTGTGTATTATTAGCAGTTTCTCACAGTCGACTTCCAGCTGAAGTTTAAGATAATAAACTATTGCTATCTGCGACACATACATAACGTAGCTACTTTATGAGCTTCAGGATTAGCGCCTTGGGTCAGCCCATTGCACAGATGGCACAGGTGTAGGTGCACACGCACACACACACACACACACACAGAGGGTCTACGGGCCCGAGAAATGTCCTTATCGCCAGGCTTGTCAGCATAACTCGAACAGCGAAGCGTGAAGTTGTTGACATTGATTAGGGTGAACTCTGAACTCGCCGCCGTCGCCGCTTTATGCGCACCTGGAGAGCGAGAAGGAAAGAAAGACAGACAGACAGACAGACATGGAGAAGAGAGTTATTGTTGCACATTTGTTTGGCGATAAGTCGAGCCTGAAGTAAAGCAGCCCCGCATGCCCATGAACCACGACTTGCTACTCTCCTTCCGCACATAGACTGTCCTCACATGCTTTAAATACCCTGCAGCCTTTGTAAGTGGCCCAGAGAGAGTATATTAGCTTTGTGCAAATGTAAGTAAGGTATGTAGCGCATGCCATATCCCATTAAATATCTATATTCCTGTTCAGCGAAGTCTCATTAGTAATCTGTGTCTGTATGAACGCGTTAATCTCAGTATATATATAACATATATATACCAAACTTGACAAAAATGTTCTTTGTAACATAACTAAAGTTACAACATAAGTTATTTTTCTCTTTGCTGTATATAATATGAATATATCATCTATAATTTAATCCTATCAGATTGTAGACACAATATTCCATTTAACATAGTTAGTAAAAAGGGTATCTCATCGTCTACCTGGCTCCGTGCAGTAGCTTTTCTTACTTGTTTTCGTTTTTCGTGATTCGGGTTTACATTTAATGCCGTGTCATGGTTACCGCCCGCACGGCTGACCGCCGGAACACATATTAGATAAATTAGCCGTAATTATACGTAGCGTAGGGTATTACCTCAATAAAGTCGCGTTGGTAACATCTTCTTTTCAAGTCTGCAAAGCCGATTGGCAGAATATGCATTGCTCCCAACGGCTTCTCAACATATGTTAGATAGAATACTTAGATATCAGACGCTTTATTATCATTAACAACGCCAAGAAGAATATGGGACATAGAAATAATGAATAAAGGGTATTTCCTATTCGATATGTGGTCAGTCTGCTTTTTCTGGTCGAGTTCGCTGACAAAAGTCTTTTAATTTTGTACCAAATGTTCAATTCATGTTGAGTTCTCGACCATAAGTTATGTGTCATGGCTCAGACATGGACAGACTGGGACAGACCTGTTGTGGGGGATAGACGTCTTGGACGGGCTGGACAACCACATGAGGCGAACAATCAGCATAAAGTAGAAATAAAACCTCATATCATTGTTAGGCGGGTGGTTCAAGTGGAACAAATTAATTTCGTTCGTTTTAATTATTTTCTTCATTGCTCTGCCTTACACTCTTCCCCTTTCTTCTCAAAATCTTTCTTTATCTCCGTTAAGTTGTTATAATTTGAGTGCTATTAACTCGCATGCTGTGTGGATCAGTTTATTCTGGGATCATGGTTCATTATTTAAATGAATTCCCATTTACATGATGCTCTTCTTGCCTCTTCTTCTTCCTCTTGTGGCAAAGAGAAGATGCAAATCATGCAGATCATCAAGAGAATATTCAACTATCATTGAAGACTTAATGTTTTCTTGCTGAAGTTTATTTAGTCCACGGCTGGAAGAGCTTGTCTTGCGTGGTGGCTAGGCGACAATTTTATGGGGTCTAGACATTCTTAAATTATTAATTTGTACTGCTAAAACTAATTCCTGATTGCTTGATTGGCATTTAAAAGCTTAACGGATTGCAAATCCTATTGGTTACATTAGCGAATTATAGGGGTAGTGGCAAAAGAGAAGAAGGGGGAGAGAACGGGACGATAACGAAGGATTACACAAGTTTTTCACGCAGTCTTTCCGGACGTATTCAACTGTTGACCCCATGACTTGTTGTTTGCGTGTGTGTGTCCACTTGAACTCTCTAAGAAATTCACACCCAGCACACACACACACACACACACATACACTCTTAGAACCTTTGCAGAATATAACACAAGCGCACGCAATGTTTCCGCAGAGTCAAGAGCAGAAAAGGAAGAAAAGGAGAAGGAGGAGGAAAGGAGAACGAAGCCGGCCAAACCGTACTCCTGCTTGGAGTCTAAAGTGTCCAATCAAGTTTTTGAAATGAGACCTAAATAACATGTCATAATAAATAACCTTCAAGCGACCCAGCGAAATGGACACGACCACAGTCGGCCGGCCACAGTCAGTGGCGGAGCGGATGCCGGGTTCGAGGGGCCGGAACTGGGGCTGAGGCACAAATGCACTGCACAAAAGACGAAAATCCGAAATTCTGTAATTACAACGTAAATCCAAAATGTCTCAACAGCACACACACACACACACACACACATATACTAATACATGTGCACACGCAGAGTGAAGAAAACTTAATTCATATATCAAAAAGTTTGTCGGACCGAGCCAAGAGTAGCAATTTACGCGCAAGTAGCCAAGCACCAAGTCGGAGTAATATATTGTACACACTTTATAGGTCCCAGGTTTGTGCAGAAACCAGCGCCCCCAAGGCGAGCGCCCAACTGGTGGGTGGGCCGGTCCTGGTCCTGGTCCTAGTCCGCTCGGTCAGCCTGCCATTCTCTGTCGTGTCGAATGAGAAACACAGCAATTATGCAATTTGATAATACTTCATTCTCGCGTAATAAATATTAATTATTTTTGCGAATGTGATTTCATGTTCTTTCGTGTAGTCCTCCCCTATCCCTATCTGCCTGCCTGCCTGCCATGCTCTTCTTCCTTCCTTCCTTGGCGCGTACCCACTGAGCGCTAGTTTAGGTTAGATTTATGGGACTCGCCTGCATGCGAATCAAATGAGACGTCTTGCTCGTATTTTCTCTTCTTTCCTTCATTCTACGTCCCCTTGTTTCGGCATTTGTGTCTCTCTCTCTCTCTCTCTCTATCCACATAGTTATGCATGTATAGTATGTGTATGTGTGTGATATAATGGGGGATTTGCCCAATATGTGCTCGTATTTCGGAGCTTGTTTGCTGAGGTTGAGCTGACATATCAGTTGGTCTATATTAGGAATAGTCCAATTAGAGTTAAATACATGTAGGTATATGCAGTATGCATATGGCTTATAAACAGGTAACTACTTACTCAAGTTCTGTTATCTACTGGGAAGGTTAAGGTTATGGTGAGACTGCTGTAGCTCTAGGGAAGGTACCTTGAATCGTTAGCTTAAGACAAAATTAAGTTTTGTTAAGTTTCTTAGCAACTTGTAAGATCTAGCAAAGGAACCTTGGATAGTAGAGTATAGCTAGTTTTTTAGCTATATGGTTTATTAACTGTTACTCAACCAAGTTAAGCAGCATATTTTAAGGTTATGTTGAGATTCTCGGTAACTTGGTAGAAATATATCCTTAAACGTAGATCTTAGATATCTTGCTGTTTGTAACAATAGACCGATACTTTGGCAAGTTATGTACGATAAAGTATAGCCGGAAGTTTTGAGGTTATGCTCAGCCTGTTGGCAAGTCGGTAGCTGTAGGAAAGAAACCTTGAATCGGGCAGTGTGCTGTTGCTCTGTTGTATA
This sequence comes from Zaprionus camerounensis, assembly GCA_018904165.1. NCBI lineage: Eukaryota > Metazoa > Arthropoda > Insecta > Diptera > Drosophilidae > Zaprionus > Zaprionus camerounensis. Next base: position 12,958,144 of record JAEIFS010000479.1, on the reverse strand, counting down.
CAGAGACAACATCGCACTTTTATAAAAATGCTTTTAAGTGCGGACACACCCAACTCCTTTTCTACTCCTCCTCGTGCAGCCCTTTCCAAGTTCCAGTTATTGTCGTGTTTCGTACATTCTCTCGGTAACTTCCAGGCCGTTACCTTTTATACCGTTTACCCATCAGAAATCTCTCGTGCATAAGAAACATTTTAATTTTGAAAGGGACTGACTCCAATGGAAATTGCCATAATATCGTATCATACACACAGAGACACCCACACTCACACACAGATACATATACATACATACATATACATACATACGTAGGGGTGAGTGTGCCTTTACATAAATAAAAATAACACAGCACGGCAAAGAAATGAAGAAAGTTAAATTGAATTGTGTTCGCTCAGGATATTTACTTGTATTTTCTCTCCCCTCTCCTTCTCAAATCTAGTGGGGTACCCCTTCCGACCACCTACTCTCTAACTTCTCTGTTCTGTTTTTGTTTGCCTTTTGGCTTACCAAAAAAAAAAAAAATTCCTGCTGTCGCTCCACTGTGTCCTCTGCACTTGAAGCACAAGCGAAGGCAACTTATTTCTCCTGCTTTCTCTTGTCTCCTTCTTCTTCATCTTCTTCGCTGCCTCGGTAGGTGTAACGGAACTGTCAAAGTTACTGAATTTCGAAATGTCCGCAAAGAGAACTCTGGTCCTAGACGGTAAACCCGTCTCCGAGCACTTTTAAGGGAGACGTGCATAACTCTTTAAAAGATCATCGACTGTTTCCGAAATTGACATCCAATTATAACTGCTCGGTACATTGGGCTCTGCCTCAGTTCATGTGGACAACATTGTCGAAAATGTGTATAAAATATGACCCGGAGCGAGGTTAATCTGCTACGCACCACATAATCCAAATGACCAACCTGTCGCCAGTAAATGGGCGGCTGTCACGTCATTCCAGGTCTGGTTTGGTCTGGAATATCGTTCTGTTTGTTTGCTTTTGCCCAGGCCCAAAGCATAAAACCCATGTCAGTGCGTCACCTAACAAAGGCTATTCCAGGGCTCCTTTCTCAAATCAATTTCCATATAGTGGATATGTGTAGTCAACAACCAGACAGTGTCCAGCCTAGGTCCGAAAGTATCATGGAAATTGACTGAAACTAACTTCTTAACAATTTATGAAGTTAAATTTTACATTTCTTTCGAATGGATTGTTAAATGATGCGGTTTATGCGAGCTCCGAACCACTGTAAGTATATACAAGCATAAATATATAGAACATACACACACACTACATGCACGTATTTACATACTCACCCCATTTGTATACCCACCCCACTTGTTTATGAGTTGATGTTGATATTCGTCGTGGTCACATTAAGCCATACGTCGCCATATTACAACGCGTCACGTCAAGTCACGTCAGTCAGACATAATGTCGCGGCCATGTACTAACTGGCCGCACTGACGAACTGTCAACTTACTGTCAATATATCGTCGAGTTGGCAGCTCCCTTCCATGCCCATCTTTTCGTTGATTTTCGGTCGACGCGTCGTCGTTGTCAGCGTCGACTGTGCATAAATTTATTCCTGTTTCTTTTGTTTGACTTTCGTACAACATTTTATGCGGTTATGCTTTTTCAACTCCTCCCCCCTCGAACCTCTTTTCCTTTCCATAACCACATCTTGTTTACCGTTTGTCATGTGTGTGCCGTAATGTTACTTCTCGACACATTGTGACTCCGAATCGAAAGCGAATCTAATGAACTATTATACAAACATACTACGTGTCTGTGTACATTGCATTGCATACATACATATCTAGCAGACATTGATCTGACTTGCCAGGCCACCAAGATCTAAAGATAGCCCTGACACTTTCAACGAGAATCATCCTCTAAAAGCTATGAGGGGTGTGACATATTTCTCTCATTTAAAAAGAGTTGTAAATATTAAAATTGATAAAGTATAGTTGCAACATATTGAGAAAACCATCATCCAAAATCCTTAATTTCGAACGTTCATTCCTTAAAGCATACAAATCATATGCATATATTATGTTTTAATAATGATTTCAAGCGATTTGTTTAGTGAGTAATTGCATTGTGATAAAATAACTAAAAATATTTGTTGCAGTACTCAAATTATCATTTAATTATTTCTTTTGAATTATTCTGGATTTGTTTTTATAAACTTAACGATAATTTTTTCACAATTTCACATAATATGGTATACTTTTCTTGATAGCTTAACAGGTCAGAATCTCCAGGACCAGACAGAAAATCTTCAGAGTCCATTTTTTCATATTCAATCATAGACAGCAGCTCTGCAACATCAGGGCTCGAATGCTTTATTCCAGGTGAATAAAACGTTTGATTTTTAACCCACATTTCAATAATTTTGAAAAGATCTGTCTCACTCACAAGTGGTTGACAAAACTTCAAATATTCCTTTAAGCTCGTTGAATTCATTTTGGGCACTGATGGACAATTTAATTCTAGTGGACGAAGACAGAGGACCTTGGGAGTATAGAAATGTGTTTTAGTTATTTGTACATGTTTTGCATACTACCAAAGTTACCTCTTCAACTTTTTTTTTTAGATGGAAGTTGTGGAGAGTCAATGCTGTGTCAAACCCAGTAATCAGCTCATCCATGGTCCAAGGGTCATAGTCTCTTAAAACGGCAGTGCATGGCGCAGTCAAGCACGGCATTAACCATATTTTTGCGCACACAAGCAGTCTCAGTAATACGGGAATCGGAGCATGCTTTAGGACTGTCTGGTCACCAGCACTGTAGATAAAATCGTATATAAAGTCTGTACTGGTCTGAACATCTTCTATGTTTATAACCGCTCTCGAAGTTTCCTTGCAGTCGGTGACTAACATACGCTTGAAGAATTCCGACACGCTGCTCAAAATTATTTTATGGCAGCTGTAGGTCTTGCCTTCGACAACAACGCGAATATCTGAGAAGTTTTCCGAGAGCGATTTAAAGTTCCTGAATAGGCTAAAAAAACAATGGTTCAAATTTATGTTATTTAGATATAAATGCACAACTTACATTTTTTCCGACTCCATTTCTTGGAATTAATGAAAGCACAAGGCGTTATGTGTAGGGATGGCACGATTAATCATATGATCATATACACAAAAATCGATTATTTTGTTCCAGTTAGCGATTTAATTGTATCGAAAAATAGGTTTCGATTAATTGAATCAATAATCGATTAAGCTACAAAATAATCGCTTCAGTTCACTTTTACGCGCAAAATAAAAGGTGATAAGCAAAAAATAATTTTAATATGAATGTAATAAAATTGTATTCATGCGGATATATTTCCGATTTATTATAATATAACTTCGATACCAATTTATGATGTATTTCGCTACTTAGGAAATTGTATTAACCCACAAGTTTGTAAGCAATAAAGTATCTGCGTTAAGGAAGAACTCCGTTCTGCGAAAGTGTGTAAGACAATATTGTAAGGAATTGAATGCTAGGGACTGAAATTCAATACAGGACTTTTTAGATTACAAGCCTGGGGCTATGCCTAATTAGATTTCTTTCGTTACGGTTACGGGCATAATTAGAGCCGGAGGAGCTAAGCAGATTTCGGAACTCAAGGACTGTGGCGCAGACACAGAGTGCTCCAAGCGCCAAGCTCCAAGTTGTTGGCTGAAACAGCTCAAAAGTCCGTGCTCGATTTCAGTTAGGGTCGAATGGGAGTGGAAATCAAATTATTTTAATGATACACAAATTGATACTTTGAGACAAAATAACAAACCAAATGAAAATTCCTTCCAGCATTTACGACTACTTTCTCTGCTCTTCGTAGCTATGGGATCAGAAAGGGATGGAGTGAGCGCCATAAGACGGCAGAGAGAGAGAGAGAGAGAGAGAGATTAGAAGAGTAAGAGAGATTTGGAGAGGGAGTGTTAGTAAGAGAAGGAAGATTCCTTGAAAGCAACGCTGCGATGAAAATTAAGTGAAAATTGGATTCTATACATTTTGTTCTCTCTTTTTACATTTTTCTTTGTCGTTTTGCTCATTTTCTTGCTGGGCAAATTGAGTTGAGGACGGGTCGAGTGGAGTGTTTAATACCTGAGTCGTGTGCAATTGCTATTATTATGCAAATTTTCCTTTTCATTGCATGCGTGTTTTCCTTTCATTCCTTCACTTGCTGCTGCTGCTGCTGCTTCGTGTATTGTTTTCCTTTCTCTGTTTTTCCATTCAGCCAAAATTTAAATAAGATTCCAAAGGTTGCGATAATAATGAGAGACAATTGAAATGTCAATACTATGAAATTGTCTCTGACTACCCGATGTAAGGGACAGTTAGCCTGGGAGGATTTCAGTTCACTTAAGTGGGTATACAGTTTTGAAGTCAGGTTTGCAGGAATTTATGGAAAACTTTTCGATTTGTTAAACTTATATTTTACTAGAAGTTCCGGATCGATGGAGCTGCCTTGATAGTTTATCACAGTTGGAGCACAAGGAGCTTTCAGGGCAAACAGACTGAGGAAACTCTTAAGATGAGAATTTGTATAAAGTTACAAACTTTATAGAAGCAACACATAAACACATACACATATTAACCAAATTTGGACGGGACCCAAGACTTAACGTAGTTGTCTGTCCATGGATACGTGTGCCCTGCCTTCGGCTCGAATTGCAAACAAACAGAAACAATAACAAAAACACCACAATGGATGACTGCATGCATGGAAATCCTGGCCAAAGGCATTGGGCAAAGTAAACATGCGACGGGCAGGCAGAAGAAGGTGAGGGTCGGGGAGGGTTCATGTTTATCAAAAGCCACAGGGCATTAATTACGCATACGTAACTTTGGACGAGTGTGGATTGCTCTGGGGTTGCTCTCGACTGGGGATTGCTTTCTGCTCGGTTAACTAGGCATCAGCCGCAGCAGGTAAATTGGAAGGAAGCAAAGACGCTGACTTTTTGAATGCCCAGAATTTTAATTAACCCCGGCAATCGATAAACAGATGTCTAAACGACCTCAAAAGGGACTAAGGCAAACTTAAATGTATCAACGCATTATCTGTGTGTATGTATGCATGAATGTATGAATGCAAACATATCTGATTTCAGTTTGGTGAGCTCTTCAATTGCGGGAAAGGTGCAGCAACTTAAGGTCCATGAGTGTGTGTTTGTGTGTGAAAGTTTTGTTGAAAGTCAAGCAGCGCCAGCGGAAGCGGAAGTCAATTTTTGCGTTGCAGAAATTGAAATGAAAATGAAAATGACAAGAAAATGAAGCCAGGCCACCAAAATGAGAAAAGTTTGGCGAGCATAAAAGAAAATGTTGCACAAAAACATACAACTTGCTACATAAGATGTACAGCAAACGATAGAGTATACATATGTATTGTATATAGACGTAGTATAGTTGAGCTTATGCCCGGCAGGAAGGGAACAGGAAGTGAAGCCGGGGAGGGGGCAGAGCGCAAGGTCGCACTTCAAACTCAAATTGGGCTGCCTTTTTGTTTGACATTATCGAGGGATGTGGCTCGCAGTTGTTATAGCTGTTGTTGTTGTTGTTGTTTTTGCTATTGTCAGCCCTGACAGATAGCAAGAGATACAGGATATCGTATTATCAAAAGAAATAAAAGCACTTTTGTGCGGGCTGTGCAAACAAGGATGACAACAAAACCGAGAACAGGAACAGGACAGAAGACACAGCGCGCTTTGATCTGCCGCCAGGAGCATCAAGAGGACATTGAACCAATCCAGGTCTTCCTGCACGTTGGCGAATTTACTCAATTACCCAAGTGTCCAGTCGAGCTTATCACAGTAGAAACAGCAGCAGCAGAGGCAGAGGAAGCAGTAAAGGGAGCACCACAAGCACGATTGTTGCATATACCAGGCATTTTATGGGAATCCTCCCTTATACCCGACAGGACCCTCGTGCCCGACTGGGGACCCTCTCGCTTTGTTGTTGCCCGCTTTGATTAAATGTCAAAACAATTGCGCGCTGCAGCATAATCAAAGCGCTGCTTGCGTAATTGCCCAATGAAGCGCAACTTGCACGAATCCAGGACGAAAAAAAGATATAGAAAATAAATTTAAACAAGTATAGCAGCGTGTTCTACACTAAGCACGATAGTAAGATACCTTTCTGCCAGAACTAGTGCCGCTAACTCGCTTAGCTGCAAAGTTGAATGCGTTCATACAAACAAATAAAAGAAAAAGAGAGAGAGGCTTAATCTTTCTTAGTATATTTGTATATACAAATACTTTTTTGGGCTGGCCATGGCTCTTTCTGTCTGTACAGTGTTGATATACCCTTGTTAATCATATCAAGGGGTATTAAAACCATCCACGGGTAATCGACACGCTACAGCTAATGCTGGACGGGGTAGAATACGATTCTGTCGACGACATACAAAGTATATTGTGTACCAACAATATGTACACACTCAGATGACTAAGGTTCGTCCGTTATTTATCGATTACAAACCAGATTAAGGCGTGTGCATTTCATCGTTAACTAATGCACTTCAATTTAATTTATAACATAACTTTTATGAATCGAATATTTACTTTCTAAAGTAAACTTTTCAACGGAACATAAAGCGTACTTCATCTATTGTGCGTAACTTGGTAATCGACCTAAGTAATCAATTTCCGTATGGCTGGAGTTGTTTTAATATTTAAAAATTCAGAATAACGAATCGGGGAATTAATCTTGCGAAAGAAATGGCGCAAGTTCTTTAAGTAATTACAACGAAGCACAAAAGCGGCTTTCAATTTGGACTGCATGAAAAATTGTACGCTGGAAAAGTGCACGGAAAATAGTCAACAATGGAGGGAAAAATGGGCGAAAAAATTAATTCATAAATATTCAAATGAAAAACCTCACGCCGGTCCGAGGCGAACAAATCAGCGTCAGCGGACGAGCGAAGTCAAATCAAATTATGGATAATTTATACATACAATTTCCAGTAGACTTCGTTGCTGTTCCTGGTGCAGAATGGCCAGGACAAGGAAGAGGCTGTGCTGCGACTGCGACGGAAACTGGCCGACGTTAGCTTCACTTCTGCCGCTTGATTGAAAGTCATTTATCATCATAAATTAGAGCGGAGTGGGGTCCAAGTCGGGGGCTAGGAGTTGCGAAATGTGGCACGAAATCAAGGAAAAGATTCATCATGCGCCTGTCGTGGGAGTGGCAATCAGCTGGCAAGCTACAGCTACGTCTACGTCTACGTCTTTGCCATGTAATCCTGCTCAGATTGAAAATTAATGAGGTCATCACGTTGCACACACACAACCACAAACAGAAGCACGCACAGACAGGGGCACACCAAAATTCTTAGCTGTAAAATCGGCGACTACTAAAATTATCCAGCCTCGCATATTTCTTGTCTATTGTTTATTCTTTTCGCCAGGCACCATGAAATGGGGAGCAACCTAAGCCGCCTAGCACCCCAGCCCTGGTGGGTCAAACCAATGCTAATGAGCCGCTGGCACAGTCGGCTGTTCATGCTGCTCAATGTGGCGCTGTTTTCGGGAGGTGTGTTTATTGCAGCACACTTGTCTCAAGCAGCGCCTGGACACCGGAACAGGCTTCCCTCAGCACTCCCCTGCACAATGAACTGCGTTGAAATACAAATTAAATGCGGACACACTTGGTATGTGGGCGAGGGTGGCTCGTTGAGCTGGGGGGTTGGCTTAGGCAGTTTGCTTCTACTTACATAAATCAAAATTCTGCACATTTAGGGCATTAGGCATTTTAATTTCATCAAATTTATTTACTTTTTTTCTTCGCATTTCGTTTTTACAGCCTCAAAATGCAAATGCGATGATAAGGAATGGCGCTCATTTGGTCTGCAATTACTTCCCCACTTGCTTTATAAGGAAAATACCGAGTGACAAATCCGAACTTCTTGTCAGGTTACGAATGGGAATCTTGTTGTCTCTCTCTGTGGTTTCTTTCTGGTGTCCCGTTTTAAAAAGTGTCTTTCATTTGATACTCTATCTTTACTGCTCTGCAAGTCCGCTGACCAGGCAATACATTTCAATGGGTGGTTCGAATCTCTGATATTGCCATTTATTTGATTAATCTGGCAATAATTCAAATTCGGACGCAGTAAAAGCTTAACAAAATACCCGAAAAACTGTTAACCCTTTTCAACAAGAAAATAAAATTTTGAAGCAGCCATTTACAATCAAGGTGGATGTGTGTGTGTGTGCACCTGCGTGTGGGGGTGTACATCTGATAATTTATTGCCTTTTGCTGGTAAGGTAATTATTATCTCTGGCCAACGTAACGCATACGTAATGAATGGACGGCTTTACGGTTTAAGGTTACGTGATATTTTTCGCGTTATTCCACTGACACTTCCCATTTAAATTTTTGTTTTCCATTTTCAGTTTTCATCTGTGCAATTATTTTGGCCAACAATTTATGGCTTTGACCTTTAAGTGTCGCACGAGAAACCATTTTCATAGCTGTCATTTCATTTTATCTCAGCACAAGAACTTAAAAAAGAAGAAGATAAATAAAAGAACGTTTTCATGCACTTTTAGTTTTGTTGAAAGCCTTAGATTTTGAATAGAAATATTGTATGAAAACCTACATGATTGAGCTATTGAAATCTTTAGGGGTCCATTTCTAATTAAATCTTATCAGTATTTATGTAAACAACTTCTGATCAGTTTCCCTTTTGATCTTTCCAATTCAAAGCTCACAGCATGCTAAGATATTTATGTAATATGTTTCTTTCCATTTCAGTGTAATGTCAATTATCTATTCGTCACAAAATTTGCCTGCTTATGTTTGTTCTCTAACTTATTTTAGATTTACTAATCAATTCCCGTGGAGATGGCCCTGCCACGCGTATTCTTTGACATAAGCGCCGACGGTGTGAAGCTGGGTCGCATCGTAATGGAACTCCGTTCCGATATAGTTCCCAAGACCGCAGAGAACTTTCGAGCCTTGTGCACTCACGAGAAGGGATATGGCTATAGGGGGTGTCCGTTTCACAGAATCATACCGAACTTCATGTGCCAGGGAGGAGATTTTACGAACCAGAATGGAACGGGCGGCCGTTCCATCTATGGAAATAAGTTTCCCGACGAGAACTTCGAGCTGAAGCACACTGGCCTGGGCACCCTGTCGATGGCGAATGCGGGACCCAATACAAATGGTTCGCAGTTCTTTATCTGCACTTCAAAAACAACTTGGCTAGACAATAAGCACGTCGTCTTCGGTCATGTGGTCGAGGGCATCGATATCGTCCGAAAGATCGATCTAATGGGGTCTAACAGCGGAGCCACAAGCAAGAAAATACTCATTGATGACTGCGGGGACGTTTGAACGGAACACGATTATTTCGAAAATAAAGAAACATATATTTGAAACAATAGATCAGTTCCATGCTCTGCTATTGACATGATTTGTGCTGCACATAGCTTCTTCGACTTCTACTACCGCATCCACTTGCTTTTATTCCGGTCGCTCCACTTTGTCGGCTGTTTCGGGTGTGAAACGTCCCAATAATAAGGTGGCTGCTTTGCCATTGCTATACTTGACGACGCGATTAAGAAACTTTCGACAGACGCGATCATCCTCCCCCTCGTTGTCCGCGACATGGGAGCCCGTCTCTTCGTCTTTGCTGACTAGGTTAGGATACATGGAAAAGGTGGCTAAGTTATCAAAGCCGACTGCGGAGATTTTGTGGCTGGCCATACGATTGGCTAAATCGACGGCTGCGCGTAGATTCAATCCCCGCAGATAGATTCCATAGATGAAGGCAGCTGTAAAGCATTCCCCAGCGCCGTATGTGTCCACAACTCGCAGGTTCTTATAAGCTGGAACCTCTTCGTATACACCCTCGGTATTTAGACAGCCAGCACCTAGTCGACCCCAGGAGCAGACAATGCAAGGCCTGCGGACTTTGATTTCGCGCGGCATGTTCAGATCATTGTTCAGCTCCAGGCATGCCTCCTCTGGCGTCTTCCAGCCCAATTGTTTTGCCAGATTGCCGGAGAAAATCAAGTAGTCGCATAGCAAGAAGAGATTTCGGCTCTGCTTATACGTATAGTTCGAACTGACTCTCATGGATATGCGCACACGCGGGTTATGTGTATTATTAAAATCACTTATGTGGCGCATCATCAGAGCAGTCTCCTTGATATCCCGGGCCTCGAAGTGCACCCAGCAGCAGCGGTTGAGGTCGATCTCCTGAAAGTCCTTAAGCGTAACATACGGGAAGTGGTTGTTGCAATGCAAAATGGAACGGCTGCCTCCCTTTTTGGCCTCTATGATCGTGGTAAAGGCAGGCAGCTCGTTTGTTCTGGGGCAGTAATCCAGCAGAACATTGTGCGAGCGCAACTCCTTCATGAACTCGAGCAACAGATTCGAGCGACTTAGCATTCCCAGAAATATTACAGGGGCGCCCAGCATGCGGAGCACAAAACTTACGTTGCTTGCGTGGCCGCCGCGACGCCAATTCGCTTGAAGACAGGTCACGTCCGTACCCTTCTCAGGCAAATCTTCGCATATGTTAAACGTTTCTGCTGTTAGGGAACCCACACATACTACGTACGGGGTTATACTAATTGCGGGGTATTGATTCATGGCCTAAAAGCTTTGTTATATTTTCGGCTATTATGTTTTTGAAACAATTTGGAAAGACTGTTTATCGAAACTGATAACACATTCGACATTTTATAACCTCTACCCTTGCAGAGAGTTTTTTATTTGTTACCAGATGTTTTCAATGTGAAGACGGAGATATCTTCGACACCAGAAAATGTACAGTGCCCGTCGAAAGATGTCCATTAAATCCAAGATGTCCTTGACAAATGAAATTAATTTTCTTGTATTTCTAGTTGTCAACAACTGAAGTTTCAGAATAAACCCATCACATTCAAGTTTTACTCGTCTTTAATCACCATTCAGCTTGTCATCGACTCAATCAGACACATCACATTATCACATTTTTCCATTGTTGGCAAGGTTTCTTGTAATAATAAATTATAAAAACGAATTTGATAGTGAAACCTTTTTGAAGTCAATAATTATAAGTTGCATTTATATTATATTAAAACTTATATTATTGTTTAATCAAGTATGTATAATATTTATAGAAACCATTTTCAACAGTACAAATTTTATGGAATTCAGAGAGATATAATCTATTACTTTTATAGAAATGTATATCAAAATAAAATTTGTTTATAGATACTCAAAAAAAAAAATTATCTTATTATAATTTAATTAATTATACCTATACAATTTGCCTAAGAACCTACCTATCATAGCCAGTGGCGGATCTAGGATTTTCCATGAGGGGGGGCTCGTAAGTTTTTCATAAATCGAGCCCCTATAGCCTTCCCCCTAGATTCACCACTGATCATAGCTAGAACTGAACTTGAAACTGTTTTAAATTTATTGTGTTTCAAGTAGGCTCTGATACTATGCAGTTTAGCAGTTTAGGGCTCATCTAAAACATTACTTATTCCAGCTTTGGCTTTGGCGGTGAACGGATCTGAAAATATAGTATTTTTTATATGTTTAAACAACGAATTTGGTAAAATTAAATATGAATTTCCCAATAAAAATAAATTTAAAGATATTTTTCTTTTTTCTTAAGAACTGGCGCTACTCCGAAAATTTTGTAACCAAGCAAACATGTCCTTGCCTCGTGTGTATTTCGATATAAACGCCGGAGGCGTGAAACTGGGACGTATCGTGATGGAGCTCCGTTCCGATGTGGTGCCGAAAACTGCAGAAAACTTTCGCGTCCTGTGCACCGGTGAGAAGGGATATGGCTACAAAGGATCTCCCTTTCATCGTGTTATACCGAATTTCATGTGCCAAGGTGGCGATTTTACAAACCAGAATGGTACGGGCGGCCGTTCCATCTACGGCAACAAGTTCCCCGATGAGAACTTCGAGCTGAAGCATACTGGGCCAGGCATACTGTCGATGGCCAATGCAGGGCCCAATACAAACGGATCCCAGTTCTTTATCTGTACCGAGAAGACCACATGGTTAGACAATAAGCACGTCGTCTTCGGTCAAGTGGTCGAGGGCATGGATATAATACGTAAAGTGGAGTCTATGGGTACCAACACGGGCTCGACCACCAAAAAAATCATAATCGAGGACTGTGGAAGTTTGTGATATGCTAAACGTTTCCATTGTTAACTGAGCATGAGTACGAATATCTATTCATCCGGATGAATATGTAAGCCATGAGTTTAATAAAGATTCTGTAAAATAAAGATAAGGTGTTTGGGCATTATTGTGTTTGGGTTAACAGCTCAGATCGATGCAAATACTTAAAATTAAAATAAGCCGCGAACAGCTTATAAAATATTCCTTGTTCACTTGTGGGACGTCAGTCTTATATAAATCTTTTTAACAACCTCATCAGAGGCTCTTCGATTTGTTTTAAAATGTGCGCTTTTAGTAATGGCATCCTAACTTTGTATCGTTAGTCAGTCGAGCATTAACTTTCGACTTGAGTGCTTTCAAAATTTAAAAAACTAAGATATTGTTTTGTTTTGATATGTGAGAATGGATAAAGAAATTGGGAACAAGGTGAGCTGGGCCGTCGGCAAGAAAAAAGTGTTGTGTGTGGGGATGGCCTATCTCAGTTGTATATCGGAAGTGCGCAAGCTTCCAAACAATTCAAATCCCTCGAGACGTGCACATAGAAGCGAATACAAAATGGGTGGCCGTATGCTCAACACTTGCGCGGTCTTGGCAAATCTGGGAGTGACCACGGAGCTGCTTGCAATGCTCAGTACATCCCCGATTTGTGACGTGATTTTAAAAGAACTGAAAAGTAGAGGAATATCGATAGAAAATTGTCCCCGTTGTAATTTGAGCCCGCAGTTCTCTATGGTCGTATTGGCCAAATCGCCAAAGGACTGCACCATAGTGGAATGCAACAACTCGTTCCCCTATGTCAGTGTGAGTGATTTCCAAAAGATAGATCTAAATCAATATGGATGGATACACTTTCTCAGACGTAATTTGGATGACACCCTCCAGATGATGCGAATCGTCGAAGCCCACAATGCGACGCATACGGATAAAGTCATAATATCGATGGCGCTGATCAAGAAGGTGGACAACAAATTTCCCTTGGTCGACTTTTGTCATTATGTATTCTACTCCAGGCAATTGGCCTTTGAGAACGGCTGGACGACGCAAGAGGAGGCCTGCGCGAAAATAGATCAGCAGTTTACTATGCGCTCCGACAATAATCTTAACCGGCCCGTGGTTATCTTACAGTGGGATCTTCAAAGCGGCAGCGTTATTAACGAAAATGGCTCATTCTTCAGTTCCCACTTCAGGGCGCCCCCCAAAATTGTAGACGCGCTCGGTGCGGAACAAGTATTTATCGCCGCCTTCATTTATGCCATCTTTTCAAGAGATAGGAGCCGGGAAGTCGCTCTCGACTTTGCCAATCATTTGGTCTATCAAAAGTGCACACAAAGGGGCTACGATCACTTGGTCGACATACTTACTGGACCCAATATGTAAGGATTTCTATTGGTTGGAGATATATAACATATTTTTTATACCTGCAAATATTTCAGATTTCCGGATAAATGCATTTGTGGAGATTCTTGCGTTTGTCGATGCAAAAATTAGGGACAGAACCCTGAGGAAATACAAAATGCTAGGTTAGAACCAATCTAATTTGTAAGCCAGAATATATTAGTACAAGATCGGTAAAGGTATAAATCCAGAAAAGAAAACAAGCATCTTTGACTATGTATATTCTAGTTTGAACATTTGGTAACAACAAGAGCTAGGGCTTTCGATATAATAAGTTTTCTCTTCTTAATTTCAGCTTGTATTGAAACAACCAGTAAATGAAGATTTGTATACGAAATTATTATGTATATATCAATAAGGATTCCTTTATATATTTATTTATTTATTATTATAAATTTGATATTGGAATAATCAATAAAGAGATTCACAACAGGGTGTCTTTGAGTCTATAATGATATTACATAACACATACAACATCATTCCCACAGGGTGACACAGGCTGTCTGTGGATACACACCCTCACACAGACACAGAGTAGTCTTTGGGCAGGTGGTCGATTGCATGGATATAATACGTAAAGTGGAGTCTATGGGTACCAACACGGGCTCGACCACCAAAAATATCATTTGTGATATGCTAAACGTTTCCGTTGTTAACTGAGTATGTGTACGAATATCTGTATTCATCCGGAAGATATGTAAGCCATGAGTTTAATAAAGATTCTGTAAATACTTGAAAAATAAAATAAGCCACGAACAGCTTATAAGATATTCTTTGTTCACTTGTGGGAATTGAACGGACGTCAATCTTATATAAATCTTTTTAACAACCTTATTAGAGGCTCTTCGATTTGTTTTTAACTGTGCGTTTTTAGTAATGGCATCCTAACTTTGTATCGTTAGTCAGTCGAGCATTAACTTTCGACTTGAGTGCTTTCCAAATTTCAAAAACAAAGATTTTATGTTGTTTTGATATGTGAGAATGGATAAAGAAATTGGGAACAAGGTGAGCTGGGCCGTCGGCAAGAAAAAGGTGTTGTGTGTGGGGATGGCCTATCTCAGTTGTATATCGGAAGTGCGCAAGTTTCCAAACAATTCAAATCCCTCGAGACGTGCACATAGAAGCCAATACAAAATGGGTGGGCGTATGCCCAACACTTGCGCGGTCTTGGCAAATCTGGGAGTGAGCACGGAGCTGCTTGCAATGCTAAGTACCTCCTCGATTTGTAGCGTGATTCTGAAAGAACTGAAAAGTAAAGGAATATCGATAGAACATTGTCCCCGTTGTAATTTGAGCCCGCAGTTCTCTATGGTCATATTGGCCAAATCGCCAAAGGACTGCACCATAGTGGAATGCAACAACTCGTTCCCCTATGTCAGTGTGAGTGATTTCCAAAAGATAGATCTAAATCAATATGGCTGGATACACTTTCTCAGACGTAATTCGGATGACACCCTCCAGATGATGCAAATCGTCGAAGCCCACAATGCGACGCATACGGATAAAGTCATAATATCGATGGAGCTGATCAAGAAGGTGGACAGCAAATTTCCCTTGGTCGACTTTTGTCATTATGTATTCTACTCCAGGCAATTGGCCTTTGAGAACGGCTGGACGACGCAAGAGGAGGCCTGCGCGAAAATAGATCAGCAGTTTACTATGCGCTCCGACAATAATCTTAACCGGCCCGTGGTTATCTTACAGTGGGATCTTCAAAGCGGCAGCGTTATTAACGAAAATGGCTCATTCTTCAGTTCCCACTTCAGGGCGCCCCCCAAAATTGTAGACGCGCTCGGTGCGGAACAAGTATTTTTCGCCGCCTTCATTTATGCCATCTATTCAAGAGATAGGAGCCGGGAAGTCGCTCTCGACTTTGCCAATCATTTGGTCTATCAAAAGTGCAGACAAAGGGGCTACGATCACTTGGTCGACATACTTACTGGACCCAATATGTAAGGATTTCTATTGGTTGGAGATATTTAACATATTTTTAATACCTGCAAATATTTCAGATTTCCGGATAAATGCATTTGTGGAGACACTTGCGTTTGTCGATGCAAAAATTAGGGGCAGAACCCTGAGGAAATACAAAGTGCTAGGTTAGAACCAATCTAATTTGTAAGCCAGAATATATTAGTACAAGATCGTTATAGGGTTTGACAATCTTTGACAATGTAGAGTTAGTTTGAACATTTGTTTATCCATCTAGGTCTAAACACCTATGCCTATAATTTGGGCAACAACAAGAGCTAGGGCTTTCGATATAATAAGTTTTCTCTTCTTAATTTCAGCTTTTATTGAAACAAACAGTAAATGAAGATTTGTATACGAAATTATTATGTCTAAGGATTCCTTTATATACTGACCAAGAAATTTACAAAGTTCTGTTATATTTATTTATTATTATAAATATGGCATTGGAATAATCAATAAAGTGACTCACAACAGGGTATCTTTGAGTCTATCATGCTATTACATAACATACACACTCAACATCACTCCCACAGGGTGACACAGGCTGTATGTCTATACACACCCTCACACAGACGCAGATACTCTCTCATATACAGGAAGAGTTGGCCGCCATTTATGTAAATTAAAAGTTATTTCGACTGTAAAAATTCACTGGGAATTGTTTTTGGCAAGCGTCTACGCTCGTTGTCACACACACACACAGACAGCAGGTTGAAAATTGGGAGAAACATTTGCGCCTTAACAACATTGGCTGCTAAGCGGATCTAAGGAATAGTTACTGCTCCGACTGTTATTGGCGCTTGTTTGTGCCACAACGTGGCACTACATGTGGCAAGTGGCAAGTGGAAATTCAAATGTGCTCGCCAAGACTTTGTCTCCAGTTTGAGTTTACGAAATTGCGGTAACGATAAGTACCCCTAGTTACGATCTGACAAACTTATGAATATGGCCTCAACTAGTTATAATGGCCAAGAGAGTACAGCCAAAAAGGCTGCAAATTAATTGCCTGGCCAAGTGCCTGGCTCCAAGAAGATCATCTTAATGCCATCAGAGGGAGGGCTTGAAAGAGAGAAAGAGACAGAGACAGAGAGAGAGAGAGAGAGAGAGAGAGAGAGAGGGAGGCGTATCTTCAACTGTCCTCTCTCTCTCTCTCTTATTCTAATCAATGTAGAAGTTGAGTCAATTTTTATTCCAACTAGACAATTTGGCTTTTCAATTTCATGCAAGGCCGACTTGCATAGAAGAACTTTAATATATTCCTCTGGCATTTCGACTGCGTTGTCCGTCCACCTCCCCCTTCCCGTCGTTGGTGGGGGTGTCGCTGGGTCTGCGGGTTCTGAATGTGAAGTGCATAGATTATGCAGTCGGCTTCAGTTTATGATTGGCAAATCCAATATACGTCGTGCACTTTGGCATGCAGCCGGGCCGCAGATTGGCAGCGTTTCGGCAGAGGCAGTGGCGGAGGCAGATGCGGAGGACAGGGGGCAGTGCAGCGACTGCAATTTCGACAGCGACAGCGCTGCCACTTTATGGCAGTTGCACGCATATTTCCACACTACCCAGTCCCGCACACACATACACACATACACGCAGCGTAGCACAGTACAGAAACAAGATGGCGTAGATCCCATTTCCGGTTGATGGGCAACGGCGTGATTATCGGCAGGCGCGCTGGCAGCGCTCACAACGCAGGGCAAACCGCAGTAGAAAAAAGCACGTAGAGCTTGCTCGACTAGCTGATACCCTGTAGCAGTACAATTGGAGATAATTAAGAGATATTCGACAGCCTGAACTGCCCGATAGAACATGCATATAGTGTGTAAATTTCAAAAAACTACAGGGTATGCGTGCGCCCACCCTTTCCAGCTCACAGTCACACACACTCACACCCGGCTGTGGCCCCAGAAAATTGCTGGCGTAGCAGTTCTCTGCGAATAAGCCAAAAATATGCGTTTTCAAGCCAGGCCAATATAAAAAGAAGAAGGAAAACTCGCCGACACACCAGTTGGCCCGCACACACATCTGGCAGGACAGGCCAGCACACAGTGGCGTGCAGCGACAAGAGAAGGGAGGGAGCGGCAGGGAGGGAGAGGTTGGCTGTTCTGCTACCAACTGCAGTTGCTGTCCTCGTCGTCGTCGTCATTGCCATTTTGCATTACTTTGCATAAGCAACGGGGGAACATCCCGCTGTGTGTGTGTGTGTGACTCTGGCGAGGCAGTTGCCGACACGTCGCGACATGTCGCCCGCTCTGGAGCAGAGCTCTGAGGTCGCCACTTCAACCATAAACTGCTCGTCCATGCTCATTATGTGGAGTTGCTGCTTCCCGAGCCTCGCCTCCTGTGCTTATCTCCTCCTCCAGTTTCTGCACTCTCCACACATTATTCTTATTTATCGCCACACAACAGCCCCGGGCTAGACTCCACGAGAGCCCATTATATCGGCCATAAACTGTTGCGTACTACAAAGGAATATTCCGGGAAAAGGCCACAGCCGCATTGGTAAATTTGCGATTCAAAAAAACCATATCTGCCCCGGCTACAGTTTCAATCGATACAGCTCAAGCACACGTGTTTATATACTATATATGTATATCTGTATCTGATCAAGAGATTGTAATCCCTCGTCTTCTTAAGGTTCCGGCACTTATCAATCACGGCATATTGGATCAACAAAGGAGGCTAAATCAGAAGAGTTTGCCATGATTTTCTGATTATTACGCTCATTACATCATCAAAAGAATGTCATGAATGAAATAGGTAGGCAGAAAGGAAGGGAAAGAGTGTCATTCCCATGGATATATTCACAATGTTCCTGCCTCGCGCTATATGCGATGTTCAACGTGCTTTGTTTTGTTATTATTTTTGTGCTTCGCTGGGTTTTCACAGCTCGTCGGCCAAAGGCAAAGGGTGGATACAGGCGAGGAAGCAGACGTGCGGGAGGAGGGGGGTGGGGGTGGTAATGTTGCAAAAGGAAAGAAAAGTCATTGTTTACCCTTTTACGCAGCGTTTTTCGATTTTGTCGCCAAGAACTCAGCCCCCTAAGTCAACCTATTCGATGTGCTGAAATCTTTTCCAGTCTTGGTGGCTGATAAACGGTAGAGGGAGCAGGGAGCTGAGCTGAGAATGGTGGGGAACGGATAAAGGAGGGGGAATCTCACGCGAAATTCATTTGTTAACCCGGAAGGAGCGTCGTCTAATCCACTGGCGCTGGAGTCGCGACCCGCCAAGGATGCAGACCCAAAGTCTCCAGCGCGTGACAAGAGAAATGATTGATGAAGGTATTGGCGAAAAAGTTGCGCAAAGGGAAAAAACACAGAGAAAAGAAAGAAGAATGTAAAAAAAAGGCCAAGTCAAAGGAAAATCATTTAAAAGCATTAAAGCACAATTTCTCAGGACTGAAACATTTGAACATAACATCTTGGAAGCATTGAAAATGCTCTTGAAGGGGGAAAGGCTTTGGTAATTGGAATATGTAGGTCTATACGTAATTTACAAACATGAAAATATATAAAACTGTTAAGCGACATTAAAATAAACTCAAAAGAAGTATTTTATAAAGAGCTTTACATATTTTTAAACTTCATCAGAGTTTTCTGATCTTTTTTAAATATTATATGTATATATATTATGTTTATAATCTAACTATTCGTATTTGTTCATTTTCTTTGAGATCACTTCTTCTGAAGTACTAAGAATACTGAGTACTAAGGATCCGCTAATGAAGGTGCTCGCAGTACTCACCTATGCTGAGTGGAGTGAGGTGAGAGTCTTCGAAGTTAGGGGAGCTGCGCAAAGCACAAAACTATGCTACACTTAATTTCGCTACGTACTCTTTATGTTCTGTATCATTTAATGGCCGCATAAAGTCGTCCGTTTGCGTAGTTATTGTTTGGGTCTGAGGGGTGTATGTGGGGGGAGGGGTTGAGGGTAATTTCTGTGTCTGTTCATGGCCATCTCCTTGAAAAGCCGTTAGCTCTCTGCGGATTCTATTCCAGTTGGTCTTTATAGTTGACCATTTAGTGCTTTTATGGCTAGTTACTCTCCTTTGATGGCATCAACATAATTTATGTATGAGCACGGAACAACAAGGCTCTCCTACAAAGTAGCTCTCAGCTCGTACTGCTGTATCTGTGACCGTGTTTGTGTGTGAGTGTGTGCTTGAGTGTGTGCACACACACAAGGTAATCAAGCAATCGAAGGCGATTTGAGTGCGCATCAATTAAGAAATAAGAGATGAACAATTGAAAATCGTCGAGCGTCGTAAAAAACAATACTCTTCATGCTGACCAAGAATATATATATATACACCTATATTCTTGATCTACTTTTATAAACAAGAATAATAGAAAAGAAAGACTTTGATAGCAAAGGAATTAATAATCTTTGAAGTTGAGGGGCTCATACAGATAGAAGGACCTTTAGGAGCTTAAATTATACAGCAAATCATAAAACAGGGTCCCAAACAATTGTTTTAAAAGTGACAAAGATTTCTCATTTAAAACAAACTTTAAATACCCTGGCTAAAAGGCAAGCGAAATAATATTTAAACAGTTTTTATGTCTTTTTATGGCTTTTTTTTGATTTTGTGCTATGCTAAATAATCCTTAAATGCGCAATGATTGCCGTACATTGGTGTACACTGGAGTTCATCAAGTTATAAACATGCAAACTAATTCAAGAAAGCAGAATTTGAAAAGACTTCATAGTGTTGAGCAATCATATATAAATTGGTATTTCAAATTTACGAATTTATTATAGAACAAGTCCGACGGAGTCGAAGATTCGTTATAGGGTCAGTTTTTACCTCTTCATTGCAGCTTATTGACCACAGTGCGCTGCCCACTGTGGAGAGTGATGTCCATGCCACCGTTTTTTATACCCGTTAAATTTGGGTATAGACCACATGCCGTGCCACGCCCCCACTTTTGAACCTCTCTCGCACACACACACACACATACACACTGGGAAAAACACAGAAATAACCATAACCATAAAAAAGGAACGACAACAAGGCAGCGCGACATTGTGTGGCCCCAAGAGAGAGAGAGAGAGAGAGGTGGATAGAAGGGGGAGGGAGAGGGAGACAACGATAGTTCCGGGTGCCATGACGGGCTCTTTCGGCGGGTACTTGGTATAAATTAAAGCGCCGTTAAGCATAAGCTCGTCCAATTACCAAAGTATCTTCTGCCATTATATTTACGGATTTATTATAGTGTTGACTGTCGCCGCGCTGGGCAGGGTAGCAGCCAGTCGGACCGGGCCGGACTCCGTCTTCGTCCTGCGTCGCGTCGAGTCTAAGCTGCAATAGACTTTTGCGCGTGGTGCGACTCCACCGCCACCAGGTTGTCCACGCCCCTAACAGCGCAGCCAGTCCACCTGGCTGTTCATGCAGGCACATGCATGCATGTTCTTGTACTTTTATAGACCATTGTCATTTGTCATGTTAATTTAATGATTCCTGCCTTCGCCCCTTCCCCTTTTTCCCTTAATGGCGCATTTCCTCCTCCAGTGGACTAAAGGTTATGTCCCTGCGTGTGTGTGTGGGTAAGGTTAAGTTGGATTTATACACACTAACATAGCACTGTGAAAGTTGTCAACTGTTTTTGACGAACTTCCGCACCGGATCCGACTGGTATGATTACGAAGTTTTAAAAAACTTTGTGGTTCGTAGAACTAAAATAGCATGTCGAAATTAATAAAATATTTACAGTCAAAACTGCGTTAACGGACACCTCTATTAAATGGACACAGTAATGAGGCAGTCACCTTATAAAGACCTTTATTTTGATGTATTATTTCTTACCTCTCTTTGCCGAACACTCTTTTAATCGGACGCAGACAACATGTATTGAACAATTTCGGCAAAACTCTCTTGAACGGACGCTTATACTTTAAAGGGACGGCGACAAATAGAACTAGAGAAACATCGATGTTTTCATATGGAAACAACATCGATGTTTATCCAGCTCTAGCGATAAGCATGAACATAACCTATTCCAAGCAAAACCTCTCTTGATTTGTTTATAATAAAAATAATATATTAACAATAATCGTAGCTTGAATATATACTATACTTATTGTTGCATTTATAGAAGTTGTTCAAGTCTTGTGTATGATTATTAAATATCATATACATATTTGCAATACAAACTACTTTTGCTTACATCAATTGAAATTCAGTAAGACATTAACTCTTAATAGAAATACAATCAGAATCTTCATTAACAGCTCGTGCAAACATGGCACTAACGATATCGTAATATAGCTTATATCTTATACAATGCGAAATCTAATTGAAAAGCAGATAGCAACTCACCATGTCTGGCATATCTAACCGACGCTCTGTTAATTGAAATTTAATCTAGGCAACACGCACAAAGCTCGCACAAAACACTCCACAAGTTGCGCCTCTGAATGCGAATGCGAATGCGAATCCGAACGAGAACGAGAACGAGAAGGTGATTGGCTGTGGCTGTGGCTGTGGGAATGGGAATGACTACGGGATGTGTTTATCGGCCAGTTGGCAGTTGGCGGCACAGATTAGAAACATTTGTGCGACTAAATGGCTGGCCGAGTATCCCATGGATACGGATGCGATGGCAGCGACAGCGGCGCAGCTTTCTTTCATAGTCTCTCCAATCATTTTCCCAGCCTCCTCTGGAGCTGTGGCTCCCCCTTTGCCCCTCTTTGGGCGCCCCTGTGCGTATCTCTGGCAGAGCTATCTGCTTTTCAATATCTTACTGACGCTGCACAACTCCAGGTTCGCCTGGACACAGTGGGTCAATTACTGCTGCCGAGCTGGCTGTGGCAAGCTGAGCTCCGTTGTTGTCGCCGCTTTAAATCAATCGCCTGGTCGTGCCATTAATTTATCAAAGTGTGCCTTCGCTTTCTTCCTTCTGTCTGTGCTTCTCCAGCACCTTGTCGTGGTCGTTGTCGTGGTTGTTGTCGTGCCTGCATTTCCTCTAATTTATTTTAGCTGCGTTGCATGTGTTGCTTTTGTTGCTGGACTGCTCATTAATGCTGCGAGAGTAACTCGAGTAGCGATTGAACATACGCTTTGTTGCCTCATGCCCTTTGCCCCCCGTCCTTGCCACACTCTGTCACACTAACCCAAATTGGCAGAAAATTTAAACTTGCACATAAATAACTGTCGTCAAGCTCAGAGAAATAGAGAGAGAGAGAGACAGTGTGTGGGGGGAGAGGGAGGTAGAGACCAGTCTTCCTGCTGTGGTAAAAATCGATGTGGCTGCTCCTGGTAATAATAGTATTCAATAAATATAAACAAATGTTGCCTGCTCCATAGAAGGTCTTACTGGCCTCATCAATCATCTGGGGCAACTTTAGGCTGGGCGCAGGTATTGCTGCCTGGCCAGGGTATCTGGCAGTCGAGTGGCTGCTGCAGTTCACATGCAGATTGCGCTAGTTATCCAAGGCGCTTGCTGGGTTTGATTTGTGGCCAATGACTGAGCATTACAAGCAGGCACGCCACACATTCGGGCCACTTGCGACAGCTTGGGGCAACTGGCCACTGCGACCATGTGGCAACTGGCAACTGGCAGCGGGCAACTGGCAACGGGCATCGTTGCAACGTTGCAATGCAATTTATTTCATTCATTTGAAATCATTCGAAAACTACAGACTCGTTCGTACTGGCAGATACCCCGGGCTCGTGTGCTTCCTTTCATTATTTATGGCATTTTGCTGCCGCTCCGCAGCATCGGCGTACTTAGCGTGCGATTGTTTATGCTGACCTCAGTTCCCCTTTGCTCCCTTTCCGCACCCTCTCCCTTTTGCTCTCTCTCTCTCTCTCTTTCTCTTGCTCAGCTGCAGCTGAAATCATAATAATATTTTTGCAATGCCTCGTCCATTTGCCGTGTGGCTGTGTCGACTCCAACTGGAGACTGGATAACTCTGGCTCGCTCCAGCTCCAGTTTCAGCTTCATCTCCAGCTCCAGCTCCACTCTCGGCTCCAGCTTCAGTTGCCGCTTCAGCTCTTTTCTCTTGTCATCGCATTATTATTCCGCTTCGACGTTTTCTGCTCTTTTTCTTTGCTACTTTACTATTATGTGTTTCTTTGATTTCGTTTCGCTACGACTCTTTGTGTGTGTGTCTCTGTGTGTGTGAGTTTTCCTCTTTTTCTTTTCCTTTGCGCTTGCCATAAATGGTTCATAAAATTTTATACGCTCGTCCATAAAGGAAACCGTTTGCTCCACTTTCCACATTGACAATAAGTTAAGAGATCTTCCAATCGAGCGACAATTTAGGCGATATTGAAAAGGCCACAGTCATGAGGGGAAGGGGGAGATGATGCATTTAATGTGCTACGACCCCAGGGGTTATCTTAGTCACAAGTGAACAGATTGCAGTTTAATGGAGGTATCCCTCGAACTCTTCAACCGATTATTAATGGCTTATCGATCTGCCATTTTGTTATCGTATATGGTTTGGCAGAGAAAACTTTGCAATTACAGATCCCTCGTAAGGCTTTTTTCGAGGCATTTTCTCTTTCAATTTTCCCACTTTCCTTGCAATTGTATTGTCAAAGTGCAGAGAGAGAGAGAAAACGCAAATGCTTTCGAAATCGTTTAAATGCTAACTTCTCCGGTTGGGGCTCGTATCTTCCACGTTGCCAAAATCAAATTGAGGGGCTTATGCAACCAGCCCAGCAGAGACAACAGCAAAAACATCAACAACAATAACTGCAACTGCAAAACACCCCAAATGAAACAGAAAAAGCAAAAGCAACTTCGGCCAAATCGCAGTTGGAATCGGTGCTTACGTGACCAGACGAACGACTCAATCTGAGGCAGCATAAATAGTGAAAAAGACAAAAACCAAACGAAAAACGAACAAGTGAAAAAGGCCTCAGCTCTTTAGAGTGTAACCTTTCTGAGATACCCAGCACCAAATACACAGCCAATGTGCAGCTGAAATTGTTGTTGTCTTAGAGTTAATTGCTAGGTTTTGATTTGGAATATAAAGATGTGTGTACCTATTGATAGGTGCTCCATATCTGCACACTAATGGCATACTATTGACATATACATATAT
This sequence comes from Zaprionus camerounensis, assembly GCA_018904165.1. Taxonomy (NCBI): domain Eukaryota; kingdom Metazoa; phylum Arthropoda; class Insecta; order Diptera; family Drosophilidae; genus Zaprionus; species Zaprionus camerounensis. The sequence goes on along the minus strand of JAEIFS010000479.1, from coordinate 12,933,602 downwards.
GATAATACGATGATATGACAATGGCAAACAACTACAATATCTCAATGAAAGAGCACCCTGGCAAAGCAAAGCTAACGCTTCATTTGTAATTCTAAAAGTTTGCGATGAATCGAAAAGAATTGAATAAGTTTCTTACGATACTCTGTACAAACAAACTATATAACAAAATAAAACAATAATACTCAACCTATATCATACCAATGTCAGAGTATCCTGAATGACACAAGCTTCATTTGTTATTATAACTGTATTTTAAGAGTCTCCAAGAATGGAATAGTTTCTGATAAGATAGGTTGAGGAACATACTTAGGTAAAATAATAATATAGTTGAACAAATAATATATATAATATATAAAATAATATAATACATATAATAAAATCATAACAAATTTTTTACTTTCTAAACAAAATATATATTACAAAATATATTACATAACACACAATTTAATAAAAAATTAACTGTATATAACATACATCCCTTGCGGGGATCGAACCCACGACCTTTGGATTAGAAATCCAACGCGCTATCCTCTGCGCCAAAGGGACATGTGTTAGCAGGCGTTGCAAATTTTTATACCCTTCGACCATTGAAAATGGTCAGAAAAGGGTATACTAACTTTGTGCAAATGTATGTATGTAACAGACAGACGGAGGCGTCGGAGACCCCATAAAGTATATTTATTCTTGCTCAGGATCACAAGCCGAGTCGATTGAGCCATGTCTGTCTGTTTGTCCGTCTGTCTGTGTGAACTCCTGTGTACTATAAGCTGATCAAGTTTATTTCAAATGCTAGGTGCCACGCCCACCGCTCCCGCAAATCAATAATTTAATTTTTGAAGTTAATTTGTAAGAGCTGTATAAAAGATACAACTTTCTGACTTAAACATATACTAAGCTCATTAAAATATCTACGTATTCTCGAAATTGCAATCCGATCGGACAATAAACACAGAAGTTATTTAAGAAAGTATGTGCATAAAACCAAGTGCTTGTATCAGCTAACAAGGGAGGTGACCGAGCGCCATCTGTCGGCCATAATTCAAAAGCATATGCATATGTATATGTGTACATATGTACATAGGAACGTAGGTCGAAGGGTATCCCACTGTCGCGTGCAGCGCGACTGTGGCTTTTTTCTATTTTTTACTTTCTAAACAAAATAAATATTACAAAATATTATATATTACATAACAACACACTCTTTTATCTAAATAAATATACTTATGAATTTAATAAAAAAAATTGACCGTATATAACATACATCCCTTGCGGGGATCGAACCCACGACCTTTGGATTAGAAATCCAACGCGCTATCCTCTGCGCCAAAGGGACAGGTGATGGCAGGCGTTGCCAATCCTTTTTATTAACATGTCAAGTGGAGTTACATACATATATAGAGCTGTTTCCTAGACAAAAGCTCATTGTTACGCCTTTAGTTGACATTAAATAAATAAACCAATAGGTACAATACTTAGACACACCCACTTACTGCTCACAATGGAGTACAGGGTATCAAAATTACCGGTGCATGTTGCAAGTCGTCACCAGTCGCAGTGCCCGCAAACGTTTCGCCTACAGCAGTTCGAATACGTATTCGCATACGTACTCGCACTCGTATTCGTATTTGTACTTGTGTGCGTGTATTCGTTGATTCGTTTATTCGTATCGTTGTATCTTATTATCAACTCGCGCCACTCGGCCCGAGTTCGCTGGCCGTTCATGAACTACAAACGCCGCTGGCAGCGTTTTCGTTTTGCATTCGACTGCAATTGGCAGACCAGGGAGGCTGAGAGGCAGCGGTGGGGAGCAGAGGTGGTGCGGGGGGCTGTCCTCGATGCGGTTGTTGGCTCTTTTGGGCTTTGCAGTATCTGACGGATGCATAAGCGATACGCACTGCGACCAAAAACGTGTATGCAGTACAATGCTCAATTCAGAGATAGTTTGATTTGGAAGCGATACAAATGGAACGACTGAAGAAAGCTACAATGGGGGGCACTTGATCTAGAACTTGCTTAAGATAGCTTGATCCCATTTCGGTGATATATAAAAAGATATTTCAATGAAATCTATGGACTATAGTGCGCCGATCTCAACTGTTTTGATGGGTTGCTATTCAAATTGATAAAGCTTGGTTTCAATATCTTGAAGAGCAATAAAAATTCTGACATAAACGCACCTTTCGATATATATCGTTCGTGTTACACCTCGTATATATTATAGAGATCAAATGTTGATGATGTTTTTACATTTAAATTAAAACTATAGTGAGTTATGGCTCGCTGCTCTGCCTTCAACTTTAGTCAATAATTCAAATAATTCAAAAGATGCGCCGTCTATTTAGTTATCGGTTATCGGGTAATCGATACCAATAAAGAATACATAATTAGACTGACATCTGTGTACATTGGTACCACTACTAAGCTGAGAACAGTCACTGGCACCACAGTATCCTATCTAATCTATGGTATGTTTTATATCAAAACCAGAATTTATCCACCTAGAGAGGAGGCCCATCATCATCAGAGATATCTTACTTAAGCTCCACTCTACAGGGCCAAAACAAAGTCGAGATACTTTGTAGTACTTGGAACTTTGTTATGTCGATGATTGGAGATGATGAAGCAAGCTCTGAATTTGGAGTGATTGACAAATATTCCAAAGGCGATGCTCAGCTTAATTTATGCACTCTTCACACCCCTTTCAGAATGTCTAACCTTGTCTGTCGCTGCCATGGGCCACACTTCAGTTAGATACTTGAGTAACGAAGCAGACGAAGAAAAGGCAGGCAAAAGTAAATGAAACTGTAGAAACGAGACCTTTGTTGGTTTAGTTCCGAGATCGGAGGTGTACATAAGCCCCCACTCTGGCAGAGCCAACACCTCAATAACGATGCAATCTTCACCCATGCCAAGTGGGCTGGGTACTTTTATTGGCCACTCACTTGGATTGATTTACATTACTCACAAATTACAAAGATATATTAAAATGGAATTTAGTTTAGGTCATGTCGTAGAGGCCTTGCTGCAGTATAAGCTGGCGCAGTCGCTTGCAGCCGGAATACTCTACATCGAGCAGGGCTTCCTCGAGGATTTGCTCCACGATGGTCGGGTCGAGATGGCGCTGCTCCAAGCGCAGCTCTTGCTCCAAACAGTCGGAGAGCTCCTCGCGGTCGAAGAGGCGATAGTTCACGATGGTCGTGTCGACGGGCAGCTGCTGCAGCAACTCAAACTGTTCCCAGTAGTATTCAGTCTCTAGATTGAAAACGTATATTACGATCACAGTCTGATTAACCGCCGCACGGAGCTCCCCCTCCTCCCGGCGCATTCCTTCCCGCTCTATCAGCAGCTTGTTGTAGATGGGCACAATGCCGTAGTCGCAAGTGGACAGATTGTCCACGATCAGCAGGTTCTGACCGCAGTCGGAGAGCTGATCCACAAAATTGCGTATTATGTGGAACTTCTTGACTCCATCAGGTACATAGGTGCTCCACGAGTAGCTATGCACGTTCTCCGGCCAAGGAAACTGTTGTCGCAGTGCCATTAGGGTCAGGGTCTTGCCCACGCCTGGTGCGCCGAGCAGGGCCACAGACTTGAACTTCCTTTGGCTGCTGACGACGCGCTCGAGACGCGCCAAGGCCAGTTCCTGGTTCAACACCTGCCTGCCAATCTGGCGGAACATGCGCAACGTGTCCAACGGCTGGTTGCAATAGAAGCTTTGTGTCGAACCACTGTCGGCAACAGTTGCTGTGCCTCCCCACTTGCCATCCATTCGCAGTACGCCTAGGCTGCCCACCCACAGGGCCTGCAGCTGGCTCAAGGTGTTGTCCACCACGTTCAGCTCCATGCTGTGGAGCCACACCACCACCACTGCCGTCGCGACTATCGTCATCATCATCACACCCTGCATAATGTGTGCCTGCTGTGCGCTCTGCAGATGTTCCCGGTACGATCGACAGCTCGTACACTGCAGGATGCCCCGTCTCCGGGGATCCTCTTCATTGCCGAAGAAGCCCGGGTGCAGTGTGTTGGCAAGAGGATCACCCTGCTGCTGAAATACGTTCGGAAAGGCGCCATCTCGACGCATCTTCAGTTCTTGTTGCTAAATTTGGTTGTCTTTCTGCCACTTTATCAATTTATTCAGGGAGTGCCAAGAGGCTGGAAATGGACTTGATATGTGTAAATGATGCGTTCTATTTTCGTGTTCCCTTTTCAGAATTTCTACGTGAAATGTGTAAAATCTATGAAGTTCAGTTTAGCTAAAATTAAATTTAAAATACATTTTCAAATTAAATCCGATTTGTCTACATGGCTCTTTTTGTGGAGAAAATGACAGAGAATGCTGCGTATGAAACTCTAATATAGAATCTAGTGTACGATATATAGGTACAGAAATGTGAATAAATATATTAATTATTATATAAACCTGGAACTTTTTATAACATCATTAAAACTATAAAATACATTCATATTATATTAATATTGTATATATGGTATATGTATAATTATGTGTAGAAAGAGTCGGTGTAGACTCAAGCCATAAACTAAAATGGAATAGTCTTTTTCTTATTTTGAAACTATAATATAGAATCTAGTGTACGATATATAGGTACAGAAAAGTGAATAAATATATTAATTACTATATAAACCTGGAACTTTTTATAACATCATTAAAACTATAAAATATATTCATATTATATTAATATATATATGTATAATTATGTGTAGGAACAGTCGGTGTAGACTCAAGCCATAAACTAAAATGGAATAAAGTCTTTTTCGTTGCTTGTCTCGAGTCTTCTAAGCGTTACTTTGCGGGCATTAAAAGCGCTTACTCATCGTTATCTGATGGTGGCCATCAGCTGATTTTCCAGAGCGAGAGAGCAGTTAGTTGAAGAAGAGGAAGGAAGGGGAGTTGGCAGGGGACTGTTCGGTAGATAGACATTGCCATTAGGCCAGCAATTAAGCTTAGACTCGGCAACTGGGCCACTCTTCGAAAGCAGCCGAGAGATCTGGCGATCGTGATTACTAAACAACTGAGCTGAACAACTGAACAATCAGCCAGGCAAAGAGACGGAAAGAAACCAAAGAGACGACCGGTCTGGCCACACTCAGACGGAGGCGAAGAAGACGAGACAAACATAGGGTTGTTGAAGCAGGGAAGGGGCGGGGAGTAGAGGGGGAGTGACGCGGAAATATGAGTCGTTTCTGTGCTTGGCAACAAACTTGGCGCAAAGACAACAAAACACTTCAATTCGCCGTCTTGTAATAGACAAAATTGAGGAAACCTTAAGCCGAGGAAATGAAACAAAACAGAGAGAAGTCGCACTGTGAATACTCTCACCGAGGGTAGTACTCGAGACGGAAGTGTAGGAAAAGAGTATGCAGAGTGCATATAAAGGCAGCTCTGACAGCTGGCCAAGCGTACAAACAGATAGACAGATAGTAGATGGGAAGACTGACAGATCGGCAGACAGACAGATAGACGGACAGGCAGACAGACAGACAGAGCGACAAAGCGACAGACCGGCAGACAGGTAGAGCGAGAGACAGACTGACACTTGTTTGAGCGCAGAGACCCGTAACGGTTTTCGAGAAAAAATCAAGTTGGGCGACTTGCAAAAGTGTCTTTCATAAATCAGTCACCGGTCTGGCTAACAGCGTCAGCTGTCAGCCGGAGATCATTTTGGTCGCTCGCTTGGGCTCAGCTCAGCTCGGCTCGGCGCGGCGCGGCTCGGGTTCGGTAATTATGTCTCTACACTCATACCTGTCTACGACGATATGTGTGTCATTATGATCCAAAACAGACAACAGCAATAAACGAACACGGAGACACGGAGTTGGAGCTGCAGACTGTAGACTCAAGAGCAGCGTAGACTCGCTAGACTTGCCGGCTTTAGGGTAAAAGTTTGTTGGCCCTCAGCTGCCGTTTTGGCCATTTTTGATTTGACTGCGACTGCGACTGCGACTGCGACTGCGACTGCGACTACTAACTGCGGCTGAGTCAGCGTTTTTAATTGTTGCCAAAAGCGGAAAAGTTTTGCAAGGGAAAGCAGTCAATGAAAAAGTCATTCTGGTGGTTCAATCAACCGAACGCACTTGAAACCTTTCCGCTTTCACCTAGAAGACCAACAACTCCACTCTACGTCTACAGGGTATTGTTCTAACGACTTCTGTATGATTCGGCTCTGGTCAATTGCAATTTATTGACAAGGCATAGAACGTGTAGCTGCAAGATACTGATACAGGCCAGGCGACTGTGACCGCACAGTGGCTCGTTTCCATAAAAACAGATGCCAAAATACATTCTCAGTAACATGTTATGAATATATACCCAGTTGCAGGCACATAATCCAATTGTGTTCACTGTGCAGTGCTGTTGTCAGCTGATACTTCAATTGAATCGCGTTTAATTAGTTTGTGCCTAACTTACGCTTTAAGCGACATCAACACCAACAGTAGCGGGCAGAGAAGACACTGACGTCCTATGTCAGAGGCTTATATTGTGTGACAGATATCTTAGCTGTGTGTAAACCATACATATCCCCACATACTCTTTATTCGCTTCATTATTGAATGCCTTCACTCAAGTCAGGGTATCTTCGCCTTGTCGCCAAGCAGATCCAATGGTAACGGGTAGGCACTGAGGCCCATCATACTATAAGTTGCGCCCTCTTCGAAGACGCCTCAATTAATTTAATTAACGAATGGGCTTCGAACGCCTTCCAATTGACGCTGTGTCATTTGTTAAATTCTTTAAAGAATAGCATAAAACAGAATAGACTGGGAAACTAACCCGAGAAAGGCGGACAAGAGAGGGAGAGAGAGGGAGAAAGAGAAAGAGAGGGGCACATGTGGGCGTCATGTTTGTGCTTTACTTATTTTGATGGCATTGCGGGGCTTCTTGGTAAAATCTACTGAATGCGTTTCTATGATTAACTTTTGTTTGATGAAATATTTTCATTTCGGCTTTGCTCTCCATCTCCCACAATCCATGCCATCTGCTCTCTTCCCATTCTGCCCAATCTATAGGGCTTCCCAGTTAGCCTCACCCTCAAGCTCACCCTCCCCCTCGTTGCTGACCGACTTGGGGTCATGGGCGCTGTTTGAATTTTTCCACTTTCCCGTTTTTCTTTACATTCATTTCGTGTCGTGTTATATCATCCGCCGGCAAGACTTTTAATATTTATGATTAGTATTACAATAAGGCTTACGGATTTTATCTGAGCTTACCCGCAACCTATTGCGATTTAAAAGAACATCTTCAATGAGATATAATCTTCTTACGTAGTTGTAATTCGATATTTGGTAAGCCTTAATTTTACTTGTACTCATTTTCTGCAAAGATGCTGCCTACAGCATTGTAAATTCTGTATTTTCCGGGATATCAGAAACTCCACAAACACAAGGTCTAGAAAGAGGGCTCAACACAAACATGTTACTCGATTCGCTTTGATTCTACAGTCCTGTTGTAGCGTAAGGATTAGTTGCCCTCTGATTCGCATGACTCATCTCTCATTCGCTGCCCAGTTCCACTCGAACTCCTAGGCAACCAGGTGTATTCTTCTTATCGAGATGCAGTTGGAAGTAAAAACAAAATCAGCAGCCACAACAAACTTGCCTGCTTGTTCGTCTAGCTTGAGGGGAAGAAGAAGACGAAGAAGAGGGCCGGCACTGTACGAGGAGCAGTCGTATTTTGCGCAACGTTATCGCCACAGTTTCGATCTTTAAGCACCTTCTATACCCTAGCAGAGGGTATATTAGTAACAAAGATATAACTGACTCTATAAAGTATATATTTTCTTGATCGGAAAGAAGGGCTCCCCTTCTGTCTGTCTGACCCTGTGGACTTTCTCATATATATTATACTTATTTCTCTAATGATATTGGAATTCAGGTAAAAAAGTATTAGTTTAATGAAGTGATGAAGACATGTCTACGTCTAGCAAGAATAAATTGAAAATGAGCATGTCAATGTTCCCAGGAATAATATAATAATTCCGAACTCCTTCAACCTATTACGAAACCCAAAAAGCTCAAACTGAATGGGCATTTTATATTTTGAGAATTGTTATTATATACAAATGGAATAAACACAATCAATTTTAAACGGCATAGGTCTTAGTGCAAGGGTGTAGTATCTTCGGCTTGCCGTAGGTACTTTTCTTTCTGGTTTTATTATTCCTATTATTATCGTATCGCTTTATAGTGAAAAGTGCAAAAACAAGCTTGGAGCTGAGCTGAACTCAGCTAAACCGATTCGAACTGGCCCAACCAGTTGGTTGGGCTCTTCTCTCCTCTCCTCTCCTCTACTCTCCTGTCTCTTTATCTCCCGCGATGCTAGTTTCGGGCCGAAGCGAAGCCGCTGGAACTACTGGAGTTACACCTACTCCCGCTGGCGAGTCGTGGACTTGGATTAAAGCCACAGCTTGTGTCTCTGCGGGGTGTGCTCTATGTTGTTTACGTTTAGCGTTGATTCCTTCATTCCACGCTCGTTTGTTTTGATTTTTCAAAAAGGTTGGCTAGTACAAAATGTAAAAAACTGGATGCCCTTGTTTGTTTGTACACGGTTCGGTCTTTAAATGTTTGGTCTTTGTTTCCCCTCCCTGCCACTCACTCTCTCCTGCTACCCCTCTCTCTCCCTCTCTCTTTCTGTACCTCGCTGCCTACTTCGGCTAGGGTTCGGCTTTATTTTTTCAAGTTGCCATTGTTGTTGCTGTTCTTTGCGCCACAAAAGCAAAACAATTTTTTCCATTCTTTCCATTCACTCTTCTATTTTTCTGTGTCAATTGTACTCGCCTGGGATTTGGGATGGGGTTCAGGTTCAGTTTGGGCTTTGGCGTTGGCTTTGCATTCGGGTTTGGGTTCGGGTTCTGGTTTGGGTTCTAGGCAACGGGTAGAGGAGAGGGGAGGGAAGGGGAACGGGATCTTTGCATTTCGTAATAACTTTGAGTGCCGCTTGTCCATCAACTAGTTACCCATTTGCTAGGGTATTTGCTTCTCTGCATTCTCCTTCCCGTCTCTCCTTCTTTCTCTCTTTCTGCCCTTTGCTAATTAAGATTCATGATGGGTTAATTTGTGGACGCTGCTTGGGCAGTGCCGGGTGGACTAGTCAGTTCTTGGACGCTGGATTGCAAAGGCAAATCTACTCATCCAGTTGATGAAACATTTGAGGGATTACTGAAGGCAATAGAAAAGCATGAGAAGGAATTCAGCTAACCAAGAGAAGCAGTTGGAAAGAGGAGTAGAGAATGTGTCGGCACTGGTTCAAGTGTTCTATTTACTAATGCAGATACTATATACATATCTAGCACATATCTCGATATGTTTTATCTCCCGCCTTCGTACTTAACGAGTGTCAACAATGAGACTAAAATTTGTTATTATCTAATTGTCTGTTGTTGTTCCTGCTTATGCGGAACACGCAGCTCCCTACAACATTTGCCTCCTGGGACTTTTGGGAACTGGATCCCGTTGCTGTTGTTCGTTGTTATTGTTGCTGTTGTTACTGCTGTTGTTGTTGTTGCTGTTGTTGTGCCGGCTCGCCCCAATGACTAACCGCCACCGCGGGAGCTGCAAACAGAAATAATAAACACCAACAAGTGTCGTAAAAACAAATTAACGGCGCACAAGCAAACACTTGTACCTCTCCCCCATGCCTGCCCTCTACCCACGCTCCCTCTCCAGCCCCCGCCTCGTACCCCGCCCCATCGATCCCTAAGTTTTAAATGGGCAAACATTATTTTAATTTATTGCATTGCAAGGCAGCACAAGAGCGCCCCCACCCCTAGACTAATCCTCCACATAATAACAAGAGCTGAAGCGGAATCTGCCCTGAGACCCTCCCCCTTCCCCACCATCTCTTGCCAGTGCCGTCCGTTCCCACATTCGCAGCTGCAGCTCAAGTGTTCATTTCCCTCTATTCCCTCTGGAAGCGGATCATGATCTTCCCAGCACAAGACGGGAGGGGGAGAGTCGTGAGAAGGGGAAGCTGTTGATTGCTTTGCAAGCTTAGCAGCTCAGTGATGAACTCTATCGATAGTTATCGATAACCATAGCAAATGAACTTAGAGAACATCATGATATTCCCAAAGTTTCGATTGCCAGATTGACTGTACAGTGTTTATTTCTATCGATAGTTATCGATAACTATAGCACATTAATTGAATAAACAACAGGATGGAGAGAGAGTCGTGGGAAGGGGTACTGATCTCCCAGCTTAGCAGTACTACAGTGTTAAGCTCTATCGATAGTTATCGATAACTATAGCTCTATATATACATGAACATCATGATATTCCCAGAGTTTCGATTGTCAATATAAGTCGAGAGGGGAACAGTCGTGAGAAGGGGTAGCTGGGGACTTCACTGTATTTAATTCTATCGATAGTTATCGATAACAGTGGCACATGAAATTAATAAACAAATGGACTATTTCGCCTGCTGAATATTAATGTAAATTCTCTTAAAAATCTTATTGGCACGTCCCACAAGATGTAAAGATTTGGTACGAGGGGCGAAATTTGTCTTTCGTTCCCATGAACACGCTTCGAACGTGCCTCGAATTCGAGTACGATGGGCCCAGTCACGCCTTGGAAATTAGTGTGAATATTGGAAACACTTTCAGCACTTCTCAGAGTGTCTCTTTCTAGGGTATCTCTGCTTCGCTCAGCTCCCTCTGGTTGTCGTTCCCATTAATTTTATCGCCATTGCCTTTCACAATTCTATATGCCATTTAATTATAGATTTCTGTTCGGACTGTCGTTTCTGGTCAACTTAATTGCGGCCATTTCACACATGAACCTAATTATTTTCGAAAGAAAAAAACATAAATTTCCACGGCATTTCATTTGCATATAAAGAGCTGTGCTCTAATGGCGCGCATTAGCATAATTTTGTGGGATCTGCTCGGGACAGGGGGCAATGGGGCATGAAACAACGACTTGCGGCCAAATAGATACACGCAGTTCCATTTGGGGCACCCTAATCACACTGGCTGCCAGCCACAGCTACCTGTGGCACACCTCGACCTGCTGGCGATGCGCCCTCATAATTATAATTGCGTAATTATCGGGGAGCTCTAAAACATCGATAACTACAGTTAATTGCCGGTTTCGGATACGAGTTAGTTCTACCACGGGCTGATTAAAATTATATCATATGATGTGCTAAAATAATTAAATAATGCGATAGTAAAGATAAGCAGAACTTGAAATAATTCCACAGACTGAAACATGGAGGAGTATGCGATAAGATATGATATTATTAACAAGTTAATAAGGCTAACAAAACTATACTAAATATGTTTGTTCTGTGTTATAGCTCGTCATAGTATTAAAATTGTTTAATTTGTAGCATAAGTAAGCGAAATGTTTCTAAGGGGATGCTTCCGATCCCATTTAGTATATATTGTACATACTTATTGTTAATCAGTAGCAAAGCTCACATCTCCGTCTATCAGTGTTCCATAATTCCGTTTGTTGTTACTTGACCCTTAGTTTTAAATCTTGATTAAAATTGGCACACATTCTTCTTATTGCTGCACGCTGGAAATAAGTCGCAACGATTCGGATCGGACTGATAACTCTTATAGGTTTATTTGAATATTTCCCCTATTGAACTGGGAGATTTGAAATTTGATAACCTTCCTTGAGGAATATTATATGATTAAGAAAATATATGTATATGTGTGAGTGTGTTCAGTACCTAATAGACAAATTTCGTTTTCCAATGAGAGTTCAGTTTGTGATTTAGCACAGTGCTTTGTGGATTAAAATCTTCATTGCTCCGAATAATAAAACCTTTGCGAAGTAATCAAAATGATGTTCGGCCTTGGCCGTGGTATTCACGTGGTGTTGATCCTTCTACTTGGATATTTGGTTCAAGCTAAAGACTCGGTACGTAGTTGATCATTAGAGAAGCCATAACGTCAATCGATGCACTACCTACTTATACATATGTACTAATAAATATTTTTAAAAAGTTTATATGAATATCTCTAAAGTGATTCCTTCCCTCATTCGATTGTGTCGTATGTGTTTGCTAGAGGCAAAGCCAAGTTCCATAATTTCATAATTTCTTAAAAATAACAATAAGAACATTATATATGTATGTATACATATTGAAAATAGTGACCTCAAATAATTTTGCAGTCTAGTTTAATTGAAGCAAGCAAACCTTTATTCTTATCAGTATTGGTATTGTTTTATTTTACTTTTAACAGCGCTGCTCCAATGAATTGGACGACCAATGCGGCGTGTTCTGCTACAAACTATGTAAACCTGCACTTTTAAATACAGTTGAGTTAAGACAGCAAATAGAGGAGTACAAGGAAAAATATCATGATGTTGGTGAAAAGATGAAGACCATGCAGCAAAATGCAACTCGACAAGAAAACGTAATTAACTACCAGACAGACCAGATAGCTAAGCTTAACCTTAAACTAGACAAGTACGAAGAAAGTGACAGAAATAAAGACAGTAAAATAAACATACTGATAGAAATAAATGACAAATACAAAATAGAAAACGAAAAGAAAGACATTATAATTAAATCACTAAAATCGAATATTGAAGAGATTAATATAAAAAACAAAGTTGAATACGATGACATAGATAGAAAACTTACAAAATTACAATCTGAACTGAAAGACAAAAACAACCTACTAGAATCCTCCCAAAATACAATAACTTTACTGACAAACCAGTCCGAGATTTGTGCAAGGGAAGTAAATGAGAAGAGCAGTGAAATCACCTCACTCAGGTCAGATTTAGAATCAAGGGACGCGGTAATTTCCGAGTACAGGGAGAAAGAGGGAAAAAGTTCAGCCGAGAGTTGTTTGGCGTTCGGAAATTCTAATGATTTGCATACAATCAAAATTCCCGAAGCGGCACCGTTTGTGGCACCTTGCGATAGTAGAATTGCAGGGCCAGGATGGATGGTGATCCAGCGTCGCATAGACGGAAGTGTTGATTTCAATAGGACTTGGCAAGACTATAAACAAGGTTTTGGCGACGTTAGTGGAGAGTTTTGGTTGGGTCTTGAAAGACTTCACAAGTTGACAACAAGTCGACGTTATGAACTGTATGTTCAAGTAACTAACATGACAAATCACGTTCTATATGCAAAACACGATAAATTTGAAATTGGCAGCGAGGCAGAACATTATAGGCTTAAGTCCATTGGAGATCACACTGGAACTGCAGGGGATAGTTTACGTCGCCACGAGGGAATCGGATTTACAACGCTGGATCGGGACAATGATGAGATTGAAGATTACAACTGTGCAGTAGGTTATGGTGGTGCTTGGTGGCATAAAGATGAGCCATCTAGGTGTGTACCAAAAATTTAAATGTATTTTAAAAAAATATCTGAAAAGCTTTGCTTTTTTCTTTGAAATACAGCGATTTGAATGCAGTTTTCGGTGATAGTGTTGAAGAAATTCATGCACTATGGTGGGGTCAAAGAATCAAGTCTGTCCAAATGCTTATTCGACCTTGGCTTGAGTGAAATACCAAAATTGATCTGACCCATAAGATGAAGAAAAATTCGAAAACCAATATTTGCAAATTATTCAAATCAAATTGTAATCGTAAAGTAGATCAAAGAGTTTGTACTAAAATATAAATGTTTGCACCTTAAATAAATGTTAAATAAATAATTGACAAATGTTAAAAGTAATGATACTTTTATATATGCGAGAGTGCTATAGAGGTGAGAACTTTTGTACAGTGTAAATTTATATCTTATATCTATATCTTATATCTATATCTACCTATGTATATTTTCTCAATTAGGTTTACCCAGGTCCGCGGCGCTATATATATGTACATATATATACATATAAATGTATACAAACACATGAACTGTGCACATCACATATATTTGCTGTACTTCATATGCAGATATGCTAGCATATTCTATTTGACTTGTAGACCCCGGCCATTAAGCATGTGCACTTGATACTGATAGGCCCCTACCCTGCTCACTCTGGGAGTCGAGACTGGCCTGATCAGGCGTTGCAGCTGTACCATCTGGCCGCCTTATGCGTCATGCAAGTGTCTGCCAGCGACCCGATCCGATCCGATCCGCTCGGACGGAGACGGAGATCGAGACCAGGAGCTTGGTCCGGGTCTGCGAGTCTGCTGGATGTGCAGGCGATCTGCGCTGCATATGTTTTCACTTAGAGCATAATCAGTGCACGCAACGCTCCCTCGCTCCCCCTCGATGGGGTCTGTCTGCCCCGATGCGCTATTAACGATGCATTTCGACTTAAATTTAGTGGCAAAACATTGTTCGACGCATTAAGTAATTACGATTATGGTGTGTGCCTGCCTCGCCCTCGGATGGATGTGAACATGTATTCGATTCATTGGCAGCAACTTGTTTCGACTCTCGCTCCCCAGTACAGCAAGTGCATGCAGAGGGAACTCAGCTTGTTGGGGCCATGTGGAGAGGGTGCTGCACTCTGAGAACTCTAGTATTTCATAAATGGAATCTCTGGCAAGTATATAATAGAGCTTGTATAGTCGTGTACTTTAATCAGATTCCTGTCGTGGCTTTTGGGGCAGGCTAAAGGGGACACCCATTCATTAGGACCCACCATTTATCAAGTGTGAGGCATGGAAGGACGGCCCTTTGTTTTTACCAGGGCTGCTAGGGCTACCAGGGGCAGGACTAACTGCCTAACTGCCAGTTATGGTCAGTCGCTAGTTGACCGCCGCGTGCCCGAGCAATCCATCAACTTCATGAGGAGCGAATCGCGCAAGTGTGCGTGTAATTTCTGTGAGGCCGCACACTTATCGTTGCCTCAGAGTGGTGTGGGGTGGGAGGGGGAGGGGAGCATACACCACCTACATGTGTAGGACTGCAGTCACCCCCCTGAACCGCTGTAAATGCTGTACATAAGTCCATCCATCCATCAGCCACGTCCATCAACTCGTTCATTCAAACATTCATTCATACTCCACACTCCCTTTTCCATTAGATTCTTTCGTTTTTTTGCTTCTTCTACTTCTCCCACTGCCTTTGTTTGTTGTTGCTTTCATGGGTACTTCGTCAACATCAACATCACAATCATAACAGTCGAGTTCATAACTAGACCAACTCTGCAAAATCTTTCAACTGCTTGTCATGTTCTTTCGAACCGTTAAAGATGCGATTCACATTCGCAATAGATTTACATTTGCCAACCAGTTTCAAAATTATTCAGTTCCCCCCGTTTCGTAATGGGTTTTAAAGTCGTTTTGGAGAATCGGCCCTATAACTATTGTAGTTGTTGGGATGACCCACCAAATATCCCTTTGGCTTTCCGTTTGCGTTGTCAGCTTAGGCCCCACACACATCGCATTTGATGTCGAGCTGCTGCCTTGCATGTCTAAGCCTGTCACAACCAGGACACGCATCCTTCAATCCAATACCCCCCACCCCCTATCTCCCTACACCCCTTATTCTCCTTCCTAGCTTTGTATTTTTCGAGTTTCGAATTTGTATCTTTTATTTGAGAGTCTGCACGTTAATATTTGGATTGCGTGTGTATCTGTATTTGTATTTGTTTTCTGGTTCTGCTTCCTGTGCCTGAACAAATGCCAGAACGGAGCCGGGACTGGTGTGGGAGGATTGGCAACTGGGTTGCCAAAATAAATCCGCTATAAGCCCCTTGCACAAAAATGTTTTTCCTATTTTGCATAAAAAGTTGCGCTTATCCCTTTCGTATTTGCAAATTTAAATTCGTTTCTCTGATATTTGAAATTCGATTTTTATACCCAGTATAGATGCAGCACAGAGTTGCTATGATAGATGGCTTGCAGAGAGAGCATAGGTACTCTACATTCTTTGCATATGTTTACACACTTCTCTCTGTGCTGCAGGGTATCTGCTAGTTAGGCAATTCCTGCAGTCAACTGACGCTAATCATTCAATAGGTTTCGTGCCACACGTGTCTGCTTATTTTATGCTTCAAGCTTGCCTCGTGTGACTGCGTGTGAAAACTCACAAGTGGCAAGTAGATTGGGGCCTCAAAGCCCGCGAAAATTGGGAGACGGAAGAAGAACCCTCCCTCCCATTGGAAGACAACTGAAGATCCTTGCTTTATCTTTGGCCGCAAAGACGCTTTTGATTGAGTTGCCAGACGGAATGAATGAATATATATATATATCTCCATGGGAGGGGGAACATGCCTCCGAGTTATAGCTGCAGCTCGAAGGACATGGAGTCTGTGTGCAGGCAACGCAAAGGTCAGTCCAAGGACAAGGAAAGATGCCAGCGAAATGCACAAAAATTTGAAGGAAAAGGAAGGAAAAATGAAAATGTTTCTCTTATTAAAATCGATATTTAGTGAGGAAAGACTAGACCAGCGAGGGGGGGGGGGAGCGGGAGGCGTGGTCGGGTCGGGGTATTTGCATTAAATTATGCGACGAGCTGCGGAAATGTTTGCCATCAAATAGGGGAAAGAGGAAGCAGGGGCAGAGGGCAGAGGGCAGAGAGCAGAGAGGAAGAGGCAGCAGGGAGAGCAAGAAGCAGGGGCGGTGTCGGAAAGGAAGAGGAGGGTGGAGGGGGGCTGGCAGTACTGGAAGCATCGTAGCATCGTTAAGTGCGGCGGAAACAATTTCACTCTTCAGCACAAGGAAAGCCATAAAAGGAAATAAAACGAAGGCAGCGTGCGTCGACAGCGACGCCGACTGAAGCAGCGACTGCGCGGGCGACGCTGACGTCGCTTTTGAAACGAAGCGGGCGGCAGCAAACAAATTGTAACTGAAATCCTTCAAACATCTGTGAATAACTTTGCTGCTATTCACGCCCCCTGCACACTCCTCTAGCACACACACCGCCGCTCTCCCCTCTCACTCTATCTCTCTCTCTACATCACTGCCATTCACACACATACTCCCACACACACACAGCCTCGTACTTGTATTTGTAATTGTTTCCTCTTTGTTTTATGAGTTTTGCATGTATCGTAGCAAGTGTCACCCTGCCACGCCCCCACCTCGCCCCAACCTACACCCCTGCCTTGCACCTGCTGCCCCTCTGCTGCTGCCGCTGCCACTGCTGGCATCTTTTGTGGAGTGCATTTTAATCGCCGTCATTAAGGCGGCAGCGCGTGCGAAATATTCTTTCATTTAAGCCTTCTTCGTATCGTAGCCACCTTCTTTTCAGCCCTCAAAGTGCAGGCCGGCGCTGGCGGCGCAGCCTTGCAGCGCGCAACAACAACAACAACGCACACACATTTCCTTTAACATACTTTCCCCTCAAACTCTCTTAAGAAGTTCTTGGTTACTTCATGGGTTTGTCTTTATAGAGAGTGCCCGAAACAACCTTTGATATCATCATCAAGGAAACTATCTTGGCAGGGCGTGGGTCGAACAGGGGGCGGGTCAAAAAGAATCATTAGACACAGCTGGACGCCAACTGAGCCCGAGTAATAACTTTCCACTGCGCTCACGATGGGCAGTGGGGTGCTGAAAAGGGGAGGGGCAGGGGCCTTGGCGTCCTTGGCCGCCCATTAAATATTTATAAAATGTGTTGTAAGTAGGAAATTGTGTTCGTTCGCTTTTCAATGGTCCACAAAGTCATTCAACTTGAGCCCAGTCAAAGGAACTGTCCCCTCATCATGTCTCATGTCCTGCTCAGTCACTCTCCCCATCTTCCCCTCTCTCTCCCTCTCTCTCTGTGCATCTCAGAAGCTCTTTTATTTATTTATTTATTTTATGCCTGTGCCTCGTTTTGTGCCGCTTTGTACGGCATTTTCGAAAAGCGCAAAACTTATTTTAATTTTAATAGAAATTAATGAGGTAATCTTCTTTTGGCGTTTGCTTTTGCCTCGTTTTGCCTCGCCCCCTGCTCCCTGTCCCCTTGCCACGCCCCTTGGCAAACATCCTGATTCGGGGCTGGCAAATGGATTTTAATTTTGTGCCGCCCGCAAAATGAAAAACTTTTCAAAACCAAAAGTTGTGGTGCTTTGTTCAGATTTATAATTGTTTCCAGCTGAACAAGGGCGTGGTCTCAGAGAGGTAGCGCTGTGGGGGGTTGAGCTCCCAACAGCTGTAAGTCACATATTGAAAATATCCATTCGAAATATAAAGCAGAGAGAAAGGTTACCTTCGACACGCCGAAGGCTTGATACCCTTGCAGGTTCGTATCTTCTTCGATCGCACCTAATCTAGTTATATATATAATATAATAATATTATATAATAGTTGTATATTGTATTTATTCATTGGCAGCCATAATAATAACTGGACTTTTTAAACTGATTGTCTCTATGAGAGTTAGACGATATAGTTCCCCGACTTTAATGAAGTCGAAAAAGAATACCACACTTACTGTCCAACTTTAATTGACACTGATAGGGTAATTTATTTGGTTGTAACTTCTTTAAAAATAACAAAAATCGGACGAAAGGTTCTATAGGAGTTGTGTGCTTCTATATATTGGTCTGATCTAGACCAGCATAAGAAGTAGATGTGCCAAGGTTAATCAAGATAGCTTTTAAACTGAGAGACTAGGTTGCGTTGCTATAGACAGAGCTACAGACGGAGAGACAGTCGGACAGACAAACAGACAGATAGACGGACAGACAGATGGCCAGATAGATAGATGGACATACAGACAGACAGACAGATAGAGAGACTACTCCGTTGATGTTGATTTAGAATATTTATACTTAATTTGATCGGAGATGTCTCTTTAGATGTGTTGCAAACTCCTGTCCAAAATGAATATACCCTCTACAAGGGTTTAAAAAGCAGCTGCGTAGTTTAACTAGAAGTTGGAAAATTAGAAGAAAGGCAGGAAAAGGGGAAAAGAGAGCGAGAGGTTCTAATGAGTCTAGTTATCCACGAAATTTCCTTTTTATTCAGATACTAAATTTTTTAAATTTTTTACTACAAATTTCCAAGTGAAGATGTCTACTTCGAGTAGTACCAGACGGATGACTGGTAATGACTCAGACTTGTTGGCCTTTCCACACTTTAATCCAGACTACATTGATTTAGAGGCTAATGGAATAAAAGCCGAAAGTCCTGCGGCATGTTCCAACCATACGAACTTTGAAGAAAGGTTTCTGGAGATTATTTTTTATTCTTTTTGCATAGCAGTAGAAGTTTTACTGGTTGTAGTCATAGGAATTTATATGCTTATGGAGTAATTTCAATAACTTTATTGATAATAGAATAAACTTTGATTTGAACTAAAATACATACCTATGCTATATCTGTTCATTTATCTGTGAATCAGAGTCGTCTGGATTATACAGTTGTTATATAATCCAGATAAGGAACAAAGTCTTTAACGATCGGAGTTTCTCGCTACTATATTGACTGCTTATAAACATTATATTGGAAAAGCGTTAGCGAGGATAATTTTAATGTGATTTTTACTTAAATGTATAACAAATGAAGATATATGTTTATACTCCAGAAGGAAAAGATACCAAATTCGGCATAAGATATCAGTATAAGAAACATAGATAAGATTCTTAAGAAGTGCTGAGCCACGCCCAACTTTAATCTTCGATATATTAATATATATTAAGCTGCGTAGAATATAAACCTATGCTATAAATTACAATACAATCCGACTATAAACACAGAAGTAATTCCAGTCACAGTTTTACATAGTTCTAATCTACGCTGCCTACGATCTGCTGGTTCAGAATTTGTTGTTGGGAATTGTAAGTGCAGCAGTGTGTTTGGAAAGGGAAGGGTATCTGATAGTCAAGCGTGTGCAACTATTGCTTTCGTTACTTCTTCCCTTTGCTCGAGTATTGACCGAACGCGTAATTTATGCAAATATTCCAATTTGCTGAGCTGAAACACTTTCAGAGCGAGCAGCGCTGCCAAAATAATTGTGTCGATTTATATGAGCGCAGTCAAGGGAAGAGGGAAGAGGGAAGGGGAAGTGTGTGAGGGTGCGCCTGCTGCTGCAGCTGCTCATTACCCTTTCTGACAGTCGCCATCCTGTCCTGCCTGCTCTCCTTCTGCCCATCTCCGACTGCTGCTGCTCCTGGCGTCTTCCATCAAGTGAGTATTTTTCGTACACGAATAAACTTTATGGCGCCATTGTCGCAAAGTGTCGCCTTCATCCTCTCTGGCGACATGGTCGTCGCCTTTGGTCCTGCTCCAAGATGACATAATAAACTTGGATATTAGAAATTCGAGTGAATTTGCAGAGAGAGAGAGAGAGAAAAGGAGAGGGAGAAAGAGAAAGGCTGAGCTTTCGCCGGTGCCCAGTGGGCAGTGGAAGCTGCGAGGCTTCATTATGTGTATTCTCCCTTATTAACATAATGAAACAATGAAATGAGAAGCAGAGTCTTCTCTCACTTCCCCTTCCCTCCCCTCTCCACACTCCCACGGCTCGTTGCTCCAGTTGGTCATCAGGGAGTCAGTCAGGGAGGCCAAGCGGCAAGTTGGAAAAGCTGTCAAATGAACGCGATATCTTTGCGCATTATGCTAATAAATTTACAACAACAACAACAATAAGAGAAGTGGAGAGAGAGAGAGAGAGAGAAACACCAACTCACGCCATAGACAATGAACGCAGATTGAGGAATCATGAAGCAAAACGCACCTGTCCCCGATACTCGATATGTTGGGGAAGGGAGAAGGGGACTCTCCCTATCTCTCCCTCTTGGAACTAAGTAGTTCCTCGACTAGGCTGAGATTGCTGTGCCTGGAACTCTCGAGAATCCCTGGCTAATTGCAAGGCAGCTGCGTGTCCTCCCAACTGTCGCCTTCTGTTGGGAGTGAGCCTGGGTGGGGGCAGGATATTTGGCAGCACGTGCGAGCTTCCTCTTCATTATCATCGATATGTAACGGAACGCCTGGACAGTTCGTCACAGGATTTGATTTGTGCCTTCCCCGGGCCGCCTTCGGCTTATGCTCTCTCTGATTAGAAGTCTCCGAGGGAGCCGGAGAAGGTCGCAGCAGCAACAACGCGAAATATTTATTTTATTTACGACATTTCAGTTCGGTTCGTTTCGGCTTTCAGGCCTCGGCGACAAGGCGGAATCCACTTTCAATCGAGACCCGACAAACTGGGGACTTCCTTCCACAGTTGGACGCAATCAGAGCTTAATGCGCGACCACCGGAGCGGAAGCCAATTTTGATTGCGAGGCAACTGTAAATTTCTTTGGGCTCAAACTAATAAGCAACTGAACTGGGTATACTTGGGCCAAGGTCTGCCAAGCTGCGATAGAGCTAGGAACTTATGTTATAAGATTAGAGGGCTACAAACTATGTTATAATACTCACAATCTTATAATAGTTGCTAAATTTCTTGAGGAATATCGCAGTTATGTTTAACCAATCAGGAGCTTAGCTCTTCAAAGAGTTGTTAAACCATCGAAGGTCCATTCTAAGTGATATCAGTTTTCAGAGGTCTATACATGCTGCTAATCTTCACGAAATACACCCCGAGACCTTCTTTTTAGCAACAGACATTCGTTTATTTGCAAAGAATCTATAAATATTTTCATACATTGGTAATTGTGATCACTGTATCTGATTTTCTTACATTTCAATGCATTGTATTAAGTGAGGTATCATCTACTGCTATTCTAACCTAATACTTATAGGAACAATCCTTCAAAAATAAAGATTTCTCTATCAAAACTAACAATTCCTATTAGTCTCATGTTGTAAACTTACTTGCTAACTTATAAATAGTAAGATTATAATAATACCTTATATGGATCGATAATTAGCGTGTAGAAGTATTATGAATATCTTAAGTTCTTCCACTCTGGGGGGGCTAAACTTACGTAAGTCTTCAGTTCCATCTCCTGCTCCTCCCTCTCCTACTCCTTCACACTTTCTTTCGGTCGACGCTTAGTTGAAGTTTCTGCTGCTGTTGTTTACTGACTGCTGCCACGCCCCCATGTAAAATTGTCAAGGGGCGGCTGCGGCTGAGGCAGGTGTAAGTCTGGGCGCATTTTGCCGCCAAATGCTTTTCGCTTAATGAGTTTTCTACTTGCGGTTTCGAGGAAAATTTGCGCAAAAATGCGCCACTTTAGTAACAACATCAAGTGGAGGAAACGCGCCGAGGCTTTTACCTTCTGAAGCTGAGCTGTTTCCCACTGCTAGGCGAAGGAGGGCGTGGACGTGGGGCGGGGCGGGGCGGAGCTGGCTTTGCTGTGTTCGTTGTAAATGTTTTAGTGGTTACTGCGTTTAAGTCATTAGAGAAAATTCGTACCTAAAGTGCGGCATAAAAGGAGTGCGATGAGTGGGTAGTGGGAAGGAAGGAAGGGCTGATGATGGGATGCGGGGGTGATAGGGGTGTCTAAGCGAGGGCAGGTCTTAGGATTTGGCATCATTTACAGAGTGCGAGGGCGGATGAAGAATGATGAGTCGGGGGAACAAGAAGCCACAAAGGTGGCAACACCAAGACTGGAAAATTTCTATAGGCAATGCCTTGAAGACCCGCCAGCAGATGTTCAGTGAGGTTGAGCAGTTATAGCACTTGCAATACCCTGTAATTACATTTAATTACTTGCGAGCAGACGACCTAAAGAGAATTTCAACTGCTATTATTTGAAAAGTGTTCACAGTTTTCTATGTCAAACTACAGGGTATACAGAGTGACAGGGTACGGATTGCATAAATACCTTATCCAACAAGAAACTGCATAGAAACCTAATTCGACTCAAATTCGCCTTGTCGCGGCACTCCCTTAAGAACACAGTTCTAAGTTGTTAATTAGCAGCAGCAGATACCATTCAAAATGAGAGAGAGGTGGCACAAGAAAGAGAGAGAGAGAGAAAGAGAGTGTGGCAAACAGAGACTGGCAGAGGGGAGAGAAGGAAAGAGAGAAAGAAAGAGAGTGCGCACTACTCTTGAGCACAATTGAATGCGCTCTGTGCTTCAGGTTCTCTTAAATAATTCGCACTCAACCTCTCTTAAAAGTGTTTTAACTCAACTAAAAGAGGGAGAGACAGACTATTTTCCCTCAGAGTGAGTGCGAGTGGGTGATTGGGAAAGGGGGAAACGAGTCTGTCGGGTTTTACAATCCGCCATGATTCCAGTTAGCCAGGCTCAGTGATCTTTTTGGATTTCGGGTTTCCTTATTTCCCTAACATGTCAAGGAACCACAATCAGGTTCGATTCTATGACAAACCTGGCTAGTACACACACACATATGCATACATACATATGCACACTATTATACATCATATCTACAAGTATATAGTACTTTGTATGGGAACCTCAACTAGACAGCGTGTCGTGAGTCTTTATTTTTCTCATTTGCCGTATTTTTCGCCTTTATGTCATTTTTGCCAGACGACTTAAAATACTTAGTTACATATATAAATAGCTAGTAGTATTTAGCACATGTTTATTAACAAATCAAGCAAATATAAGAAAATGGAGACCCGTTAATAAGACGTGGGTCTGGCACATATTACTTGTATTTATTACCCCAGTGAATTTGACAATTTAATTTATTTAATTTTTATTAAGATTTATTAATTTAATTATTATAAATATATAAATATAGATGTACTTACATTTGCTTGCATTTAATAGTTTGTTCTTTTCAAAATTCCCCATCCCTTCAGTTTCCACAGACCTCAGGCGATTCTTTTCGTAAACCCTTTGAAATGCCCAAAATGCCGCTCCTTTTCCGACGCTTCCTTTACATAGTTACTTTATTTGGTCGTGTGGTGGGGTGGGGGCGACTTAGAAGTGGAAGGGGGCGTGGCGTTTCAAAGAGTTCGCCGTCATAGAGGCCGGCTGCGGCCCCGTGTTGTCTTTGGTCTTGTGTTCGCAGAGTCAACTCTTATCGCCTTAGTCGCACAGATGGCACACACACACAGACACATATACACATATGTACGTGTGTTCACACTCGCGAGTCGCGACTCTGTTGTTGCATTGTGCCCATTGTAGTCAGCCGAGTACGAGGCGAGAGCGAGAGAGAGGGAGAGAGAGAGAGAGAGAGAGAGCGAGTACTTTGCGGCTGATAAGCTGCGCGCGCACATTCAAATATTTACAATGGGCATTTGTACTAATTGCACTGCACATATTTAGTTAGTCTGTGAGTGTGAGCCCACTGTGTGCGTGTGTGTGTGTGAGTGTGAGTGTGTAAAAGTGGAACAACACAGACAAGGCGGAGGACTGATTGTAATTGCTGAAATACGTTACAAAACCCCCTCCCCCTCCTTCTCCTCCCATTGGCAATTGGCCCACGACGAGTGCGAAACGCGAACCCAGATAAGGATTAATCTCGTGCCGACGCTCAATGAAATAGACTAGACTTTGTGTGAGACTGAATCAA
Source organism: Zaprionus camerounensis (assembly GCA_018904165.1). Lineage (NCBI taxonomy): Eukaryota > Metazoa > Arthropoda > Insecta > Diptera > Drosophilidae > Zaprionus > Zaprionus camerounensis. The sequence goes on along the minus strand of JAEIFS010000479.1, from coordinate 12,909,332 downwards.
GGCGCAGATTGAACTTTAAAGAATTGGTATAGGTTGAAATAATCATTTTATAAGCACATTAACCGATCTAACTGATCTTAATGATGCATCTTATATGAAATATTCTGAATTAAGCAAATATAACTATAGTAAATACAGATTGAAAGATTTTATATGGGTATATCTCTAATCGATCCTACACAGATCTCACTACATCATTTGCAATCAAGACTTACAATCGACTCACTTTGCATGCTTATTTTAAGCTCAAGTACTCCATAGACAATTTCGACTTGTGTAATTATTTATGGGACTATCGCGTAATATGCAATCAAACCAGTTCTGTCTCGATATTCCAGTCTTACGAAATATTTGTATGCATTTCTACATGTACATATGTATGTAAATATTTGTTATATTTATTCTCCTATTTTCTGTATGCCTTATCTTCGCTCTTCATTATTTACAATGTTTGCCGTAAAGCTTTATCAATTTCTCTCGTACACGAACAACACTTTGCATTGTCTTGGGGCTCTCTGGCAATCAGTTATGGTTCTTCGGCTTTGCTTCCACGCTTCTCCACTGTTCCCCCGTCGTGCTCTTATCAAGAGTGTAATTAACGTGTTCTATTTTTAGATGTCGTCTTGTAGTTTCAGACTACAGACCTCTATCAATTGTATCATCAATTGACTTTTCAGTTTGCTTCTCTGTAGATGTTGTTGTTGTTGTTGTGTCTCTTCTTGTTACGGTCGTCGGCGTCGTCGTCTTCGTGTAGAGAACTCGTGGAACTGCACAAAGAGATTATCATGCTGGAAAATCAACAGAAGCTGCCCGAGGTTCCAGCTACCTCTCTCTCTCACTGATTCTATCTCTCTCTCTCTCTCTCTCGACTGCGACCGCGACTGGGGGCAGCATCTGTTGTTGATTGTTGTTATTTTTGCTGTTGATTTAATAAATTAAAACCCGTAAATTAACTGTGAAGGCAAAACGACGCGCGACAAATCAAATAAGTAAATAAATGGCAAGCAGCAAGCAAAGACAGAGACAGTGAGAGAGAGAGAGAGACAGAGAGACTATCAGAGGGAGATAGAAAGAGATTCGCCAATTGATGCGACTTGTTCGTCAATTGGACAATTCCGAAATCATTGTACGCTTTGAACTCTATTTTTGGAAGCGCCTATGGGGTCAGTTCCATGTGGTTCCAACTGGTCGCAGCTGATTAGAAAGAAGAAGGAACCAGAAAGCATTCAAAGAGAGACACACGAGTACTCGCTGCCTCGGGCAGAGACCCTTACAAGAGCATGCTCCATGGGGCGATCGAAATGGGCCCAGTAAGGTCCTTTCACTGCGAGACTGTCAGAAAAAGAAGCCAAGCAGTTGCTGTGCTTCCCACAGTAAGAAGGGAGGGGGCATGGCTGGCGGAGGGGAGGCAGTGGAGGGAGGGTAAGAGGAAGCAGCAGTCAGATGTTAAAAGCCGAAAATTAGCACACGTGTGCGGGGTACTCGGACGAGTCAATGATAAACCCACTAAGCCGAAAGTAACGACCCCTGGGCACATCAATATCCCTCCCAATCACCTTCTCCCTCCCTGTGTGTGTTTGCTTAGCTTTTGCCCCGGGGTGGGGCCGGGGGCCGGGCGCCGCACAGCTGGCAGCCCCGGCAGTCCGATGACGACTTATCAGAGGGTCCCATCTGTGGTAATGATGGCAGGGTGCTCTGATAACTGTTAGCTACGTTCTAGGTATCTGGCCGGACAGACACGTGTGCACCGTGCGAGGGTGGATGGGGGCTGGACTATGTGATTGCCCCACATGGCGTGCCGTTCTGCATGTTTGTACAATATCAGTCGTGATAAAACCTTTGGTAAACTGGAGCCCATCGTGCAGTCAATCGTCGGCTTTGGCTGGCAAGTCATTAACCCTTCTGGCCTGCTAATGCAGAGTGATTGATTTATCGGGTTCCAATGTGCCTCCAACTTCAACTCCCTATCTCGTTACCCCCAAGTCAGATTGATCATTGCACGAGGCGCTCCCGATCACCTGGAGAGGATAAGAACAACCTCGTGTAGAGCTTGGATTGTTTCATAGTCTGACTGAGTTCCTAGCTTCATCCTACTCCATCCACGGCGCGTGAGGACATGTGTTGCCAGGCGCCAAGAAGGATGTAAGCGTATCTCCTCCGTTGTCATGGTGCCACCCGTGCCAGGCTCCCCAAACTTGTGTACCGCCTAGGGGCAGGCAGCAATGTGAAGTGCCGCACTTCAATTCCAATTCGGACGAAGCCAATTTCAAATCGCAGCGAGGCTCGGGGATCCTTTCCACTTTGCTCCACTTTTTGTTTTGAAGACACTCCCCTTCCCCCCTGGCCAGCTGCTCCCGCTGTTTGTCGTGGCCAGTTTCTGTTTCTGTTTTTGTCAGTTTGCCTTATCCACTTGCGACACGGACAGCTGCAGCGTCCCTGGGTCGCCTTAGGCCAGTGCAGTAGTTGCTCTTGTTGGGGCTCCTTCACATATCGTGCGCAGAAATTGAAAAACTACTAGAGCAAACTTCAAGTGAGACGTGCTGTGAGTCCTCTGTCCTGTGTCCTCTTCTCTGCTGGACAGTCTGATTGAAATTCCATGCACAACATGTTCTGAAGCTCAGGCCCAAACGCTCTAGGCACAATTCAGCAATTCAGCACTGGCACGGTGGCAACTCTGCTGTGCAGCAACTCTGGACTAGGCAGCGCTCGCATTACAACTAATTACAAGGCGCACGGCGAGATGCGTATCGAAGCACTTGGTTCGCTACGCCTTTCGGCCAGGCCATATGCCAAATCGAACTCTTAATTATCCCCGACATATTCTAGATGGGCTACGGATAAGGCAGCAAAAGAACAGGGGAGGAAAGGCGGCTGCAAATGAAAGAACTAGCAAATATTTACAGGATGCACTCACAGTTGATCGTCCTGTGGCCACAAGGAACAGCATATGGTCCTGGCAGTGGTGAAATGTGAGCCGCCCTCCCTCCCAGTGGCTGCATCTCTCTCTGGTCAGCTGTGCCGAGTTCGCAGCGTGCAACCACAGCTGGACCTCGACAAGCATCCAGGGGGTGAATGGTAAGATTACAATAATCGATCCAAGTCGTAAACAGAGAGAAAATTGTAGCCATTTTAATGTGTTCCCTGAATAGAATGACCCCTCCAAAGGTAAACTCACGATCTCCTGTTTGCTTCGCGTTTACATGCATAACATAATTACAGGCTGTAGTAACATTTACCCCCCTACCCCAAATACATATGCATAAATTATTGATAATCTTCCACAGATGAGCATTTGTGCCAAGTTTCAGAAAGAAGCTTCAAAACTAAGCGACTTATTTGCGTTGAAATATACAAACTGATAGATGGAAACCTAATTCTAATTAACTAACCTTATCAAGTTGAACAGAAATCAGAGGTATGTTTTCCGTTGCAAACTTGTGGCCACAATGAATATACCCTATACAAGCTTTGTTTATCCAGATATCAGCCCGTCAAATAACAAAGTTTCCTTTGGCAACTTGGGAATCACCTAAGCCGATTATGTTTGATGGAAATCCAAACAATTTCAAAAGAATGAAGCAAGCGAAAGTCAACCGTGAATAAGGGAACTAAGAACTTTTCGATTATCCTCAGGGGTTGCAGCTTTCCATTTATCATCTTCGTAAGCTTAACAAGTCTTAAAAAATAATAATAAATACTTAAAAAGTATCGGGGAACATTACGGTCTGTCCTATGTCAGGCACTGATATTCTTTGCCTTCGCCTTTGGCTATTATTATTCGAGGAATGGATGAACTGCAAACTTTGGCGGCAATAAAGTCTAGCTAGTAATGACTTAATAACGTAATAAAGCAATCCGGCTAAAAGAGACTGCTCAATCAGATTAGCAATCGCTGTGCACTAAACCGATTCCGTAATTATACCCGTCAGTTGGTACAATTTACATAGCAGCTCTCCATGCGGCAAGAAATCAACGGAAATTGAAGGCAATAATGATGACAATTGACTTGTCAAAATGTTTCGAGTGCGAGAGTGTAGAAGTTCCCGGGGAAAACCCAAGACGAACCAAGCTAAACCCATTCAAGGGTTGCAGCTCTTCAGGGGTTTCTTTGTTGCCGCCTTTCTTTGCCAATTTCTCGGTTCTTCCTTTGCGGTTGTCGAAGCGTAGAATTTACTCAAATCGATTCGCTCTACTCTGGAAGGAACATTACCCTAGTTGGGGACAATACTATAGCAATTGAAGTGTCCACTTGAAGGTGTGGTCTAGGAAACATCGGGCATGACTAGCGGTTTTCAGCTTATTCTTGCATTGCCAGGAGTCATGACTCTAGAATATAGAATAATGGGTAGCAGTAATCACTCTATCCAGGATTTAATGATAGCCCAAGTTGACAAACAGCAATGAGTGCAACGGAAACTATTTTCAATTGTCTACACATGGCAAGAAACCCTTTCGAGAATCGAAGAGCGTTACTTTGATAGGCCATCTTTGGTCAGCTTTCTTTTGTGCCCTTCCTGGCGTTATGATAAACCTACCCTATATCAGCAGTGGTTGCATTAATGCGGATAATGGGAAATCGATGTTAAATCGTAATCGATTAACACACGCGACGCATTTGGCATGTGCAAACAAACCCCTTCTGTCTGCCCTCAGATACTTTCCCAGAGACCGATCTATAAATCATTAAAGGTCTGTCGGGGCAGCTGAACTAGTCACGTGGCAGTTTTCAGCTGGGATGCAGCAAGGAAACAGCTGAAAATATCAGAATGACTCATTTCAAATCCTTTCAGTCGAGCGCATTCCACGGAGTTTCCTTCGAATAGGCAGCAGTTCCTGCTGCGGCACTTGTGCTAAAAATATTTCAATATTGAAAGAGAAACAGCTGAAATCCATTGATTGCTGCATCGAGAGGGAGAGGGAGAGACAGGCCGCAATCCGCCGAAGCGTTACCGGAAACGAGCCTCATATGCCCTGGGAGGAAGTGCCGCCTGTGCTCTATGAATTGGACGAGGCACAGACTCAGGTACTCGAAACGGAACTCTCAGCATGCAAATGATCCGAGAGTCGTCGCAATTGAGTCGTGTGGCGCATGCCCGCCCGGGCCCAGGATGTGTAGGGCTCTCTGCCAGCTGTCGATCCTCAGTGCGTCTGTCCGCCAGTCTGTCTGTCTGTGTGACTACTGCCATTGTTTGGTTCCACGCACGATTGATCCCTGTAGATGGCCAGGCCACATTTGTGTGTCGACTCGTGAACTCGTATCATCGCTTCGCTTTGTTTCCCGGTTAGCTTTTCGGGCCCTCTTCTCGGCCCTACCAGTGAATTTGTGCAATATTTTGCAACAATGGGACAACCACACATACACAGACAGACACACACAGACTGAGAAATTGTCAATTTGTCAGTTGCGTGTGAAACTCAGAAACAGTTACGAGACTATCTTCCATCCACCCTAGCGGAAAATTGTTTATTTATGGCACTCGCAATGCAATTTCACGTTTAATTGTCCGCGTCCGTGAGCCCAAGTGGTTTTGCATGTACGGGCGTAGGTCTCCGTGGCGTATTCCTCCCTGCACCCTGTGAAGAAGCTGAAAGGTCGTAAGTGGATTCCGGGTAGAGCTCAAATCGATACGACTGTATTTGCCGAGCTGACGGAATGCATTGCTATATTGATATTGATATACAGATTATTACTTTACTGTTATATAAATATATATATATATATATATATATATATATATATAATGGAAATATATATCAATTGATATTATTATTATTATTATTAATAAATATAAAATGAAAATATATATATATATGATATATTAATATAATATATATAAATCAATAAACAATATATATCAAGAGAGCTACTAATAAATATCAAAATATTATGTTAGTAAAATATATCGTCCATAGATGTATTGCTAGTACTATCTATATATCGTTAATAGATATATAATTAATATATCGTCAAGGTAGTAATAATATATCGTCAATATATGCATTTATTTTGTATATTATTGATAAGCTTTATTTAAAGGTTTATCAAAATTTAATAAAGATATATTGACATTATACAACTATATTGATAAATTGCTATATTTATATATTGATTAATATACTGATATAGTTCTATTTTCATTAATTTATTAATTGTGCACTAATTAACTTAATGATATATGTTATCATCTTTAAAGAATAAAAACTAAAAGCATTTCATTTGTCAGGAGTCTTTAAAGTGCAACTGCCATTTGGCTCCTGGGAAAGTTTCCCTAGTTTGCCTTTCCTGCACTTGGGTCACATCCCTCGCAAAGCGTCTTCAGGTTGCTGCAACTTCAACGCATTTGGCCCTCCCTCGTGGCAGTTGCGCGTTGCATTGTCTTCTGTCAGCATTGATTAAACTTTCTGTCTGCGCTTGTCTTGACTTCTCCCTCTCCTCTCCGTCTCCCTCTCCCTCTCTCTTTTGGCTCACTCTTATTCTGTCTTTGTCAGTTGCCCCTCAGTTGCATGCGTGAAATTTCGCCCATGTTGCACAAATTGATGTTGCATGCCGCTGACTTGTGTTGTTGCCACCGTCGAGTTGCCCCTGCTACGCTGGTGGCATGTTAGCGAAAAGTCATGCGATTTCCTCAGACGTGCGCAATTAAGGTGGGCGGATGAAAGACAGGCGTGGGGCGTGGCAGACACCGTGACCGGGGTTGAGGCTGGCAGGGTCCCCCGACGCGGAGGGTACGACCCTACTTGTTTTCCGTTCCACGGCAAAGTATTCCACCGCGGGCGTACACTATTAACCCAATTAATGGCTCAAGTTTAGCAGCTCCGATTAAAATCAGCTGAAACATGTTGACTACAAAGCGTTACGACAGCAGCTACGCAATTCTACAAGACACCCTCTTGCCACCTTTCTGCGCTACCTTTTCTAGAAAAACTGTTTGTTGTCGAATTAAACTGCTGCCAGTTCAGATATCATTGGAAAAGCTAAGCAACTCTGATTATTCCAATAAAAGATTACTTAAATACGAAGTTTTAATAATATATCTTATATAGGAAGTATGAGGCACATAAATGTAGTACCCTACTCATATAATTCACTTTTATTTCAAGGTTTCCACATTTCTAAACTCATGACAAAACCAAACGTGTTGATCTACTACGAAAAGAAGGCTAGGGAAACGAATTTGCCTTTGGGTACGTTTGAAAATAACGCGAATTTATGCAGAAATTTGTGAAAAGAAAGAGGGCTAAATGTGTAAACAACGCACGAAGGATACAGGGTGGCACATGTGATGGATGCCAGGTGGGTTGGGGGCGGCGTGTATCACGATTGCGGCAATCAACAAATGGAGCGGCAACCTCATTAGTCAAAAGAAGGGAAAAAAGTGTTGGGATTGTCGCCCTACCGTTTTTTTTCTATCCTCTCTCTCTCTCTCTCTGTGATGTTCGCACTCTTTCTTCTAATCTCCCCCCACTCTTCAGGCGCCGTTGTCCATCGCTTGTGCGAGGATGTGCGGCATATGTGGCCACATTAGTCGTCAGTGGGTCGCCGGGTGGGTGAGCTTGTCACACACACGCACACACACAGACAGACATACACATGTGCGTGTGCGCGAAATGGTTTCGTTGGGGTAAACGCAGCGGAAATTGTAAATTTTTTACTCGCATGCGAAAAAATAAATCATATGCGTGAAATGTTTGGATTGGCCCCGCGCACCACTGGGAAAGCTGCAAACAGGATAACAACATCAGGTGCACAGTGGAGCAAATGCAGAAAGCACAAAGATAAAGATAAAGATATCTATTTTGTGCCTTCGTTCCACTGTGCCTCACTATGACATGAACAGAACTCAAACCCGAGTTCGCTTAGCAACCTGCAGAAAGGAGGAAAGAAAGTTGAATGTAGGGAAAAATCTCGTAACACAGTCACAGACACAATTACGATTTGCTGCTTCTGCCATAACTTGCCACAGTGAAAGAGCAGGAGCGAAGGGGGGCGGGGGAATTGCGTCTCCTGAAGGACATGTGGCACTTGGCTTGGATCGTGCAACGCGCTGAAAAATATTTACATATTCACAAATGCAAACAATCCACGAGCTGAGCGCTGAGCTCCTGTGAAAGAGAAGGAAGAGGGGGAGAAGGTGGAGGATGAGGTTGAAGGCAACCTGCAGGAGCCCAGCGACGCACACCCGTACAAGGGACGCAGGACGAGGGATAAGGCGCATAGGACGCGGGATGAAGACGACGAAAATAAAAACGTCATGTTGTTTGAGCCTCCGCAGCATGATGAAGAAAGATGCGAACGATAAATTGCTGTGTCGTTGATGGCATGAATACAGCGAGAGGGCTGGGAAGGGGAAGGGCAGGGGAAGGGAGGGAAGGTGGAATTGGGTGTGGCTGGTGTATAGAGGCAACGTTTCCACTTGCCACTTTGTAAAATGCGCGCACAGACGAAATGACAAAAAATTTGCAATGCTTCTGTGAAATCCATAAGCAGCAAGTGTTTCCTGTGGGAATACGAGAGGGAAGTGAACCAAGGAGGGGACAGGTGGTGAGCTGAGGGGGTTGTGGTAGAGTGAGAGTGAGCGGTGGCGGTGGGTCTGTGGTGGGGAGGGGGTGTGGCACAGGCATGGGATGAGCAGGATGAGCCGCTGTTGTGGTTTTGCCCGCTTCGTTGCTTGCTTGTCAGCTGCTATCATCCCACACACACACTTTCTCACACACACACACACACACTCACCTTCACACACACACACACTTTCACACACACCTTCAGCGCTTTGCATAAAGTAATTTCGTGTCGCAAGCGCGCATTGTTGGCATTTTCGGGAAGCCCGCACTGCCAGCGCTGCTTATAAGAAATTCTATTTCTGTGATTGTCATACACACAGAAACACCTCACAAATCCCTCCCTTACCCTCCCCCACCCCGTCACTTCAGCCGTCCTGCGCCTACATAAGTATATAAATTATGTGCGAAAAGTTTTTTGTGAGCTACGACACAGGTGCGCCACAAGTCGCTCCCGGGGGGGACTGTCCAGGCAGCGTGGGCAGGGGCGGAGGGAGAAAGGGAGGGAGTAGGAGAGTGGGAACAGGCTGTGGTTAGGGCAAAGCAAGTGACATTTTTAATTATGTCGCATTTGAAGTGGCATTGGGGATACCTTCTCGCGCCAAAGTTTATTTATTTAAATGCATTTTCCCTGACTGACTCCCCCTCTTCCTCTCTTCCTATCCCCCTCTCCCTATCTTTCTCTGTTATGTGGCACATCAGCTGTTGTCGCATTTCAATTTATTGCCTGTCCCAACCTGATGGCAATTTAAATAATGTCCTGTCGCCCCCTGAACCGGATGCCTCCTTCATTTCCAATTGTCATGTTTGTCGCAGCTGCGATGCAAAAATTTATTTATTTCCGCATCTGCGGCAACTTTCCTAACAGACCCGGGCATTAACTGTATTAAGTGTCCCGTTCTACATTGTGTCAACAATTCTCTCTCTCTTTCTGTCTATCTTTCTCTTACTTTCTCGCAGGAAGTTCTTGTTACCCTTTAAGCCTACCTTGCCTCTTTCAGTTCTCAGTTCCATATTTTACCATTGCAAATAAAAAAGGGTATACTAACTCTGTTCTGTGCAAATGTATGAAACAGGCAGTAGGAGAAGTAGCAGACCCCACCAAGTCTATATGTATTGTATATTCTCTAGAAGGATCACTAGTATAGACGATTAAACCTTGTCCGTCTGTCTATCTGTCCGTATGAATATCGAGATCTCAGTTATTATAGAAGCTACAGACACCAAATTTAGCATGAAGGTTTCTGAATATTATACGCAGATAAAGTTTAATTGAAAAGAGTGGTGCCACGCCCATTGCACCTTTAAATCAATAATAAATTATTTAAATTTCAAGTTATAAATATAAAATTTACTTACTATGCATAAAGTTAGCTGACTATAGTTACTTTCTCTTCTTCAAATTTCAATGAGACAATAAACACAGAATTAATTCTTGTCAGCATAGTCCCAAAATTGCCTGCCCCTGCTGGTATGCTATAGTTTTTGCGATGTGTGTTACAGTAAGAAAGCCATAGAAGGTAGACGACTAAAGCTTACTCTTCCTTACTTACACCTTACTGTTACTATAACTTAATGATATATTTTATATCACATACTTTAACATAATTTGATCATATTTACCGCCTCCATTAGCACAAATTGTTGGCTCCAATTTGCTTAGTAATTTTCTTCAGTTTTGGAAATTGTCAAAAACAATTGCAAACTGAAAATCAAAAGGAAAATGCGGAAATGTAAAAAAGTTGAACAACTCGTTGGGGCTTCCAATGTATGCCGAAAATACAGTTGGTCGCAAACTACGGATACGACTTGTCGGAATGCTCCAAATAGTCGGCAATTGTCCTGTTTGGGCATAGTTGTTCCCCCGTTCTTCCCCTTCTTCTCCAGTCTCCCCTAGTCTTTCCCTTTTTTGTTAGTTTGTTTTTTGGTTTTTTGGGTTCAACTTTTCAACTCGGTGAAACCTGACACTTGAAATGGAGCCAGGGCCCAATGCCAAAACAGGCAATTGCTTGGGGGCCGCACACACACACATACACACACGCACAGCCAAAGAATTCTCAACTTTAATTATCAAAAAATTGTTTTCATGTGCGACTTACTACAAAGTGTGGGCTGTGCCAAGTTGCTCAATGTTTTGCCATAGTCGTTGCTGCTGTTGTTGCTGTTGTGACTGTTGTTTTTACAGTTATTGTTGTTGTAGTTTTAGTTTAGTTTTAGTTTTAGTGCCAGGCAACAGCAACAGCAGCAACAGCAACAAAGTTGGCACAAAGTAATAAGTGCACGCCAAGGGAATTTAAATTAAGTTACAAACTTTGCATATTAAGCGCCTTACACACACACTCACACACACACACGCCCTGAGCCGCCCACCACTCCCAGCTACCTAAGCAACTCACTTACAACACAAACACAAACAACAACAGCAACAGCAACACAATCACAAGTGCTCCCAATGAAGTTGCCAATAGTCGCAGCAAACCTTCCATGGCCAAGCCACACAACCGCACAGTGGTCCACTCTGCAGGGTCCGACACACACGTGTAATGGTGCCCAACAACAATAGCAATAAGTAATAATGCAAGCAAATTGAGAGTGTCTCGACCCATGCATACCCTGTACAAAGAGTGAATATAGCAAACTCATTATCCCTCTTGTTTGTCAATCTCAACATTGATCGCCCAGTTTGCCCCACTGTGTACGGTATACAGGGTGCACAGGGTATTGCTATTCGCCACAGAATGCATTGCTTGGGCCAGGGCAGAGCGGGGTGGAGGCTTGTGGATGTGGCTGTGGTTGGGGTTGGGATTGGGGTAGCTGCTGCGACTAATTCGGCAAACGAGGTCTTACATGATTTTCATATTAATGTCCAGGCGTGTAGGCGAGCAGACTGACGACTGTGGCCCAATTCAAAGTGGGGCACTCGAGCAACCAACCTGCCCCTGGTTTGCCATAAAAAATAATCTTGCTGCCTACTGTGGGGATGAGATTTTAAGTATTTGCGCCCCACTGTGGTTGAGATGGAATGTTCTTGTTTAATATCAAGTTCTTTGCGAGATTCTGACTCGCATTTTTATGGATATTTTCCGGGGGGCGGGGGGTAGGGAGAGGGATTCACACCGGCAGAAGGTGCCAGTGCCAGTGGTGCCTTTGTCAGTGCCTGTGCGTGTTTTATCTAACCCTCCGCTGGGTATTCGTGAGGCAGTCTCTCCACAATTTTATGATGTGCAAATGGCAAAGTAAAACCGACAGACCATCAACCGTCCTGACCATGCCCTGCCCTGTCCCTGCCCCGCCCAGCGTCTGCTCTGGCTTGATATTGAAATAAAATAATAAAATATTACAAGTTCTATACGATACGATATGATACGATATGCACGTAAGCGTTCGCCACGCTTCGCTTGGGCTCTGCTGGCAAATCAAGAACGGACGCAGGTCGTAAATGACAACAACTTTGTGAATGCTTTTGGCACTATCTTCAGCTCGAGTTGCGCAGCTTCTTCTTTTCCCCTTCCACTCCCTCTCTCTGTCTCGTTGTAGGCCTGCAAAGGGCGGGCCAGGACCCTTCCTGGGTGACTTTTGATATCGTTTTCTGGTCGTCGAGTGTAGGAGGCATTAAACCGCACGCGTCTCGTTTTATTATTGCTGCAGAAACAGTTCGAATCTGATGGTGTCCTTGCTGCTGATGTGTAGGTGAGTCAGGACCTGGAAACATCCCTTCCCAGGACGACGACGACAGCAACGACGACGTCGATGACAACAAAATAATCAAGTGCAATCAACTGTTAACAATTTATGACATTTATTACATTTTTAATGCCGACTTCAGAACCCTCATACTCCCCCTACTCTCTCTCTCTACTTTCCCAAAATATCTCACATTCTCTCATTGTCGATATTCCCCTTCCAGGTGCAGTTGAGCTTTGCTTTTCAGTGCCTCTGTATCTGTATCTGTGTGTCATCTTTATACATCTAAACATCATTGTTGTTACTCGCCTATGTGATACCCCTTTTCAATACAGTAAGCTTACACTTTCCAGCCTTTCAACTTTTTTAACATCCAGAAAACTAACTCAGAGCCATACCATATGTTCTTATAAATAGAGAACTTTATATATAAGTAATAAATAATTTATATATAAGGTTTTTGTTCAACAAAATGTTATTATTTCCAAATGATGTGGTACATATTTGATAGTTATTAAGCACAGCATGATATTTGACAAGTTCTCTTTAATTTAATATCGAAAAGGAAACCTTCCTCTTGCAGAACAGCTTAAGAATGTAAAATGTTAAGCACATTGAATGATTTTCAATAACACTTAAACGCCACAAATTATTTAAGTAATGGTACTCGCATTGCATACCCTGTAAAATGTTTCATTGTGTACAAAAGTATTTATTTATTGTGCCAAACAGTGAGTATTGTAAGTTATCTGGCACTACACCTACTCACACACACACATACCTCATCCAATAGGTGTTTATTTGTTGTGCGGGGGGGACAGACAGTGTGTGTGTGTGTGTGTGTGTGTGAGTGTGTAGCGAGGGCAATTACTGGCATGTGCCGCGAGTGACTGAAAGGGCGCAATTTGAATATTAAATAAGCTGGTAAAGACTGTTGGCAAAATTATAGAGAGCAGAGTGGGAAAGTGGAAAATGGAAAATGGCGAATGGGAAATGTGAAACGGAAAATGGCGAAGAAAAAGTCCAGAGCTAAGCGATTGCAATATTTGTTGCATTTTTTAATTGTAGACCCTGGGGGCTCTCAACTTGCCCCGATTCGAATGGGAACGCGCACAGACGGTAGCCGATGGGGCGGTAGGCGTGGCAGTTGGCAGTGGCAATTTAAGCATCAATAATTGAAAAACTTGCACCAAATTTGCTGCGTAACTGGAAACTAATTGCCAATTAAAAGTTAAATGAGCAGCATCTAAAATTTATAAGCCAAGCGGCTAGCCCAATAAAATCCAAAAGTACACTGCGAGAAATTACCCAGACAGTATGCCATTAGTAGTCAAAAGGGGCTCACGTTTCTTTACACTGTAAGCTGAACTACACTGACTTTTCTCGCTGTGTAGCCCCAACTGAACATATTGCCAACAATTTGAATATCTGAATATTTTCGTAACATAAATCCAATTGCAAATTTCTTGTTTTGCTCGACTTCGTCCGCATTGTTTCGATGACTTATACCCCCAACCCCGACACTTTCCACTTCTCAACACTTGCCCCTTGGCACGCCCATTTGCCCCCTCGTTGAACACAATATTCTAATGCTCATTCTAAGCGAGTAAATTATCGCTTTGCACAAGCGAAAATTGATGAAAGCTGCCAAGGAAGCACATGCCTTGGTTCTCAGAGGAAAGTGGGAAAATGTGAAAGTGGAAAGTGGGAAAATGTGAAAAGCAGCCGAGTTGAAAGGAGTCTGAATTTCGCATATCATTAACGCGTTCCCTCTCTGTCTCTCTATTAAAAATTCAAAAGTGTTTCGTATTCAAATTGTCCTTCGAACTGAAGCAGGCTGAGCAGTGTATGGGGAGGGAGGAGGCAAGGTATATCAGCCGCAAAATAACTATATATCATCCGGCACGCGCCCATATATAAAGACTTTACACAAAAAAAGTTTGACTATAAAAAAGTTTGGCGAGTTTTGGCATAACCAGTGAAGGAGTCGCGCCTGAGAGACTCTCTCTCTCCCAGTGCGTGGTGCCCCATGAGATTTAGGAGCAACGTTAACCAGATGGCAGGCCCGGGAAATGATTAGGTATAACAGCATTTTGTAGTTAAAAAACTCAGCTTGGTATTGAAGCAACGAACTCGACCACTTAATCCCAGATTGAGAGCGCCTTTGACTCCTCCGGCAATAATATCTCGAACTTTAGTGTCTATTTTAGTTCCATGCACACGTCTCGGTGCACACTCATCAAAGCGGGCAAAAGAAAGAAAGCAAAGAAAGGGAAGCAAGGGCAGGGAAGGCAGGGGAAGGGCAGGCAGGGGAAAACTGTTTCAGGCTCAGCGTGTGCGTTTCAAAAGGGAATCCGAGCAAAGTTCTTTGCAAACGTGTTTGAAAATAGAGCGGACCTTGCAAACAATGCCGCACTCTGTGTAGGGGATAGAGGGTGCAGGGAATAGGGAGGATAGGGAACATAATAGGAATAGAGGAGTCTCTGCCTGGCAGAAAGGACACAGTGCGCACTTTTGTGCGTTTTGCATGAGTGCCAAGCTGAATCGGGAATCGTCAATGGAGAGTGGAGAAGGGAGAAGGCAGAATGGAGACGAGTTCCTGACTTGAATGCGAACTATGGCAACTACGTGCACCTCGCCCAGCTGAAACAATGCCAGCAAACAATGCCGAGAGCCGACAAAACCCCGGGCAAATAGCCACTGACACATACATGCACACCCACACACACACATGCATAGTGGTAAATACTCCGCATGCAGTACAAGTTTATTTGAGAGTAAACAGCAGCAAAGCGAAGCCAACCACACGTTCGCCTCTGTTCTCTGTGCTCCGTTCTCCGTTCTCGACTTGATTTCAATTTTGATGGAGCAGGAGTCAGTCGAGTGCGGAGTGCTCTGGCATACCTGCGAGTATTACTTAATTCACACTGTTTATTCACAGTTCGCTCAATCGCATAGATTGCAGCGGCAGCCTTATCTGGCTTCGCTTATCGGGCTGCGTATCGAGAGCAGTACCCGATACCGATCCTAATGGCCTGGCCGCATTATCAGCGAATCATGCCCCCGGGAGTGTTTTCCTCTTTTTCCGTTTTGTTTTTTGTCAATACATACTCATTTCTATTAGCCGACTATCAGGAGTTGCCGTAACCATTACCCAGCCCGAGCAACCCCTCGACCCGCCTCGTCCGCATCTCATTTGGCCAAAAGCTTTCCATTTACTTTGACAGTATTTCTTCCTCTTTCAGCCTTGCCCCAACTCCCGTGGCATGCAAGGAAGCACATGTGATTCCCTCCGTCCACATTACATAAGTATTTTTCGCTCTGTTTGCAAAATACGCACATTTTTACTCAATTGACATTTCAGCTAAAAGTCTTTCGGCTCATTCACCGACAGCGGAAACGGTGGGCGGGACTCTGAGACCGTAACAGACCCTTCCAGTCCGTACACAGAACCAGAAACAAACCCAGGCCCGGACAGAGCTGAGCAGTCCCTCTATCCCATTTGCCGCACACAAAGGTAGCTGCCTCTATCTGCACTGCAAGCCATGCCATGCCATGTCCTAAGGTCCCATTTTCCTTCTTCCTTCTTTCCCTCTGCCACCCTCTCTCGGCACTCTGTTAATGGTGTGTGCGCTATAAAGCGGGCTAATGCCCGTAGAACCCTTTTGCAGCTTTCCCTTTCAGCCTGACTTCGTTCCTGCCCTCTCCCATAATTGCCGTCCTTCCTTTCGGGCATGCGAAAAAAGTAAGTATAGAAATACCCCGACCCCTTTTCAGTCAATGCCTTTTTGTCAAAGGCAACAAAGGTCCTCAAAGGCTGCGGAGCAAAAGGAAAATATAATTGAATGGAAAAAGTAACAGCAACATTTTGTTTCATTTATATTTAGCCCTTCGACACAAGCCTGGATGGATTGACGGTTGACTGACACACACTCTTACTCTCGCACTCGGCTTTCTGCAGGAGTGCCACGTCCGAAAGGTACCCCGGCGAGTGCTGTCATGCCCTACGTCGATAATTGTGAGTTTTCATCAGGATATCGACAATCGAAACAGTTAATTGTGGCCACTCTGTGGGCAAACAAAGAACGTCCGACTGTGGCAGTGGGCGTCACTGGCCGTACCCAAAAACAGAGTGCAAAAGAAATATGGGAACATGAAACGAGAGGTTCCTTGATGAATATAGTCATTAGAACATTAGACACAGAACTTCTAATAAGATTGAACACCACAAACACAGTTCTGGCTCGATGAATCGAAGGAGCTTTTGAGATACGCCTGGGAAGTTCTTGAACTCCGTTCACTGCCCAATTTGGAAAAAGTATACCCTACTAAGTCGCACTTCTTGTATTATGTTTGCTAACCGGATTTCAGGCAATTAAAGATTTCGCATTTCCTTGTTTCCATCTCAACGTAAACCTATTATAAAGATTTGGGCATCAGGGAGAAACTCAATTAGGGGAAAGTTTCAGCAGCTTCTGGGAAAAATAGCCAAAGGAACAAAGGAGCAAAGGGATCAACAAAGTAAGAGGGGGTGAGGGGGAGAGGGGGAGAGGGAACAGAGCAACGCAACAGTTAAATGGGTCATTTGGTCTATTTATCATTTTTGACTGAGCCCAGGGCAAGGGTGAAGCTCGACTGGGCCAGGTTTCCTTAGCTGGTTGGCTGGTTGGAGCAGCAGTTGGTCATTCAATTTGTGCCCTGTAACTGGCAGCAATCAATCAAAATGTGAAATACTCTTAGAGAGCTCCGGCAAAGGGCTGCCTGCCCCTGGGTATAAACCCTTTTCGGAACTACTACAATCAAAACACGTGAAATTGGGTAATCGTTTGTGGGACTGAATTGAACGGCCCAAGAGTCAATTCGGTGCTCCTTCTTTCCCACTAACTCCCTTTGCTTCTTTGGCGAACCTTATCCGTATCGGATCGATACTTGTAAGACAAATGGTCCGATTTCCTCGCAGCTGCCCATCCCAGTGCCACGCCCCAAGCCATAATAATACACATTTTGTAGGCAAACAAATAAATTTGCCTATACACGCGTCCTTCACATCGATTCGCCCATGTAATTCAATCTCAAATTGAAACTTAAACCTGGCGCAAACATTCTCATTTGCCGCAAATCGAATTCGATTGGAATCGACTTTTCCAGTTTCCTTTAAATGCATTATTTCGATTTCGAAATAGCCACTGGCGAAAGGAAACAAAAACTACAGGTTACTGAAGGTTTTATGTATTATATTCTTCTAAAGGAACATTTGCATAATAGTATCCAGTTTTGTATTTAAGAATTCCAATTTGTGAACACACTTTTTATACAATTCTTCGTTTTCTGGTGATAATGAATGCAAATGGAAATTAGGTTTAGTTTATTTAGTATTTTGCAAATCAATTCGAGGATAAATAAATCCTTTAAATAACAATAATAAACAAAATATTTGCTAAGAAATCTCATCTAAATACTTTCAACTCTAATAAGGCTTTCAATAAGCAACCTGAATGCCAAGTTTCATTTCAAAACCCTCACTTAATAGGCCTGCAATACCCTGCCTCATCAATGGATATAGGGTATCTTTCGCCATACTTGATGTATGCTTGGCTGGCAACAGTAGCCCTGAGAGAGAGAGAGCGGAGGGTGCGGCACACCTGTGCCAGGTAGCGCGGGACAGCCCTGAGCACTGAGGGACCTATGTCACTTGGGCCTGCCATTGACCCTGATGCATTGTTCGATCGGTGCATTGTCGGGACCAAGGCTCGGCTTCCATGGGGATTATTATTATTGTTACTGGTGCCTGCACCGTTCTGTACGCCAGTTCTGAATTTCCCACGCTATGAGAAGCGCGCCAAACCTGCAGCCGTCACCTGTGCACCTCATGAGCCTTGCTACCCTCGAGGTCCTTAGTACAATTTTCCGTTTCATCGTCGCCTTTTTTTGTGCACTTATGGCACCCGTCAGACCCGAGCAGATCCCAAGAAATGCAGCAGAATGTAGTTTCTAGTTCCCAGGCCCTGAAATTGGCGCGCGCCCTAATCCCCCAGGACTCTGCCACCGATTGTGTTGTTCTTATTTATGGTCAGATGGCAATCTCACATACCTGGCCGAGCATGTGCCTAGCAAGTGTCGAGTTCGCCAGCTATAATAAGTCTTAGAGCGATTCCAATTGTAGAATCCTAACAGACTTTCTGTACCATCTCGGAGTCTTGTGGAGTAAAGTGAGATGCTAAATACTTTAGGCTGAGGCAGCCGAAGCACCTTCTCCTTCCTCCTTTGTGTGAAGTCTTGGCCGGTGCTGAATCAGCTGGGCACCCATGGCTGGGCAACTGTAGCCCATGCCAACTGGCCGTGGTAAGTATATCATACATGCAACATTAAGCCCGACAGAAGCCCCACACATACAGAGACACACACAGAGAGACACACGCAGACAAACTGGGAAGTCAACACGTAAGCAAAATCGCAATCTGTGCGAAAGGATTGCCCTGTGTTCCTCCTGTGTGTATGCGTGTGCTGACCTCAGTATATTTTGTGAATGTCCGAGTGAAATCCGGGCATTTATCATGATTCGAATGAATTATTGAAGTATATTTCGCTGGCATTCCCCAATGGGCCATCCTGAGCTGAACCACCCTTCGGCTACGGCTGCTGCTGCCCGATCCCTGTCCCAGGCCCGTTGCCGGTAAGGTCACTTGGTCATTGTTCGGTCACAGGATTTCGGTTTTGGCCTATGATTTGTTGTCTGTGCTCCAACTTGGCACACAGAACTTTGCAAAGGGATTCATATTCCGATTCCGATTCAGCATCCGGGACTCGGTGTTCCGTTAATTTATTAGTTACCGTTAAGAAAGTTTTGAAATTATTACTTACTGTTGGAATTAGATCCAATAGGTTGCAAGTTGGGCCAAGAAAATTATACGCTTATTTCTTAGATGAACTGAGAAAAGGGGAAGGGTGAGGAGAGTCTACTTTCAATTACTTGAGTAATTGGCCAAGTAATTGCGTTGCTGGCTTAAAGAATTTGCAATAATTTGTAGTAGGCTTAACTGTTGTAGCATGTGCTGTGAATGCTTGAGTAGCTACAGATATAAGAAGATTATATTGGGTTAGTTCCAAACTAAACTGATGAAGGGTAGTATGAGGTAGTGCAGATAAGAAATTCCCCTTACTACAGATATAAGTAATTGTATCGGGTTTGTTTCGGGCTAAAGTGTAGTAACACTTTACTACAGAACTTAGAAGTCTGTATCGGTTTAGTTATGGGATAAAGTACAGAAGGGTAGTGTAAGGTAGTGCAGTTAAAAAGGTAACCCTAAATGAAAATTGTTTTGATCTAGTTTCGGGTTAATTTCTGGGTAAAGAATAGCTAAACAAGTGAAGCTAGGAAAGTAACCTTTTACAACAAATATATCGGGTTAGTTTCTGGCCAAAGTGAAGAAGAAGTAGTGCAGTTAAGCAGGTGCCCCTTGTGTAGCCAAAGCAATTTGCATTATTCAGCTCATGCTTCCCTCTGCGTGCGGCTAACGAGCCAAACTGTCCGAGTGGCAAACACATTTGCATGTCACGCATTCATTCGATTGGACATTCGATTTGCCCCCTCTCGAAAATGAACCTGACGTGGTCGGTACCAGGGGTGGGCACACCCTGTAAATTACTTAATCTGCATGCAAAGACAATTACCAGTCAGCAGGATATTAAGCGTTAATCGCTTTAAACAATAACGGGGCAAACAGTTGGACAATTTGGAGGCACGAAACGGGCATTTACTGTATTTAACTAAGTTTTTTAGGGTGTACCCAGGGGGGTGGGCGAAGGGAAATCGAAGACAAGAAACGATTTTAGGCAATCAGTCAACAGAGGCGCCCGCAGCTCTCACTCCCCAAGACGTGTCCAATTTTACTAATTAGAGCAAATATTTGTGTACTTGATAGCTTTGCCGTGGCAGCACGAGGCGCGGGCGAAGGCAGCAACTGAGGAACCTCTCTCATTACAATCACGCACACTTAAGGCTACGCCTCCCTCTCTTATTCACCCTCTCTCTCTCTCTTTCTCTCTCTCTCTCTTCTTGCAGCCCTTCTGGAATTTAATTACGGCGCCCAGGTCGAGGAGACAAAAATCAGTCAACCCCAGGGAAATCGCCCCAACCCACATCGGAAACGCTTTCATGTGTCCCACAAGTTTCCAGGAAGTAGCTACCCCCTCCCATTCTATTCTATCGTCTTTCTTTTGTGACGGTCTCTGTACTTCTACTTATGTAATTAAAGATTTGATTATGTTTCGAGCATTTTACGACGCCTATAGTCAAGTTTTAATAACCCCAAACAGCAGTTCTTATTAAGCTTTTCAATTGAGTTGTTGCAGCCCATACCCTGTAATCGGATTGCGAATATAAGGGTAGCTGGCAATGAATTGAGCCAGTGAATTTGTCCAACAACTTTCTCAGATATTGCATTACTTATTATCAAAAGATTAGATGGACTAATAAACTGTGATTCCTAATAAAATACGATTCTTTGCAGGGTATCTCCTTCTTATGAGCTAGCCCGCATCCCCTCATTTATTACACGGTTTTAATGTTTCCGTATAATTGCGGCATCATTAAAAACACGATGCAGCTTTTATGTAGCCAAGGACTCTGGCTTATCCTTAATATCCTCGTAGAAGCTAATTAAAGATGCAGTAAAACACATCTCGATTGTACTTCTTTCCATCAAGTAAATCATGTTTATAACCTTGAAGAGAGTTTATTTATTTTGACCACAATCAAAGTAATATATATAATATCTTTTATGGGGAATAAACAGTCGAAACTAAAGGTTTGCGTGGAGGAGAGTATAATATATTCGTCATGCCGAATGAATCATTTCATTTAGTTTCCATTATTCAAAACTATTTGCCAACTTAGAAATCAATTTATCTCTTTCAATGATGTGTCAAGAGACTCGCTATACATATATACACATAACATGCCTATATCTCTGCCTATACCCCATTACAATCAGATATACGAGCAAGTGTGGATATGTCTGTCCGTATTTAGAGACACGTGCGCTGCCCACGCCCTTGGCAAAATCCAACCTGAGATTTCTACGCCAATCTTGTTAATAAAAAAAACATCGGACAACAACAAAATTATAATAAATTAGTTGGAAAATATCTAAAATGACGAAAGTTTAATTCCATTTGTCATTGAGTCAAGGGATCCACGTTTTTTACAATATTTTATCTATTTTTCTTGTGTGACGCCGCTGTCAAGTCACCCAATTAGCAGATTTTCTAAAGAGCCCTGGCATTCATTAAGTAATTACGTCTTTTTACGAGTTGCTATAAACTTTTACGCGTGGCTAACGCGTGAATACTACGTTTCTCTCAGTAGTTCAAGTTGGGAACTATTTCGCTTTTTCAGCAAAACTAAATATTCAATTACGGTTGTAGCCCCGAAACGAATCAAGACAAGACATCTAGGACCAACAGACATGCAGTAGATTTGTAAGATTAGAGTTCCTCCCCAACATAAATTATGTAGGTGCAAAGATTATTAAGAAACTGTATACTCTCATTTTATGCGCGAAGTTTATTCGCAATGTGTGTAAACTTTTCATTCCAAGCCATAAAATGATATCAAATAAACTCTAACTCAATCGACTTAAGTAAGCTGTTGTCTATGTTATTCTGCCAGAAAGTTGAAAGCAAACAATTTTGTGGCTTGAAAAGGGTCCCATTTGTCATGACCGTGCTAAGGGTATATTAACTTTGGCTAGAAGTTTGCGACGCACGGAAAGAAATCTTTCGGACTCCATAAATTATACATATCTTGATCAGTTGACCTTAGTTAGTTGCACTTAAACAATTGAGCACAACTTAAGGCATCACATGAAGAGTATTACCTCTTCGGCATGTTAAGGAAAACCTTCCTTTCTTGTTTTTAGATTGGGTCGTCTTTTACATTGCTTTCAGTATAAGTTAAAATTAGTTCAAGGTACAGCTATATTTCACCTGGCACCTGCTGGCCATAAAAAATAGTTTGCGGTTTGAGAGCCGTAGAAAACTGTGTTGCGTTTTGAATTTTCCATCAGTTTGTGACGCGGCGTAATCAGCGCGAATGAGTCACCAGAGAAAACCGCATAATTGCTGCGGTATCTGCTGAATTGTCGGCAATTAATGTGTTCAATTAAAGGATCCCCATGCCGTGCCGGGCCGACGCAGACTAGTTTTATGGTCTGCGCTTCATATTCAGTTGCCGGCTCTGTCGCTTTCCCGCAGCGTGCGGCCATATTAATTGCCCTTTCATTGCAGGCGAATTAATAAATTCGAGGGAAATAAATACGCATTATAATTGGGCGAGGGCAAAGTCGACCGAATATGAGAAACGACTTTGAATATATTTCCCAACACTGAATTGTATCAGGTGCTGCTCACTTCCGTCGTATATACTTGTACGTACGTATGTACATCTGTGAACAGATATAAAGAAAGCTACAGTAGCACCTTACATACTACACAGCCTTCTACCTAAATTTGATATCTGTAGCTTGTTTAGAAGTTAAAAGTAAATTACTTGGGACTTGCCAAGTGTTTTTCTCAGCTTGGAGCTTTACTGTACTTATGCACAATAATTCAGATATTGAATATGAATATACATGTATATACGAATGAATATTTAAGTTGGTTTTACAACATACATTTACAGTGTGAATAAGTAATACTAATCACAAGAGCTGAGTTTAAACTTAATTGTCCAGAAATAACATACAGTGAGTTGTCCAAACTTCCGGCGACAATGGGGCTAATAATGAGTAGTCCAGTAAGTGCTGTGAAAATTCAGGAAAAACGCTTTGAAACGTAGGTTAAGAGTTCGCTCTGATTGTAAATTAAATGCTGGGAAACTTGAGGGACAAATTTAAAATTCATTATGAATTACGGTGTGAGAGTTGGCTAACTTATTAACTTGTGGAACTTTAATAGACCCCGAGAATCACCTGTCACTGCCAGCCAAACAAACAAGTCGTGCATATTAACATACTATATATATGTACATATATATATATATCTGTTCTCAGAATCTGTCAACTGAAAATAATTTCTTACCTCATCTCGAAAATGCTGATCTCGCGTGCCAGAACCCGAGACACACGAGTGGACAACTTGTTCAAAATTGATGTGAAATGAAATTTATATTTAAATATGATGTGTGGGGTATGTGCAGGTCTAACAAATGTTCTATACTAAGCGGGAACATGGTGTATTCCCAATTTAAATAAAATAAATACAATTATCTTTGACAGTGCTAGAGACCGTATGGTATTCCCCCAAAGCGACATGCTCCTTGACATTGACAAACTTGACTAGAAAGACAGAAAGTCTCCTGATGTTCGAAACTAATTTGAGACCAACTTAGGCCACTGCCAGGGTACTATCTCACTCTACATCAAAATGATTCGCATTCGCATTGACCAAGTTGAGAAACTTAATGTCTGCCCTATCGAGTGCCTGTCCACCCTGTACTCTTCCGAGTCTGTTGGGGGAAATGGAAATGGTATTGCTCGTTGTGGCAAGAAGCACTTTTAACACTTTGTACGAATGGAAAAGTTTCACAGAGTTTCGAATTTGTTTACAATGCCGAATTTGTTGTTGGCATGTTTACAGCGCCAAATGGGCAAACACAGGAATCCACAAAAACACATTTCGAAAGTAAGAGCAGAAAAAGTGAAAAACGAATGGCAAGAAAAACAAAATGCACAACTGAATTCAGTATACAGTACAAACAGTTGTAGATATGTAGATGGATACTTATGTCCATTTGTATTGCTCCCAAGATATGTTGAAATTCGAAATATTCTTTGAGTACTCGACCACTTTCGGGTGTCACTTGAACATTTTATACCCGCCATGTTTACTATGCCTTTCTTCGGCATAGAACTTTTCCATAAAGGCTGCAAATTGTCAAAAGAGACAGCGATGCGGAGAGTTCTTCAATTTGATAACAAGGTGTAGGCAAAAACCCTTTCAAAAGTGTGTTTATATAAGAAATAGAGAATCTAAATTCAAACTAGTTTCCTTTTTAGAAATAGAGAATCTATAATTGAAGAATAGTTTACTTCCTCTTCAAGCACAGTTGGCAGGGTGCACAGGCAAACGTACATAAATATATGTACATAAGTGTACAATCAGTGAAATAACTTGAAGGTCAACGCAAAGAACAGCTGAATGTGTGTGGATGCACATGAACATGTACCACAGCATCCACAACATCCACATCCACAGCTCGAGCGTCGACTGCAGATGCAGCGTCGACTTCGGCTGCGACTGCGACTACGGCGACTGCCGTCATATTCTTTCTGTTTGTTTATTTCGTTGTTGTCAATTTACTCGTATTTTTTGTCACCAAAGGCGACATGCATTAAAATTGATAGCGTACGACGTGGGGGCGGAATTGGGCGGGCAGATGAAGAGGGGAATGCGGACAGCGGGAGAAGACGAAATGAAACTGACAGCATAAGCGGCAGGCGGAGAGAACGGGACATCTTTAGAAGCTTTCATTTGTTCTGCATGCATACACATGTGTACCCACATAGACAGACACACACCCACACATGCATGCATACATTTATGAACACACAATGTACACTTGTTTGTGTGTTTTGCAGTTTGCTTTTTGCCGCCTGCTTTGGCGCTTGTTGTTCTGTTCCTTGTTCGCATTTGGGTGCCAAAATGTCTAGCACAGCACAATCCAACTGTGTGTCATATGTGTGTGGGTGTGTGGGTGTGTGTTTGTGAGCTTTTAAGTGAGTGTCGCTCTGTCTCCTTGCTGTCCCTCTCTCTCTAGCTTATGTCTGCAGAACATAACGAAGAAAAACAAAAATTACCGGAGTGAAACAGCAAAAAAGGAACAGATAAGAAAACATCGAAGATTGTATGAAGCACAATTGAAGAACAATCCATATATGTATGAGAGGTGTCCAAACCTATTGCCAACATATTGTTGTTTTCACTTTAATTTATGTCATTTCAAAATTAAGAGAGCAATGTTTTCTCAGGGTACAGTGTGTGACAAGCTCTAAAACAGGCAAACTGGCCTACGTGATTTGCCGATATGCATGCACAGTGTACAATCTAATCGATATGCATTTGTCCTTGAATTCTAAAAATCTTAATTTAATTTCTTATTTTTTCCTTTCTTATGAATGAAGTATTTCAGCAGCCACAGATTTAACTCAGCCAATATTTATACATATGTATACACTCCATAATCCAATGAATTCCTCAATGAAATTATCGGTTCTAGAATCTTTAGCGCTGGTCATTCACCTGACATATAACGCCCACGGTGAGGCGCCACCTGCCAGCTGCCTTTGTGTGCCAAAAATAAATATATTTTTGCAAAAACAAACAGAAATCATATGATTATCTGGAGGGGTTTTATTCAAAAAATAAATGTTGCAGTCTTCATTAAATTTATATTTATTAATTAATGCAGAACAGCTGATATTTCCAATTATGTAATCAAGAAAATAAATAGTAACTTTCAGCTTAAAACTGCATTATATTATAAAAATAGTACCAATTAATTTATAGTTTTTTATAATTAGCAAGAGTATAAACAGTTCGGCATGCCCTTTCAAGATACCCTTTCTTACTTGTCTTTCTAGTATTTATTTATTCATTACCACTATAAATTTTTGCCAGATTTTTTTCAATAAACAATTGGGAAATGGCGTCGGGAACTACAAACTGATTGGAAAATGTTTGTTTTCGTGTGTCGAGTGTGAAAATCGATCGGCAAATTTCAATTGGCATATCCGAAGGTATTATAAATTCTGATCTTGGTATTTATAATAATTTATACTCAATCAGATATTGTGTTTCGTATCGCAACCCGAAAAGAAATGGTTTTCATTCTTTGCACTTTGCCGAGCTTCAATCGACCTTGGTCTTTGTACCAGGTTTGTTTTCAGATCTTAATTAATTTTCAGTCACGATTGATCGATATTCGGATCAACAATCGATCGACAGTCTCAATTTGCATATCATTTCGTTATTTATCTAATTTCAGCTTTTCAATTTACTGCCACACTCGAGATTTATTTCCCAATGCGAGTGTAATAAATTTCCCTTTGAAAGTCTTCAGATTTACGGCTGTAGATCGAAAGATAGACGAAGATGTCGAAACAAGAAATGTAATTAGTTCCCCCGCAGACCATAATCTGAACTCAATCTGCTTTAAGGTGATGCATTTACACATCTTTTGCAGACTTTATTAAAAGATTATATATAGTACAAGTATTTCGTATATAGTAGAGTGGATTAGAAGAGGTTCATGCATGCAGTTGATCGTTGATCGTCAATCCTTTCTGTCTGTCTAGTATGGTCCTTGGCCCAGTCGACGTCTGTTGACGTGCACAAGACGCTCATCGTCGCGACGAACGCTTTGAAGACCCTCCTCCTGGACACGCTTCTCGCTGTCCTGATCCTCATCCTGTTCCTGCACCTGCTGACCCACACGACGTCCTCCGGTCTGCACTTGACGCTCACGATTGCGACGCAGCATCTCCACAATCTCCTCGTCACTGAGCTCACCTAGACGATTGTCCCGACGAATGAATTGCACAATATCCTGCTCTGTCACGGGGTCGACATCTCCCACCCGGCGACCCTCTCCAATGCGACCGTAGCGACGAGGCACAACGTTCTCTTCCTGTTGGCCGCCAACACGACGAGTAACTGCGTTTTCGCCCAGTCGACGTCGGTTGATGTACACGAGGCGTTCGTCATCGCGACGCACACTTGGCAGGCTGTCGCTCAGTCGTTGAGCATCGTCAATGCGCTCTTGCACTCGCTCTCTTTGCTGCTGCTCCTCTCGTACTCGCTCTCTTTGCTGCTGCTCCTCTCGTACTCGCTCTCGCTGCTGCTGCTCCGTTCGTACTCGCTCTCTCTGCTGCTGCTCCACACGAACTCTCTCTCGCTGCTGCTCCTTCTGAACTCGCTCTCTCTCCTGCTGCTCTTGCACTCGCTGTGTTTCGATGAACTGTTCCCGGCGATTGTAGGCAAGTTGCCCCCCGTCCACTCGACGTCCCTCTCCAATGGAAACAATGCGACGAGGAATTATGTCAGCGCGAGATTGATCCAGACGGCGTCTGTTGATGTACACAAGACGATCATCGTCGCGACGCATAGTGGGCAGATCATCTTGTTCGCGTTCCTGCTGCAACCCTTGCTCCTGCTGACCCACACGACGTTGCTCGGCCAGTTGTTGACGCTGACGACGCAGAATCTCGACTATTTGCTCATCACTAAGCTCACCCAGCCGATTGTCCAGACGAATGAATCGCAGAATGTCCTGCTCTGTCACTGGATCCACATCGCCCACGCGGCGACCTTCTCCAATGCGACCAAAGCGACGGGGCACAACGTTCTCTTCCTGTCGGCGTCTATCGATGTACTCCCGCTGCTCATCACCGCGGTCTACTCCACCAAGAATGTCACGTCGTACCTCCTGTTCCTGGCCATAGATGCCTTCGTAGATACCTTGACGACGTGTCTGCTGCCTTTCCTGATCCTGACCCTCGCGACGCTCCTGGATCTGCTGTTGACGACGTCGTCCTACATGCAGAAGGCGACTGCTGTCCTGGCTCACCGTGGCCAGTTCAACAATGTTGCGGCTGATGGGAACTCGGTTGTAACGAAGTTCCTGCTCGTACTTGACCCGATCGTTTGCATCCTGCAGCTGCTCCTGTTGTTGCTCGTCCCGGTAGCCACGTTGCCTGTTCAGAATCTCCAGATTGCGTAGCTGCAGCTCCCGTATGGGAGTGAACAGTTCAAAGAGACCTCGACTGCCCCCTATAAGCTGATAGGGAATGCCGTTCTCCGATTGAGGAATGCGTCCTGCGCCAACTGCGCCCAGCGCACAGATCAAGAGGATCAGAAGTTTTCCCATCTTGGTGAGCTTACAAGATGAACAGAACAGAACAGAAGATGACTGCGATTTGATCTGGGAACACACGGGGCTTATATACCCAATTCGGCATCGGGATCAATCGAAAACACGTTTATCAGTTGCAATGTCCCCATATATTGTCTATAAAGGTCTTAGACCGACCTCACAGTTCAGCAGATTGTAGATACGACTGCTTATCGGGGAGGCTGCAAAGCTTCCTCGTTTGGGTCATTCCCCCTCGGACTAAAGTTGAATGATTGCAGGTACCCCCAGCCATAGAACATTCTTAGTTAAAGATACAGTTCTTGGATATAAAACTGTCTACATATGTATACTAGATATAACTCCCGATTTGGGCAGCAATTTGATCTGAGAGACTTGCTCATTAAAGTTTCCATTAATTTAATGGCCCGTAATTATCTCAGGCACCAAGGTAAGTGCCTTGATTGCAATTATCCATACTTACATAACGCTCTTAGCACCGCTCGATTACGTAATGCTCCATAAATAAATGCGTTACACAACTCCTGCCAACAGTGCCTGCCAGCACAGCTCGTCCAGGGAGTGGAAGAGTAAAAGTGAAGCGTAAAAGTAAGCAAAGTACATTGCACAAATAGAGAAGGAAACCATAACAACATTGGAACACAACTTGCTATTTAGTACTTGCTGGATTTATGTGCAAAACGCAGCTGCTCGTTTTGATTTATGGCCACAAATATTGACTTTGCGTATTTAAATATACGAAGAAGCTTTTTCATTAAAATCATAGAAATAGAAACTAAATAAATATTGCTTATGACAATAAGCCGATGTGCCTCGTACTTTGTTTACTTGTAGTTGGCCAAGGTTATAAATCAAATTGTCAAAATAAAAACAAGTAACGAAAAGTTACAGTCCAGCTTACCTGACAGTACGGTACCCTTCATCCAGTTTTAAATAACTTTTATAAACTAGGAATTCCCAACAGCAAATAAACTACAGACATAGTTTTATTGTGTTTTAAATAACTTCTATATTCCGCATTGTATACTTAACCAGAGTAATAATAGTTTAATCAGTAATTAATCGATTTAAAAGGGTGCTGGGCGTGGCACCAACAATTTGATGTATACTTAATCTGTGAATAGTGTACAGTTCATACAGACAAACAGAGAGAGAAACTTAAACTAACTCAACTTTATGTACTTGTAACAATTTCATGCATTTTCACAGAGACAGTATACCCTTTCTTGTAATAACAGTGGGCCAGATGGGACAGATGACGGACAGATACCCAGCATGCAGTTAAGGATGCTGGCATACTATTCATAGTTAATACACCCCGTGTAGACAGGGTATCGTAAAAGTATTTATTGGTGATTTGCGCTTATCGCACATGCGAATCAGCGAATCGCGCTGAGTTCTTAAACAAATATTGAATAGTGCCAAATAAACGACTTGGCTCCATTGGGCTCCTCCCAACAGATTGTCTCCAATCCGCCCCCTCTCGCATGCCCATCAGCTCGAGATTTCCTCCCTGAAACGACAACAAAACTGGCAGACAAATTGATTTTTGGTACCCCCAAGTTTATTTATTTAAAATTCTTATTTTTCCTCAACTCGCGTTGGCCGCGCTCTGACGTCAACGGACGTACGCGACTCTTCGTGCCCCGATTGGGGCGCGTGCCATGGGCTCGTGCGGCAAAGGGGGCACCGTGTGCCCTGCCCGAAAGGCAGAGATCGTTAGCATATATGTAGTATGGCTAGTACAGGGTACTCAACTGATCGACCGTCGCGTTGGTCACTTCATCAATTCGTTTTGCTTGCTTTGTTGACCTTGAACGAAAATCGAAAATTTGCCTTGACTTGGCATAAATAAGAAATTTTACAGAAACCAACGAAAATAATCGAGTAAAGGCTAAGTAAACAGCAGGCGTATTCGTGCAAAGGCATTCATTATTATTATTTTTATTATTATATCAATTTTAGTAATGAAAATATCATTCTGTTAATGCAAATGTGAATTCCAACAGATGCAGATCACTAGAGTCTGTAGCTTTCAAAGTAACAACAGAAATCTAACAAATAAAATCAAAACTCTATAATATTTTATTGAAGAGAGATAGGAAGAATCTATTTGGACTAATACTTATCAATATATATACATATTACTATCAATACAGTCAAATTTAAATTCCTCAACTCATTCTGATTTTTGATCCATCGGGCAGTGCTAAAATTGTGTTATTTTACCCATTGTACAACATCTTTACTCGCCTAGCAACAAGGGCCGCACAGGAAGAAGGCTGCCGCCGACAACACTTCGATCCCGACCAGTGCAACTGACGTGCATGTGGTCGAGGCGAATGTAAACAACAAATTGTATCTGAAAGATACACATAATCCTATTTTGCAATTACAAGAGTATGAGCTGGTGTGTGTGTGTGTGTGCATGTGTATCATATTGGAAATTCGCTTAGCTGCAAAGTGAAAACATGATGGACACCGCGTGGGGTCAGCCAACATATTCAGATACTCGACGCTGACAGCCCCCGCAGTGGGCAACGTCAGGTAATTATAATTTTGGCAAGGGCCCAGATACATTTATTATTACTTTGGATTTCCCCTTAACCACAAGTATCCCGTTGCGTTTGAAACATTTGTTAGCTGCACAGATACACAGATACAAAGATGAAGAGAATACGCTGAAAATTCGAAACAGGCCCCCCGTCAAGCGGGAAATTTGAAATATATTTTGATAACCCCAGAGGAAGGGGAGAAGAACTAAACAAAGTTAAGTATTTATTTTCAATGTCCTCTTCAATATAACTTCCCATAGGGATAGGAATAATGATCGAAAAAACTACTATATATGATTGTCCTCTCTCTATACGTGTAAAGTATAAATCATTGATGGGAATAAAATAAATAAACTTGTAATCCAACAGAGTTCACATCGTGAGCAATCACCCCTTACCCATCTATAGGGTATTTTGCCAGCAGCTCGGGCACTTCAGTAGATCTGGAAAATCTACAAGGAAATTTCCCACTCGACCCACTTAATGGGCAATCGGTCGTGCGACGTCAGTCGCATTGCCCATTAGATCATTTCATTTCGTCTTCTTTTTTTTTGTTGTTTTTGTGCTTTAATAACAGATTTCCGTCAAAACAAACAGCGGGCAAAACGTGTTAAGGCAGGAGAGAGAGAGATAGAGGGAGAGAGATAGATAGAGAGAGAGGCAGAGAGTGGGAAAAAGATTTAGCGAAACAACAAGAAAAGTGCGTCAGCAATGCAAATTTTGTTTTTCTGTTTCTGTTTTTCGATGCTCTACGCCTCTTTCTTCATCTTTCGTCTGCACCTCTCCTCTCATACCATATACTTTGTGCTTTTATTTAGCTATCTTTCTTTGTCTTCTTCTATTTTGAGGTGATTGTTTATTTCTCTTGCGACTGCAGAGGATCTTAACCTTTCGCACAGACGTCTCTAATGTTGTCGCTATGCGATCGCAGAGAATGAAGTCATATGGTAAATCTATCTTTTACTGTATTATCTGATTATATATAGTATCATAATCCACGTAAACTAAGCTCTCTTTATAATTATATTCTGTCTGATTAGTGCTTCTATTTAATTTAGCTAGTCTGAGTGCGTAATTAAATCAATGAATGATTCATTCCGCCGTCTCTGGCGAACTGAGTTCATTGCCAATGTCACGTAGACCCAAAGAATAGAATGATGAATGATTGTTTGACAGCTTAACTGCTTCGAACGACTATTGATAGAGTATTTACTGTTACCTTTTCCATATGTATATACTATAGATATAGATAAAGAGGCCGATTGAATTTTAAAAATATGAAACAAACTTTTAAGTGATTTGTATAAAATCTCCTACATAACGTATACGAACTGTGGCCTGTAAAAACTTGCTGTCTCCGCTTAGCAACACTGTTTGTTGGAGCAGTCACTCGATGACTACTTCGAGAACTTTGTACTGTTGCTGTCGCTATTCCTGACGTCAACAACAACATTATCAAACTATTTAATCGTAATCAAATCGCAGTGGCCCTGTGATAAGGGACTGCAAAATACCCAGTAATAAGTGGACCTAGAACAAGCGATGAGTATGCAGAAGAGTGTACATGCCGTATAAAACTGTTATTATGCAATCCAGATCTATTTGCATTGTTCCATTTTCAGCTGTACAGGCAGCATTCACTCTGATCTCCGCTTTTGTGCTATTTTATGCCCCACTGTGGCTGGCGAGAAAGTTTTCATTGTTCGTCGGCTTGAGTTTTTTATTTCGGATGCTAAGCGGCAACGCTGACGCAGACTGCGACTGCGACTGCGACTGCGACAGCGACAGAGACGTTGACTGAGACGGCAAAGCGGCGATCGGTGCTTCATCGCGTCTGCTGCTGCCACTGCCACTGCCGCTTGGCAACAGCGAACGTCACCGATCAGTTGTGGCTGCTTTTCGTTGACGCCAAGAAGGAAATGAATGTCAATTACTCACGCACAAATACAAATGCACGTATTACGTATGCATCTGTATCGCCTGCGTCTGTGTATACATATGTATTAGATACACACACACACACATGTATGTTTGTATGCGCATAAATTGGCTCTTGTCGACAGCCAAAGTCAGTTGGCAACTGGCGTTCCCCACTCGGCGCTCGATGCTCGCGGTCGATTGCAGCAATCACACTTCACATTGGCATATCGGTCGAATGAAAGAACGAGTATAGCAGCATATAGACGAGGCATTTGCATAGGCGCCACAAAGATTCGTTAACCTTTTCGACTGTCTGCTACATACGCCAGATACAGATACAGAAATAAAGTGATGCAGATACAGATACAGAAAGAGAAAGAGAGAGACATATAAAAACATATACAAATACAGATTGAGATACAGAAAGAGATATAGATACAGATAACAGATAGCAGATGACAGATAATAGATAATAGATAACATATAATATATAATAGACAATAAATAACTTGTAAAACAAAATACAAAAGCAAATAGATAGCCAGTAACCAATAACCGATTAAAGAAAATCGATAGAATATTACCGATAATCCAACAATAATAACATACATATATCCAAGAAGAAATAAACAATAACCGACTATCGATAGCCAACAAATACAACTACAGAAAAAAGTAATCAGTTTAAATCAAAGATATTCATACAATATACAATACATATTTATAAATGTCATTATCTGCCAAGATCGCCATGCGGACTATTATATTGTTAATGCTATTGACATAGGCACAATCTGTAAACATGTAACCTACAAACAATTCCTTTCTCGTATACAATTGAAATGCGAAAACAAGCAGAGTCTCCTAGGATGTACTATATGTTGATATACTACGAATGATGATCTTTCAATTTGTTTACTTACAACAGCCCAAAATGCTGACGCAAAAGACGACGCGTTGCCGCGAAAAACAACAAGATGTCTGGTATATACACATACAGATACTTATGTATGATATATATGAATACATATATTCGCACGATTCAAAATACGCGTCAGCGGCCCTGTCACATATTCGTCGTTAATTAGATCGACATATATATTTATGTGTGTAAATACGTCTATATGTAGATCTCGTTGATCACAGATGGCCTGCTGTCCTAATTGCATCGATCAATATGATTAAAGATATGCAAACAATGAAATAAAACTTATTTTTAAATAGCCAACAATCTTATCAAATTATGCAGGTAAATAAATGATAAATAATAATGATGGATTGCTTACAAATAAATAGAGCTTTGGGTGAGTAAACAAGAAGCCAAAGGGCACTCAAAAAATCGATGATCTCAGTAGGTTTAGTGGGCAGAGGCTCAGCTGTAGATCTGTCTTCTGCTCAAGCACACATATGGTTACAAATCTGAGAGATTGGCTTGAATTAAACATGCTTGTGCAGTACATCGTTCCTCCTATAAATATAATTATACACGCTGTCGTCGGTACCTGCCCCTACCTTGGGAGAGGGTCAACTGCCTTTGAGAGCGCCGCCGTTGACTCTGATTGGAATAAGCGAGCACGTGAGCTCGTGTCTGTCTGCCCGGTTAGCTTGCGTCACAGTTTATCCATCACCTTTATGCGTATGACGACACCGAAGGAACTGTGACGCCAGCAGAGGGTCTAACCTCCCACCCTACCTTACCTGCTGACGCCTAACTGGACCCTACGACATACACACGGTCCCATCGCCGTCTCGCCGTCTCGTGCGTGTCCGTGTCCGTGTCCGTGTCCATGTCATGTGGGCAACGTGTCTGTCGTCATATTTGCGGTTGGCATTTACCATACACCGTCGGGGGCTGTACGTGACTCTCGCTACGTGTCACAGTCAAAGGTTGCGTATTTGCTTAGCTGTAAATTCGTTTTTAATAAGCATTCAATTCTGGAATTCGCTTACAAATTTCACCTAAGCCATTTCATCAGCCTTTGCGCAGGTGTGCAGTGAATTTTCAGCTGCAGATATTCCTCGACTCTGTTAGGAGATTAGAAAACCTATGAAACCCTAACTCACTTTCAGTTTTCACGGCACAATCCAATTAAAAAGGAACTTCCCTTTGTAACTAAATTGATATTCCATAAGACTCCTAGGCTCTTTGCCGATTTCAACGCCGATTCTTTATCTATTTTATGCGTTCAACAGATGAGGCAGTTACACCAAATTGTCGAGCTCTTCGATCCATAAACTTAATGCTCAAACAGCATTTCTGAGTGCTCAAATCCGATGGCAATGGCCCGGCAAACAGCGCAGATGCATCAAGTGTAAAGCGCACAAAATTGCCACCATAAAATTGTTTAACTCTGAATCCGAAAACTTTCGCCCATATGCACACACACACACACGCACACACACATACATATACAGAGAGTCTGATAGACTGGCATATACCGAAACGCGTGCTGATAGGAGATGCCAGATAGTTGAAGTCATAAAATGGGAAATTATGATCATGGAGGCGGGCAGCGAAGTTACGCCCAAATCACACCTGTGATTGCCAGGCAGATACCCTATAAGTGCTGCTGACTATTAAATAAACTGTTAGTAAAGTAAACAGACTCACTTGATATTAGATTGATCAAGAATATATATCATTATATATGCAGTGAAGTGTGTGTAAGTCAGTAAAGCCCTTAGGTCTCCAAGTCACACACTACAAACGGGTGCGCCACAGCCAAAGATGCAGATACAGCTGTAGCTATAGATACAGATACATTTACAGATACAGATACAAATACAACTCTGCAGCTGCAGATGCGAGTCGAGGCTAGGCGAGGCGAGTTGGCTCGTAAAAAGCGCTCGCGTCTGACGTTTAAATTTATGACTAGTCGAGGCGAGAGTGGCGCTGATAGATGATAAAGCCTGCACCACTTATGTGCGTACTCTTTCACGCACACACACACACACACATACACATATATACATATACATATACATATCTGCCTGCCCTGTATAAGTAAGTATTTCACGGGTTATAGTCGCAGTCGTTAAGCCAAAGCATCCCAAACTTGCAAAGTGGCACGAGTCGAGCCTCTGTAGGGGGATGGGAGCAGGTAAGGGAGGGGGGGGTATCGGGATTGGTATTGGGCAATCGATGTGCCACATAACCTACATCCGGTGCAGTGGGGCGTGTAATGCAAAGCTGCAGCAGCCTCTGTTCACTCTGCCACCTTCAGCTAGACTGAGCCTCCTCCCTCTGCACACTCTCTACTCTCACTTGAGGTGACAAAAGGGCGCACGGGGGCAGGGGAAAGGGGTGCGTCAGAAGTTCATTTATGGCATTGTTATATGCAAAGTGTCGCAGTTCAGTTTCAATTCCAATTCCAAATGCAGTTTCAGTTTCACTCTGAATCTAAGTTACACTGGCATATTAACATTTTCGACTAGACACACTCAGCCATGTGTCTGTGTCTCTGCGTGTGTGTGTGTGTGTCGCATGGTTGGCTGCATGAAACGCACTACAGAGTGACAATGGGCCATGCTGCTGCTGGTGGCCAGGGAACCGTATCCGTATCCAAAGTTGCCACAATAGCGCCCAGTTTGGTGAAAAGTTGAGCGCATTTTCCAACCCGAAACAGACAAAAGGCCAGAGGAAAAGGCCAACATACAAACAAGCGCAGACAAGTACACACACACACACACCTATGTACCTTGTGTACATAATTTGCTCTATTGTTTCATATGCATCTCTCTCGTGCCATGCAGAACAGTTGCCCGTCGAGAGGAAGCGCCAGACAATGCCCACAGTTGCCAGCAATTAGTTTGGAACAGCAGCTTTACATTGGCGAAAGTTTCCATTTAAGATCGAAATTCAACAGAAAAGTTTATAGATAAGTGACCCACATATGATTTACCCACTGCAGAACTCTAATCTCTGATGGCTCTCTTCTTAAACCAGCTCTCCATGAACTCTTTCCCTCCTCTGTGCCCAAAAAACCTTCTGCTTTTATGCCTCATTAACAAAAGTTTATTGTGATTGGTACAGCACACTCTTCTTACAAGTTTCTCTCTCTCTCTCTTTTCTCTCTCTCTTTGTCTCTGTCTTTCTTTCCCTTCCTTCCAGTTCTGCCTGGTCACTTGATTAGCCACCACACACAATTGCACAATCGAATCTGTTGCTGATCACAGATGCATAATATAAAGTTTACGATTAGTTTTAATGGGTGTCCATTTCAGTGCCATATCTCCCAATTTACGAATAGCCCATAAAAAGCTTCTCTAGTACCCCAGCCTCAGGCTGAACCTTCCTCATTTTCCCACCTCCCCCACTGGTTACATAAGTGCTGAGCTCTCTCGCTGCTGATTAAACCACAACATCAAACATGACAGAGAGACAGACAGGTAGACAGAGAAGGGGAGAGTGAGTAAGAGAGAGACAGGCGTAATCTGACACGCCTGCGAGAGAGAGGAAGAGAGAGAGAGAGCGAAGAATGAGGCAGAAGCCCCACAAAGACGCCCGCAGTAGCAGCCCAGTGACGTCTTTAACTGTCTCCACGCAGGTGGTAAATGTGCTAGGGCAGCAGACAATGAGGGAGGGAGCAGGCAGAGACAGCGGGGGAAGTGGGACAGGGGGCAGGGCCATAGCACCGCATGATACAGGCAATTAAACAATTGCAAACCAATTGATACACACGCTCATTAATTAAATTAAATGATGGAGAAACAAACTAAGCACTGAGAGAAACGCAACCAACAGAAGAACGTGAGCAAGACAGAAAGAGAGGTGTGGTGTGGGGAGTGGGGAGGGGCAGCTGAAAGTGGGGCCCCACCACAACAACAATCAATCATGCCAATTAGTTATAATGGCCCCTCGCACAGTAGCAGTCCAGATGCATCTCAGTCTCTCTGGCGGGCGAGGAAGCTGCGCGCAGAACTGCAGCAGTTACGACCAGAACCGGCTGGGAAAGTGAGTGCACTGCAAGAAAAAGTATAGCACGAGTATAGTGTGGTAAGCTAGTAGGCCACAGCAAGTAGTTGACTCTACTCTAGAGCTTCCCCTGACTGTCGTTTTGCGCAGTGTAGCCTCTCAACCTCAACTAGGTCTGGCCAAGACCAAGGCTGAGACAAGTCAGGCACTGAGGCTGGGGCTGGTAATGAGCACAGCGCCGTTGGCTGGTCATTAACTTTAACGCCTTGGCCCCCAACCAGGCTGCAAATCTGGCATCAGATGCAGCCTCTTCTCCCCCCCCTCTCCCCTATCCATTGCTTGTGTTTGAGCCTTTTATGTTTGCCATAAAATTTGCTCAAATAGTCCAGCAGCGAACTGAATGCTGCAGCTGATGACATGTAATCAGCTCCACCTCTCTCTCTCTTCCTCTCTCTCCCTCCTTCTGCCTCTCATTCTGCCCCACCCCCTGTGCCACAACAATCAAGACACTCAACGGGGCACATTAAGCGTCGGCAATTAAATGCAATTCGTAATTCAGACCCCATTTAGACCCACTGAGTGCACTCGGCGTGAGTCACGGCACGACATACAGGAAGACGTTCACCTCTTGGCAATCTGCTACAATCTGAATCTGCTACAGCCTCCAAGTCCCAATCTGCATCTGCATCAGCATCAGTCCCAGCATCTTCTGCATCTCTCTGTGTGTAGCCGAATGGAGGCTAAGCCCGAAGTGGGCAAGGTGCCAAACAAGATTGTCGCAAGTGCTGATAATCCCGAAAATATACAAATTAATACCCCATAATATATTATAGTACATGCTATATGGAGTGGTCTACTTAATGGTATACCAAGAAAAGACTGACTAAAGACGGTCTGGTCTATATATTCCTGAATGGCATCATGCGTCGATA
Source organism: Zaprionus camerounensis (assembly GCA_018904165.1). Lineage (NCBI taxonomy): Eukaryota > Metazoa > Arthropoda > Insecta > Diptera > Drosophilidae > Zaprionus > Zaprionus camerounensis. Next base: position 12,870,839 of record JAEIFS010000479.1, on the reverse strand, counting down.
CAATTTCGTTCAACTAAGTGAGAATGAATTGAAAGGAATCACTTAGGTCTGCCTATGCCGTACCCACATTAAATAGAGCTCTGTTAGCAACTATACAATTGCAGCAACCCCTTATTCTTTTGCTATACATTGTTTTTAAATTCACAGAACTGTTTAGGAATCAAAAGTATACAATTAATATTGTTCAAATACAATTTACTGTATTTGTGAAGGTGCAGCGATGGTAGTATAGACTACAACCTCCTTCATGGTGTTTTTCAAGTCGTAAAAGGTGTGTCACACCGATCTAATCCAAGTTAATCATTTCCTTTATAGAGTCTCAGTTAACCTCAATGAACGATAAGCGACGAAACACGAAGTAGAAAGTTCAATGAAGTTTAAAAGAAAACAGCAACTGGTTGCTAGAATTGCATTTGATAATGATGTTCTATGGGGATCGACAACCTCTTATCGAGCACTACTCAGCCAGTTGACCAAATTTCATCGTTCTATCATCGTTATCAACGCCTCGGTTTTTTGGCAAAGAGTGCGAATGCGTGCATTGAACTCTGAGTCCCAGAGTGAATACTCTTTATTCAGTACTTAGTACTCAGTATGCGGTATGCAGTGTGCGGTATTCTGAGTGCTTTATTCAGTATTAAGTATTGCCAAATTGGGTGCAATGCACCCGATGATTTGACGGTAGAGTCATGATAACTTATACTGCCGATCGTGGCACGCTAAGTAAATAGCACGAGACAGAGAGTTTGGGCATTTTCACGGCCTTGATTCGGAGAGTTCAAACGGGTTTGATTCAATATTTCGACAGCTGGACGGATCTTAATTGGAATTTAATAACTTGACAACACAAGTTTGAGCCAGATGCAATTGCCGAGGTAGCTGAACCCGTCTAGTTAAACATGAAGCCATGATCAATTTGCTGATCTAATCAGATCTAGCAGTTCATAGGACCTTTGCAATTCGACACCTTTTATTTAAATGATCAGTATATGAGAATTTAGTATAGTGCATTCACTTTACATATTTTATGAGTCTTTAATGCTAATTGTGCATAATCAAAGACTTAGTTTTACTTGGCAAATCAAGCCCTATGCACTGTCTTTACAGGGTAGCCTTGTGCATCAATCATAATAAATAGAAGGTATATTGACTGAAATAACAGCATTTGAGAATAAATCTAAATGTTATAAATGTTTATTATGGATGGCTTCTTTAAAAATGTTACATTCTTTACAGGGTATTCGTGTCAGTTCACCTTACAGGGTATCTTCATATTCAGCAACTATAACAGAGGCTTTTCAGCCTCTTTTCCGCCAATTTCCCAGCCTGGTAGCCTGCTAAGTAATCACTTTGATCGTTTGCTGACTCGTTTCTTTACCGTACCGTGCCATCGCCCCCGCCCCCTTGCCCGCCCCTTTCTATTCTCTTATTTTTAGTGGGTTTACTCACCGTTTTTGTTGTTGTTGTTGTTGTCGTTGTTGTCGTTAGTCTATTGTCGATTGTCGGCCGACGATATGTTGCCAAGCGAAACTTTCCTATTTTTTGTTGTTATTATTGTTGTTTTGTTGTTTCTGTTTTGTTGTTGTTGTTGTTGTATTATTATTTCTCCTATTATTATTTTGCTTTTCTTGTGTGTCTTTTTTTGTTGTTGTTGTTGTTTCCATCGCCTCAGCTGACGCGACGTTGAGCTCGCTGGCTGGGCCCGCTCGGCGACTTGTAGCTGCTGTCGCCGCCTCTGCCTCCTCCTCTGCCTCCCTCTCTGTCTTCCCTCTGCCACCCCCTCTGTCTTGCCTCTGCCACTGCCTTTGCTGTTGCCTCGTAATCAACGCTAACGATCGCTTGCCATTGCCAGCGTGCGCTACGCCTGCGAGACGGGCGTGGCATATCGACAGCTCTGTCATGTTTGACCATCAACAAAGCTGTACTTTAAATCAATTTAGATAAATCGATTACCGATTTCGATGGCTGCCCAGTTACACATATACTTTACATATAGAACAATTTGACTGAGAGAACAGTCAGTCAATATTACGAATAGAACTTCTTCAGAATCAACTCTTACTAACAACTATTAAAATATATCTTCTGATACAATTGGTTGTTTATTTTTGGTATTCCTAACCTACTAATTTACTTATTGTTATTTTGTGTAGTTGTTTATTCTGGGATAAGTTATAACAAGTCTGATTTTGTTGTTTGTTCTTCTTGTAGTTTATATTTGTTTGTTTAATATACAAGTATTTCACATTTATTTATGTTAATGTTATTAATTTCTCAACCTTTATTTACCTTATATTGTGTACTTATATATTATATCATATTTAACATTATTATATTATTAGATTTCAAATTTGTATATAGATATAAGTAAAGTATTCCGAATTCGTCAAAGCCGCATGTAAACTTGGCGATCATCGTCGCTGTTCCCTGTTTCACTTTAACAAAGTTGTGCAGCTTTTCGTTGTTTGCAGCGTTGTCATTGTCGTTGTTGCCGTGTTGATGTTGCTGTTGCTGCTGTTGTTGTTGTTGGCCAACTACAAGCAACAGCTGATGTCTGTCGGCAGATAATGATGAATAACTGCGCTGGCTTGTGGCGCGGGGGAGGGCGACAGAGCAGCGCAGTAACAGTAGCAAATAGGCGAAATCCAAAAGTAAGTTGAACCGAGCCCAGAGCTAAGTGCAGCCAACTCGGCTAACTGGAACAGCGAGCAGCAACAAGGCCTGGTTGCCACTGTGCACAGTTCCACTGTCCACTGTCCACTGTCCACGTGTCCGTTGGCGATTCCGAATCCGAATCCGTATCTGAAGCGCCTAGTTGCATTTGACACCCAACCCATAATTCACGACTGAGTAGAGCTGGGGGAGGCGGAGTGAGGGCGATAATTTGGTCACGAAACGAGTTTCTCGAGCCAGTTTGAGAGGGACAGATAGAGAGAGGAAGGGAGGGACAGAGGAAGATGTACCAAATTGAACATTAATCGATGAGTCATTTGACAGACCCGAAAGTGTTTTTCGAGCTTTATCAGGCAGGAGATCAGTCTTTGTTTGCCGTGCCCCCGATTCAAATGCCTCGAAGAGAACCTTCTTAAGTTGTTGTCGCATTATCCTCTTTCTCCACATACGTTCTACCCCTTATCTATTTTATAAGTACAAGTATATTGGTCAGAGTATTATGAATTAGTTTGGCTATGCAGAGGGTGTTCACTAAACAAGAATATAGAGAGTAGAATGTGTCGACTTGCTTACAGGAAATACCAAACAAAGCAAACCTAAACCTAATATATTGTTGAAATATCATTACCCTCAAAATGGCTCCAGACGTCTTGAATAGAAACTTGTATTGAGTTATACTCGTATGAATACTACCTGTAATTATATTAACCATAATTCTAAATGTCTCCTAAAATTAGAAATCCCGTAGTCTTCTCTAAATAGAGTTTAGTCAAACCATTCCGAGTTAATACTTACTTTAATTATTACACATCCCGAAAATCTCTCTACAAAATACCATAGAAGTCTCCACATGCCCCCTTTCCCTACAGTTTCCATTCCACTTCGGTTTTGTTATTGTTTTCTTTTGAGATTTGCATTGGACCCGCAAACCGATTAACTACGGAACGTGATGAAATCAAGCATTTTAATTAGTTCATCACGTGGCACGGATTGGCAGATGGCAAGAAAGAAGGGAATAGACAATGACAAGGGGTAACTGACAGCACAACCTAGGCAGAAAGTCTGCCTCTAAGAAGTTCAATTGTTATTATAATTATTTATAGAAAGTTCCAGATTAAGTTCGCAGTGTACGCTTATCAATCGAGTTCCGAAACCCGCACAGATTAGTCACGTTTCGCATTTATTTATATGCTCCGATTGGGCCTTGGCAACCATCGCTTGTGCTCCTCCACAGATGAGTCAACGCAACAATATTTTGTCCATGTTTCCTCAGCGAGGCAACTGCATAAATTAGATCGAAGTAACCAAAAGTAAGAGTGCGCTGGGTAAATACCTATAGCAAGCATATATGGATGGGTCAACTGTGGCCTTCGTTAGTAACGTGGGGCAAAGTGTGCACGACTGGTGAATACCCTGCACCTCACTTGCTTAGTTATCTGTCTAGATCTACATCAAGATATTCTTCTGCGTATACCTCTCCCTTGCCTTGCTTACAGGGTATCGAACTTCGCGTGACGACCGACAATCTTTGCTTGGCAAGCTAACGAATTGTTTAAGGTCGGACTTGCACTCGTAACTGTGAAACTGTTGCCAGGCCCGCTCTGGGTACCTCTAAGCGCAGCTACCGCTAGGGCAGCTACGGTACGGGGCGGCACCGAACGGGGCGGGGCTGCACTGTTGCCAGCTTGTCTGCGGCTACCAATCGATTTTGCTGTGTTCTCCATGCACGACGCGAGCTAACTAGCCGAGCAAACTGTCTGTCTCTCTCTCTCCCGTCTATCCGTCCGTCACTCTGTCTCTCTCTCCGTCTGTGTGTCCGTCTGTTTGTCTGTCAGTTGGCCACTTAGAACTAGAGACGGTGACTAACAGTACTTTGTTACCAACCGACTGTTGTTGTACTGCCTCTAAATGTAGGTAATTATCTGTTGAGCCTTCAACATTCGTCGCTCGCGTGCTGTTGCCACCTCACCTTCCCCAACCCCCTCTCTCTCTCTGCCACCGCTCTGTTGGCCGTTAGTCGCTCGAAGCTTCAAGCTAGGCAACCGGTCGATGAGTAATCATCAATCATGCGCTATCATTAAATGTGCTTCGTCTTGCAATCGCGAGGAGAGCGCGGGTACACACGATCTAAATCGCATTTGATCTGCCAGCGCTGTGCAGTGAGCGTGCAGAGAACGACTAGCAGATACCCTTTGCTCTTGAAATTAACAAAGAAACAATAAATACGTTTCGCAAAGAGCTTTAAAGATACCTACATTACGTATACGCACTGCAGTCCGCCTTTACTAGCTTCTTCTTCTCCTAACCACAATCAATATGTAGTTTCACCAGTGACATTTCTATCGCCATCTGCCTATTGCTGCCAGGTACAAGTCTGTATATATTCTGTAAGCACCATTCCACCATTCACCGTTGCCTGTACCCTGTTGTCTCTCTGCACCCCCCCGGGAGTCCACAAACACAGCTCAACCCAACGCAAACCCAACTACAAGCGAACCCAGGCCGCATCGACCTGATATAACACAAAATCACACGCTGCCGTCAGTTTGTCTGGCGCGATTTTTGCTTAGTAGCTACCTCCGCCGCTACCTCCTCTGCTGGTACCTCTGCTGCCTTTGCTGCTGTCGCTGCTGGCCGTGTAATTGCAGGCAAAAAATATAAATAAAAAGGTGGCACAAATGTCGTTCCCTGTCCCTACTACACACACTCGCACACACACCCGTAATTGCACTCTCCTCCCTCACCTGCCCTGCCCTCCCCCACGCTACCTCTTTGCCAACTTGCTAGAGCTCGAGCTCTTGGCACCGACGGCACCTAATGCAATGAGCTGCTGTTGTTGCTGCTGTTGTTGCTGTTGCTGTTGTTGCTGTTGTTGTTGCTGTTGTTGCTGCTTACGTAAGCGCCAAAGGCGGTAAAATGAAATGAAATTGTTGTAATGGGCGATTTTCATTGCGGCATTACACGCCAAAAACGCTTGCATAGTCACTCGAGCTAGAGATGGCCAATTGGTCAAGTGGTTAGAGGTTATCGATAACCGATAGTGAACTTAGGAACAAGGTACTATAACTATATAGTTTAAAATCAAACGAACTGAGGCTGTTTTGATTGTGACACTGCTAGAGATGGCCAACTATCAAGTGGTACAATTTATCGATAACAGATAACGAACTGAGGATCTAGGAAACATATAAAGTTGACGACTAATTGCGCTAAAGAGGGTCTCCAACGTACGCCAACGATATCTAGAGATGGACAATTATCAAGTAGCTAAATATATCGATTTATAACAGTAACAGACTGTTCTCAGTGGGGTCTGCTCTCAAATTATCGATAACAAATAGCAATGTGGGTGCTAGCAAGTACCCAAAGTTATTGACTCCCATCGTGACACGTGCAACGACTGATTCACGCTACCTTCTCGAAGACGCGGCACGTCACGCGGCATTCGCATGAATGTATTGTGCACACTCGTTTGCCCATCTGCCCCTCCCTCCCCCTTGCCCCGCCACGCACTCCCGCAGGCCTCACCCAGTCCGCGTGTTATGTGTGTATTTGTTCTATAATTACAGCCTATTTGCGCTCTATTCTCGGTACACATGAAATTTTAATGGACCTCTGGCTTGGCCAAAGCCCCGAGGCCCTGAACCAAACTGAACCGTACCAGAAACCAAAAAGGGCCTCACTGGACACTTCCAGCGAAATGCTCAACTCGTCGGGTGGTCTCGCTTTGGGATCTCCGATCTGCGATTTGGTCATTGGGATCAGGCATTATGCGTTTGACACAAAGCTCAAAGCGCCCGAAACTCGGGTCGGGTCTGACACTTACATGGCCATTTTATATGAAGATTCATAGCGGGTTTTCTATATACATCTTCTCTCTGCTTTGACGTTTTTTTGCTGTTGTTTTTTTCTCGTTTTCCGCAACGCTTTCTTCGTACTTTCCATTCAAGATCTTCATGTGTGGTCGCCTAATGGGCTAATGGGCTTCGTAGCGGGGCGGGCCGGGTCGGGTCGATGCAGTCTATCTATCCATTGCGGTCTTGCGACGACATGAGCCGCAACTAATGGGCAAAAGAACAAACTGAGCAAGAACCGCAAGCTCTACGTCGAGGAGGAAGAGAACAACCTCGATAGCACTTCTGCGATGTGGCCGAGCTTCAAGCTCCAATTTTAGATTCCAAAACGGTTTCACTTTGTAGACTTGATTTATTCCTAGAAATATATTAATTTTAATAGCATTGCAATTGATCTTATAAGTTATATATATTCTTGATCAGTATATAGTATCTTCTTTATCCTATATATAAAATAACATACATACAAGTCTATTATAATACTTACAAATCACATTACTATAATTATTATCTAGGGTAGCACTTCATTGGCATATTTTCTTTAGCAAGAACTTTGATTCGACAAAAAGTTTTACTTTAATGTATGCGCAAAATATGACCAAGTATTTGTATATGTTAAGTTAAGGTAGAATTAACCGTGTTTTGTATTCATATTCACAATCTTATTCACGTTCTCGCTCGCAATCGCATTCGTGTTTTTCGCTTCTTATTTTGCCATAACAATCGCATTTTATTCAGCAATTAGCTCAGGTAGTCGCAAGGTAGCGAGGCTTTGTGCACATTTTGATCGTAGTTAAGATTGTATCCAGGTATTAACCGCAGTTAATACGAGTGGGTAAGTATGTCGTGACATGGCCAATGCGGAAAATAATATCTAACTAATTATTTAACCTGTATTGTTATTTTTTCCCCCTCATTTGCCTTTGTTTCCCCAATAGGTTTCGTTTAACAACTGATCGGCCATAATTCTCTTTAACTCTACACTAGAGTCTAACCCTATCTAGATCATATACTGGGTTCATTACAGAGTGACCTTTGAACTGCCTATTTTGGATAAATTATCAAGTGTCATCCGTATAAAATATATTCAGATCGTCAAGATATATAAATATATATATAATATATAAATCTTTTTCCAGTATCATCATTTTCAGTAGTACATATTTAGAATTGGTTTATTAAATTGTGACAACGTTCAACTGTTGCTTTCTTTACTCGGTTATAGCGTGAACCTATATTCAATGTATTGAACGGTCCCCTCTTACCTATTCCCCATCCCCCACCCCTCATGTATTGGCTTCTATTCAAATACAAATTCGCACTGATGAACGAGCTAAAATGTTGTTGGCATGCGGCATAGAGAATCGATTGGGGTACCGAGAATGTGAAATAAGAACAACAACAACAACAGGCGAATAGGGGCGAAAGTGCAATGGAGAGAGGCAATAGAAAATAGGTAAACTGATGCAATTCGAAATGAAAGTTGCCAAATCGAGTGCATAACGTGCGTCAGGTCGGAAAATTAGAAAATGTTCGAAAGAAAAGGTAAAACCGAAATGATTTCCTCTTTTTTATATAAATCATTGATTCATTCACTTTTTACAGAGTATCTTCTTGGCTGCCTTGACTAATTTCGATGCCAATGCTACTAAGAAGTATATGAATGTACGTGTAAAATTGTCTTTTCTATAGAAACTATATTATGGATTAATCTGATTTTGATTTATACTAAACAGGAAATGTATGTTATGAAATGAATGAAAATACAAATAATAATACACGTAATAATACAATACATACATATGCCATATGTAATATACATATGTACATATCTCTATCTATGTTCATATTTTTGTGTCCATTGGTGTATCTGCAATGTCAGCTGACAAACACGAGTGCCCCCAGCCAAAAGATCAAAAGATATCGCTGCAGTCAGGCGCATCCCCAACGCCTTGTACACTTATTTTCTGCCTCCCTTTCCCTTTCTATCCTTTTCATATGCTTTCTCCATCTCTGTCTCCTTGTTTCTTTGACGTGTGTTTATTATTTATATTTTGGTTGCTGACTTCCGAGATATTTCCTTTCAATTGGAAAATATCTCGAGGAAACTGAAGATAAATATTAAATTTTAATTTTATATATAAATATTTGTAAATCAAGTTGAGCACTTACTATATGGCAGAAGGGGGCATTTTAATATGTCAACAACCTCAACTAAATTTCCACTTGAAGCGTGATTCCGCCCATGGTGCGTATCTAGCAGGAACGAAGCGCTTTCTAAATTGACCGATAGCTAAATAAAATTGACCTACACAACACACGCACACACGCTGTATCTGATGTTAGACATACCCACACACACACACATACTAGTATGTACATATGTTTTTATAAGGTGCAATTGAAAATTTCTCGCTTTATGAGTTTCGTTGACTTCGCAACAATTGCAAATTTCACATGATTTTGCAGGCGCTCTCTGCCTCTCTCTCTCTCCCTCTCTCACGTTCACGATCTCCACTTGTGTGCGTGCCCAAGTGTATGTGCTTGTGTGTGGGTTAATTTAGTACGCACACACTGACGCGCGTATGCAAATTGCAGTGGGGCAGGTCGCAAATAGCGAAACGGCAACGACTTTTTTGCTCAATTGTTCAAGAGCGCGACTCTAGCTGGAAACGGCTAAGCAGAGTCAAACTAGCTATAGCTACAGCTAAATGGCTACCGGTCGTTGCGCTAAACAAGCCAACTGGGAGTGTGTGTGTATGTACTGTGTGTATGCATACCGTGTATGTATGTACTGTGTATATGATTGCAAGTGTATATACATACATACACACATACATAAGTATGTGCATGTACAGATGTACATGTGTGTAATGTGTATTTATATATGACTAATAAAAGGCAAACTATAAAAATAATTTTGTACCCACTGTACATAAACACTGCATGCATAAACATGTGCATATCTATCATACATATGTACATACATACATATGTATGTACATATGTATGTGCGTGTGTGTTCATACATGCACATCTATTTATACTGTCATACATTGTTACCCCTGCCCCATGCCGACAGCTTCTCCCACTATTTGTGCATCTACAAAATGCACTATTTATTGTTTGTCGTAAACAAATGCGCTTTTTATATGTTGTAGTTGTTGTTGTTCTTTTCGCTGTTGGTTTCAGCGCTGCCCTGTTTGTGCGCAGGCATATACATACATACATTAATACACATCTATATAGTATGTACATGTAAATAAATACATATGTATGTATGTATGTACACCCCACACTACCTCAACCCGTTTATTTGTTTGCCGTTCTCTCGCGCTCTCTCGGTGTCCCTCGCTGCCAACTGAGCGCCGCTCTCACCGGCGATCGCAGCTGAGCGCTCAGCTGACGCTGAGTAGTTCGCTCTGCCCGCTTTATACATATTTACACTCAAATGCTCTTTGACTTGCGGCGCTTCTCTTTGCAAGTTTTTCTCTTCGATCGATGCACTCAAACACTCTTTGCATAGTTCTCTTAACAATACAAAACTAACTCAACTACATGAGTTCACCCTTTACGTAAAGAGTTCTCCTCTCTTTCTTTCTTTCACACACTTTGAGTGTCAGCTGATTTGGTCGCTGATTTGAGTTTTGTCTTGATTGCTGCCGACGTCGCAGTCACTGCGGTACCTTCTGCAGATTCACAAACACATACACAATATTTATACTTATGTTCTTGGTTCTTTGGGTTTCGTTTTTTGATCCCTTTTTTATATAAGTTTCTTTTAAGATTTAATAACATCACAAACGTAAACAAACATGCAGCGTTGCCACATTTTGAAAACTACCAGAAAACTATGCCAATAAGCACAGCGAAGTAAACCTATCGATGGCACTATCGATAACAAAGGCGTTAACCAAGAGTATTGATTGCGTGCAAATAACTATGCATACAAATTAAAATACTTCCAACAAGTAGTTTTTAAATATATACAATATATACTATATACACTACATATTATAAGCAACTACAGAAATATATCTCACAACCCCGGTAGCAATCACCTTCTTCTTATTGGCACTTTTACGATAGTTTTATTTTTTGCAGCTTTAGTCAGTTGGGAAATAAATGCCTCGAGGAGGAGTCGAGTCGTAAAATAAATCTTCAATTGCCACTTGACGCCCGCAGCAGAAACTTCTGGGGCTGGAAGCTTCTTGGTCTGCTGCAATTTTCGGCGCAACGATCTTGTTTTGTTTTCTGTTTTACGACTCTCGAGTGCTGCCAGCGGCATTTTAAATTATGATTATGGCTCTGAAGTGTACCCCAAGTGGAGTCTGGTCGAGGAGATCGTATCGGATCGGGTCACATGGAAATGTGCCTTCAAGTAGTCGAGAGCAATAAAATGTGCTCCGATCTTCCGATTTGCGTTTTGCTCTCTAATCTAAATGGGCTGCATTTTCGTAATTAACGCCATCAAATAATTTGCCCCATTCAGAGAGACGAGTGAACGATCGTAAACTATTAAATAAATGGCGTCGTTTGTTGGGGCTTTTCGGATTCGAATCGAGTCTACCCTACATGAAAATTGCCTTAATGGGAAGCCTCATCTCATTTGCAAACGACGCAGACTGTAATTGCACAATGGATCGAGAGTGGGACGAAAGGAGGCCACACTTGGGTAACTTCTGGGGCACTACTTATCGGAGAACCCTAACTCACTTAGCAATCGAGAGTGCCTTTGATTTATGACCATATTTTGTCTAGTGAGAATGAGTCAACTGCACCTGTCATGGGGCTTTCGGATAAACCCAGTAGACTTGCATAGATTTTTTTAGGCACACCTCCCCTTCTCACGCCCCCCGTCGGGTGTAAGTTTGGATTAGAAATAAACAAAACAGGGCTCGGCTTATCGCAATGTGTGTCAACGTGACCCGCGTTCGACCCTCGGCGGTGGCGGCGTTGCTTCGGAACGGAGATACGTTTATGTGCCGGAAGCATCTCAGTCTGTTTTCGCCTCCGACTCGTCTAGACTCGGCTAAGTTTTCGTTTCAGTCGTTCCAGCGGGCTCAGCCAGTCATGCACGCGATAGACACGGGAATATGGAGCGCGCGTCCTCAGTCGAATATTCCCGTAGTGCCGCCTATTGAGCCGTGCTTTAAGTTTACGCCAGATCAGATGCAGGTGGGTCTGGAGGATCCAAACATTGCGCAGCTGATCACCAACAAGACTGCACGTAAAGAGTTCTTCTATGGGATTGAGGTGACGGCACACACAAAGCGGAAGACAACCTGCGTGGACTTCAATCAGTTCCTTCCCATGATGCCCCTGTTCATCAGCGTTGTGTGGATATCGGTCTACTCGGAGGTAGTTGCCAACTCGACCACCTCATCCATGGATGAGGTAGCCAACATTAGGTTCTCGTCGCTGCTGAAGTCGCGCATACCCGCTATGCCTCACCTTGTGCTCTATCGGTTGAGCAGGCAGCATCTGGACGCCTTCTTTGACCTGAACCTCAGCAATGTTTTGGTCATTCGAGGCGATAAGTTCCACGATGAACAAGCCTATCGCTATGCCTACCAGGCTGTCGAACATGCCCGGCGTCAGCGCGGTGGTGAGTATCCATGAAAGTGTATCTGAGCATCCTTTATTTATCTGTCCTCCATCTATTTATAGATAATATATCCATTGCTGTTGCTGGTTACCCCGAAGGCTATACGAACCTCAATAACGGCACCCAAGACATGAACGAAGTTACGCAGTACCTCAAAAAGAAGGTAATTTAAGTAACAACTTAATTTCAAGCCAACTCGCCTATAGGCTATGCACATATGGAGCTATCTATAAATAACTTGCTTATTGCTCAAAATTTTAAATTTGTAGAGATTCCTTCAGGAATCCATTCTAATAATTGTATGATTGTGATTCTATTACAATTCGATATAGGTTTTTATGATCGGTATGCCTTATATTTCAACATACCCTTTTTCCATTCAGTTTAGAGCTAAGTCATCGGTTTCCGATCCCATTCTTATCAGGTCTGGCGTCTAACAATATATATAAGAATGACCCTCTTATCTCCCCAGCTCGCTTAAGATTAAAATCTTAGCGACAGCACTTGCAAAACTATTAGAGTGAAAACTATTCATCAACACAAGCTCATTATTATTATTATTGATTCTTTTCAGATTGATGTTGGTGCGAACTTTATTTTGACTCAGATTTGCTTCTCTGCCGATAATATTCTTAAATTCCTTAGAAATACACGTAATGCAGGCATTGAGGCACCAATTGTACTGGGTATAACGGTGCCGCATAGCTATGAAAAGTACCTAGCTAATGAGAGAGTTTCGAGAGTTAGCTTGCCTGCTGAGTTCCGCGGCGAGTTGGAGAAGATTAAGCACGATGACGCAAAGACGGAGGCGTTCTTTGTCCATTTGGTGGTGGACATCATCCAGAAGGTTCTCAGCTCCGATCTGGGAGTGTATGGGGTGCAGTTCTATACGATGAATCAATTCCCGCCCGTTATCAAAGCACTTTGCGAGCTCCGTCGACTGGGCTTCCTGAAAAAGCCGACACCGGGCCCTTGTGATGCAGCCTAGCCCAAATCCCTATAAATTCCACAGTTCAAAAATACTTGTTTTCAAATCTTTAGTGGAGTGACTCTAGTTTTCTATAAATTGATATACCTACATAAAAAAATTGAAATTAAATAAAAAAAAAAGGTTTCTTTGAATTATCGATAGTGCTTTGTCACACAATCACAACACATTAATGGTCTGTACTCAGTTCGATAAAATGTGAACACCAACTATGTGCGAGAAAGGGAGGCAATTATTAGAGTTTATTATCGATATTCATCTGGGCAGCAAAAATACTGATAATGAAGTTATCGATGTTTTCACAGCTGATAGCTATCGCATGTTTACTGTGCCAAAAATAAGGAGGACACACTGATCAAACCAAGCGCCAATAAGGCAATTTCCGAAGCAAGACTCGCATTCCAATAAAAAATTTTGGCATGGAAGATCAGGATGCATTGGGGGATCAGGATCCATTGATAGACAACGATGCCATTTCTCCCGACGTCTATATGAGATTTCTTCAGGAGCATGAGGAGATTATGCGGGATGAGGTTACTATGTTGGGCTTCAAGGCGGCCATCGAGGCGAATTCAGAACTGTTCCAAGGCGCCACAGTGCTGGAGCTGGGCTGCGGCAGTGGCGTCTTATCAATGTGGGCAGCCCAGCAGGGCGCAGCCAATGTGATAGCCCTGGAGGCAAGTCCCGTTAGCCAGATTGCACGAAAGCTGGTCAGGGAGAACCGATTGGAGAATGTGATAAAGGTGCTGCAGTGCCCAGTAGAGCAGCTGGAACTGCTACTGCCTGAGCTCGCAGTGGATATCATCATCTCCAAGTGGATGGGGTGAGTAGCTGGCAATGTTGTGGGATTACAATAACAGGGATTCCCCTTACAGGGCCTGCCTTATGTTCAACTCTGTGCTGGAGGACGTGCTCTACGCCCGTGATAGGTGGCTCAAGCCAGGCGGCAGCATCTTCCCGTGCAGTGCCAATCTATATATGGTCGTGGCCGAGCAGCCCCGCAATCCTTTTGAGGAGAAACCCACGGATGTGCGATTCTGGAGACGCTACAATGGTCTCAATCTGTCGCGTGCCTGGCGGCTTATCCAGCAGCGACCACAGATCACTTCCGTGAGCTCCGTTCAGGTGCTCAGCCTGCGCCAGCTGCTGCGGAGCTTTGATATGCACTCCTTGCGCCGTGACCAGTTGAGCTTCACTGCACCCTTCGCCCTGCGCACACGGCGCCAGGCTCTGGCCAACTGGTTCGTCCTCTATTTCGACTTCCGTTTTCCTGGAAAACAGCTGCCCACCATCTCGAGCAGCCCCAGTGCAGTGCCCACACAATGGAAGCAGACACTCTTCCACATCGATGCCCATCTGCCCCTTGTCCATGGCGACCTGCTCTGCGGCCACTTCCAGGTGGTGCGCTCTGCTCGTCACCTCGACTTCCACATCGAATGGAGCCTGCACAATGAGCTGGTAAACATCGCCTTGCATCGGCAAAACTATCGCATGCAGAGCGAGGGAATTAGGCGGGATATATAGTAGATATCGCTATAGCTCTGTGAATCTATTGTAACCAATCTAAGGCGTTAGTATTATGCAATATTGTAATATATATTGTACACAGTTCTTAATGATAGAATGAAACAATCTAAATTGACTTAGAATCCATAAGTTTTCTTGAGTTGCACGATATATTTTATAATTTAAATAAGTTTCAGGTATATATTTAAAGATAAACTGTTATCAATCAGGTTAATTGCTTTAGATCATTTTAAAAGTGTCCTATGAGTGAATTATATATACATACATATATACATATGTATAATACTATAAAAGAGGAGGAGGTGAAATAGAATATTAAAGTCTCCTGATTTCAGGAATTGCATTAATGTCTCTGCACAAAGGATGAGTAACGTATGCAGTTCTATTCAAAGGGTTCCTTGTTGCCAGCATTAACCCTGTGCTGGTTGGGTCAACTGAATGTGGAGAAGGACACCTCCATATTTAGTGTACCCAGGACTCAGTGCTTCCATTGCAAGGTTGACAAATGATGCGGCTGTCAACGGAAGCAGCTGCAGCCGGCGGAGGCTGCTGCTGACTGCGTTGACGAGTCGAGAGTCCTTTGCGTGCAACCAAATCCTTTTCAGCTTATGCAGAGTGAAGTGTTTGATGTCTTCGATTTGTCTGCAGAGGAGGAGGAAAAGGAGGAGGGAAGAGTCGAAGAGTGGGCGTGACAGCAGCCACTTTCTGCGTCATCGTCGTCATTAATGTCAATCAATGTCAGGCAGGCTTCAAATCTTAATGCGTAGATATGTATTTTTTCCGTTTAAATAATAGAATTGTTGCGTCATGGCACCTTTGCCTGGGCAGGAGAAGGTGCAGGAGCAGCAGGGTGGCCGCAAGGGTTGCCCCTGCGAAGGGAAGACGCATTGAAAGCCTTTTGACAAAAACAACATTTGACATTTGTAACTTGCGGTTGATCGGCCACGGAGAAAGGATGAACAGCGCCAGCTCCCGATGCCCCGACCCCTGCCACTCCCTCTCGCCCTGCTCTGCCTTTCTTTATTTTCGCAAGTCTCTAAGGGTTGCCTCACACACAAACACAGACACACACACACACAGTCGCACACTTGAAAGGTTTGCCAGCATCACGCTTCGAATCCTGCTCGCATTTTTGCAGCTGTTGTTATCGCCGCACTGAGCTTGAAAAATGATGTGCGAATTTTTGTGTGTTTTCTTTCTGCGACAACAACAGTAGCAATAACAACAACAACAACAACAAAAGGAGCAACAATAACAAATACAACGTAGTATATGCCGCGTCGCACTTTGTACAATTATTTATCGGCAATTAAGCTAAACAAATGACGCCGTTAGAGCGAGAGCAGCCTGCCCATTACGCATACGCAGCGTTGGCTCCACTGCCATTGCCACCGAACATCTTTCTCAGTTTCTCTCCGTGATTTGTTGCACATCCACTTCATGTAATTAATTCCCTCGTTTCAATATTAACGAGCTAACGACTTATTTTACGTTATATTTTTTGTATATTGTTGAGAATATTAATACTACTGGCAACGCTGCATGTCCCCCTATTTTTATAATAGTACGTCTGGCAACCCCTGAATAGAACCTCGCTTTTTATTAATAGCGCAGTCATTTGTAATCCGTAGTCGAATGAAGTTATAATATAATACATATACTATATATTGAACAAAGATTCTTACATTGTCCTAATAAATAGACCTCGAACATATATGATAAACGTTATATTTATATATTGTGTAATAAATAAAATGTGATATATTTGTGAAGATTACAATTTTAAATATTGTACAACTTTTACATTAAAATGAAATTTTAAAACAGTTTTAACATATGTAATAAAATCATAAAACCACAAGAATAGAGAACAATTCAATTTATTTATTATTATTTTATATTTAAATAATAATAAATATAAAATGCAAAATTCATTATTATGAAATCATTTGAACATTCTTTATTTTTTGATTGATGATACGATTTAAGTTATTTCGTAGAGATTAATATTTCTTCTGCCTTATACGTTATGTGGATATGCAATTTATTTTTTAAATAATCAACGGACGGGGATTAAAATTAATTAAAATGTATTCAATAAAAATTGTTTGATACTCGATACTCCTCAACGTGTAACTTTTTCACATTATTCTTCCATTTCTTATCGGGATAACATCTATTATTTGCAATCCCTGGTTTTCATCTAGTGTGCCGCACTTTGCACTCGACTTCTTCACGGCTTTAACTATTTTAGTAACTGTTAATTGGCGAGGTTATTAGACAAGGCTTCTTAATGGGTGTGGCGCATAGATTAATTTACGAATCAATGCGAAGTGCTCAACCAGTTGGAGGCTTTATTGATAGCACGTTTTCTTGTTCTGAAAGGGGGGCTCGTTGCCGGTTATTATACCATTTGGCCGATAAGAAAGTTGAGTCATTCGTTAAGGAAATTCGATATGTTTAGTAGAACATCATAGAGTTATAAAACAACAAAGTTATCACTCGAATTCGACTTGAAATTGTTCCACTTTTACATTTTAACTTGTTGCCTGTGGGAATAAAATATAGGAATATAGTTTTACAACAGCCCTAGCTATAGAGACGGAAATACTTACCATACATATCAATACTTATGCATATGATATGAACGTCCCCATACCCATTCCTTGCTCTCGGGGAGTTTTCGTGCCTAGAGTTGACGGCTTTTACGAGCTGGCATTAATAAAAATATTTTGTTATTTGTGATAATTTCAGTGATATAAAATTGTTTATGATTATTAGTGTTCGCTTATGGAACAACCCCAGACACGCAGACAATGCAGACCAAGGATGAGGAGGAGAAGAAACCTGCTACGCTCTGCAGACGGAGGCGACATTGAGAAAGTGGGCACTAAATCAGCAGCGGTGCCTCCTCCTCCTCCTTTTCCTTCTCTTTCTTTCTTTCTCTTTCTCCTCGTCTTCAGCGCCTAATTACAAATTTGATGCAGCTGCACGCGGCAGTCGACGATGCCTTCAGCGGACCTTGAAATATATTTCGGAGCGCATTAAAATTTGTTCGTCTGCGGCACATGTGGCGCTGCTGCTGCCCTTAGGATCGTCCCTGCCATTAGCTCGAGGCATGTCTGTGTGTCTTTGTGTGTGTACTGTGTGGGATCGGAAATGCGCTGCATGAAACCTGTTCTGATTTAACTTTGTTAGAAGGCCATTCTAAAATTAAACAGCGTTTCTGTGGGGTAGAAGGAAGGAAGAGTGAAAGGGAGAGAGAGCGAGGGGCCTGTGAGATGCCTAATAGGCGACAAATAAACATGAGCATAAATATACATACTGTAAATAGAGGCAGATTGTCCCAAGTTATTTCCCTAGTTCCTATTTCCAATATTGTTTACAAATCTCTTTTGATTTTTGCGGCCTGGGGGATCAGCTGCAAATAAATTAAAGCGTTGCCAGACATCAGACAACGAATTAAAGTGGGTATGGATATCGGTATTTGCATATTTATTAATTTAATACCATATTTAGTATTCTATTAGCACTAAGCAATGAACATATAGAGTACTCAAACAGCGAAAAGTACTTGCCCAGTGGTCTTCGGATTATTATGACCCCCCGGCCGAAGCGTTTCACAAGAGAGCGATAGGCTCTCTTTGGTGAGCAATCCAGAAACAGCGAACAGCGGCATCAACTCAGTCGCACAACGACAGCGAAACGATGAGCATGGGCATATTTCTTTGCGCTAGCCATCGTTTCGATGTATGTGTGTCTATGTATGCACAAGCTCGCATATGAATGTATGCGTTGCTTGTGAAGTTTGACAACAGGCAAATGCTTCGGCCAGCGCGCTGGCAGCCTGAAGTCAATTTTCTGTTTCGGCGTCGAGAGCCAAGAGATTGACGCACAGTGGGCGAAAATGGTTATCTTGCGGCGAAACTTTTATAGCTTCGAAAACATATGGCTTGACTTATGGCATAATTTTATTTAGTATATACATATTGATGTATTCCGAATTTTTTAGTTTTGGCTCATAAATTTTGTCAAAATTAGTACAAACATAAACAAAAAAAAATAATAGTTGTTGCATAACTTTTTTTCTGATATTATAAATTTGATATACAAATTATAATATAAATATGAATATTTAATCTATCTACTCAATAAATTATAAATTAAGATATTTTCAGATGTTAAAAGTTATTGCCGCCAAATAGCCATTTTGGCTCACTGTAATTCGGTCTCTTAGCTCTCGATGGCAAAGACAAAAACAAACACACAGTTGATTTCACGCTGGCCAGGCCCGTAGCTAAAAGTGCGCAGGGTGTGCGGTACAGAAGGGCTCTCAACAGTCAGGGGCTCACGGTTACCAAACATAAAAATGTTATTAATGGGGATATATTTGTATAATTTAATTCCTTTCGTAAACACATACATATTTATTAATTAATGTAATTTAAGTAGGAGTTCCTGATAAGTATTGCACAGGGGCCCGTAAAACCCTCACTACGGCCCTGTACCTCAGTCTCGACGCCGAAACACAAAATTGACTTCAGGCTGCCAGTGAGCTGGCTGAAGCATTTTGCTGTTGACAAACTTCACAAGCAACGCATACATTCATATGCGAGCTTGTGCATACATAGCACACATACATCGAAACGATGGCTAGCGCAAAGAAATATGCCCATGCTCATCGTTTCGCTGTCGTTGTGCGACTGAGTTGATGCCGCTGTTCGCTGTTTCTGGATTGCTCACCAAAGAGAGCCTATCGCTCTCTTGTGAAACGCTTCGGCTGGGGGGTCATAATAATCCGAAGACCACTGGGCAAGTACTTTTCGCTGTTTGAGTACTCTATATGTTCATTGCTTAGTGCTATTAGGTACATATATTAATACCGATAGTTTTCGATACACTCCTTCCTATTGGCACTTCTTATTTACATATAGCAAATACATTTTAAAATGACCTGCTCTGTTCACAGGTATCACTGATCCCTTTAATATTATCCTCGCTTGATTGAAGACCTGTCCGGTAATAAATGTTCGGGTCAAAATTGAATATCAGGCAGAACAGAACCATTTATTAGTGGGCGTCACCGATAAAAACGGATCTAATTTTAACAACAATCTTCCACATAGAAGCGCCGACATATTAAATTACAAGTGTGGTTGGTACGCGTAAATCCGCGCCCCTGAGGAGGAAATGGAAAATCTTTGATGAAGTGCGGCAACTCAGCATGTGCTCCTACACTTGGTCAGGCTTAACGCATTTCACCCGCTCCCTCAGGCACAAGGTGAGAGGGTGAACGCATGAGATACTTTCCGTTCTGTTGCGATGCCGTAATGTATGAGGTACTTTTCTCTGCCTAAATTAAAAAATTCCATAGAGAGGAAATTGTAATTCTACAGGATGAAAAACAAGAGAGACGTCAAGACGACGAGGGAGAGACGGAACAAAAATGTAATAAAGACATGAGTTCTGAAATTATTAAGATGATTATGAAAAAAAACGCGAGACGAAAGGCGACGAGTCGCATGGAATCTTGCCGAGAAAAGACCCTCAGTCGGAGAAGGAAATAAGTTGTTGCTAGGGATGGAGTGTCCTAGGAGAACCCTAAAAGCTCATGTGGGAGCAATTATCTCTTTAAAAAGTCTTAAGGCATGAGAACATGTATGTACTTTAGGGGCAATTGCTTCCGGATTTATATTTTCTTAACCCCGCAGCAAAGGTACGTTCTTTCATATGTAAATGGGTATCAAGTGAAAAGCTGAGCAAAGAGAAAGCAAATCCGACCCTGCTGGGCACTTTAAAGGATATACAGGAACAAGAAATTGTTCCTTTCTACTAGGTTTATAGAGATACATTTTGCAAAAGAATTTACTTAAATGCTTTAACTTAATATGAATACAAATATTCAATGAAATTAAACAAAATACTCAATTCACGATAAGAAAATGTAACCATGGTAAATCTTGAAAAAACCGTGAAAGTTCCAACATTTTTTGGACTAAACTTTAAGGCCTACTGAGCTTAAATGATTCAGTTGAATAAGTGGAATAACCGCGATGAGTAGATTCGTATATCGTATAGAGGCGCAGTACGGGCTGCGTGGAATTTTCCATAAGCTGCACCACTAAATTGGGGGTTGTTATCGCATCAACTCTCGCACTCGGGGGTGCATTCACCATTCACCATATACCATATAGCATTCTCGATTCACCACTTTGCCAGATGCCGGGAGAAAAAGCGAAATTATTTTACCTATTGCGAAGGGCGAATTTTATCGTTTGTTGCTAAGCGCGCATGTTGCAAAGGACGCACAGGACAAAGGACAAAGGACTCGGTAACTGGGTGAGTGGGCTGCCTCTGCCTCTGCTGCTGGCTTCTGCTCTCCCACTGACTCACTGACTGAGTGAACGAATGAGTGGATGACTGAATGACAGCCGTCGTAGTACTCTTTGGGGTGGTTGCATGGAACGCAACTCGCATCATTAAAATAGCTGAAAAATCTGTTTAAACCAAGTGGATGTGACGGAGCCGGCTGCATGATGAAGGCCGCGCATGACGTCGATGTCGACGACGACGATAGCGATGATGATGGGTGGATCGTCGGATACTTGTGCAAGCAACCCCCGGACAACGTGTGGTTACGGCGGCCTCTGTTGCTGCACCTTTTTCGGGTTTCTTTTATTGTTTTCAGCTTGCAAATCTCTTTCTGTATTTGCGTCATCATCCTGGCAACATCCCTTGGAGTTGAACGTGCCTGGCACGCATTACTCTCACTTCCTCGACCCACTCCTGCTCTCCTCCTCCCCTCCTCTCACCTAGTCGGCAATCTCGTATGAGTAACTGACATAATTAGGTCTTAACTGGAAGTCACGCGCGGCGCATTCGTAATCCGAGGACGCTCGATGACGATATGACGACGAAACCCTCTCTCTCTCTCGATTCTTGAATTCAAGGTCAGCATATCGGGGTGGTATAGACCCAATTAACCACTCAGCTGGACCCGCAGAAACAGCAGCAGCTGTTTTGTACATTCCTGAGACCTGAAGAAAGCAAGTAAGTTTCAGTTTAATTCATAATTATATCTAGAACTTACAATGCATTTGAGTTATAGACCAAGTGATCAATAGGTAAGCACCTTCTCAGTGACAACTATATAGGCTCAGAGGGGCGTACAATTGCTCTAGAAGAGTACAGCTTCTTACAAACGAGTAATAATAAATGTATTATGTATCTATGTATCTATTCCATGCCCTCTAAAGACAGTCATCTCTACTACAAATAATTTGCTATCATTACTTCATTTTAGAATTAAATTCATTAACTAAAATATAAATTTAACCATTTAATTTATATTTTATCTGGTATATCCGGGAAACCGCATTCAAATAAGATATTGACTTTCTTTGCTGGATTTATCACCTTACGAAATTCTTTTTTCTTATTGAGGATTGTGTATTTAAGACTTGCTAAACAGTGTTCGAGCAGGTAATCTTAGAAGAGAAAGAGCATCTTTTGTTTTGGGAAAACCTTTTGTGGTCTTTTTTGACAAATTACAAAGGTTGTTCTAGGCACTTCTTCCTGGTATTGCATACCTCATAATAGGGGTTATTATGGATAGACAAAAGAAATTTGTATTGACGACTAGTTCTGAGGTTTTCTGAGAGGGGAGAGTCACATTAATATGCGAGGAAATCCAAGATGCAGTGAATGCATTCAAAATGCTCCCACTCCTAAGGGTTCCTCCTTGGGATGCCACACGCAGAGGCGTGCGCTGCAAATAAAAACGTAATTACTTAAATTACAAAAACAACATTTCGGTGATTACATATTTTAAATTTACACATGGCGCCAAGGCTGGCAGAGCAGTCAAGGCGTATTTGTTTCCCAAGTTTTCCTCGTCATATCGGTGCTGCCTCTGCCGGATGTGCTGGAGTAGGGGACGTTGAAGGGGAAAGGGGTGCTGCGGCAGCCTTAGGCACAAAAGAAAAGCAAGTCAGCAGGCGCTCTGCACACACACGCACACGCACATGAGTGCTTAGCTGTGTGTGTGTGTTGCTCTATGTAATTTAATTATGGGCCCGGCCTGGACAGCGAGTTGTATGGCGGCAGCGACGCGTGCGGCGGCGGGTGGCAAATTGCCAAAAATTGTACGCATATCCTGCTGTTTAAAAGTCCCACAACACACACACTAACACACGTGCATGTGTGTTTGTGTTTTTTCCTGCCTTTTCTGCCCCTTTTGCCACTCCGCATTGTGTTGTTGTTGTTGGCATTTTGTTCGCCTTATTTTGACTCAAGCTGTGCACATTTTCGGTCTGATTATCGAACACAATATTTTTTCCGCTTTCGTCGCTTCCTTCGTGAGTTTTTTTCCTTCTCTTCCATCGCCATTACTTCTTGTCGACCCATAATTGACGATTGCGCCATGAGTTGCCACAATTTGCGCTCCTTCCATTTCTCTCCCGCTCTCTCCACCACTGCCCTTGCCATTGCGCCGGCCTGGCTTGTCATTTAGGTTGTGTTTTTTAATGAAATTCTACGTCGGGCAAACACATTAAACAGATTTACAAATTTAAATATTGCTGCTGCACGGCGGAGAAGAATTAATTTCCAATACGGAAATTGCGAACTGTAATGGAAAACCTTCCAAAAAATAGCGGCTGCACAAATTTAATTACAATATTAATGTAATTCTGAACTGTGTGTATGTGCAGCTGAGGCAATCGCCATGGTCAGCGTTGCCAGACCGTTTGGGCGTGATGTTCAACTCCTTTCACGAATAAATATCGTTAACATATATCGAACCATTTATTTATTTATTTTGCACCCAATCAGAAACATTTTGGTTGCCGATATTTATATACCCTATACCATAGTGAAGTACAGATAATTCTAGTTAACGTTAATCAGGAATAAACCGATACAACTTTGACAAAAACCAAGGAGCGAACTTAAGTTTAAGGGGGACAACCCTATGAAATTTGATTAGCTATTCTTATAGATATCGTATGCATAAGTTTCGAGTTGAATATAAAATCAAATTGAAACCAATATCGGGTTTCGTGGTTTCTGCGGCTTGCGTTAACAATAGATCATGAGCCAAAAATGGAAAATACATACATTAATAATAATAATAAAAGTCGTAAAAGGGCAGTAACCGTTAAGTCTATGAAAACCCGTTAAGCGCACGAGCAACACCCACACAAACACACACACATATGCATATGTAGATGAAAGCATGAAGAAAATAACAAGAAATATTGGTAGTACAATGGTTGAGCCCAAAAATGGTATTACAAAGCCACACAAGATACACACACACACACAAACGCACACACTGATACTATATTGAAGACTTTTTTATGGGCTCTTGCCAGTTGCTTCACTGGGTTCGTTCGTGCGTTTCCCAATTCTATTGATTTGTGACGCTGCCTAATCACAGGAGAAGAAAAAATTGTAAAAAGAAACGTAAAGAGCCACAAAGAGAAGGTGCATGAAATTATGGAATCGACAGCGCCGATTTTTACTATATGTACATACATATGTACATATGTACTTTCATATTTTTGACAATGGACAGTGCAGGGACTGGGGAAAATGCAGTCCCAAAATAAAATCATAACGATAAATGTCAAACAACCTTCGGCTTTTTACCTCCCCCTTGATACCTTTTTTCGCACGTAAATCTAGACGAAACTAGTGTTTGCTTTCCCTTCGATTATAATCGAATAATTATAATTATAATTGTTATTTTTTCTCTCGGTTCTGATTCTTTTATTAATTGCTAATCGGAAAATGGACTTAAGCGATAAAGTACTGGGATTATTTTTTGAATTTTGAAATTATTTATTATAATATATCAGTTTGAGATACAGTATGAAAATTAATTATTGAACTGGTATCGGTATTATAACGATCTTAATTTAAATCATCGCCGATGTTTTTCTAAATATGTTTATATTTACTATATGTATTCATGTCTGTATACTGAGATATATACATTTTTTCTACATTATGGCTATTTTTATGCCTTTCTGTGGGATTCTCGCTTTGTTTATTCTTCTTTTTTCTCCTCTTTCTGCTTTTCTTATGGTTTTACGAATTGTATGCATTTTGAGTTTTGTTTTTAGATCTTTTTTTGGTGAGCTGTTGTTATATTTGTTGTTGTTGTGTTTTAGGGCCACTTAGAGGCGAACAGAGCGCTGTTGTCGACCAACAGACACACCATGGGGACGGACGGACGAGCGGGACGGAGGGACGGACGGACCGAGTGGATGACTGACTGATTGCATGACGAACTAACGAAACTAACGAATCAACCGACCGAGCGACGGCGCAAACACATGAGTACAAACAACAACAACAAACACCAACAACAAAGGCGACCTCTTAAAAGGCTGGCAACGTTGAAGAAACACACAATAATGGGCTCGAGACGAACGCGAAGGCGAAGGCGATGAAGAAGACGTGGAGAAGACGAAGACCGAGCCTAAGTTTACTTTGCCTTTTTCACTTTTGATATTTTGACATTTTCATTTGACAGCTGATTGAAGGGCCGCAGCTCCATTGGCAGCGACGTCGGCAGCGACGGCGACAGCGACGTGTGGTTCGATTTCGATCGATGTGTGGAACGACGGCATGGAATGGGATGGAAGGGGAATGGGAAAGCGAAACGGCAGCGGTACGTTACTCTGTTGCTAGGTCCGTTGTGGGGGCAGACGGTGTCAAGTGCCGCACAGTGGGGTGAGGTAATGGAAATACAAATTGAATACAATTTAACTTATATCTTATTATTCCAGATTAAGTATGAAATATACAATTAATCAAGTTTGGCAATTTATTTGAACTGACATTAAATTTAAAATAAATAAGTTATGTGTTCAACTTTGCTATTTGCCCCACTGTGCCGTGGCCGTGTCAAGCGCTGCCCATATGAATGTGTGACATGTTTGTCGAAAATGTTCAAAGTTGTTTGCCTGCCTGCCGTTGTTGTTGTTGCTGTTCGACTATTGTTGTTGCTGTTGGAGGTGTGGCAGAGGGGTGGCCAGGGGTAGGAGTAGGTGAGTGTCGCTGCAGGCGAACTGCGCCTAATGGCGTCGCCAGCGTTTACTTTTAGCGTCAAGTGTCGCATGTGTTGTTGTTGTTGTTGATATTGTTGCCTTGTTGTCGTATTTCGTTCTCTTTTTCGCCGTGTTTGTCTAACTGCACTTGACAGTTGGTGAGCATTAGCCTTATTCAATTTGCCACACCCTCAACCTTAGCCCCCTGCCCCGCCCCCTCTGTGTATGTGGTCCAGTTCGAACTCGAATTCGATCTTTGGCCTTAATTGCAAGTTGGGAACTTCGTTAGTTAGTGAGACAAACTTGGCTCTTAAGGCAACTGCCTTACCATCCTTGTTAAATCTGAAGTTTAGGTTAGGTTTATAGGGGAGTTTATGGCAAGCACAGATTCTGTTCTCTTTCTGTTGCACGAGGAGAAGAGATTATGATTTCTACTGCCAATGGCAATGTTTGCCGTTTTCGGGGCTTTTACAAGCCATTCTGGCACTCCTTATATAGTGCATATAATATATAATTGTAATCCCAGCGGAAAAACACCAGAAAGCAAGAGCTTCACTGCAGCAAATGCTCTGAAATGGTTTGGAAACAGTGAGAGGGAGAGAGAAGGGCAGAGGTAGAGTGTGTGAAAGAGAGAGGGAGAGAGAGAGAGACGGCTTTTGTAGATGAACTAAAGAACAAATTACATTGCCATTTCCACATCTGTGTCCTTCGTCCTGTTTTGTGCCATTCTTGAGTGCTTGAAAGCAGCAGAGCCAGTGTAGAAGAAGGACGAAGGGGGGAGGAGGGGGGTCTCTGGAGAGGGGTTGGGGGTAGCTGGACGAGTGTTTGGAGTGGCGTTCAAAACGAATTTGCCACAGCACTTGAGCGCTTAACAAGCTGCCGGGCTGCAGGACGATGGCGGCACTAAGGATATGCCAACGCTGGCCATGCAATATTCAGGAGGAGCAGGAGCAGGAGGAGGAGAAGGAGGGGCAGGCGAAGCACTGAGGCAACAGCGATAATAATGACGGCGAAAACAATTGCAACAACGGTAAACAAGGATTCGCTCGACACGCTCGACACTTGAAAGCGTAGCGGCAGCAGGAGAATGAGCTGCAGCACGGCAGGGGAGGGGGAGTGGAAGAGGGTAGGGGGTGGAGGTGTGCACTGCACGCAGAGTTCACTGTAGCAGCACGCAATCGCGCAATGGGAGGCTGTGCGCATTGTTGTTGTGCAATAAGCATTAACAGGGTGCAGGGTGCTTACAGGGTGCTTGGAGGGTGCTTGGAGGGTGCAGGGTGCAGGGTGCAGGGTATGCCAGTCAGGCTTCTCCCTATTCATTGCGAAAGTTGTTTTTGTTTATCTGTCAACATGCAACGGCGGCTGCACAAACAACTTGCCACCAGTCGAGTTACCATGGGACAAGGCAGGCATATAGACGGTTTACATAGGACCCTCCCTACACACGTACATACATACATATATACGAGTACGGCCTGGGCAGCGATGAGGGGTTTAATTGGATTCCGCAGACGCGACAGAAGCGGAATGTGCCTGAAGATGTTGATGTTGCAATTGTTGCAAAATGCGAGCTATGCCAGCAATTCAACGGAAAGTTACCGACGTAAATTCATGTTCCTATATAAAAAAGATAAGGGAAGTATTCTATACATTTGTCACAGAGGTCCTATTTTGGATAATTGAATAAGCACTATACATACATATGTAGCATAAACGAGTATTGCTATTATTATATAACATACTAGCACAGCCTGAAAAATATTCACTCTATATTCTATTCAGAATGAAGATGAATCCAACAAAAAAGAAATCATTGAAATCGGTTCATCCGTTCTTGAGTTATAAATGGTGTAACTTACACAACTTTGTTTTCTATATTAACGATTATTTGTATTATATGCAGTAGAGAATTTACAGCGCCCACTGTGCTGCGTCATCATCCGTCATGCGGCTGTTGTGCTAACCAAACGTCATCTTCATACAATCCCTAGTCCGCCTCCTTTTCATCTTCGTCTCCTGCCTTCGCTGCTGTCGTCATCATTCCATCCCCGTATTCATATCAATTCCCATTTCCATTCTATGTTTCTTTCGTGTTTCTTCATTCCTTGCGCCAGAGCAATGATCATTATGCTGATGAACACGATGATGATGAGGATGATGATGATGATGATGAGGAAATTGGGAAGGAGAATGATGAGAATGACGGCAACGTCAGCAGCGCGTGTGAGAAATCATCTTTTTAATTTTCACATTCAAATGTTGCTTTTGTTGTTTATATTTCGCTTTTTTTTCACGCGAGAGTGAGCGAATGAACAGGAAAGAAAGAGAGAAAGAAAGTGAGAGAGAGAGAGGGAGGGCGAGTGGGAGGTGGAAGGCTAGCACAGCTGGTCAAAATTGAAGCCGCTTTGTACGCCTGGAGCGGTAAATGCTGACGTGGTAGGGAGAAGGTCGTAGGGGGGAGACAAACTCATGAGTTTTGTTTTTGTGCGGTTTATTACACGCAAATAAATTAATTTTATGTTTGTTTCCATTTCTAGAAGCACCCCTCACCATAAACATCACCAACAGCTCCACCCCCTTCTCCCTCCCTGCCAAACGCGGTCACATTTGTTTCCATTTGTGTTGTATTTTTACTGTGCAATTTTGCCTACTCTCCCCTAGACCATTCGATGTGCACTGAGAGAAATTTGTATTATAGTTTGTCAGTTTTACTTTACAATATGTTGTGCCTTACTTTTCATTCGATTAATCGATAGGCATCTTTGACAGACTAAAGTTTTTTTAAAAAGTTTGTTATTTAACTTGTTATTTATTTTATTTAACATAATTAAACTAAAGGTTTTTTTCTAAAAGCTGTTATCTTTTAAGTTACTACAACAATACCCGATCTATTTGAGTTGTATTAAAGCTACACTACTTTCGAAAGCTTCCTTCAATAACAAATAGTCGAAAACCAAGAGTTTTAATACATTTTTCTTAAATCTGGATACTTGTATAAATAATTGGCATATAAAGAATTCGTGAGCAGCTTTGCCAAAAATTGAAAAGGAAATTTTTAACTTGATTTTTTCAAAATATTTCTTATTTCAGTTCAATCCCAATTATTTCTTACTGTTATATATGTATGTACTTACATACATATGTATTAATATGCCTTAACAGTGTGGTTACAGTATCGTTTCTTTCAGTGTACTCTCTCGTCCCTTTCTTCCCCTCCTTCACCCGTTTGCACTCGATTGCTTTGGCTTCTTGTGTTGTTTCTGTTTGATTGTCCGCAGCTCTTTATTAATTTGATCATTTTATGATTGTTGTTGCTTTTGTTGTTGTAATTAACCTTTTGTCTTTGCTCATTTGTTCGCTTTGCTCTATTTGCCTGTCCAGTGGCACTTTCTCTTCCCCCTCCCCACCCCCGTTGCTGGCAGTCGATTGTCGCTGCCAGGCAAAAGGTCGCAACGAGGGTTTCATTGTAGCCTCATTTGGACCCTCAAAAAGGCTCGAACCCTTACCCTGATACCTCACCTTGTTGTTGCTTGTTGTTGACTTCCATTCTTGTGGACGGGCTGAGCAGAGTCCAGAAGAAGAAGAAGAGGCTGAGAACGGTTTTTAGTGGGCAATTATGCCATTGACATTTGATGAGGGCCTTTCCTTTGCCTAGCAGGTACCTGCTCCGCATCATACCGTATCATATCACAACCTTAGTCACCTCGACATTATCATCATAAACTAGATATTCAAGGGTAAAAGATATACAGAACATTCGAGAACATCTGTGTATTACTTCCTTGGGGTCCCAAGAACAGAATACTAAAAGAAAACTCAGGAAATGCGCATCGAATTAAATATAATATCAATATTTCATTATATATATATAGAGTTCATTTTGAATACGTTTTGAATTAAGAATCTCTTTAGTTATGTGCTTTAGTTCCAGTTGGACGGATTAACATTGTAACCGATTTCAGAGTATCGGGATATTTCCAGTAGATTGAACTGTGCTCAGCCGTCTTCTCCTGACTATATGGTCCATTCAAGTAGCTGAGAGTTGGAAACATCATTAGCATAACTAGTCAACAAGGTCTCATTATATGGGGAACTTACGTTTGACTGCAGTCCTGGAACCACCAGCCGCCTTGTCGGGTAGCTGCGCACGCATCGTTTACCCGATCGGATGTGGAGAACTTTGAGTATATCAGTGGGGTGAGATGATCACCCGTTACATTACCAGAGAAGCTGCCTAAGCTGAGCAACTTGAACTGATCCCTCTCGCTGGCGACAGCAAACTGATCATACTTTGCGAACTCAATGATGCCCTCAAAGTTTTCCATTTTGATGTAGAGCTCATGACGTTGATCCATTGTTAGCCGATGGATCTTTTGGAGGCCCAGGAAAAACTCACCATCGCGGGAGCCAAAGCCTTCGCTGTATGCGGTCCAACTCCTGTTGAAATTCTCAGATCCATTGATGCGTCGCTGGATAATAGTCCATCCGGGACCCACTGTTGTATTGTCGCACTGTACATCGAAAGCTGCCAGACCTGGTACCTTTATCTTGAGAACTCCGGTAGCGTTTCCATAGCAGATGCAACTGTTGGGAAGTTTATCCTCATTTGATTCCTCAACAATCGTTGGATTTGTCTTCTTCGATTGTTCTGTCACCTGAGCTTGAAGTTCCTTGATCTTCTCCTCCTTGGCTGCGATTTCTTTCTGGGATTCCACAACAAGCTTCTCGTTCGTCAGGGATTTATGTGTCAACGTTTCCAAGTTGGTTTTATGTGATTCAATCGATAGTTTAAGCTCAGAGACTTGATTCTTCAGCTCCGTTATTATGTCGGCATTGGCCTTATCTGATTTTGTGGCATTAGCTTTGCAGAGATCCAAGAGTTCGATATTCCGGATACCCTCATTGACGAGTAGTTCCAGTTTTATCATATTCTTTTCAAATTGCTTTACTTTCCGATCCATCTCATTCAATTTTTCGTTGTCGCCGGAGAAGCTGCACCAAAAGCCAGACATGTGCATACTAGGAGAGCCCACTTCAGATCCATTTCGACGCAGTGTTCAGTCGTTTCGTATTGAGTTCTAACCTAGATTCGGCAGTCTTATATAGTGAGACCCAAGCGCAGTCTGACATTGAGAATTGTGGACTAATAAGTGCGTTCATTGTGTCTGCAATTTAGGTCTATTTAGGTCGGTTAGAATTTAAGAAATGTGTATTATTATAATTTCTCAACAATGTCTCCCAAAACTTCCCCAGTCCTATTGTGGCATGTCACGATGTCTTCGTGGGGTTATTTATATTATACTAAATCACAATGAGATTATATGAAATTCCTCTGTATATAATGAAATATTTTCGACCCACCAGATGATTCACTCTACTTACTATAATGGGAGAGTCTTAAGTGAACCTTTATCACTTCGTAAAAAGTAATTTTATTATGAGTTCCTCTTATATAATTGAAGAAATCTAAATTTCTGAACGCATTTTAATTCTCATAGAAATTTGTATTAAGATTTTCCTACTGGCGTCAATTGAGCATTAAAACACCGAGACGAAACGAAAGCAATCCGAACAGAACCGAACGGATGCGAAGGCAAAGTCAACGCTGCGAGAAACTCATTAAAATTTTACGAACTTTGGGCACAGTTTTTCATATTTTATGACTTTTGCGAACGTCTTTTTATCCGCGAGTCGGGCACTTTGTCTAATTTCATAGCGAAAACGACATTCAAGGACCTTTAAAAGAAATTCCGAATTTCGATCACGTTACGTTTTTTAATTGTTCCCCTGCGGCGTGGCTCATTTAAAAGGCACCTCCCCCCTTGCTCCTGCCTCACATCTTTGCTCCCTCTGATTCCGATTGCTATTCCCATTCCCTTTCCCATTCTCCTCCCCATTTGTAATTGAGACCATCGAGTGCGTTGCAGGAATTCTGCTGTTCGTATTTAAAACAGGCACAAATTACTCGAAACTTTTATTGACTTTTTTTCGGACAGATATTTATTTTTATTCCTCTCTGTATCCCCCCCTTTTGCTTCCGAAGAAGTTTTACGAGGACACCCAACGCGCTTGTCAGCGATTCGGAAATTAGCCTTGGGCAATTGAAATGCTGTAAAAATATAAAAATAACACGAGGAAGGCGGACATGCCCAGTGCGCCCAACTTCAATTCCCCCTATACCATCCCCATCCCCATAAGGTCTTTGGCCTCCGGTTAGTCCTTGAAGCTCGCTTAGGATGCAATTATTCTTATGCGAATTGCCTATTAACTGACAAACAGTCCCATTTCAGCCAGATGAGTCACTTTTAACGCTGACATAAGCTTATTAGCGATACATGGCCTGTAAAAACAACGATTTACGACAACACTGAGAGAAATTTCGCATTAATTTGTTCTTCGCCATAAGTTGTAGAGCTTGTCTTTTTATTTTCTTTTGGTTCTCCGAGAATGTTATTAATTTATTATGATGATCTTAATAATTGTTATATGAACTTAATCATCTTTTTTCTCTCAGTGCACATTCAACATCGTTAATTTTACCATACACATTAACTTATGCCATTTTTTTAACGACTACAAATCTGTTTCAAGCCACAGCTTTGGCATTTTTGCAATTATTTTCAATTAGTTAAGTGAAACTGTCGCATTTATTGGACTTTCTTTTATAAGCAGAACAAATGGAATAACATTTTGAAAGGTTTTTAGTAGATGAAATTACTAAACGGAATCTGTATATTTTAATTAAACACAAAAGTCTTCTCTTTCTTTCTTTGTTTTAACGAATTTGTTTATTGAGTAAAGGACTTTCTTAACTCGGCACAAAAAAATAAAATTAAGGTGCAGAACCTTTTTCATTTTGTATTGTTAATTCTAATATAATAACACCTAGATATACTGAATTCAGACAAAATACAAGTGCTGTCAACAAATTTCTTTATATCAAGAAACCAATTTTGATATTATACCGTTAGGTACAAAGTCTGGTAAGCATAAATAAAGCTGAAAATGCTCTAATTATCTGCACAAGTGGCAGCAGCTGCTCTACGGAATCTGTGCGCACTGAAAGAGGAGCCTGGCCTGATAATAGGGTAAGTGGGGGAGGGGGGTTTATGAAAATTATGCCTTATGCACGTGACCTGGCGATGTGGCAACGCTATCAGGCTCTGTCCTCGCTCTATTCACGTGCGAATTTATTAGATTTTCATCGGAATAAACAATGCGTCCAAAGGCAATTAAATGCTTAATTTATTAATAAACAGAAGCTTGGTAACCAGCAGCAGCAGCAGCTGTCAGTGCGACAGAGTGGGACAGAGTGTTAGAGAGAGAGAGGGAGAGAGGGTAGTAGCTGTGTAGGAAAGTTGCGCAACAAATTCGATTTTCATCGCAGTCTCTGAATTTTCGTCAATTTTCGCACAGAGGCCAAATGAGTTTTCCTGTGCCTGTGCAAAATATGCTACGTGAGAGGGCGTTGAACGAGCGGGAGAGGGGAGGGACAGGGGCTGAAATGCGAGGCGAGTCCTCTGGGAAAATTAACACTCTTTGATTAGCCTGCGCCTTCTGCTGACGGCTTGCCTTGTTATGTACACGCCCTAATGGCAGTCAATCAATGGACACTTGAGCCTGGCGTCAAGTCCGCACACCCGACACGCACGGCGATGTCCTTTGCCAGTGCCCCGCCCCCGCCACCGCCCTCGCCCACGCCCACGCCTTCGTCTCAGTTCTGCCCCGCCCACTACTACTGCTGCTGCTGCTGTCAGGCAGAAAGTTACGCAATTTTTGCTTATTATTTTCATAATCAATATTCAATTTGGGCAGAAAACACTTGGCAGCCATCAAAGCGTTGAAACGAGCTTCAAAGGATACTCTGGCACAGTGGTCTGAGAGCATTAGAAAGTGATGGCCAGCACAGTGGGAGAGCAACGTATGCAAATACAAGGCAGCAAACTTCTCTTCTTTTTCACTTTAAGCAATGACTCAGTTTAATCGATTTGCAACCACTGTGCCCCGCAAATTTCCCTAGTGGCAAAACCGAACAGACGAGTGTTCGTGGCAGCGCAGCATCAGGCTTATAATTAAACATGGAAAACGTGGAAAATGTGGCAAACGTGAGCCCAAACAACAACAACAACAACAGCAAGTCAACATGGAGTTGTTCATGGAGTGAGAAGAGGTGAAGATGGGGGAACAGGAAGTGTTCAAAACAATCAAGAGAGAAAGGTTAGCTACGATAGGTCGATAGCTTATATCGTTAGTCTTCCAACAACAAGACCTATTTAGATGTGAATATATTGAATTTATTGAGCCTCGTTAAAGGCTTTAATATATATACATATATATTCACATTCCTATTCTTAAGTTATGAGATCTAGTTGTTTGTTATATTTTTCAAATGATAGCTAGTAAAGCATAGTAAAAGTAAGACTGCGTAAATCAAATTGCGATATCTTCAAACTCAATACAAATCAGCCTATAGTTGCCAATAGGGCTATCTAAAATATAATAGTAGTCAGATTTGTATACAAATTTGACAACGTATACCAGACATAGTTAGTTATAGTTTGTGACTTGTGAACCCACAAATAAAGGCTGAAATCTATGACAGATATACGATATATCTGTAGAAATATGAAGTACAAACAAATATCTTAATTCTCTGTCAAAAATGAATATACCCGTAGTAAGGGTATTAAAAGTTGTTTTGCATTCGATTATTCCACTGACAGAGCCAACAAAACATTGACGACAGGCATCATATTTCAGAGAGGCATACTCCGACCCCCTCCCCCTCTGCCCATCCCATTGCCCTGTGTCTTTCCGCATCATCTATGGCAACTGTATAGCGAGTGATCATTTCATTAGCTGCATTTTCAGCCCCAGGCATATTTTAGCAAATTTGCGTAATATTTTGCTCATTTACACTTCGTTGCCTAGTCAACTTCAATAACAGGGCGGAGGAAAGGGGCGTGTCCTCTGACCGGGCTGACTGGAAGCATAATTGAGCATCGCTGGGCATAGAGAACGTAAGGAAAACCGCTCCCAGTGGAGCATTTGCCCAGTGAAGTCTCTGATTGGAGTCGAGTAAATGATGTGCGTAGCTCTGCCTCTCTCTCTCTTTGGTACCCCCTTGGTACCGCAGTGGCACCGTTAGTTGGCCAGTTAGTGGCCTCCAGCTGGCAACTATCGATACGGATGCAGGCATAAGAATGCACGCACTACGCTACCCTTTCATTAGCATTAATAAACAGTTCCTATGCAATTCCATATGCACAATCTCTCTCTCCCTCCCTCTCTCTTTCACTCTTACCATGGGACTGGACCTGACCAAAGTGGTCATAAAAACCTTTGAAATTTTTATGAAGCAACTAGCAAATCTCTGCTTGAAATTGAGTTTACATATAGCAGGATTGTGACTGCGACTAGCAGATACCCTGTAGTTGCAGCTGATTATATTTGAAGTGAAGACTTTAATTTGTTGCAGCGCAATTTGTTATTCAGTCTCGGGACATCTTAACAAATCATGGAACTGTTAACAACATCCATCTCCAGGGGGAAAACAAAAACAAAAACGAAACGCAACGAAAACAATCGTTTAAATCTTCGTCTCCTAAAAAGTGTCTTGTGTTTGTCTTCGATAAATTTGGGGCTAAACTCAACACCCAACACAAAGTGTAATTAATATTTCCGAGCAAAGCATTTATCAAAAACAAAAACTACCCGACCATTTTTCGAAAGTTGGCCCCAAGAAAACAATTAATGGCACACTCCGATGGCCCCCCCGAACCCCCGACACTCTTCCCGCTGCGCTCGTTGTGGCCCAACTTGAAGTTGAACAACTCGCTGGCTTTGGAGTCCAATAATGTTAAGGGCCAGTTAATAGACAAAAGACAGACACAGTAGCCACATGTATGTATATGTGGACTGCCCCCCCTCCTTCTCTCTGTGGACTGTCCAAGTCTGCTATCCAAGTCGTATGTTGCCGTTGTTGAGTGTATCCACGGCTTATGTAAAGCCTCGCAAAGGGCTGCAACTGATTGTTAGTTGGGTTAGTGAGTGGGGGAACAAGATGGTGGGGTAGATTGAGGAGAGTACTGTGGGGGGAGGGGAGAGAGGTGTGAACGACAGTTAAGGCGACGGTCTGTCGAACCCATTGAAGCCAACTGTGATTAGTGTGGCAATCATAAATTGACCCAAAGCGGGTGGAGGCGATTTCGGTTGTTGTTGTTGTGTCTGTGGTTGCTTTACTATTAGGTTGCCTTTCCGAGTGATTTACGAGTACGAAACATATCCAAGTGTGCCCCAACACACACTTCTTTCGACGTACCTGCTTAATCAGAAGAACTAGTTCCACATCACAGCGTGAACTACGACTTTGTATTCGTTAAGTACAAGAGTTGAGAAGCCTAGAAACTAATCAACTTCTCTGAAAGTGCCAAGGGATTCATATTCATCTTACAGAGAAGAAGAGTATACAATGCTGTATCAGAAGAACTAACATACGTATTCAGAGGTTCAGTATTTGAACTCACTTGTAAAGATTTCATTTTCGGGTACCTTACAAATGATTCGCTTAAAAAAAGAAAGTTCATATTATAGTAAACAGTCGAAATCAAAGCAGTTTCATATTGAAATGAGTCTACATATATATTCAAGTGTTTCCCAAAGAACTTGTTTATTAAGACAGTAACTTACATAAATATAATTAAAGTTTATAGCTATTCAAATGAACTAGTTCACTGGAAGCAACACTCTTGAAGCTAGTGAAGGTGGAACCACGAATGAACCAACAGACTCTACATATAGTCAAAACTACAACCACAACAACGAACCACACAACTAAACAAAGGCTCAATGAAGAATGGAGGGAGGGAGAAGGGACAGAGAAAGAGAAAGAGACGGAGGGCACCGAAGAAAGACAACAAATCAGTTTTATTATTGTCAGTTGGTCATTTGTCTACCTCTGTGTCTGCTTTATATTCCGTTCAGTCAGTCCCCATCGTCCGACTCCGTTCAGCTCTTTACCCACTGTGCTAATGTGCGACTGTATACACATACACACACACGCATACAGGCGTAGTTCGTGTGTGTGTGTGTGTGGTACGTGGTTTTCATATATCTTTAATGGCATATTCATCAGTCACTCGTGATAAAATCGCTGTTCACTGTTCACTCAAACACACACACACACACACAGAAACACACACACACACATACACACACACTCGAGCTGGGCAAGGCGCAGTCATTTAGTTAAGTGGCAGTTGATTGGAACCAGTCGCAGTCATCATTATAATCATCGTAATCGCAATCATCGTCGCCATCATTATTGTCGCGTTGATTATGACGGCGTTGTTTTCTCCAAACAGATGTAGTTCCATCCTCGACAATCTCTAAGGTTCCTCTCTCTCTCTCTCTCTCTCAGTGTTTTTCCTCTCCCTCTCCCATTCCCTACCCCCCTCTCTCTCTTTCTGTCATTAATGAGTTACAGATATTACACTTTTATAGCCGCCAGACACGGTTATCCACTCTCCATTCTAATCGTGTCTTGCTGTCTACTGTCTACTCCTCCTCCTCCTTCTCCTCTCACTTCTCTCACTCTCCTCCTCCTTTCTTTTGAAGCTACTGTTTGGTTAATGATGACTTGTGCGTTCTCTGTGCTCTGTTATTTTCCAATATTCTCGGCTTTGTTTGCTATCGATTTTGTGGCTACCGTTTGAAGCGGTTTCTCCTCCTCTTCTCTTTCGTCTGTCTTTCGCCTTTCAGCTCTTTTGCTGAGCTTGGTTCCCCGCATGTACTCTAATTGCTGGCACACTGCCAGAGCACAAGATCTAGTAGCGACAGATCCCCAGTTGCACACACCGAATTCGACTCCAATCTCTTACTCTTCAATCAATCAATCGTTGAGTGGATCCAGCTCTGTTCCAATTACATTCTTGTCTTATCTTGTCTTGTCAGGACTGAGCTTGTCAGCCCGATCAACACGGTGTGTTCGCTTGTCTTCAATCTAAATTCGATATGGAACTCACGACAAAAAGAGTTAAAGGAATGATCTTTAGATCAAAGGAGAACTGAACCATTTCTGTGCTGTGAACAGAGGAATGGCGACCTATTCTGAGGTCCTTTTGTCCTCTGTAATGCGCCATTTGACAGCTGTCAATTGGATCGCTGCCAAAGGGTTCTTCGGACGCTGTCAGAGACCATAAATCAAGGCTGATTAGTTCATTCTTTGGCCGTGCGACGTGTCGACAAGTCCAAAGGGCGACACAAAAGTTAATAATATGCCTAAGGAGCCGCAGGGATGGTGAACTGGAACCAGTTCTCGAACATGTGTGAACTGTACCCAAGACGGAGAGAGGATAAAGGCCGAGGAAGGCAGTGCGCATATTAAAACCGGAAATAGTTGAACCAAGTGCCTGGCAACCGACTGACGCACTGACACACATTTCACCAACAAAGGACTCGCAACAACAACGACAACAAAGCAGAAGAACAAGGAGAAGGAGGAGAAGAGGCAGAAGGGGAACAACAGCAAAGAGTATAAGAAAGAAAAAACAACGAATCAAGGCGAATAAAAAGCTCAAATAAAATGCTTTGTCCAGGACCTAACTAACCACCCTTAATAGCAGAAGGACATGCAGGACTAGCAGGACGTGCCCGGGGCTGCGTTGACGTTGACGGCTGCTGCATACCATACATACACTCACACTGACACATACATACACTCACTCGCTCACATTCGCACACACTCACACACAAAGAAGACCGCATAAAATAGAGATCATAATAATGCGACAACTTGAAACCAAGGATACACGCCAGGATACCTGCCAGCAAAGCTCTCGCTCTTCCTCTCTCACTCATTCTCTCTCTTTCTCTCTCTCTGTTTGTCTCTATCTTGCTGTCTCTCCAGCTCAGATTGCATCATAAATTCTAAGGATATGAACCCAAAAGCGAGCCAAAGCGGGAGAACGACAAAAGCAGAATAAACAAGAACGAAAAGTTATCCTCAATATGCCGAAGCTTCTATACCCTTACAGTTCAAATGGTCTCTACCAATTGTTCCAACTACAGTTAAATTATATTACATATATAATTTAATAATCTAGATGTGGGGTTGAAGAACTCTAGTTGCTGGTAGTTTGGAAATATTGAATATTGGAAATTTTGATAGATTATTTACATTGCATCTTCGGCATTCAGTGGTGCAATTCCTAGGCCAGCTATATGTTTTGGTTATCAGATTGGTCTGAAATTAAGGCATTGATAATATAATATGTGAGATAAGTTTTTAATATTGGAATAAAGTAAAAATTTATATATCACCCTTGCTATAATTGTCTGACTTTGATAAGAGTTTAATGGCATTATAGACACATACAAATTATTAACATTACCAAATATAGGTCAGACTAGGAGTAAATTGCGAAACCTGTTCGAGTTGCATGTTGGAGCGGTTTAAGAACATGTTCATGGTGTCAGAGCTGGCTCCTGTTGTGCGTTGCAAACTTCTGGCCAGCATGCATGTACTCTATGCAGAGTATAATAATAAAAATTAACTTATTTGCATATTTCAGTGAGCGGACGAAAGGATACGCCACTGGGCGCACTCACACTCTCATAAATACTCACACACACACATACACACACACACAGTGACTGGGACATGGACATTCATGTAGCTGAAATTAAATAAAAACCAAACGCGCTCACGCCAGTCAAGCCCGGAGGAGAGCCATGCCCAGGCCTGGCCAGGATGTGCGCAAGGATGTGCGTGCAGTGGCGGCTTAACCAAGCGTATGAACATTGCGAAATCCTCACACGCAATTTTGTTCGCCCTTTTTTCGCTGCAAAGTAAGTGGAACCCTTTGCGCAGCAGACGAGCCACACGAACAGTGGGATACCCTACAGAGAATATTTAAAATTGCATAAGCTCCTCTATATCTTGTTCATGGGAAATATAAATTATGGAGTTACTCTTCAATGTTCGATTAGCAAAGACTATAAAAGACTTACTGAATTGAAATCTGCGTGCACTCATTAGAACCCTATATGTGTATAATACAATATGATATAATAATATTCTCATAATAATAATACAAATTATAGTAAAATTAATAGATTTAATGATAAAATTAAAAGAACAATATGTTAATATAATAATAACATTAAGAACTAATATCAAAAAAATAATAATATACAAAAAAATAATAAATACAAATTATTGTAATTATAGAAAAGGTTATTCTATATTTTCATTCATGTTTGTCAAGTACTTATATATCAGTTATAGTATCTATACTTAACTGCTTGCCTGTAAAATCAATATGCCCCTATCGCGTAGGGTGTGAAGCGTCCGAAAGTGAGCGAGAGAGAGAGAGAGAGAGAGGGAGAGCAGGGAAAAAAATCGTCAGTGTGGTGGCGTGATTAAGTGATGGACGTGTATGGACACATGCAGCGTTATATTTAGCATACATACCCCGAGCACATACACACACACAAATACATACACATATACATATGTAATGTATGTAAATGGCAGTGTGCGTGTCAGTGTGTGTGTGCCGTTGATGTGTGTGTGCGTTGACGAGTCCTTGCGCTTTTAATCATAAATAACAAAGGACACATGGCGCGTAGATGTGCCTCGCAAAGCATTTAGCTTGCCACGCTCGAGGGTCACTCTCTGTGTCTGCGCGTGTGTGTGTGTGTGTGCCTGTTGATAATACTCCAACCAACTAGTGACCAGCCCCTTTCTATACCCCCCTCTATCCACGCCCTCCCCTGCGTTGTTGCCATGCGCTTTTCATTTCCGCCTCATGGACGCCAAACATGCCACTCGCTGCGATTCATAGGCTGACCTGGCCCCAGGACATCAACAGAGAAGGAGACGGAGCAGGGCATGGGGAGGAGGGGGAGGAGGTGGAAGAGAAGGCAAATGGGCAATGGGGGGAAAGTCCTGGCCAAGCTAAACAACTGCGCAGTTGTTGCCTCCCCCCTTGACGACTCCACTGAGCTGTGTGTGCGGAATTTTTGATATTAATAGCTTTGGACAGTTTTATAAACGCCTTTCGGGGTTAACATGTTCAAGTGGTATTCATATTTTCCACTGACCGACCTGTCACTTTCGTGTGTGTCAGTCTCCACTGCCTCCACGGCCTGCACACCCTCCACTGCACTCGGTTTAGATTCACGAACTCTCGCGTGGAACTGCAACTGAAGGAAAGACTTGCTAGAACTTAAAGAGATTGCATGACCCGCAGGGAGGTGGGAGGGGGGGGAGGAGTAGAGATAGCAATGGACAGACTGGGTACATCCTGTAGCCCCCAGTAGCATGAATATCTCAACGTATGCTGCCACTCCACGGACAGGAACTGTACCCGGCGAGCGCTTGATTGAATTACGACTTGCACAGGGAAGAGGAAGGGGGAAGTGGGACGTGGGATGTGGGAAAGGGGATTACAATGGCAACAAACCAATGTTGGTACAGGCGATAAAATCAAACGCTGCGTTACGGTAGTCCCGGTAGTCCCAAGGACACCGTCTTAGGGGTGGTTCCAGCTTGAGGGGTTGCAATACCGGAGAATATGAGAAGATATCGCGCAGTTTCCCGAATTGCGTCTCAGACGCCTTCTCCAAGTGGTGTCTCTCTCTCTGCCTTGTCCTTGTTTTGGGTGGAAAAAGTGCAAGCTTTGCTTTGCGGACTAACGGTACAGTCGTTTACAGCCGCAGCAACCACCCCGCTGCTGCTGCTGCTGTTGCTGCTGCCCCTCCCCCTCTCGAGCTGCGCAGCATAAATTACGCATTTCCATTTTTATGTTTCCCTGCGACGCAGTTTCGCGGCGCGTTCGCAGTTGCTGCCTATGATTTATGTGCTGCGATGACACACAGGACCGTCCTGGTACAGTTGCAGTCCTTGCCAGCCCCCACTCCCCCATACCCTCTCCCTCCAACGCCTCTGCCCCGTCAGGCTGTGCCTGCTGCAGTAAAAATTACACGCAAATTGCACGCAACACGCGAGGCCCGCACAAAGTTCGCATGGAAATGACGGCCAAAATGCCACTCATGCATGCGCGATAGTTCCTGTCAGCGTCGGAGCCCTGCGTACAGCCCTGCGCCCTCCCCACCTGCCCCCAGCCCCTCCAGCACTCTCTTTAAGTCCCTAGCTCCCTATCAGCATTAAGTCATGCGTCATACCCGACGGGCGACACATGCGTGTGTGGCTGCGGTTCCCACTCCCTCTTCTTCTCATTCTCTTCCTTCTACTTTACTTGCTCCGCCTTCTCGGGGACACTTTATGCATAACATAAATAAGCTGCTAATCCTGAAGGATCCTTTCGAGGATCTCGCTCCCTCAGTTGCATGAGTCACTCAGACTCCCTAGGGTAAAGTACGATTGCAACTGCAAAATATTGTTGCGGTTGCGGTCAGTTACGAGTTTCAGTTCCAGTTTCAGTTACCAGTTCTTTATAGATTATAATCTATTTAAGAAAAGGTATATAATAGTAATAAAGGAAATGTGTAGTTGCACAGAATATTATCACTGGACAGATCTAAAGAGAACATTGTCCATGTTTGTTTGTCCAGACAATCGCCAACTTTTTGTGGTCTACT
Organism: Zaprionus camerounensis; assembly: GCA_018904165.1. Lineage (NCBI taxonomy): Eukaryota > Metazoa > Arthropoda > Insecta > Diptera > Drosophilidae > Zaprionus > Zaprionus camerounensis. The sequence goes on along the minus strand of JAEIFS010000479.1, from coordinate 12,828,527 downwards.
ATCGCGTTCTTTTGATCCGTAAGTATTTGTCTAATAACGTACGTACGGTATACTTACATACACAACAACAACAAGGATATAAATATAAAGCATAATTCCCGTAGTTTGCAACAAAGTTTCAAAAGTATAGGATAGATAGAAACCGCTAGAAAAATGTAACCACGCCACCTTAAGCTTCGAGTACGGCTCCAGATAACAATCATTCTGAAATTATACTTAGGTATTAGGATGAACCAAGTATCCAAGTAGAAGCATCAATATCACGGCCAAGATCCAGCAACCAACATTGAAAAAATATCAAAATTCATTTTGCCAGTAACCAGAGATCGACAGACAGACAACCCCAAACTTGTTCGACTGTATAGTTATATACTTATGTCCTTCGTGGGGCCAGAGATGCCTGATTCTGTGTACGTATTGAAAACTTCCGGCTGTAATTAATATTAAACTACTTCAATTACAATATTAACTTTAAATTGTTAGAAAGCTTCGATGAGACCAGTTTGAATTTTCAACAATTTTCCATATGCCGTTTACAGCTGGTGTTCCGACAGTTTCCCCACTGTTTTTGACATTTTTATGGCAAGCAAAATATGAGGCACAAAAAACGAAACCAGTTAACATAGCAACAGTGGAGCAAACTCTACGTTGAGATACCCTTCGGTCCACATTATATAACAGGTCTTTTAATGGTGACTGAAAATATATGCATATACTATGAATACCCCATTAGATCTCTCCCATCAATTTTTGCTTGTAACATCCTTTGCACACAAGGCGTGCACCCTTTGTAACCCATTCTCAATGGTCGAAGGGTATAAAAACCAATTTAATAAACATGTATGGGTGCGTGTGGCACATGTGAGCGTCTGTGTGTATGCATGTGTATGTATGTGTGTCGGATGGGCAACCACAGTTCAATTTTTAATCACTTTTCATGAGCTTTTAATTACAAGTCCGTAGTTGGCCCGGAGAGCTGAGAACGATGTGTGTCCGTCCTTCCGACCATCTGAGGTTGAGGAATAAATATTAAGCATGTAAAGAAAAGTAACACCCGACTACAGGATACCTGTGCTTAGTATACGATACAATACAGATTGTATACAATATTTTTCGAATGTTCGCACATCAAATCGGTTACTTTAGTCGATAAGTAGAACAGTTTGTAGTAGAGATGGGCTCGGGACTGTTTTTTGAGGCACAGCCCGGAACTTTTTTTAAGGGGGCCCGGCCTGAACCAGGCTCGAATTTTTGAAGCCGATATCGATTAAAACATCATTATATTTTTTTCTCTCAAGCACGCCGGGCCTTCCGGGCTTTTACCCCTAGGCCCGTGGCCCTGGTTTTAGGCCCCGGGCTTAAAATTGTCGAGGCCCGGCCCGGCCCGCACCCATCTCTAGTTTGTAGTAAGTCCGAGCACCTTAAATATTATTATATGTATTTTCATTATGTCATTAAATATTTGCATGCTAAATCCAAAAAAAAGGGGAAGGCGGGCGTGGTCATCATAACTTGAATTGAAGGAGACTACATGATTCATTGATTTCTGCATGCGGTGTTTGCGGTGCCAGGGACCACCGCATGCAGGTCTCTGGTGTGTAGATATATGCTTACACTGAATATGAATATTTTTGTCTAAGGTTTCTTGAGTACTACGTGATAGAGATAGTAAAGAACTTGCAAATGTAAATGAAATGGTCTTTCAAACTGAACAAATTCACAGAAAGTGAAAGTGAGGTTTCGATTGCTCTTTAGGGCTATAGGGTATAGCTTCATGTACTTGGGGGCACATCGAATTTATGCCTTTGTATATGTATGTATGCATGTATTTATATATGTAACTGTGTATGTACATACGTGTGCACATTCCCCACTCATTTCCGTAATAATAATGTGTGAAAGGATATTAATTATGAAACAAGCGAGCGGCAGGAAGCGCCAGCAATAAAAACAGCAAGCGACAGGCAACACCATGCGTGACCAACAACAGCAACAACAGCAGCAACAACAGCAACAACAGCAGCAACAGCAATAAATGGCAATACCCATTACAACAGCAACAAGAAAAGCAACAGCAGCAATAACTGAGCAAGACGGAACTTGTACAGGAGCAATCTTGTGTATATTGTATTTTATGCGAGTGGCCACATGGCCCGCCCGTAAGGGTGCACGGCGTGGGGTGTCCGTGGCGCAGGAGGCCGTTAGGGGGTGGGGATAAGGGTGGGGGTAAGTGGAGAAGGTACAGTCGGTGCTGTAGCGCAACGGAAACAGGAGCAACATGTCGAACGGAAGTGTCGGCCATATTCAACACACGCACACACGCTCACACATGTAAGCCTAAATAGGCCCACGTCTCAGTCTGTCTCCCTTCCACACAACTTCTCTCTCTCTCTCTCTCTCTCTCTCTTTTTGTTCCTTCTCTGTCTCTCTCTGTTGCACACACAGGACAAGAGTCATTAGGAGCCGGGCCAAGTAGATTTTTATGTAATGTCGCTTGGTTATTGCTTTTATACATTTATTTTATTTCATTTACCCGCACACACACCAGCACACTCTCCCACACACGCACACACACGCACACACGACCACAGACACATGCTGAAATTTCATATTTTTATTGTGCTCTTTTGTGTATTTTGCAGGGTATCAAAGACATGCACAACTTTTAATCGGCTTCAAGACAAAGTAAAGAAAAAAGAGATTAGAAAGGTTTTACAATTTGATCAGGAATTATCTATGATATTTCATTAATCATTCCTATGATATTTAATTTTGTTACTGTTATTTTAATAGAATAATTTAATAGTATACTCATATATTCATATACTTATATTGACTTACCTGTTTAAGTTTGAAACAGAAATATTTCCTGTTCAAAATATATATATCTTTTGGAAGGAATTTAAGTTGATATAAAGAAAAGATATGACAGCAAAGCAAAGTAGAATATATTCACCTAAGCTAAAGATTGTGCTATAAAATAAACAAGAATGAATTAAACAACAACTAAAAAGCCATTTACCAATAGTAATGTTTTAGTAAATGGAATCGAAACAGAATCCGATGATGAGGAATGCAGGAATTAAGACGTTTGGGCAAGGTATGCGCAATTCGCATACTTAGCAACTGCAGAAAGGCCATGGCAGGCGACCAAGGGGCATAAAGTGGGAGGGGGCGTGTTACGCCTGTCAATGACAGCGCCGACGTCAACGTCAACGTCAGTGGCAGCGTCAGCTTCAGCGTCACCGTCGACTGCCGTCCATCAGAGTTGTATGCGTCAGTCTGTCCGTCCGCTAGTCCGACATTCGGTTGAGCACGTTGCCGCTTCACGTGACACTGACGAGGATGCTGTGGATGCCAGGGATACCAAGCTGCCTGGAGCTGGAGCGGGAAGGGAGGGGGAGCTGGGCCCGGGCAGACGCCCACGTTGCGGCTGCCTCCTGCGTGTAATTGCCGTTGTAATGTGGCTCGAACGCGAATATAATTGCTAAAATGTTGCCCGGCTGACAGACGTGCCAATGGCCAATGCCCGATGGCCATTGGTCGACGCGTCCTGCCGCGTCCTGTCGCAACCTGCCGCACCGCCGCACACGGGCTACGACACTTTTCCATTTGAATTTAATTTTAATTTACGCCCAACAGCCGTTTTTGCTCCCGGAAATTGGCAAAGGCAATGGCAATGCTGACGAGAGCACGAGCAGGAGCAGGAGGGGAGCAGAAAGGAGCAGGAGGGCAGCAGGAGGGCAGCAGGAGGGCAGCAGGAGGTGAAGCGAATCAGCGCCACAGTCCGAGCCACCACGTGGCCCCAGTCGAATTGTGGAGCTCGCTTCGTGCCGTTGAGTTAATGAGAGAAACGCCGCCAGACATTTGTGCAACTGGCCAAATTGTATGAGCAATTCTAATTGAAGACCTGCCTGCCCCACCCCTCCCTCTGCCCACCTCCCACACCCTCTAGCAATTACTCAATAAATTGAACCTACCAAATATGCAAAGAGAGAACTGAATTGTCAGCTTAAAGAACATTTCTAAACAAAACTGCGAAGAGTTCTTAATAATATATTATAAAGTTTCTGTTGCATCTTCTTCTTTTTATTTCCCCTTGCTTTGTATCCGAAACCGCTGGGAATTTAACAAAATTTTCCACTCTTCAATTAGCCAAGATTATATGATGAGTTGATAGTGTTGTAAAACCCCTACGCTTTCCCCATTTAGGCTGATTGTCGTTTCGACTAGGCCTAAAGTAGTTTTCCGCTGTCCGAAAGTCGTGCAGACAAACGCCAACTCATTAATCGTATTAATCGTATTGATAATTAACAGTTAAATAAAACTAGAATATGAACACTAGGAAGTCGGGGAAACTAGCACTACGACTACTGCATACCCTGTAATATATCGGGAGTCGGAGTCTGGGACAGTCTGGGGCAATGTTAATGACGTTGAATGTAAAGATGATGAAAATTTGTTTTCAAATTTAGTAAAACTATTAACCACGCTATGTTAATTCCATTAGCATGTCTTTTCTTCTCCCAGCCCCCCCCCCCACACTCTTCTGCCCTCGTCGCCCCTTGTCTCTGGGTCTTCTCTTGTTTTAGTGACCGGCTTTTATCCGTCTATATTTACATTTATCTCATTAATTGCGCTAATTAGTCGTCCACTTAGCGTGTCTTTAGCGCACTTTCCGAGTGTCTGCTGCAGTCCCCCTTCCCTTTCTCTCTTCTGTCTGTCTGTCCTCTGACGTCAGCGCGTCTTGCATCGATCGAACGATGTCGCCAGATTAATCAGTTTAAATGAATCTGGTTGACAACTTGAGGCACTTCAAAACATTCAGGATGAACAGTTGTGCTCAAAATAATAGGAGTGCACAGGAAAAGCGATCAAATTAGTGTCTAATTGTTTAAAATGTATTTGCTTTAGGTATATTAAAAGTGTAGTGATAGATTATAGATAACATATGCATACATAGATTCTTCAGAGAGAAGACTTGTTCTCTGCAGTTGTGTTGGCGGCCAGAAACTGCATCAACAGTGCGTTACGGTCGATAAGCAACTGATTTCTCTCGCGCTGTATTTGATTCGATTCCTCCAGAGCAATGCGAATTGCTCGCAACTCCTCCACACGCTGTACCTCCAATTCTTCGCCCAGACTCATAAAGGGACTGTCTACATTTATGTGTGGTTCTTCAAATTTGGATTCGTCCATAAGTATTTCTGGCACGCACACTTCAGGTTCCTCTTGTGGTTCAGCTTTGGGTGCCTTAGTTGTAGGTGTCGTTGGTAGTGGAGGTTCGGCGAGTATTTCCTCCATAAGATAATAGTACTCCCAGCTGGAAGGGTTTCTGCGTTTCTTTATATTGAAATATGTTCGTTTCATATTGCGAAACTTTCTATCCAAACTAATGTAATTGGTTCTCACTCCGCAGTCCTGCAGCTCCAGCGAAATCTGTTGCCAGATCTTTGAGTTCTGTTTCTTGCGTCCGTCAAACTCCTTCTTGTGCTTCAGATAGAGACTGAGCAGCAGCTTGACCTCCTTCCTCTTCCAAGTGACTGCAAAAAGGATTATCTTTAATTATATCTGAAAATAATTCGGAATTAACATTTACTTACGAACCATTCCGACAATTGTTCACAGAATTCTGATCAGCTGTGACAGATAAGTATCGATACGATAGCAATTAAGGGTTGCCTGAGGGATGCGATATACAATCATAAAGTATCGATAACTTTGTATGCAAAGGCACTGCGATGACGAAATAAATAGTAAGAGAATATAAAATCGATTATTTAATGCTCACTCACAAAAAAATAAACTAACTAAAAAACAAAATCATCGCTCTCAATGTCGCACTGTCTAAACTTCTGACTCTCTACTACTTGGCTTGGTTCTGTCGTACTTTCTCTAGGAACTCCTTCCACGTCAATATCGGCGGATTGTCATCATCACTTGCATTCAACCTGGAGTTCTCAGAGGCCTCGCTACGACTGTTCTCGAAGTGGGCAAGCTGCTCCAGGCGGTCAGTCATGCGCTGTTCAATCTCATCCTCGTCTATGGAGTCCCTGAAGCTCTGCTTGTCTTCTGGGGCGGCATAATCGCCCACTGTTTCTTCCACAATCCTTGATAGAGCGTCCTTTTGACTGAAGTTACATTCATTTGAGGTATCTGTAATACTAAATGTAGATCCGCATGGCGCCTCTGGCAGAGTGAACGTAGTTCCGGAAACGGCATCGTCATCGAACGACATTTTAAAAGTTTGAATACAACAGTCTGAAAGAGTAGATGGATTTTCGAGCTAACTAAATAATTTGTTTTTTCGTATTGGACACGACAAGTTTTGGAGGATTATTAGAGATTTTTGGAACTGTCGGTTTTCAGTTTGCTTGAGCATTACTTGACAACAAAAACAAGGCAGATCCGAGTGTAACTTATTCTGGGCTGGTTAAATCTGCTGCCCAGGTGCCTCCACACTGAATGATCTTAAGCTCGAGCACCTGCTTGGGCTACTTGGACTACCTGAGCTCTTGGCCAAAATGCCAAGGCTCGTTGCTGAAAAATATCAAAAGTTAGGCAAACAAATAAACAAGCTCTGTCTGTCTGCCTGTCTGTCTGTCAGTCTGTCTGGACACGGTGCTGCAGTCAGAGTCACAGTTGCAGTTGGAGTTGGCTGGTGTTTGCTTTTGGGCTCGTTTCGACTCGTTCAGCATTAGGCAACGCGGACCCCGAGTCCCAGCACACACACCCATTTTTCGTAGAAGAGAGAAGAAAAAAAAAAAACTGTTGAAAAACTAAATTTGGGTGCGTTAGTCGAACAATGATAAACATCATAAGCTGGAGATGAGAACCGCAGCGCGGGACCTGAACGTCTCCGAGGCGAGACCATGGGGGGATCTACGAGTAGACAAGCCACAATATATTAGGCCAATTATGGTTCGCCTTAAATCCACATGTACTTGCATCAAGTGGCCTCCATCTGGGCCCCTTACCACCTTTCCTCTCCCCTTCCCCGGGCGTCCCCGGCACGCCTTAGTGTTGCACTTGCGATATCACGATTCGGGGCCCGAAACGTGCACCGGCATAAGCGAACGACCGAACAAACCAAGATGGGAGCGGGCTGAGTCTGGGCTCAGGGTGCAGGGAAGGGGATTGAGTGCACAGAGGCACTGCCTCTAGTGTGTTGCTCAGCACTTAAATAGGAGGAAAGGTGTATGCTCGCCCGGTACCTTAGACGATCGAGTTTAGAGGGTAGTCTGGGCTCGACTTTGAAGCAAGTATATTAAAGGCATAGGAATAATATCAATGAAATTACCTCTATATAGAGTATATATTTAGGAAGGAGGCGTATCCGTTTCAATTAACACTAAGTTTATTAACAAAATACAGCAGAAAGTTCGTTAACAATCTTATCTATTGTCTAGCCATACTTCATCACAATAACCTTCTCAAGCCCTTTTCCTGCGCAAGGTATTCAACAGTCGAATACACTGGACTCCATCGTCTCGTACTTGTTCCTCTTTATGCATGCTCAGTTTAGCTGAGTCTATTTGGACACAGCCATCACCATCGCCATCGTCATCACCATATTTGTTTATATATTTTCAACTTGCTTTCCCCATCCTCAAACAAACGAGGTGGCAAGGGACAAATAATTAATTTCGAGGATTTGAATACAGATTATTCGCGATAAGAATGTCTACTCAGAATTTCATCGCTTCTTTAGACACGTACAACTTAAGCAGCACCTGCCGATGGGCCCCTTAGTTAACCTGAGTTGTCAAGCTAAATTATTTTCACTCAGTTTATGGGTCAATGAAGAACACTTGTTGGTATTATCTGATGGGGCCACTTACATATGTACATAGTTCAACAGGGTAGTCAAATAATAAAGCCACTTTTCCCTTCTTTTCGACTTTGTTTAATGAGCCTTGAGCTTATTAAAAGGTAACAAGGAGGTGAAGCAGAATGTGCCTTACAAATAGCTGACTGTAGCTGGTTCTCTTCTTGTTCTATTAATGTTTAGAATAATGTTCAATTTCCAATTGATATTTTGTCTTTTTGACTGTGGTGGGCATCTGGTGCTTATCAGTTCGATTTCTTCAAACAGATTTGATATATGCTAGCTATAAACATGCTTGATAAGTTCAAATTTATCAAACCAAGTGGACGGTGGAGAGGAAAGGGCAGAGCATCATTTGCAGCGACTGCAAATAGAAAATGACTTTCGACACGGTTATCAATAACAGGCTATCGATATATTTTATGAAAGACGATACGGCACACAGGGCCAGGACTAGACCCGCCCCCTTCTCCACTCCCACTCCCACACACACACGTCGTCGTTGTGTCGTACTCCCTGCTGGGAGAACGTTGCGAAATAAAAATAAATAATAATAGACATTATTACTGTTGATGCCATTCTAAATAGTTTTCGCCCCACCCCGTTGGCTTGCTCGACTCGGTTCGACGCTGCTTTTCCCATTTTCGACTCTCTGGTCCTTCGTGAGGACCTCTGCCAATGCCTCTTATAAACGCACTAATCCGTCAAAATTTATTGCCCCTAACAGTGAGGCTGAAGATGAGACTGGGACCGAGAAGAATAAGGAGAGATGCGTCCAACCAATTGATAACGCGCGTGTGAAATTTATCAAATAAATTGAAGTCATAAATGTCAAAGCTGCGCATGATTCATAAACAGTAGAGGGGTGTACAGAGAGAGAGAGCGGAAGTAGAGTGGGCGAGGGAGAAGAGGCTGATGAAGGGCAGGCAACAAGCCTCTTCCGTTCAGAAATTAAGTTGACAAATTTGCTTAAAGCTTCCATTGCATTACATATTAAAAAGCCATCATACTTTGAAAATGGAGACGATTACTTACATACGATGCATATGAGTATTAAACATCGAATTGGCTTCATATATAAAGAATATCAATATATACATATGACAGATTAGATTCGGATGAAGAAGTGTAATTATTTTATTCAAATCTGTAATTCGATTCCTTACATCTGTTCATATTGATATTCCATCTTACTTAATAATGTAACTTATCAATTGGATGGGCACTGTGTCCAGTCTAAATATCATATAAGGAATCTACTTGTCAAGTTAAATAATAGAAATAAACGCGTTCATACAGACAGATGTGGCTTAATCGATAGATAGACTTATATTATATATACAATTAGTTTTTACTATCCATCTGCCTGTCTCTACCTGATTTCACAAAGTTAGTTTACCTTTTCTGACCATTTTCAGAGGATTAATTAAATCTGAAAACGTAAAGCGAAACTGAATGTGAGTGCGATGTCAATGCCAATCATGGTTGACTAAGAGAAGCTGACTGAGCTCTTAATATAAGTCAATTCACAACCATAGGCAAGTGTGGGCAATGAGTGGGGAAGGGGGTAAAACAGGAGCTCGGCGTGTGTGCTGTGTGAGTGTTTGGGGGAGGGAGGACGCTGTGGTCCGGTTTGGGTCTCGTGCACATTTGGAAATTTGAATAAAATGTCTTTTTATCGCACTTAGAGGGCATTTAGTAAGCTAAATTATACCGTAGAGCAGGGAGCAGAGAAGGGGGAAATGGGGCAATGGTAAATCCAATCCCGAAAAATAAACGCAAAGTCCAAGCCAATGTCCGAAACCCAGAAATCGCAGTCAAATTGGCCATGCTAAACCGCAGACCATTTTGCCAGGGCTCTGTTGTCAGTGACCATTGTTGTTGTTGTTGTTATTGCAATTTGTGTAGTTGACCCGACTTATCTTCAAGTGGCAACGGGGCAACGTAAACTTGCCACAAATTGGCCGACAGTTGTTGCTGTTGTTGTTGTTTCTGCTGCTGCTGCATAAGTCCAATTTATTTTCGGTTTTGGTCTCTTTTTTGTACTTCAAAGCAAAGGCAAATCGAATTAAGTCAAAATCTACATAAGCTTTTCTCTCTGTGTGTGGCTCCCTACCATATCTCTAGTATGTCTCCAGCCCTGCCCCCCTCGCCCTGCCACGCTGGCTCACTCTGCCCCTCCTTTCGCTCCATTTGCCCCGCATTGTTGCTGTTGTTTCTGGGCCTGAATTACATTTCTCTTTGCATTTGCTTTGTAGCTGTTGCTGCGTGTTCAGCACCCTAGGGAGGTGGGGCATGCTGATTCCTCAGTCAGTTCGTAATTCCAGCTGCAGTTGCCCCACTACTCAAATGGCAGCATGCACCACCTTATTCCTATTCTACTGTAGCACTTACAGGGTATATACAAGTCGCCCATTCCCACTCCCTTTTGCTCTGTTTTGTTTTGTAGTATTTTTTCTAAATGCTAATTTATGGGCATGTGTTGCCATTTGGTTTCCGTTGGGTAATTTTAGTACCTAAAGCAACATCGACAGTAGAAGCGACGCCAGCAGCAGCAACAGCAGCAACAGCAACAGCAGCAACAGCAGCAGCAACAACAACAACAACTGGAAACAGGAAATGCAGCAAAGCGAAATAAAAAGCTGAGTAAATTGCATATTTATGAATATGTCAATTGTTTATACTACTAACTTTTGCCTCGTATCTCTCATAACAAGCAGAGAGAGCGGAGAGGAAGCAAAAGTGTAACACTAAAGTGATAAACAAGAAATAAAGGTTGCCTTCAGCTGTGGAAGGTGCATTCTATGAGAATTGCATAGAACGGCGTAGAAGTTAAGGAAACTTCTTAAGAGTTTGTTTAATTGATGACATGTAAAGTGAATGGTTAAGAGAATAAACCTTAAACTAGTCTTAGCCAATCCATCGTTATTGTAAGCTCTCTCAACGTACACCGTTTACCTCTTTTAAGCGGACACTGCACACAAATGTTGATGGTGAGTGTCCGCTCAAGAGAGTTCTCACTGTTTTCTTAGTTCTTTCTCAGTTCGTGCCTTAGTTCAAGTGTCGATTATAGTCGTAACCTCTGGCTAATTGCAATTGCTGTCATATCATGGTGGTGGCACCACCGCCACCAGTATTTCTAGTATTCGTGTCCCTGTGGCATGCAGCATTTGGCATTCAGCTCAATGTTTGCAATAAAGTTAAATCAATAAACCGAACAAAACAACTTCTACCGTACGCGTCTGTCTGTCCGTCTGTCTGTCTGTCCGTCTGCCTCTCTGTTCTTCCGTTTTTGTTGCCTGTCGAATCTATCTGTTCCGGCATAGAAGGGATCGGGACCGCGATTCTCTCTTGGCTCGCTTCTGTTTGGATGTGTTTCCCATTTCATGCGAAAGGCATTAAACGAGTCGAAGGTATAAACACAAAGCGGCAAACAAACACGGCCCGACCGGATAGGGACTGAACAGGGAGGTGCCCGGCAGCGGGTGGGCAGTGAGGGGTGTGAATGCAACCGAAACAGTGGAACAAAGAAAAAAAAAACTGTAGAAATTCCTTCACAGAACATTTATTTCTCGGTTGCTTTTTCGTTACACACATTGATTTTCGAGGCGGTTCTGGTTCTGGGGTACGGTCTTTGATTGGGGGACGGCAGGGAGAGAAACTGTTGGCCAAAAAAACATCATTGCAATAAGCTTGGCAAGGTAAATGTGGAACGTATCATGTATCTTTCAGCAGCAGAAGAAGCAGCAACGCATTTATTTGCATGGTACATAAGATGAAGAATAGATAAAGTAGTACAAAAACACACAGACAGTGTTCAGTACTTCAGTAAGATCTTTCTACAGTTCAAAAGGACTTACACCTTAACAAAGTCCCAAATTCATTATAGTAAAGAAACTAAGTAAACAAACGTAATGGTTTCTTTTGGACCAGCACTTTCAATTTGACTTTATATATCACATAAAGAGAACTAAGCAGGAAAGTTATGCTTATCTAGAAACTAGAAACACCTTGAGCTAGCCGCAATGCGAACATAGACAAAAACTTACTGTACAAAGTTGAAAAGGCCAAGGAGTCCACATAACGAAGTCTTTAGACAGTCCTGAATGAAAGCAAGACAGAAAAAAACGAATCAACGAGTGAAATTCATTGTGAATTCTCATTAGCGGCAAGTAAACACATTTCTGGAACATTGCTTTTAATCAGTGAAACAGACGGAGCCCTGTCACGGTCCGACTCGGCGTGTTCCCAACAAGGTGACCAGTAGGAACAACCGCAGAGGAGGGTGCACACCCGGTGTCCTTTTAGTAGCGAGAGAACGTCAAACATTTAACAGATTAACGCAATCCAACTTGAAGTAAATTGTCGCACTGCACAAAAAATGGGAACAAAGCAACAGCAGCTCGACTGCAAGATACCCTTCGCTCAAATATGAATTTCAGTTTGAAACGAACTTTATATTTAACTTTACACTTTCGTAAAAGGTATATTAAATAAACTCGGATACTTGAGTATCATAAGGTATTTAGTCTAGGACATGCCCCGTGCAACCTATCTTTCTTGTTTTGGTTCTTTGGGTCGTAAGTAAAGTGTAATTTATATTTTCGGTACTTTGCAGCAAGCAGATACATTTAAAGTCGTTGAGTGCAGACTTGCAGAGGAGCAAGAAGCCCAGGAGGGAGAGGGGCTGGAGATATAGCATCTTTATATTGCAGAACGCATTTGGGCATGTGGAAAAAGTGAAGGGAGAGGGAAAGAGGCAACGAATTAACTACAAACGACTACACATTAATGCCAACTTAACAACAGAAGCCGTCCAAGCGACCAGCGGAAGGGCAGGGTAGAAACGGCTGAAACGGAAAGCAGACAGATAGGCGGACAGACAGACAGACGGACAGAGAATTTCTGGAAGGCAGAAAAACAGCAGAAGCAACGGCGTCTTACAAACAGAACGGATATACGAACGACTGAAGCTTCAGTAAGTCAAAGAGGGAGAGAATGAGAGAGAGGTGGTAAGGATGGATGGGAAAGAGGGGACGCCGAAGCGGGTGCCAGCAAAAGATAAACATATACAAGATACAGATACAAGATACAACCATGCACATGGTCACGGCATGCTCTTGTATTTGGACCTGGCTAAAATACAATACATTTTGTTGCTGCGTGGTGATTCTTCTCTCTTCCCCTTCTCTTTGTTTACTGCACTCCCTTCAAATGGGTTAAAGTGGTATGGTAACTCTGGGTAACTCTTATCATACTCGGAATGTCAAAATATTCTTTATAGAGTTGTATAAAAACCCAGAACTTCATATATAAAGTAAGTCTAGATAAACAAAAGCTCAACCAATCTTATATTTTTTTACTGAATTTCGCTTTGGCGTTGCTGATGTGCTTGGGGTAAAGGAACCGCATGCTTCACATCCTTCTTTAATGCGCTTCAATTATAGAAAATTGCACAAATCCCTAAAAGTTTTGAGTGCACACACACACACACACACACAACTGCAAGAGTGCTTGTTGTTGGCAAAGTGTATCTTATTAGCGCGCTCTCAAGTTGGCCTGACATTAATCCCCGCCCTACCCTCCTCTCGCCACGCCTGTGTGGTGCTCTAGTCCTTCAACTTGGCTGCACATAAGCCGTTCACGAAGTTGAAGTTGCAGCTCAAGGCGAATCCGCCTTCGGCTTGTCAGATAGAAACCATCTCTGTTCTTCCAACAAAACAAAAGTTAAGTTTGGTTTGGGCCACAACCGACTCCGATTCCTTTTGAAGTTCCGTAAAGCAATTCCGAAATTGTAACTAGGCCACCTGGGCAAATGGGAAACTGGTTGCAATGAAAACTATTTATTTCCACGAATATTTAGATTTATCAAGCTTATTACTGGGCTGTTATTAGAGAAGAGAGAGAGAGTAGAGAGGGAATCTCCCAGTGCAAGAACAAGCGGCAGTGGCAGCGTCAGCAGGAAGGCAACCCTTTTGATTTGGGTCTTTGCTTCTGCGCTTGGGTTCTTCAACATGCCACCATGAATGACAAAAGCGGCACATATCAGGCAGGGGCAACGGCTCAGCTGGCAATGCGTTGCATCCTGCGTACCCGCATAACATGCTCCCTCACCCCTCTCCTGTATACTTTGCCGTCCGCTTGGCAACTACCTTGAGCGGCTCTTACTACAAGTGCAACGCAGCGCGAAATTCCACTCATTATACTCTTGCTGAGGGTACGTCAATTGGTGCAGACGTGAAGCTTGACACACAAGGTTCTCTTCGGGTTATGTATAAACCGGATTGATCTGGATTAAACCGATATATCGTTTAACTGCCATGGATACGTTCGATGTTTTAATACAATACATACTAAAAGATATTTTAAGTTTTAGTTTAGAAATAATCGTTATACACTCTCCAAACTTCAGCAAGTGCTTAAGGAAGTGTATAGAATCTGCGGCTTGCCTAAGCTAACCTTTTTTACTCGATTTTAACAAGTTCTCAGTCTTTGTTACCCAACAATGCGAAGGTTAAGCCGCAGCCCAATGGAGTCTCACTTCATATCACAAGCTGCACCCGGTAGAGGCACCCGGGGTAGGTGTCTTCTTGCTGGCTTACTCCAGTATCTCATTTTTGATACCCTTTGACAATGGGTTTAAAACGGGGTATACATGCTTTACGGAAATGTAAATAGTGAAGTTATTTTAGAAACCAGTTAAGATATATTCGTTCATGTTCCAGTTAATGAAAGTTGGAATGCAATAAGATAGAAGGGTATCTTAGTAATTGCTCTTTTTAGTTGTTGTGCTATGCGCTTGAAGTAACCTGAAACGCCGCCAGCAGCCAGCATACTTTGTAGTAGCAGTCGCCACATTGTCAACGTCAGTGGCTGTCACTCTCCTCTTGCCCTCCCCGTAAGCCAAAGAGTATAACTAATCAGCTGTTGCTTGTGCCGGTTGCGCAGACTGATCTTCAAAGATCTACCTACGGGTACTTACAATGTTTTTGAATAGTTAACAAGGGCTTGCTTGAACTGACGAATACACCACATCCTAAAGGGGTGGATAATAATACGATTAATTTTATATAAAGTTGACTTAGAAATAATGATGTATATTAGTATAGTTGGGGAAACCCAAGAAAATTGCATATAAACCCAATCAATAGGTCAATTTGTATTAAGTTAAAATGAGAAGTAAGAAAGAATACATATTTTATTATATTATTGTAAATGTGTACAAAAGACAGAGTTGAAATCATCTCAAGCCAAGAAGAATGAATCTCATTTCCCGTGCAGTTGCTGGGAAAATGGGATGGGGCTCGAGAAGGGGCAACAACTTCAGGCGAAATGGGAACTTTGTGTTGTGTGCCACTTACAGAAAAATATGTGGTAATTATGCTGCCAACAAACAACAAATATTGAGCCAAGTGGAGGCACAGACAGACAGAAAGGCATGGACAGAATTGTCGACGGTATGTGGATTCTGTCGGGGCTAAACGGAGCTCTTTAAGTTAAACGCAAGTGGATTTTCACCGGAACCAGCGTCAAGTTTTTCATAGTTTCACTGTTGCAGAGTACGATAAGAGGGGTCTCTATATCTCTCTCTCTCTCTGAGAGAGGGCATCAGGAATTGGGCTTGGATGGCATGTCGGCAGCTGAGGCAGCGGAGCACACACCGCAACGAACCTCAGAGACGACGCTTGTCAACTCAGCTCAGCTGTTTTCTGGATGTCGCTGTTGTTGTGCTGTTTCTGCTGTGATTGTTGTTGTGGGTTTCCGGTATTACGACCACTTACAAAGACAACAACAATCTAAAAAGTTCTAAGGTTACAACAAGATGGCATGAATACTAACAGCAATGACTGTAGAATGACATAGTACATTGGAGAGAGTGGGGCAACTGCACATAAGAATCACTTACATTATGAATTACAAGAGAGAAAGCTTAGTTAGCAAGCTGTAAACATATATATAAATATACTATATTATTATCATATTTCTATTATATATATTAGTAGGCAGTTTTGTAATTGTTTCTCATGTTACATAGAAGGCTTAATATGTTAACTTATATCTAAAGTCAATACATATTCACTTCTCGACTCTCCTTCATTCAGTCCAATACATAATTGTATAATATACATATATACAAATTGCATAAAACATATATTGATATGTGAATATATATGTGTACATATGTGTGTAGTATATTAAATACAGCTGCAGCCATATTAATTACTCAGCTACTTCTGTGCATAATGTGGCCCGGGAAGAGGGAAGGTTGTTGGAGGTGGATTGTAGACCTCGGTTAAGGTAATTTACATAATTTAATAATATGTAAATTGCCGCCAGACCAGTAGATCGAGGATAAAATCAATTAAAAGCAAACCAACAAATCAGCAGGGTTCCAAGAACGATGCAGAGGGGAGCCGAAGAGGTATAGGGTATTCAAAACAAATGGCAGATCAGTATCATTGGATACGTAATTAATAATTGCGCGTGAAAAATACTAAGCAAGGGGGAAAAATAAGGAACACACACGAGCTGCGACCTGGACTAACCGGTGACGGTGGACTGTGTCCAGGTAACAGGCAACAGCTTAGTCTCTCCCTCCCTCTGCCTCTCTCACCACTCGAGTATCGGTATCTGCATCTGGGTATTTGTAATATGAGAACCGCCAGCCCGCCTGCCGAAAAAAATAGTGAATAGTGAAAGAAAGTGGAAACCACAGGCGAGACGAAATTCTATAGAGGAATCTCGAGATTGAAAAGAAAACGGCTGCAACAACAAGTTGTAAAGAAAAGTTCTTGCTGCTACCTTTGGCCAGAGATACAATTGAAATAACCCTTGGGACATGTCGTGGAAAAGCCGACGAAAACTTTGCCTAAGGGTGAGCACCGAAGTCTTGTTTGTTATTGTTGTCATTGTCGTCAGATAGAAAGAGGACTGCCAGACTGAAAGGGACTCCAGGGTGGCAGGGAGGGCGCCTCCATCGAGGGTCTCTACAGCTTTATTGATAGATTGCAATTTCTCAGTTGAGCAATAAAAAAAAAACCTTTTGTTTCCATTTTCTAAAGAACTATTCCCGAAAAAGAAAGAACAACAGAAACTGAAAATTTGCGTAACAATAAACTTTTGGCTCGCTGATTTATAGATATTTAATAAAGCACTCTCTCAGGCTACCACCCTGAACTTATCCCTTCACCCTTCCTCCTTCCCCAGCGTCATCTGCATAGCAATAGGTGCGATGTGTACACGGCAGAGAAGGTTTCCTGTCTCTGGGTGTACACCCTGATAATAATAACAAGAAGCATTAACTGATTATCTCGTCAGAGGAGCCTCGAAATCAACAGATTCAACCCTGCCAAGTTTTTCTCAGACACACTCTTTTTCCACGTTTTTCCTTTTGTTTACTCGTCGCCTTTCAGCGAACGAAAAATTATGACGCAATTTATAGTTTTTATACCCTTCGACCATTGAAAATGGTCAAAAAAGGGTATACTAACTTTGTGCAAATGTATGTAACAGGCAGAAGGAGGCGTCGGAGACCCCATAAAGTATATATATTCTTGCTCAGGATCACAAGCCGAGTCGATTGAGCCCTGTCTGTCTGTCTGTCCGTCTGTCCGTCTGTCCGTCTGTCTGTGTGAACGCACAGATCTCAGCTATTATAAAAGCTAGAGTTACCAAATTTGGCAGGAAGACTCCTGTGTACTATAAGCAGATCAAGTTTATTTCAAATGTTAGGTGCCACGCCCACCGCCCCCGCAAATTTAATTTTTGAACTTAATTTGCAAGCGCTGTATAAAAGATACAACTTTCTGACTTAAACATATACTAAGCTCATTAAAATATCTACGTATTCTCGAAATTGCAATCCGATCGGACAATAAACACAGAAGTTATTTAAGAAAGTATGTGCATAAAACCAAGTGCTTGTATCAGCTAACAAGGGAGGCGGGCGAGCGCAAAGCGCGAGCGCCATCTGTCGGCAATAATTTAAAAGCATGCGCATTTGTATATGTGTATGAATTTAACAAATTAAACTACATCGGAACATAGGTCGAAGGGTATCCCACTGTCGCGTGCAGCGCGACTGTGGTTTTTTCTATTTTTTTCTTTTCTTCTTATTATAGTTCTTACAATTTTGTTGCTTTTGTTGAGGGATTTAAAAAAGCATAACTAAGATTTATTTTCGGATTTGTGAAATTTACACCATATGCCGCAATAAGGCGCCGACTTTCCCAGAACAGCGACGACTTTCTTAAGCTGCATGCTGGCGCTATTGTTGGAAAATACTTTGCATGGGAATATGCGAGTAACATAGAATGCATATCAAACAGTAGCGGCAATTATTTCTTGTTTTTCCAAAAAGAACCAAAAGTTTTAAAGCAAAATAAAACAATTCCAAACCAAATTTGTATGAAGATGCGGAACAAACTGTTAATCTTAAACACAACAATTTTTCGTGATGAAAATCTTTATGCATACGAAAATTACTTTCCCAATTCACAATGCTTTTCATAGAATACCCTATAATAATTCAAAAAAATGGTACACTTAACCTATACAAGGTATTTTACAAAATACAATATTAAACATGCAAAAATACTCACTTGTAAAATGTCACTTATACTTCTATGTAGTATTTTGCAATTCTTTTTCGTACAGGGTATCTTACTGGCGTACCTTTTAAGAATTTTGTAGAGATAACAAAAACTATTTGCCTAGAACTATCACGTCAATCGGGCATAATTCATCTGTGATATTTCAGATGAAGCTGTATTACGTAATGGGAACCCCGAAACCGAATTGAAGCACAATAAAAAATGAACAAGTAAAAAAAGAAAAAGTATTGCATGTTCGACTGTTAAATACCCTGTGGAAATCACAAATACATCTTTAAAACTGTTAACAACTCTGCATGGAGCAGCAAGTTTAAATATGAAACTCTGTTTATAGAGAATATCCTATCATACTTTGCACTGTCATCTTCACCTTCACCTTCTTTCGTGATAACTATGAATACTCCATTATATTATACTACTCCCCAAGCCTAATATTCCCTCTTAACCCGACTTTCCGATGCTGGTATAAAGATGACAAAACTTAGTTTTATCACCATTCATAACTCAAGCTGAATAGCATTTGAAGAACTTGTTCTCCCAACCCCCTCGTCCACGGCGTGTGTTATCCAATGCGAGAACATAAAGTGCACAAGATATGCGACTCGTTTGACGTCTGCCAGGAGGAATACTACGTAAATATCATGCGAGAATTTATGCTACTTGCCCCATTCTAATGTCAACGCTCGGAAAATAAACAATAATTTATATTTTACGACGCCGCTGACCTTAGGCCGACCTGCAAACGAAACTGAAACCCAACTCCAATTTGTAATATTTCAGGCAACTAAATAGATCACCCGACAGCAGACGACGCAGTAGAAATATGAAATACATATGTTGAAATTTCTAAAAAATAATAATACGCACTCAGCTGGTAGAACATACAACAAAGCAACTTATTCTCCAATTAGTCTGAGCTGGAAACCATTTGATTTGTGTGGCATAAAGTCGAGTTACAGAATCCAAAATACTTGAAGCTCTTTCTCTGAAATGCGCAGTGGAAGTTCAAGAGAAGTAATATTGTAATCTTATACCCTGAAAACATAGAACAATTATTGTATTTATAATATTTATAATAATATTGAAATAACATATTTGAGATCATGTTTGCAAAAGTTTCAACAATGTCTGTCGAGTTTCCTTGGCGACAAAACAGTATTGTGAATCCCTTTAATATCTCAAGTGTTAGAAAATGAATTTGTTTCTTGTTTCGATATTGATCTGTTTCAAAAGTGGCTAGTCATCTCGTGGGTCTGTTGTGGTTCAGCTTCGATATTTCATCAGACACTTGTTTGCTTCACATGTTGCTCATGATATCATCGATCTGAAACTAGTTCGACACTTCTTCTGTATCTCCGACAGCCTGTCCGGCAGTCCCCCCCTCGGTCCATCTGGCAAGTTGTCGCTTCTGCTTGCGAGTACATGTGTTCGTACTATGTGTAATAAATATGTTGCCAGCAACTTCGAAATTAAGAAAAATATTTCAATTTATTGTCGGCTACAGCTGCGCAGCTGGTTAAATGGATGCCCCACCCGCCTTGCTGCTCCCTCCTCTCTCTGTCTCTGCCAACCCACTGGCCAACTCCCTCTGCTCCCTCCTCTTCTTCTTCTTGTCAACAGACTGTGGGACAGACTGCAACTGCAACTGCACCATAAATCATTTTCATCTTCGTTACAAGTTGCATCGCAGCATTTCAGTTCGCGTACTTGCCACATGCTGCCAAATGTTGAAATCTCCCCACTCTTTCTTTCTTTGGTGCCGGTGCATATTCCAAATAAACTCGGATCCTCCCGCTTATACCCGACCCAGCCACCCGTTACGGTGCCGAGTCGAAGTGCATGCAACGCCTACGATGCGTTCCCTCTGCCCCGCCACGTCCCTCTTCCATCCCAGTTCCTTGATTTATGGCCCAGCTTCGAATATACATAATTATGTTGTATCCGAAATATTCGAGCGCTAGAAAACTGCGGCCGTGTATTTTCGAAACCAGCAACAGATTCTCGAGCACATACTTTTCTTCGTTTGAAAAATTGTCGCTCTTTGTACACTGGCTAGGGTTGCTGCCCAATGTAACTCGGTTTCTGTTGAGGCTAATGTGATGAAACTTGGTGTGGGTGTTGACGACAAACAAACAGTTCCATATGTAATGGAATCACCTAAATCAAATGAGTATAGGCTACACTAACATGAAAGTGTATTTAGTAGTCGTCTGCATCTCTCTGGATTGTACCATATTCGATACTATTCTATTTTAATTAAATTCAAGTTGCCAAAAGAGAAACAGAAAGAAATGTGTTGTGATTTATGGGACCAGGTCGCGCTGCACTGACTCGATGTCCAATCGAAGCCTATGGAATACGAAATAGAAAAAGTTTAATAACGTATGTGGATGCATGAATATATATCATAGATACGATATATTTGAAAATATATATTTTCGGATTGGGTTTACCAGAAACCAAAATATTTGTGTGTATCAGCTTGTGCACAAAATAGTTGAGGATCTAACAAATGTATCTTTATATTTGGGAAACAAATATTTGTGTTCAAGCGATATAAATACTTTTTATACAATCTTTAGAACATACATTGTAGAAGGGCATATACCATAAATGGAGTCTGCAAGAAGTTTTGCAGAAGAAGAGACGCTGTGAGTGCTTCGCATTTTGTTAATTCTTTTTGTTTTCGTCTTCCTCTAATGCGCTATCACACCGTCCTTCACTCGGTTCTTAAAACAAGACTTTGTAACCTTGCACAGGTCGCATGCTTGTTACTCTTGAAGATTATAACTACTAACACAACGTTCCTATTGTACGTACAAATATTATATATAGATATTTATAACAATTATATTATTAAAACTTAGGCATGTTATAGGAATTCCATAAAATAAAGCCTGTCTTTAGATATAGATTAAAGTGATCGGAAACTGATATCTTTACAACAAAATCGTCTGATACCATAGAAAATATGATAAACTTATTACAACTTAAAGAAGTACAGCCTGAAATCATCATAATCAAAAGTATATTATGGATATACCATGAAAGGGGCAATGTGGTGAGTTTTTATGTGATATCGGGCGATAATCTCTAGTTCATTGTTCATGCTGATCAAGAACATATATGATATATCTTAGGCCAACATTGAGATACCCCTTCTCAAAGGGTATAAAAACATAACCTAGCGGCGCATAAATAAATCTGTCAAGTGTTGCGCATAAATATCTCGGCAACATGTTGTTCGGTTTGAGTTGTTGCCTCAGGATGTTGTTGTTGTTGCTGCTGCTGCTGCTGCGACTGTTGCTGCTGTGGATGTTGTTGTGGCTGTTGCTTTAATTAAATGCTGCAATCAAGTGCGTAGCGCGATATTTCCAATGAATAATTACACAACAACAATGACGTGAAGAAGAACAACAACAGCAGCAGCAGCAACAGCAGCAGCAAAAAGTGGCAAAGGCAACAAAGACAGCACAGCAAGCATAGCTGCTTTCGGGATAGTGGAAGTGGCAGGGGCTGGGGCAGGCTGTGTGGAAGGGGTTAGTGGTGGGGAGGGGGAGGAGGAGAAAGAGCGCTTACCATTTGGCCGCGGGCTACGCCTCATGTTTGTGCATTGAGAAAATTGTGTCCGTTGCACATTTGTTGACTTTGCCACTTGCCTGCGCCTCTGACCGCCCCCCAACCTCTTCTCCTGCCCACCTCCTCCCATCTCTCCTCTACGACCCTTGTCAAAGTGCCGTTCGCTTGCGGCTGCAGCGCTAGTGGCCTGAGCAAACCAGCTGCCCCTCCTCCAACACACACAAGCTCAAACACACACACACACACTCACACACAAGCGATTGTCCCTCAATAATTGCTGCTGCTGCCCTAACGAACGGCCCCAGTGAATTAAATTCATAATTAATGCGTTGCATGCACGCACACACACTCGCACACACACACAACAAGCAGCTACCGTTGGCTCTCTTTGTTGCCGGGCACGTTTATTAAAACTGATTTTTTACATGCATGTGGCAAGTCCCGAGAGGCAGGTACATCAGCTAGCCCAGTAAGATGGTACCAGCTCAGCATATGCTCAATATATGTTACCACATTTGAGAAACTATCGATATAAGGACTTGAATATCAATAAGAACTAAACTAATGAGGAGACTAGAATAGGTTTTATAAAATAGAGGCAAATCCATTTATGATTAAGATTATATATTACTATAATGTTATTAATCAAATTATTATAAATGAATTTTCAATTGAAACCGAATTATAGTTTAATTGTTCAAGATAAAAACTGATCGTATATATATCTCGTCACGTTAACAATGATTATATGTATATTATACTGATTTCAATATTATAGAGATTCAGTATTATAATATGAATCTTAAGTAATCTTCTAAATAAGTATAATAAACATATCTTTTAGGATTAATAAACATACTTCTTATTGATTTGTATGTAGTTGAATAATAAGCAAATCTTAATTATCATAGTATCACTATTAGATTCCCAATTTAACTATTTTTGTACAAGCCCTACGTGTCTCTAAGTAATATACATATTTGCACAGAGATATATTATTATTATTATATCTAAATATGTATCCTTCATTCTAAAACTATTTTGTAGTTAAGGAGAACTATCTTTAGTGTACAACTTAGAACACGACAAAGAATTTATATCTTTAATTTGATCTACATAAAACTAAAACTCTTGCATTGTACTAAATTCTGTAGAATCTACAGTAGCCCACTATGTGTTTTTGTATTTCCTTAAAGTAGGTTTATGTTCTGTACAAATCCCCTCTGTTTTACCTGTTTGTTCTTCTATTTAGCTCACCTTATTCTATGCCTTTCCAGAACACTTCTAGAGAATTCGCTGGTCGTTGTGAAAATTGTAATTAGCTTTGCTCTTCTTTGTTGCGTTTCGCTTTTAGCATATTTCATGCCATTTTGTTGTTGTTTTTGTTTCTTTTTTTTTTGATTTTTGCTGTTCTCTTTGCTTCTTTGCCATGCACATTTCGCATTTCGTATTTTACATTTTAATGCTGCGTTTTGATTTGGTGCCAAAAACAATTTGAATTTCATTTTGTTCTTCTCCTTCTTCTCTGGCCCCTGCACGCAATTTTGACCCTTTGGCAATTACAGCAGAAGGGCCGTAAATATGCATGTATGCGTGATAAAACTGCAGAGCAGATCCGGAAAGAGCATACCAAATTAGAGTTTTAATTACAGTTAATAAAATTTAATAATAATAAAAAAACCAGAGTTGCATGTGGAAAATCTTTTAATGTGGAAATGTTAATGGGGAAACTGAAAAAACATGTTTGAAATGTGTTCAATTAAGGAGACTCCCAGCTGAACTCTAACACCTTCCACATAGCCAGGCTTATGTGGAATTTATTACGTATTATCCCATAATCTCTCTGGTTAAGCCGCATAATTTATTTAATCATGTGCGAGAGTGGCCAATCCTCTCTTCAATCTCGTGATATACTCTCGGTGCTTTAATGCAGTACATTGCAGTGCTGTAAATTTGCCTCCCCTCCTCCTCCCTCCCACTGAACTCGTACTCCAAACTGCATCAAGGTGTGCAATTATTTATTTGCATAGAGCGAGGCGAGGAACGGGAAAACGGAAAAACGGCACGTAAAAATACATTTAATTATAATTATTGCGTTTCCACTTAGCCGCCCATTCGGTTCCCTTGGGGCACCGCAAGCGAAGCCAGGCTCCCCACGCCCCTACCTGTCGATCCGCCCACTAGTAATAACAGCACCCCAGCTGTGCCTTTTATTGCTGATTTAAATACCCTGTAACTGCTGTAATGTGGGGTATGTCAGACTAATTTAGTATTGTTCCCCTAGAATTCTGTTGCAATTTGTAGAGACGTGTCAGTACTGTGGTATATTAAGCAATAGACACGATAGGGTGCTAACATCATAATAAATGGTATGCTTATATTAATATATAACAATATAATAGTACAATATATGTATGTTTATAAAGTTTCAGCTTCAGTATAAGCCGTCAAAAATCTTGCTTGGACTTTAGGCTCATTTAAATCGTTTCCATTTCCATTAGTTACTTTTTTCGATCTTACGTGGTATCTTTACTGCGTGCATAGCCTTTCTGCAGGGTTATTTATGGAAAAGCAGCGTGGAAAATTATAGTAAATATAAATAATAAAACAAAGTGCACAGCAGGCAAATGATAAAGTGTATTAAAATGCACGCAAATGCTAAAGGGAAAAGGGGGCGGGGGGTACCTAGGGTACCGGGCGTAGGGTGCCAGGGGACAAAGGTGCAATTGCCACGCCCACAGTCGCCGTTTAAATTGCAGCGCACGCAACAGGACGCATGAGTCGATAAATTTATTTCAATATCAACAACAACAGCAGCGAGAAAGAGAAGTGGAAATGGGAAATGAGGAAAATGCACAAGGGCGTAGCCCCGCATTATCGCAACTAATTTATTCAAGAGCCAAGAATAAAGCTGACTGGCAAGGGAAATCAGCTGGTCGCAGCTGGAACTGACCCCGATTAATAATGCAGGCACGCTAAGAAAATAGAAGCAAATTAAGAATTTCCAGCAAATCCTTTCCCAGATTTGGCTTCTTTTGTGCAGTCTGTACGTGGCTGTTTTTAAGCCAGATTTCTGCGGGTTTTCGAGAAGTGTCAGAAGCCTTTAATTGATCCTCAAACGATGCCCATAAAACTGAAGCTGAAGCTGAAGTTGCTTCTCTCTCCAGAGAGGTAAACAAACAGCGAGATCTGCAGTTGCCTGCTGTGTCTGCCCCTCCCCCCTCCCTTTCCTTTGTACGCTTTTGCCTCCTTGTGGCATCTGCATCTTTGCGGCATCTCAGCGAATGTCATGTCTCGTATCTCGTATCTTTTGTGCTAATCGTAAATAACTGTCGAAATTTTTTGCTACTGTATGTGATTTTGAGGAAGAAAAGGAGTTTCAGATTGGCCCAGACCCCATTATTGTTGTTGTTGTCTCTCCAGTGGAGATGGGGACTGCAACTTGCGATTGGCAACTGGAACTGGCAACTGCTGACTGGCAGAAGAGGAGGCAGAGGCGAAGGCAGAAGAAGGCCTCTTTGTGTGCGCACCTTAAAAAACGAAGACAACGAGCTGAAGATACTTAACTTTTTTGCACTTCCCCGTGAACGGGGCACACTTATTGCCACACAAACACACACATACACACGCAGAGAAACCCGGAGACATGCACAGACAGACAGCAGAAACCGGAGTTGAAGCCGAGACTGGAGGCTGGAGTTGGGGCCCGTGGAGAGAGTCGAGTGAAGAACATGTTTGGCTATAATTCTTCTTTTATGTTTTTTGTAGCTTGCCTCTTGCACATACCCTGTAGTTATAAGGGTTTCTCAACAGGGTATATTAGGTGTGAATGGAAGACTTAGAATTGATTTTATATTCTGCAACTTGCTATGATTATTTTATACACTTCAAAGTCTTTAATGTAATGAATATTTTATATATTAAAACATAGTTTGTAGGGTATTTCTGAAGTCGAGTGCATTGCTGCTTGTTTTTTATTATTGTTATTATTATTTATACTTTCTTTAGGTTTTGCTTTGCTTGCCTTTTGGATACGTTCGTTCATATGTATCTGCAAGATACTTTTTGCTTCTCCCCCTCCTCCTTCTCCTTCTCCTTTTTTTGTTGTTCAGCGATGACGCTGACAAAGGTCTGTCCGCCCAGAGACCCCAGCAGCGACCCCAGCCGTGGTCGTACGCGATTTTAATGAAGCACTTAAAAAGCATAAATGAAAATAAAAAGAGCCCAACAAAAGCAACAAACACACACACACACTCACACATACTCAGGCACACCCCCTCTACAGCAGCCTCCTCTCCACCATGCCTATGCCCATCTTCAGAACGACAATTGATGTGGAGCCTGAGCCTGAGCTCGAGCCTGTGCCTGAGCTACTGACTCTGCCTCTGTCTACCCTTGTGTCCGTCCGTCCGCTCATCTCTCTCTCTCTCTCACTCTCTCTTGCTCTGTCGTAGTCGTAGATACACCAGGTCCCCTTCTTTTTCACTCTCCAAGCTCGCCTCCTCGAAATTAATTCTAATCTAGCAAATTACGTTGGCCCTAGCCAGGCCAGACCAAGCCAGGGCAAGCACGGTCTGAGCAGCATTTATGCAGTCGTAAAAATTAAAGACACCGCTTCCAGATAAGTGCGTGTGCCTGCTCACATATCTCTCCTCATTCTCGTGTCCCCCTGCCCCTACGCACCTCCGTCCCCTGTACAGTAGCCAATAAAATGGCCAACATTAAAAACATTAACAACAGCATTAGAAGGGTCTTGGAATAGTACCAAACTCGGTCCAGTGTCGCGCTATTGAATAATTGATGGAGACAGTTGGAGAGACCCAAATCGAACCCAACTGAACCAAGCTATGCCTACTTATGCTATGGAGAACCCATGATCTCAGTGCGTGACCCTTCCCCCTACAAATCCAATTCATGTCTAAATTATTCCCCCTGTTCTTTCAATCTGTTTTATAAACGCAATTTCGGCTCTTCATTGTCGCAAAACCCATCAGACGCCAAGAAATCGGAATCGGCTTAGTAATGTCTTTATTCAGATTACTTTGAATAGCATCAATTATTGACAGACAAGTAAAAGCCTTTTGGAATGAGTGAAAGATAAAGTTGCGTCTCAGTTGCGTGATTCTCCGTATGTGGGCGCTACAAAAATCGGTTTAATGACTTATCTATGACTTGAAAAGTTCGAAAAACGAGGAAGATAGGCTACCTTTTCCATGCCGAAAGTTGTATACCCTTGTATGCATATTCTATATGTAGAAAAATTCAAATGTAGTAAATTTGATTGCAATAAATTGGCAAGTAACAAAAATCGGCCTATAGTTTGTATGAAAACTATAAGATATATCCATCCGATCCGGTCCGTTACGACTTATACACAGTTTGCAGCAATAAGAACCGTATGTGCCAAGTTTCATCAAGATAACTTTAAAACTAAGAGACAGACGAACACACGGAAAGGAATAGTTAGATTCCTCTGTTGATGATGATTCAGAATATATGTAAATATATACTTTATGGGGTCGGAGATGTCCCCTAATGTGTGTTACAAACTCCTGACTTAAATTAACATGCCCTATGCAAGGGTATAATAATAAAAACAACATATTTTTGGCAGCATTTACAGTTGAATTAAAATGTACAGAGTATCTAAAAGTCGAGTGCGCACAGTGCTGCCAGACTGTTGCATTTCTAACTTGTCATTTATAATTTTCATAATTTATTAGCTGGCTGTGTTGCATTAGTTTGTCATCAATCTGTTCTATCCACACAATCACACATACACACCTACATAATCTGTGCCACCCTGTGCTGAACTGGCTAAACTTTTCGACGATTTCTCACCTACATTTCCTACAGCTGCCACTTGTGCTGCCACTGATGTTGGTGCTGCCACTGCTGTTGTTGTTGTTGCTATTTTGGGAAAGCGTTTGCAGTGGGTGCACTTTGCAGCAGAGCAAATCAGCACCAACAACAACAACAAGGAGAACGTCGCGCTCTTGTACGAGTGTATGGGAGTGCGTCTATGCGAGTGTGCGTTGCTGTAGTTGCAATTGCATTTGTTGTTGTTATTGTTGTTGCTGCAGTTTGCTGCCACTGCGAAATGGGTTCATTGCACGTAGGCCCCCAAAACGAGCCGAACTGCCCGACAGATCGACCGAGCGCCCAAGCGACGTTCGTCATTTGTTGTTGTTGTTGTTGTGCGTGTTGTTGTTGTGCATGTTGTTGTTGTGCATGTTGTTATTGTGCCTGTTGTGCTTGTTGTGGTTGTTGTTGTTGTTGTTTAGACAGCCTGGACGGGTCTCTCTGTTAAGTTTTCGGCCTGTGCTTTGGCACTGCCACCTCGGTTGCCTGCGCTGCCTCCTCTGCTGTCTCCCTGCCCCCCTCTTCTCGTCGTGCACTTAGCTCTGTTTGCAGCCTGCACTTTGTTCCACTCTGCTCTTTTGTTTCTGTTTCTCATTCGCATTCGCAATCGCGGAGAGCGCAACACGAGTTTTGCCCGTGCTTCTAATGCGGCCCGACGAGCAACGCTTCAAGCCGACGCAGACGCCAACGCCGACGCCGCTGCCGATGCCACCGTAGCCACCTTCGACAGTGCGACGAGGTTGTGGCAAACACACACACACAGGCGCAGTCTGCATATACATTTACCTATGTGTGTGTGTGTGTGGTGGAGAGACAGACAGAGATGGAGACCCGCACACAGACAGGCACATGCAAGTGGCCCCAACACAGACGCTGGCGACAAAGTCGACGTCGGCTGCGTCGTCGTTGTCGTCGCTGTTGTTTATCGTTGCCTTTCTTTTGCTGTGCCTTCCTTCTGTGTTTTGTTTCTTTTTATTTTGTGTGTGTTTTGCTTGTCATTTTTCTTTTGTCGATGTTGTTATTTTTTTGCAGCTTTGTTTCTTTCATAAGGTTCGCTGCTGCTGGCTGCGCTGCCAGTGCTGCTAACTGCGCTGCTGCTGCGATTGTTGTTTTGTCTCTTTGCTTTCGTTGCCTTTGTGTGTTTTGTTGTGTGTGCTTTGGTCGCTTCTCTTTGCTTCGCCTCGCCTCGCCTTCTTCTTCTGCGTGGCCGGCCGAAGCGCAGCCCTCTGTCACTGCCTCTGCCGCCCTCGCGCAAGCACACAGACACACGCTCACACACCAATACAGGCGCAGAGTGACGACGCTGTTGTTGCCGAACTGTTGCTGCTTTTTTGCGCATTCTGTCTGTTCTCTCTTCTTCTCTTCTCGCTTGCATTTTGTGTATCTCATCTCGTGTGCGCTTTCGCCGCTTTTGCGCTGCTTTTGCTTGTGCCTCTGCCTGCGTCGCTGTCTCCACCTCTGCCCCCTCCCCGTCTCTGCCTGCACCACTCTGCCTCTGCCACACTGCTTTCCAATCTCTCGGCATCGCTGCGCTCCAACAACAACAACAACAGCGAACAATCGTCGTCGTCGTCATCGTCGTCGCTGTTGCTCTGTCGCTGGCGTCGCTTGGCGTCGTCGTTGCCCCGACGTCGTCATCGTTTTCTCTATTTTCCTCAATCGCATTGCCTTTTCATTTTCAATTCGCATATTTTGCAAACTCTACTTTCAGTTATTCGCCGATAATTGATGTCAAAGGA
This sequence comes from Zaprionus camerounensis, assembly GCA_018904165.1. Classification (NCBI taxonomy): domain Eukaryota; kingdom Metazoa; phylum Arthropoda; class Insecta; order Diptera; family Drosophilidae; genus Zaprionus; species Zaprionus camerounensis. Next base: position 12,798,906 of record JAEIFS010000479.1, on the reverse strand, counting down.
CGCAGTTGTGCACCGCGTCCGCTGCAGTCGCCGTCGCTGTCGCCGTCGCTACCTTCGCTGCTGTTTCCAGCATAGCATCCACATAGCATCCACATCCGCACATTGTAGCCATGCCCAAGGAGGATCCCTTTGTGAATCGCGCTCAGCTGCTGAAGGCCATCAAGAAGTATCCAGAGATTTGGGACTCCAACAACAAGCTGCACTTGTGCCGCAGCGTCACCTCGCCCATGTGGAACGAGATCGCCGAACAGTTTGGCGGCCATGTGCCCACAGGTGAGTGCAAGCGAGAGGGAGAGAGTCTGTGCTAGCTAAGTTTCTAGCGGGCGCCTACTACAGCCGGCAATTTGTTCTTGCGCGCGCTCTCTCTCTCTCTCTCTGCCCTCTCTCTGCGCTCTCTGCATGCGTGTGTCTATAAATAGACTGCGAGTGTGTGTGAGTGTGCGTGACAGTGTACAGGGTGCGCAGTGCGAAACACTTTGTTTACTCGGCGCACTAACCTGGCACACCCTGTGTGCACACCCTATCCTCCCCCCTTCTTCCATTGCAGTTAAATTGCAGTCCATATGGAGCCAGATGAAGTATCACTACCACAACTTGGTGCACCGCCAGATCCTGCACAAGGAGCGCTTCAACACCAAGTGGGAGCACTTTGAGCCCATGTCCTTCATGTACAACATAACGGTTTCCAAGATTGTTGGCGCGCAGTCGAGCAGCGCCGGCAGCGCAGAGGCAGCGTCGCCTTCTGGAGAGGGCACAACGACGCCTACGTCGCTGCCGCTGCCAGTTACAGTAACTGTGCCACTGCCAAGTGCCACACATGGACGTGGTCGTCCCAGCAGCACCTTCAGCTGGCTGCCCTCGGCTACATCTGCTGCTGCCGCTGCCGCTGCTGCTGCTGCTGCCTCTGCTCCGCTGCCGCATTTCAGCGCACCACCGCCGCCGCCCACCACAGGTTACACCGCCTTCACAGGTCTGGTGCCGCCGGCTGCTGTCACCGTCGAGGCGCGGACGACGCCACAGCGCAAGCTGGGCAGGCCCAGTTCGCTGCACAACAGCATGCGAGGACGCATCATCGATGCCATCAAGGCACGCCCCACGCTGTGGGCGGGCAGGCAGCGCAGCGAGAAGGGGCCGGGCCCGGGACAGGGACAGAGTCGCACCTCGGCCGTCTGGAAGGAGGCAGCTCACGAGATGGGCCTGACTCCCAGTAAGTTAACTTGGAATCCACATGGCATTCACATGGGTTCCACCTGAAATCCACATGGAATCCAAATGCTAACATTAGGCAATACACATTGTATTCATTTGTAATGCACATGAAATCCACACGGATTCCACGTGCTATGCACATAGAATACACATGATAACCACATAGAACACACATGGTATCCACTTCAAATCAACATGGTATGCCACATGCCATTAGAAATAACCCGCATGCTATCAAATTGACATCCACAAAGCATCCACTTGGAATCCACATTGATTGCAAATTGATTCCCAAATTTACATGAAATGCGCGTGGTATACCCTTGAAATCCACTCGGTATAGACAAATCATACACTTGACAATTCACTTAGCATCCACTTGACATCCACATCTTCCATTTACTTGCAGCTCTCATGCAGACCCGTTGGTCGATCATCAAACAGCGCTACGTGGACGAGCTGCAGAAGGAGAGACACGCGCAGTACGCGCAGCAGGAGTTCCGCTCCAACTGGGAGCACTTTGAGCGCATGGCCTTCATGCGGGACATGCTGCTGCGCAAGGTGGACGAGCGGGAGCAGACGCGCGAGCACATCCAGGAGATTGTCAGCGAGCAGCAGCACCAGCAGCAGCCGTCGCAGCATCCACAACATCCACAGCAGCAACAGATGCCGCATTTGCAGCTCTATCGCCCACCGGGACTGGCTGAGCACGCACAGGACATGCCCCTTGGTCTGGTGCAGCATCAGGTGGCGCATCCAGGTGTGCTGCATGCGCATCCTCATCTCCATCATGCGCATCATCATCCACTGGCCTTGGCGGGAGGGAGACGGCGAGTGAAGCACGAGTCCGATCTGGAATGGGATCCCTTCGAGATGATACTCCACGTGCAGGCCAGTGGCGAGCCAGCGGCCAACTAAGCCAGAGAGAGAAGGAAAGAAACAGAGAGGGAGAGAAAGAGAGAGAGAGAGAGAAAGAGACAGCCTAGCTCTTATATACACATACATAGTATATACACTATATCGATATATCGCCAGATTTAACGGTGACTTACAATATGAATCCGATTTGTATTTTCGATTTTCCACTTTGCAATTAAATAAACATCACATAGAGATGACACAGGGTGCCCAGTCTGTTCTTAAGGGGGCTTTGCAGATATTATATATGTATTTATATTTAACATACATATCTACATAGATCCCTACATACATATATGGTTTATATACTATAGTTATTATAATTAGTTGGGCAAACTAATTTGAAATTCTCCAGCAAAATATTTGCTCTTATTTCACAGCTGTTTGTTGGCTACTTGCAATGCAGACAGGGTGTTCTCAAGGGGGTTCATTGCAGGAACTATATATACTCTTATAAACATGAGTTATATACAAGTTTCTATATAGTTATTATAATTAGTTCCTCAAACTCATTTGCAATTCTTCAGCACAAGAATTTCACTTTTGCTCTGTTGTTTTTAGTTGCTTCTCGGAACGCCCCGTCAGATACACAGGGTGTTATCAAGGGGAAAGTACGCAGGGAAATATGTGCATATATATACTATATGATAATTTTTAAAGGTTCGTATATAGTTATTATAATTAGTTCCTCAAACTCATTTGCAATTCTTCTGCAAACAATTTTTTTGATTTTCTTTTTCTATCGTTTTTTGCTCAGTTCTTGGAACACCCCGTCAGGCAGAAACTTTATGCTAAATTTCGCACAGTGTGCGCAGCATTTGTCGATTGCCAAAATCAGAAACATGTTCGCCACCCCTCCCACCCCCCGCTCCCTTCCCCACTACGCCCCACACATAATCGTAACTCGTGTAAATTTTCCACTTTTGTGGCTGAGATGCTCGAGCCGAGTTTGAGTTCGAGTTGCGGTGCGCGTAATTCCAGTCACGTGCCACACAGCACGGCAAACTTTTCAAACTGTAAAGCGTTTATCAAAATACACCCCTCTCTTCTCTCTTCTACGTCAACCCCCTCTCCCACACGCCTCTGCTCAGCCACACATAATTGGTTGGCTTGTCAAGGCGAAGGATTCCATACGATCCACAGGCTTACAGCCTAGCTAGGACAGGGGAAAGAGGGCCTACTAGGTGAGGCAAGGTCTAACCTCCCCTCCCCTCTCGTATCTTCAATAATAAATGCATTTCACTGTCGAATTTGCCGCATTCTGCACAACACACGTGCCTTAAATAATTCACGGCGCATTTAGCGGCGTTTTTGCCGCTCTTCTAATGGCCCCAGCGATTTGTAGGGGGAGTAGAAGGAGGGCGTGGCATGCTGCCAGGTAAGTGGAAAGTAGTTGGCTACGTTTTTAGTTCTTCGTCGAAAATTTGCCTGAAAACCCCAAAGTAGTTTTGGCCCAAACTTTTATGTGCTCCATGCATTTATCAACGCCAGCCCCAAAAAACGAGACGCGACATGGAACAGCAGCCCCAGGGAATACTGGGGGTGTGGAGTGGGGTGTGGGCGTGGTGGCAAATAGCATGGGCTGCCGTGTTAAAGTTTCCACTAGCTTTCCCCCACACTTTTAGCGCCTTGTGCGTGTGCCCCCGATGATGGAGCGTTATTTAAATGCTTCTCTTCTCGGATGCGTGCGTGCGAAAATGTTGCTTCGGATTCGATTCCCAAAGAATGCTCCTAGAAATAGCTGGTGAAGATTTTCCCCCGTAACAACTCTGGCAGAGAGTGAAAAACAATCAGTTTCACAGTTTCGTTTTGAAAAATGGTTGACAGACTACTCTAGAGGGTCTTAGTCTCGGCCCCGGTCTCAGTTTTGATTCCAGTCTCAGTTTTTTCGAAAGGGAATCACAGTATTTGATCCTCTAAAGAAGAAATTACGGACTAAACATGATTGCAAGAGAGGTAAAACGAATGTTTAATATACCATTAGTTCTTCAGCGATTGTTCTCCTGTAAAAAGTATATAATACAACTGTATTTCGCTTTAAAATAACTTTATAGAAATCCTTAGTGACTGTTTTTGTATTTATGTTTTAAAAATAGGTTAAATTTAATAACCTATAATAGGTTAAATTTAAAAAAACAGATTGTAGAATTTCGAACACCAGTAAAAGTATTTATACAAATCCTTAATGTCTTCCGATCGTTCAGAAAATAAACTAAAACAGAGATGGGGTGAGTTTAATTGCGAAATATAGACAAATTTCGTAAAATAGGTCGACAGTTTCTAAGGTACTTTAACTATAAGAGAGATCCAATCAGTTCCAACTCATTTGCTCAACTGTTGTCAAAGATAATCATATGTTATTCTGGCTACAAAGTGAGTACAAACATTTAAAAGGACTTAATGGGGTATGCTCAACGTCAGTCAGTCATTCAGACAGGGTATTCCCGACCAAGCAAGCATTTTTGTTGTAGCTTTCGAGTGGAACGTGCGCGCCAGTGAAAACTTTGCCTAAACGCTTGGGAGGCGCTTTCTTTCCGCAGGAAATCCACACACACAGTCGGGACACACTAAGAACCACACTCACACACACAGAGAGATATGATAAGACTGCTTATGTGAATTATCGCACATTTTCTGGTATTGCCATCCACGTGCGCCCTGCTCCCTTCCCCGCCTCCCTGCGTTTCTCACTTCACATACCCTAAAAAACTAGGAAACTTGTCTAAAAGTGCGCGCTACTCATATCTTTCAGGCGGACACGCGAGACAGACGGACAGGTGGACGGGAGAAGGGGAAAGGGGGCAGCTGGGGAGGCAGAAACTTTTAAATTTACTTTTGCCAAGAGTTTTTCCGGTACCGTGCGCGCCTCCTGCCACGCCCTTACGCCCATACATATTCATTTGAAAAATCCGCACACACACACACACACGCAGCCTCGCATGCTCAAGTTTTCTTTTAAAAGTTTCCAGACCCCGCTGCACCCCCGCAACATACAGTGCGTACTGCATGAGGAGGGGAGGGAAGAGAGGGTGTGGATTCGCGAAAGGCCTGTGGGCTGATGATGGTGGGTTGTTTCGGGCGGCATCACTTAATAGAGCTTCCAAAAATTTGTATGTGTTGTGCTGCTACATGTGCTACAAATTTCTCAGTGCGCCTCCCTCCGCTACCCCACTCCCCGTAGCACCCACCACCCCTACTCTGGCAACCCTTCACGGTGCTACTAAGCCGAAACCAAAACTAAGCCAATTCCAATTCCCCCAGCTGCCAGACAAGCAGGCTTTCGGGTCTGGTTCCATGTCTATGGTTATGCCTATGTATGTCTGAAATCTGCGCACAGTGGGATGGAAACTGCTTTCAAATAATATAAATACATACAATTTGGTTTACTTAAAATAATTTACTTATTTATTATTACTATTTCAACTTGTGTTCTCTGTACTTGCCCCACTGTGCAACTGTCAGCGTCTTGTTGCGTTCTACAAGCCTGGCGCATTGGGGAAATTGTTTGCTGTAAAATGTTGCCCCACGTATCCTGCAGCAATTCGTAAACTAATTCTACATACGTGCCCCTGTCAATTGCGCCTCCACCACCTGCCTTCCCCCTCTCCCCCCTCTCTTGTGCTGGCTACGCCACTGCCCGTCGAGTGTGCGTCATGTTTTGACTGCCTTTGCCGCTGCTGGGCCGAGGGGGGTCAACTTTTTTCCTAATAAATAATTGCATTTTCACCTCAAGAACTCACTGACAGATGGCCAGGGATGTGACAGGTGATACACAGGGGTGCAGGGGGAGGTGGGGAGGTGGGTAAATCAGGAAAGTGTAGGGTATGGGGACACAATTCAATTTAGCCGCGTATCCGTTCTGCCAGACTGAGAGACGAGACGAGCCTGCCAGTGTCTGTTTTGTAATTCCATTTCTGATTTTGATTTCATATTAAACTGTCAGTGCAATGTCAAAACCTATTTGGGTATATATGAATTGCACGTACAAATTTAACGGATGCATCCAGTAACAGAAATACCCGAGAATGCAACTAAATATATTTGGGAGTAAGAGAAAGCGATCCAGCCAGAGTAGATTCCTAAGATTAAATAAGACTAGACTTATCTGCGCTGCGAAGCTCATACATGTATTTAATTTTAATTTCAACGTGTGGAAATCACTCCCTGAATCTCTTCTTCAACGTTTCTATTTTGCCCACCGATATCCAGAAAATAATATAGACTATGATGATGAAGATCACGCTAAGTATTAGATAAATAGCTGTCACCAATCTGCACACATGCGTACGCTGCTCGGTGGTATCAAGGCGGAATCCCCGATGCCCCATTTGGTACCACTTAGATTCCTGCATTTTGAATAGCAGCTACCTCAGATTATTGTTGTTTTTGAATAGTCGAATGTTAAATATTAATATTTGTATTCCAGTGGATCAAGTCCTACTGAGCTTCCATTTGGGAAAAGGGTTTCAAACCTCTTAAAATGGCATGCTTATGTAGAGTGGAGCCCTCTTAATACCCTCTATCTATGTAACTAGAGTGGAACCCTCTTAGTAACATGTTCTATGTCACTTATGAGGCTTAAAATAACAGGTACCTTCTTCCGATAGTGCGTACTCACTGTGTAAAGGCAGGTAGTGCTTAAGGTAGTGCAGGTACCCTCTTTTGACAGAACAAACTCGTTGTCGGAGGAAACAAAGTCCTCGAATAATTTAAATTTCTCATTTTAGCATACACCAGATTATGGAAAATATATATATCTTCATTTCATAAGAATAATATAAAGAAATTCGCGACTGTTATACAATTTTTGTAGATATTCTTCAAGTCGTTAATGCCGGAAGTGTCCTTCGCCTTTGTTCTCGTTCTGGTTCCGCTCTCACACTCGTCCTCTTCTCGCACGTGTGCCGGCGTAAAATAATGCGACATTTTTATGGCCCTAACGAGTGTCGGGCCGGGCTAACTTAAAGCGTTACCTTGAAATTTATGAATGAGTTTGAGGGTATTGCAGGAGTCGGAGTCGGTGTCGGTGTCGGGAGTCGTGAGTCGGGAATCAAGAGTCGACAGTTGGCTGTCGGGATTCAGGTACGGCCATAACTCAGCCCGAGCGAGGCGGTCCTCTAATTTCTTCTGGCCAAACTACGGTCCGCTCTTTGCATGGCGGAAATGCCCTCCGGACAATTTATGGTGCAGCGTGCGGCAAACGAGTGTTCTGGCTAATCCCGGAATGAATGACTTGGCCACTTGAATGGCCTGCTAGCTGGCCTCTTTTCTGTTCCTCTTTCTGACAATTTCTACCGAAATCGCAAAGCCATAAATATGCATAGCCTTATCAATGAAGAATGAAGAACTTTCAATGGCCTTGGTAGTTCGGAGCTCTTTCAACCTCGAAGTATATACAACTATAGCAGATTGCGCAACCCGGCTATAGACTATGGCAAATACTATATGTGTTATATATGTAACTGCGTAAGGACTGTGGAAGGGGGGCAGAGACTTCCTTTTCGGCTGGTTTGGCTCAATTCACATTACATAGTTTGCCTTGGTTATTGTCATATTTTCATAACTTAGCTGGTTAGGGGTAAAGAGGTGTGAGGAAAAGAAGAAACCACCCAAGACTTTTATATGTTGCAGGTGTCCTTCAAATGCTTTTTCGCTGAATCAACTTATAGGCTTGTCTAGTTGAGAGGGTATCCAGCCGTGCAACTGTGTCCAGTTCGAAGTCATAACTTCTTTCTGTTTAGTTGTTATTATTTTGTGTAAATATTGACGCTCTCGTCGTGTCCAGTAGCACTCAACGTTAATTGATATCGAATTCTGAGCCACTTTTATTGTTATTATAACAACTCTCCGTTCCGTATTCCGAATACATATTCCATACAATGCCCCCCGCTGCAAACACACCTCGACTCTTGCATGACCAAACAAGCGACCAGCAGAATATAATCAAAATAAAAGATACATACGTATACGATACACCCAAGCAGATTTAACTGCCATATACAGATATATAGATATACATATATACAAACATGTGAACATGCATACGTGCAAGGCCAAGCCAGAGGCATCCCGAATGCCAAAGCCAAAGCCAAAGAGGAGGCCTCATCTGTCCAAGTGCCACTCGGTCTATCCATAGAATGTGTGTGTGTATGTATGATATGTTTATTTGTACCTGTATCTCTTGACAGCAACATTTAATTGTTGCCTTTTTCGATAAGTGCATATAAAAAACCATATTAAAACGTACTTATTTGACAACCAGTTTCATGCTGGACAATGACTTGCATTCTTAAGTTTTACTCATATTTAAATTATGGAAATTAAAAGAACAATATAAAGTTTCAAAAATTAACAATGAAATACAGATACAGGCGCAGATAATTTTCTAATATGATAAAGTATATGTATGTGCATGTATAGTAGTTTGTTTATGTATCTATATTGTAGATACAGATACAGAGTCAGATACAAATTTATTTAGAGCAGTAAATGAGTTCGTACATATTTGTTTATGCTTTCCCATTGCGTTTATCAGACTGCAAACATCTCAGGCCCAACACAAAGCTGCCTTCGTCTCTGTATCTCTTCCCTCCGTCTCAGGTTGTAGATTTGTTTTCGTTTCAGGCTCCAACTCCGGTTGCTGTTGACTCTGTTGGAAGATTTATCTTATCGGCCGTGGGCCAAGGGGCCGCAACTAACTTACTAGTTAAGAGTATACTAACTTTGACTAAGAGTTTGAAACGTATAAGTGAAGAAAACTGCTGTTTAAATATCACTAAGCTTACTACTAAATAAGCTGTTACAAAAGATTTTGGATACAAGTACAATCGAAATTAAGGAATACTACCCCCCGTTACCACAATTTGAATTGTTGTTAAGAAGAGATATTCATTATTCAGCCATGAAATTAGTTCATCAAAACCATTACCATTGCCCAAAAGAGTATAAAACCTTCGATATGATTGAGGTAACCTTTCTCTCTTGTTTTGGTATCATTTGCCACGCTGCTTCTTTGCTTTACTCGTCCTCCTCTTCCTCCTTCTCTAGTTGTTGCTGTTCGTCATTGTTGTTGCTGTTGTTGTAGTTTTTCTCCCGCTGTTGTTTGCCCAATTAATACGAACTTTAATTGAAAAACAATGCAATTAACTAAATCAGTTAAGCGCGTCGCTGTGCTGGCGCCCCTAGACAAACTCTGTTGTCCCGGAGGTCTCTCACTGCCAATACGCGGGTATCCATAAGATACGCGAGGATCGATGGATCGCTCTGCACAACGAATATTGTATGCTCTGCAAATAATAGTCTATCAGGGTTTATCTAATTGCAACATGGAAGTATCTGTAGAAGTAAACGGATTCATGAAAATACCCTATAAAACGAAGTGCAGAGCCAAGATACATATATTATATTTGGTCTGTCTCTCTCTCTTTCTCTCTTTCTGTTCCCTTCTCGTCTGGTGTCGCTGTTGGGTATTTGCTTTCAACTTTTTATCTAAATTACTTTTAATCGCCATTTAATGTTTTTGTTTTTCGTGTTCGTGTTTTTCAGTTTCAGTTTCATGTTTTATGGCCACGTCTTTTGGGCGGTTTCTAATCTAATTGCAAAGTGTAAGCGCGTATGTATCTGTGTGTGAGTGTGTGCGTGTGTGTGTGTGTGAGTATAGCCCCTCCATCTCGGCTGTTCGCAAACTGTAAATAGATTGCGCGCTATCTGAAAAAGTTGTTCGTACTGCAAATTGTATAAACAATTATAAACAAACAAGCAAAGTGTTTTTATCACGGCCTAGTTCCAGTCAAGATATCATTTCGAAATCCCAGCAATTAGCAATGCACCCCACTCCCCTCCCGCCAATAAGCAAATAGAGACATGTACAGCCCATGTGTGTCCGAGTTCTTCTCAGGCGTCGTTCTTCTATCCCTTTCCCATTGCCTATAAATATTGTGCACTTGTTATCTGACTGAGGAGCCAGCCCGATATTGTTGGCTTTACTTTAACTAATACTGAATATAGGTACCCTAAACCCTACACCCTAATCCATTCGATAAGTAAACAAAAAACTAAATATGTTTTGTGTATTTTGGGTCCCAACTTGATGGTTTCACTTTCAACTCAGTTTTAGTTTGGATTCGGAGTCGGACTCGGGTTTGCTTGCCCGATTGGCGTTTGAGGCTAATTAATTTACAGACAGCGTTTTGTCATTGTCTACAAAAACCAAACACTGCTCCCATGAGCTGTACAACAACAACAACAATCAAATAACAAAAAAACAGCTACAACACAACAGCAACAAAAAACGAACCGTGTTGTTTGCTTAGTTAATCCAAAAGCGGGTTTACGAAGCAGACACCAAACATGGCATACGAATTAATTGTTCGATGCGATACGATGCGATGCGATGTTTGTATTTAAATTTTCCAAAGCGAAATTATTTATTTTTCATTTGTTTTTTTTTTAATTTAATTTCTAGCTATATTTTTGTATACCCTGCAGTCATTTGTAATAGTTGCAAAGGGATTTAGTAAGGCATAAGCTGAAAACTTATAAGTAAGGAGAGGGAGTTAGAAAGTATTGTAAGTAAGCTCCCTTTAATGAAAGTTGACTAAACAGATGAAGAATACAAGCAAATCAGTTCTCTTCAGTGAGATCGTGTGTAGCCCTGCCTCTTTTTGTCTCTTCTGATATATTGCTGAGCTCCACCCACGCATAGTGTGTAAGTGTGTGTGTATGTTGTTTCTGTGCCGAGTTTGCAGGTATTTAAATGTAAACTAGTTGGGACAAAACAATGCAAAAAACAATAAAGGCAACCAAAGGTTTAGCTTGCACTAGAGGTTGACTAGCAGATACCCAGAACAGTGGGTATTCTCTCCCTAACTAAACAGACAAATATTACTGGTATATCATATGTATATACATGGTATATCATATGTATAACATATGTATGTATATAGCATATAATATAGTATATTGTATGTGTATGCTTGTTGACTACGGGGCAGTCTCTGCCAGGGGAGACGTTGTTTTTGTTTTGTGCCTCGTTGACGGACAGCGACTGTCGTAAGCAGTGTAATGCCAAAGCTTTGGCAGATCGTTACGTGCGTCTGCTTCAGCGTCGACAGCAGCAGCGACTGCGGGAGCAGCTGAGGCAGCGGCAGCAAAGACAATGGACGAGCACTCTTCGCTTCGAGTGGGTTGTTGTGGACTGTGAACAGCGCTGCCGGCGCGTAGGAGGTGTTGGCGCGTGTGTCAGCATATTGAATAGGTCGACCCCCAGCTTTGGGCATGGCAGCAACAACAATAACAGCAACAAAAAAATAACAACAGCAAGCAGCGTAAGTGGCATCGACAGCGTCAGCGGCAGCGAACGAGGAGAGACAACAAACAACGCGATCTGTTCGCAGGCCGAAGACCAAAACGAAATGCGATAAACGACAGTCGGCAGTGTTGTTCGCCTGCTCCACCTCCACCTCCTCCTCACCCTCCTTCTCCATCTCCTCGTTCTCTCTCTCTCTCCCCTCTCCCATTCGTCTCTGCCGGGTGTGACGAATCTAGCGGAGCGCGCATTTTGAGTCTGTTTATGTTTTTTTTCTAATTTCATCTAATATGCATACGCGAGTCGATTAATGAGAGCTGTAACGACCTGCAGATACTCTGGGATATGGTTATAAAATATTATATGATATAAAATTATATTTGAATATGATTAGTTAACAGTTTGTTACTCTGTTCTATTCATTTCAATTCATTAATAGTGACTGCAGCCTTGTTTCCTTCTGCTCTTATCATCCTAATCATCATACCCCTTTGGGCACCAGTCCGTTACATTGTTTTGACTCTGCCCCATGTCCGACGATTTGGCAAGCAAGTCGCGCCGCACTGCGTATGCCACCAGAATTTGAATTTGTACCCCAAAGTCGAGAGACGAACGCGATTTCCACACACAGGCCTCACAGTTGTTGGTCCCCCGCTTGCTGGCGATTTCTGAATTCGACCCATTATCATAATAATGTTGTTGTTCAATATTCCATTTCGTATTTGTCATATCGTAAATTTTGTTTGATTTCATTTTATTCGCCTTGATATTCGTTTTTAGCCTTTTCTTTTGGTCACGTTTGATTTCCATTCGAACTTTGTTTGCTTTTAATTAGCCATTTTTGAATGTTCGACTCTTCCAGCTATAAAATAACCCACTAAGCTGGCGCCAGTCCTCGATGAAATGGCCAAAAACAGATAAACTTAATGCCTCGGGCTATAGACACACATATGTGTGTGTATGTTTCCATGTGTGTAGGTGTTTCTTAGGTAATTTCGTTTTTAGCACGTGCAAAAGATTTAGTTGAGTTTCTATCGAATTTCTTTTTTAAAGTTTCAGTACAGATAAAAGATTTTTAATTCAGAAGATTCTCCTGGAATGTATTTGTAAGAAAGATCAAAATATTCTCGCTGTACAGTTAATATTAATATAAATTTAAGAATTTGTACTATATATATGTGAAACTAATATATATGAAAATCTTGAGATTCCTTCTGCAAAACAACAGATTGTTGTTTTCCGTATTTGCGATTCACATTTGTATTCCGTGCCTGAACCCATTTACTCATTCATTAATTCATTTGTTCATTCATATCGGTTTGTTTATTATACCCTAGAAAAAGGGTGAATTTATAAGGCAGAAGTTTGCAGAGCACTGTAGAAACCGACCCAACAAAGAATAAATAATCGAAAAGAAACTGTTGTAGAATCTTCCCTATAGTTGCCATAGTTTTTATAGAGTGTAAGTAGGAGTAGGTATGTATTATAAAACTGGATACACTCATATCAATAAATATTCTATTCCGGTGCCAAGAAGAGCAAGGGTATAAAACCTTCGCCATATCAAGAATAATCTTTTCTTCTTGTTTTCCTTAACAAGTTTTATTTATTTATGCAAAATTTGTTTTGTTTGTAAAATTCAAAATACACCCGACGAGAAATGTTAGTTTAACATAAAGGTGAAGTGTTAATTCCATAATGATGAACAAAAATGTAGTTTAATTGTTAATTTTATATATCTATGCAAAGTCCTGCAAACTTACTATGCTCAAGTCTCTTTCCTTCTATATCTCTACTAACATTTCAATTTGCGCCACCAATCGTCTACATGAGGCTGCCGAAAGTGTGCCAAATCTATTAAATTTCAAACGCTGATAAACAAGAAGGAGCGTGGAAAGGGCGGGGAGGGGCAAATACAAATTGCGCTTTATTTAAGTACAAAAATAACAAAAGATCGCAACGAGCGGCAAATCTACTCGGGGAACAAATTTCAAACAGCACTAAAATAATTTTTATTTGTCTGCAATTTGGCTAAATTCATCCATTGTTCGGTGACGACTCTTACCATACATACACATGTTGCAGGGGCACACGAGTCAATTGGGTGGCGACACGATTCAATGGTTCTGTTTACCCATCGCCATCCAACAGATTTTGCGTCGCAAATCAAGAAAGCATAAGAAAAAACCTAATTGTATATTTTCAAAATCAAAATTAGTTCAAAAATCTATTTTCAGAAGCCAAATAAACAAAATATTGTACAGAAACTAAGAGAGACACAGAGGGTATTTGTTTTGTAATCGCATGTAGCAGCAGTTTATACTCTGTAAGAAAGGTTAAATTAATTTTTTTAGAAGACTGCAATGCAGGGTATTCCCCAGTCTGGGCAATGCACTTGGTACTATTTCAGTTTGCATTTCACTTATTTTGGTAACAACCCACGGAAGTATCCACAATTCAGTGGGTGGTCGTCTATTTTCATCTGTTTCGAGGCGCCATGCAAATAGTTTTTCTCACTTTCAACATTTGTTTTTGAAAATTATTCGAAATTTGTTTACAGTCTGCAGCCAATTGTGCATGCCGTGCAGTCGTGTATGCCATGGAGAAGCAGAGTGATCATATACTATAATTTATATAATATACACTATTATGTATTTTGGCTAACAGGGGAACAGATAGCGAAACATATATTGAATTGAGAAGTTGTTCAGTTCGCATGGGAGAACTGAATTAACAGGAAACCTCGCTGATTGATTGATCGTGTGGGGGGATCTTAAACGGGTAAATTGTTGAATTGAGTTAAATTCCCAATTGCAAATCGTATCTCAATCGAATGTACTTACGCATCTCTCGTTTCATTGCACATTTCCTGTTGTCTGGAGGGGACTGTCTTCCTCGCACAATGGAATCCACTTTGCGATCGCAAATACAACCGAAGATTGGCTAAATGCAGTTCCAAATGCTTATTGAATAGGCATCAAACAAGGGGAGAGAGATAAATAGATAAGTAGGAAAGTAGAAAAGTAGAAAAGGCGCAGCAAAAAGGGATCGCCTTTCTCTTTTGGCTGACAAGTGTTTGGCAACCTGATCGAGGGCGCTGTTCAGCCAGAAGTCAGGCACATTTGTCATGGCGGATCAGTACGGATCGACAGGCCCAAGGAACAATCACGGGCATTGTGTGTCGTAAATTACACTTCAATTGTTGTGAGCAAGTAGGTAGTAAGCAGCAGGGACTGAGACTAGAGACTAGAACAGGGATTGGCATTTGTTATGTACAATCATCGTGTTTTTTAATTTACAAGTCCCGCTACGGTCGAAGAAGAAGAAGCGTCTGAAATGTGTCAAAAATATCAAATGTCCTTTTGTGCCCACACTGCACTCCGTTCCAACAGGTTTCTACACGCTCAGTGCATTTCTATAGGATGATCTAGGGATGCCTGGAGAAGTGAGAAAGGGACACAGATCCAGAGAGAGAGAGCCTGCCTACCTGCCAAGCATAATTAATTTAATCATTTAATCGCACAAAGGGACAGGCCTGTGGCTGGGGCAGGAGTAGGGGCAAGGGCAGGGTAGACCAAGGGGCACAAGTGTACCCATTGTCTGCAACCTTCTGACGTGCCCCAGACCCACGACAAGACAAAGTACACACACACACACACACACACACACATACACAATCTGTGCCTAACAAGTGAGCCTCGCTTGCCACAGCAGAACCCGCACTCAGACTCCGTTTTAACCTCCGTCTCCGTCTTCGACTCCGAGATTCAGCACGTCATGACAGGCAGTTTCTTAAGTC
The DNA here is from genome assembly GCA_018904165.1 of Zaprionus camerounensis. Lineage (NCBI taxonomy): Eukaryota > Metazoa > Arthropoda > Insecta > Diptera > Drosophilidae > Zaprionus > Zaprionus camerounensis. The sequence continues at coordinate 12,783,673 of JAEIFS010000479.1, read as the reverse complement.
TTCTGTAGCCCCTGATTGAGTTGATCTTCACGATGATCGTCAACATCATCAGCTCTTCGCTTGTGTATGACAAACAAAGAAAGCGAGTGAGTGAGTGAGTGAGCAAGTGAGGGAGGCAGAGTGTCCCGCTGCGAGGGTCGGCCCATGGGCTGCCTTTCCCTCATCGATCGCGCAGGGTTCGATCTCTCGATTGATGTGCGTGCCTAACCAGAAATGGCTGGCGTATTTTGGTAGTTCAATTGTCGACCATTGTTTCAGCGCACGATCGGCCCCAGATCGGACCAGAGACAAACAGACACAGCCAACATGCATAAATTGACGCTAATATCGGGTCTGGGCTGGCTCCGTACGGCTGTCTCAGGCACCTTCATCGGTCTCTCTCTCTCTCCGGGGCCCCGCCACACATTCGACAGTCTCTCGACGCGCACTTTGCATATAAATCATGTTTATGACTTGTTATTTTTCACTATTTATTTTGCTTTTCGCTTTTTGCTTTTTGTTTTACACCCTATAACAAAACGAAAAGGGTATTTTACAAGCGAAACATGTATGTGATAAACAGAAAACAACATACATATACAGAAAGAACTTAAGTATCGATGTAGGTATCTTCATATAATTTACCCTATTTCAATATGCCAGGATGTGAACTCTTATATTTTCACTTATAAAGTTTCCTGACTCCCTTTCAGCTATCAGCCACGCCCTCTTCTGACTTCAATAACAAGTATACTAACTTTAAAAGTGTCTTTTCTTCAATATTTTTATTGGAATTTGTATATTTCAGAAGAAATTGCTCGTAAAATGATTGTTGTACGTTATTTAAAGTTACTAGATCAGTTGGAATAGTTGCTACTGGGTATCTCACAGTCGTCTGGAGTCTTCTTTGTTTATTCTCTTTCATTACAACATTATTTGGTTTATTTTTGTTGGCCCTGGAACTCGGCGATCGCTGCTGTGCTGGCAGAGCGAACGGGGCAGGGGGCCCAAAGAATCAAAGGGCCAAGAAGAACATTTGGAGACCGTATACGAAGCACACATAATTAGATATAACCGCTGGAACTGTCGGAGCTCTCCAGGTCGCAGCATTGTATACGCTTAATTAGCGCATTGCGACCTTGTCGGGCCTATAACATATGTAGGTACACACATTTATCTATATCTTCGAGTATTCGAGGCAGATGATATCATTGCTATAAGTCTACAGACTGATAGTCAAAATAGGGTAGGTAGTAAAGAAGGTAGCAAAGCTCAACTAATACCAGTAAGCTTCTTTCATGCTCTGATTTACTATATGTACTTCGTGCGGTACTTGGTTTTCAATTTAAGCGGGTTTTTCCGAGCACAAAGACCATTTACTCGACGTGTTTGCAGGGCCAAGTTCAGCAGCAGCCCGAGTCCACTGTCAATAATCTGCCACAAAGAGCCTAAAATTTTAATAAAAAGCAAATACCGAATACACGAAATGTGCGTAATACCAACAATTTATTGCAGTACACGGCCCCATGGACCCAAAAGGCGAAGGCAAAAAGAAATATGCGATTTGGAGATGCGAAAAATAAAAACACGGTTCGCTTAGATTGTGAAAAAGCCATTAAACGCAGCTGGGGTCTTCCCTACGAAAAAAGCAACTCTTGGGGGGAAGTAGGAGAAAGAGAAAGAGAGAAAGAGGGGGGAGGAAGCGAGAACCAGAGGCAAGCTGCACCGCAATTATCGTGAACGCGATTCTGAAATATGAAGGACTCCCGGCGTGGCCAGGGAGTCAAAACTTGAATCGTTAAACATTTATAAACGAGCTGAAGAGGAACGAATTAGAAAGCCAGCCAGCATGGACAGAGCATAGGGACTGGGATTGGAACTGGGAGCTGGGGTTGGTGCTGAGTTAGAGCTGGAGATGGAGGTGGGTTTGGGGCTGCGACTGTGAATGAAGGCTGAGTGTATCAACACATCATAATCCCAAATGCATTTCCTGCCTTCACTAATACGACTTTAATGAGCTGCCCAGCACTCTCGCACAGCAGTACCTGTATAACAGGTCCTCTACAATAATACAGTAACACATACGTAAATACATATATGTATATGTATATATATGTACATTTATATTTATATATGTACAGTACATTTAACATATATATTCACTTTGCTCGCTTGTGTGATTTCTTTGCCACCTCAAGCCGCACTCAAATCAGTTTCAAGTGCTTTCAATTGGGTGCATATATCACACTGTGGGCTCTCTCTAATCCCACTGTCAAATCCTTTTCTACCTCTTGGAAAGGCGAAACTGCACACGTGGCAAATCCTTTCAGAGCAGCTGATACATGGTTGGGCTGTAACTCTCACTGTGATCCCCTTTTGCGCTGGCGATTTATGGCTATACCGAGCAGGGATGCGACCCTCTCTCCCTAACCCTGAAAGCTCTACGATAGTTTAATTAACATTAACGCCGCAGTCAACGACGACGTCGACGCCTACGCTGACGGCGACTACTGATGGCAATAAAAAACCATTAAAAGGAATTTACTTTAAGGACCGAACAGGCTATAAATCACATTACACGCCGCTATAAAAACAAAAGCAACAAAAATCTGCACTGGGCGTTCTGTGTTGAATGGGGCGGGGGCGTGGCAGCGCCTTGGCTGTGGGCGTGGCTTGTGGCACAGTGAATGAAAATGTTTTGTGTATTGAAAAATCAATGCATCATTCGCGACTTTCATGTCCGGGAAAGGGAAGAAAGGGCACAGAACAACGGGGAGAAGAGAGAAGAAAATACATAGTAGTAAAATTTTTATATGCATAGTTTGTTAGCGCTTTTATCGAAGTCTTTTGGGGGCGGGGGTGTCGCGCTAAAAGCGTTGCTATTAAAACTTACGACCCAAAGTTAATGGGAATACCGGGACGTAAAGTCGATTGAGCTGCGTGCGTGTGCAGTGCGAGCGATAACATATCGATTATAAACGGAGAAAGGGTTGCACCACCGGGGAACATATGATATCAGTTCAGTTGACTGTTGTTCTCCCCAAATCCGCATGGGAAGCTGAGCACCTTGTTGGAGCACTTGAATTGCTGTAAACGTTATAAAAAGCGCCATAAAAACTTCAGTTAATTAGACTGTCTAGGGACATAGTTGACGTGGCACTCGATAGTCGGCACTTATCGCAGGATATGGCAAACAATACAAGCATAAAATCGTCTGGCTGAAGGAAACACATTGATTTGCCATTTGAGCGCAAATTCATGGCAATAAAATCAGCATTTGAAAAAGTTTTCCCCCTTTCCGGGCGGCTTGGCTTGGCTTCGCTTTTTTAATGCCACTCTCAATATTTGTTTTAGCACCACCATCACCCCCTGCCCCTGCCCCTGCGTCTGCCCAGGCACAGCCCATCTCTATCAACCGCCGTTAGTTGTGGTTGTTGTTGTTGTTGTTTTGCCCCGGATTCGCATTCCGCCCTATTCGATATCCATTCTGTTTGGCAATTGTAAAACGCGTTGTGTAATCGAAACTTTTAACGACTTGATGCGATTCGAAATTGTGTAATATTGAGGCACTAATACTCAACCAAATGGAAGCACACGCATATACACACATGTGTGCGTGCGAGTCAGTGTGTGTGTGCGAATAAATATCAGTGTGTATATCCCCGTTGAGGGTCCTTCAGATACATTTTACAGCGGCAAGTGCGCTACATTTGATTGAGTCCGGCATATCAGTTGAGTGCACACAGCTACAACAGCTGTGAGTCAATTAAAACTCACTTGTTGGCCCCATCAAATTAGGCGGGTTCTCTCTGTTCTTGTTGATAACCCTTATACCCGTATAGGGTTCTGACAAGAGGGACAACTCGGAGTTCTCTGTTCTTGCAGATAACCCTTATGCCCGTATAGGGCGCTGACAAGAGGGATAACTGAGAGTTCTTCTCCAGCTCTACTACTTCTTTGGGTAAACAAGTATCGTGCATTCATAATTGGAAAGAATCAGTTACTTTGTAGAGTACCCTCCCCATTCGGACACACCCGTTCAGCTTGCGAATCTTCTTGGAGCTGCGAAAAAACCAATCCATGTAATTCGACGACAAAGATGTGCTAATAAATTTCAACTTAATTTCCGAAATGTGCATCTAACACATAAAAAGCTGAACACAAACACGAAGCAACGGCACCGAACCCACACACAGACCCGGCGGAGGGTCCCAGCCAAGCTGCAGCTGGAGCTGAAGCTGTGTAGCTGGAGCTTGTTCCGGAAATGAGCATGGCGTATGGAGGATTGGGTTTGGAATTGAGGGAATTGAGATGAACAGCAGCAGCAGGCAGAGCAGACCAGAGAGGGGGTGAGGCAGGGGGCGTGTCAGATTGAGTTGCCATGCGGCGTATTGTTCTTGGGGAAACTTGGCGCTGGGCAGGAGGAGGGTGCAGGGACTGGAGCTGTAGCTGTAGCAGTGGCAGCAGAAAGTTTCAAGTATGGTTTTTGCATAAAACTTCAATTTAAATTGACATTTGAGTGGAAAGTAATTGCATGATATGCACGGAGCATAAAAAAGGCAGCTCCGTCGACGGGCCGTTACTTATGGTGCTTCCGAGCGGAGAAGGGAGGGGCGGGGAGCCAGGGAGGTACAGTGTAAAGTAGAGGCAAGCTGGGCGTGTTTAATATATGTGCCTCGTTTCCAGCTGTATTTTTAGACATTTAATGCGATTTTCAATCCACATCCCGCTCGCAGTCTCTCTCTATCGTTCTCTCTCTCTAAATACCCATGAAAAGAATAAAAAAGTGGGTGTATTAGCATTGATAGCATTCTATAGTTCTTCTCGATCAATACTAGACGATCAAATCAGAACTTAAAGTGAAGGTCCTTCGGGAGTAAAGCTAGACCAAAGTCATATACAATTTCGTATCTAACCCCACTTTATTTATATGTATGGATAGTTCATAAAACTAACCTTTAAGATTCCAAAATAAAACAAATTTAAACAAAAAGTTCATCAAAACACTTTATATTATATTTTCTGTTTTCGATTTCGGCTTGGCCTTAAACACCAATACAATCTACATGTATTCCCCTCTCATTTTAGTTTTCAAAATAGCATACAGGGTATCTGATAATACTATGCTCAACTGTCCTCCATTTAACCATCCCAAAAGCAGGCTCTATGGAGCTCATTATGCGCTCGTTTATATGCCGAATTTGTTGTTGGTGTTTCAGTGCGTCCCTTTCCATTCTCCATTCCTCTAAGTCCCCCTTCCCATTTTCTCTCTTTTTCTCTGCACATAATGGCGGTCTGAAACTGAATCTGAATGTGAGTGTGGTACTTTTTTGCTTCTCTAGTAGATTTTTCTTTTGTTTCGTTTCTCTCACTTTGAAATTAAATTCCAATAAATTTGCATTTCTCAAACTGGGAAAACGACCAAAAGTGTCATTTTCTTTTTTCTTCGCTTCATTCTCTTCCTTTATTTTACTAGAAACTCGTGTCTTCGTATTCCGCAAGTTTTTCAATTCCCTCAAATCCACTTGAAATGGTAAAGTTTCAATGTTGCACATAAATGTTGTTAATTTGTTTTCATTACCCCAATGCCATTTAAACATCCCCCAACCCCTCACTTCACTAAGCATTATATAAAATTTGTTTGTTTTCATCGATACAAATTTCATACAATCTGTAATCTGTAATGGTTCAAGATCTAATATAAATGATTTCCTAATTTACTTAGATCGATCTTAGGTAGAGAGAGCTTCTTTCAATGAAATCTTAATTTTAATTTTAAACATAAACTTTAATCTACTCTATAAAGAGGGACAATTATTAAGGTTTATAATATTCAAATGATGTTCTAACTTAGATCTTCAGTAAATACACATTGAGTTATCTCACTTCGTTGCTTTCTGCTTGACATTCCCCATAGATCGTGTCGCTCTCTTCGATGTTCTTTACCAACATTATCATCTGCTGGAGTTGCGCCACATGGCGCGGCTGCAATTGATCCATACAGCCGAAGTAGAGCACATCCGAGATAATCTTGCGGGCCAAAAGCTTCTGGCGTGGCATAAGCTCATCATACTGACTACGCCAAGTGTGGGCCAGAGCCTCCGATTCGGATAGTCGGGCATATGGAGAGACAGGAGTGATTGGCGAAGAGGACCTTATGGCAGAAGGTGTTGGGGGAGATTCATCTTTGATCACTGTGCGACGGCGCTTTGAACGCAGCTCATCATAACGCTGAATAGAGAGAGAGGGAGAGATAGAGTCAGAGAAAGAGCTGACGAAGCTGAAGTATTGTTGAGTTAAGAATCTCGTCAGACTTACAAAACCTTCTTCGCTCTCCTCCTGTCCCTCGAGAAAGCCTAACAACTCAAAGTACCACAACGTCGACTCAAAGCCAGATTCTTCTCCCTCGGCGCGTTTGCGTAAGTCCCGCCGGAAGTTAGTACGGAACGAATTGATCTTCTTGACGACAAGTGCCCGATCTGCATGTGGCTCTACCTCACGCAGTTTGATTACCAGCTGATCGTACCCGGCTGTCTTCAGAGCACGGCTGCTGTACTCCGGACTCTTGACCTTCCACACGGCAGGCAAGGATCGGTAGAGTAGCAGGAACTCTGTCCAGAACTGTCTATCGCGTGTATTCATCGCGCAGTCCCTCACGCACGCACTCCACGGCTCGAACTCACGCGAATCACTAAATCGTCGCTGCGCTGAGCGCAAGCTTGCATGCGCAAATGCAAGAGAGCCATGGATAGGGAGAGAGAGGAAGAGAAGAGTCGAATGGCAAGGCAAAGGCGAATGAGAAGAAGAGAGAATGCAGCGTTATTTGCGCTCTGCTTTGCCTTGCTGTTTGCGCAAACGTTTGCACTAGAGCAAGAAGAAGACTCTCCCAGGCATGCAGATTATGTTTATGTGTGTGTGTGTGTGTGGATAGAGAAAGAGGCGACAGGCTTTTTATTTATCTTGAGTAATCTGCTGTGATGCATTTCCTGCACAGTTCAAAGATATTAAATACGATATACTAATTAATTAAGAGAGACTATTAAGATGACATTTCCTTAATTGGATGATCGATTGAATCGCAAAACTTGAATGCTGAGAAAGAAACAGATTATTCACAACTAATTTAATTGCACTAATTCAATAGATATATCTATGTAAATATTATACATAAGTTTTACTTAGTTTATTGGGTATACTCTTTGAGTACTTCCATTCCCAAAAGATGTTAAAGTTATTGGGCTAAAACATCTAATTTGATTTCACAAAGTGGGAATATGTTTGGAGAGGGTAGCACAACGTTGCATTTTTATTAAAACTTAAAACTTCTGTCCATTCCTGCTCTTCCTTGCTATAAGCCAGCTGAAGTTCCAAGCTGTTTGGCCAATGCAAACAGGCGGTGCCTCAAATATTGCAATTCTTTCTGGTGTTTGTACCCAGGACAAAAGCTACTCGGGTGTTATATTAGCCAAGGTCAGAAGAATCTGGATTTTATTGTTAAATGGATAATATTTAAGAATTAAATTAAAAATCGAAATGTCAGTACTAAGCTCCTTTAAGGCGACTCTATATGTCAATACAAATAAAAAGGTATGACTAAAGCTGAACTATTATAGGTTATGCTTCCGTTGGGAAATTTAATCACTTCTCCTGCTTTTAGAAATCAAGAACGTATAATATACAAGTAAACAAAACATAATAATATTCATTTACAAAATGGAAAATTGTAAAATGGTACCTTAATGCAAAACATTTGTACAGGTATTATATTTCATGGGACAACTGTGATTGATGGCAATGAATTGAGTTGAATAGGTATACCATAAATACTCGTATACATACTATATATTATACATACATACATATATTTTATATATATGTCATAGTACATTCGGGAATACATTTGCTATGCGAGTGGATCATTCGGGTACTGAGTATGTCACGGTCGAGTGCGTGCGACTGCTGCCTTTTTACTTGTTTTATTTGGCTTTGGTTCGTTGATAAAGTAATTTAAATAAAGTTATTTACATAGCAAATGGCAAATATTTGCAGGCATACAAATATTGATGCCGCGAGGACAGTTAAGCGGAACGGACAAACGGACGACGGATGGACTGAGGGAACAGACAAAAGATCTAACGGGATGAAGACATTTTACACTTGTTTCAATGCGAGGGATGAACCCAGGGTGAAGTTGGGGCATTTGAAGTGAAACTAAAGCCTTTTGCAAATAGTTGTTAAAATATGTCAATAACCTTCTGCCAGGACCTGCTCCTCTCCTGCTTCCCCTCCTCCCCCTCCTCTACACGCACACACATCCGAGCAGGTTGTGAAATCGATGGGCCAACAAGCCGTCGGCTCGCATGGACAGTCTGGGTGCATATTGTGGGGGAGATTAGAGTGAGAGGAGAATGGGAAAGGAACAGAGAGTGGCAGAAGGAAAGGCAGAGGGAGAGAGAGAGAGAGAGAGAGAGGGGATAACTGTATACACGAATAAGCGCAGAAAATGTTTAATTAAATTCCGGGACACATTTGGCATGTTACATTGCTCTGGTCCGGTGGAACCACAGTCCGGAGTAGGGAAAGGGACTCGCTGCGGGCACTGGGTCGGAAGTACAGAGATGATGCTGGTTCGGGGAGTTAGGAACTCTCTTGCTTGTTTGCCCTCGTCGTGCCAAACTAACAGAAATTGCAATAAAAATACCGAAACGTAGCAAAAACTAAGCAAAGCAAATTATGTGCTCTCACTCCGTATCTCTCTCTCCCTCTCTCTATTTCACTTTCCCCCTCTCTTTGGTATTGACATACACTCTGTCGCCTTATTTTCGCAGCTGTGGTTGCCCGGATCTCAAATTGGAATTGGAACAGGAAAGAGCAAAAGGGGGAAACAGTCAGCAGGGATGAACTCACTCTCACACTTTTAAAGACTTAAGAGACAGTTCCTTCAATACTTTCCATGATTGTTATGATATTCTCTAACTAAGCAGATCTCAGTGCAGTATTAAAATAAAAGATAAAGTTAACCTCCTCCTTAAAGTGCAGTAAATTAGTCAAATTCAGCCGAAACTAGAAGCTTTGCCAGGGGATTACAATGTCGAAAAGGGCTAGAGACAATTTCCCTTATTGCCTTGGGGCACATACACTTACACCCACAGACATACATATGTACGTCCGTACTCGGAGTGAGTATCTAATCAACTAGGCTGCAAATTGTGCTTGGCTCGTTTCTAACTCATCCCACTATAAGCCCCAGCATATTGTTCTAGTCATAAAATCTTATAGCCATACCAAAATTTCAGTGGTCATTTTTCTGGTTCTCTTCAGTTTTTATACCCTGCTTTTTTTTGTGTTGCCTGGCTACTTTAGGAACGGCCATTTGTAAATCTAAGAGACCGCATCTGTATAATATGATGGCCGTTTAGGGGCCAGCTAGAACATTTGGGCTACGTTGGGTCTTTTATGGGTGGGTGTGTGTGTGTGGTGCCTGTTAATGATTGATAAACCGCACGGGACCCATCACCACCCAGAAAACCTCTCCTAGGAATGGGTAAGGATGGGGTACGTGGGAGGCTGCAGGCGTCAGTGTGGTACTTAACCATACGAGATGCACATCAAATTGGCCACATTGTCGTGAGTCGAGTTTAGAGGCTGCGGAGGGAGGAGGTACTGTGTAAGTATCCAGTGCCGGGTACCAAGTAGTTGGTATACCAGTTTCTTTATTATAAAAAGAGGCTTGGGTCAAAACCACAACAACAACAACAACAAAGCCAACTGGAATCGTAGTCAACAGCGCCGCCGTTAAAAGAAAACAATATTATAAAAAAAGTTTAGACCTGAAGTCAAAACTGGTTCCAAACAAACGAAAACAACAAACCGAACAGACCAAACGACCAAACAAACAAACAACCAAAATCCCAACACAGCCAGAGCGACCAACCCAACTTCGTGACTGTTCGTGACTGTCGTTGTTGTTGCCAATGTTGTTGATGTTGATGTCTTAGTCTTTGATGGCTGTTTAACCAAAGTTGTTGCCTCTTGCTTTTGATTCTTATATTAAATAATATATATGTATATGTGTGTTATATATTATAAACAAATATAACCGACCTTAACTCGAGATTTTAAGCTCATATTTAGATTAGCTATCATCTATTTGCTGCACACTCAAGTCTTGCAAAGTGTTTCTACTACTTACACAACTTCCTTCAGCACTACATGCAGGGTATCTGCTAGCTGTGTACTGCTCAAAGTCTTGTCTTACCATAAAAGCAGTTAAACCACAAACCACATCCATTGCCGCAGAACTTCTTGTTCGTAAACAATACAACAACAACGAGAACAACACCGAAAGAAGACAACTCGGACAGATCTTTGGGACAGACTCTTTGTTGTTTGGCTGGCCCAACCACTTTGGTTGTGTTCTGTGCGTATGTGTGTGTGTGCTGTGTGCTTCGTTTCGTATCTCGATCCAAACACCATAAACATGCAACGAATCTAAGTCAAGAAACAGGTCTCAAACCCTGCTCACAGCTCGAGTCTCGGTCAAGCCCGACTCGAGAGATGGAGAGCCTGAGTCTCCTACCAAGTCTGCGACTGTGTCTCAAGTCTCAAGTCTGAGTCTGAGTCAAGAACTAACCTAGGTCTACCGACAACTAGTTTGACAACGTTTTACTAGTTGTTGTTCGGCTTTTTCTCTATTTTTTATGCACATGCTTATGGGTTTTAAGATAAAGACTATTATGATTGGTGAAACGTGCAAAAAGAACAAACAGCAGGCGAACAGATACAGATACAATGCCAGCAGATACCACGTACAGGTAACAGCTTCCTCACAACACAGCCACACAAATCCATTACAATATATTCTCGAAATGAGCAACCAAGGTACAGGTTACAGGGTATTTGGTGTGTGTTCTGTGCCAAAGCGAGATGTAAAATGTATGCCTGGGCATAATTAACTTCCAACATGATCTCATAAATTCATCTCGCATCGCATTGGGCAGTTGTTTACTTTGAGTTAAGCTCTCGGCTCGCGGGCCTCGGGTGTCTGCGCAGAAGTGGAGCAAGCACAGATAGAAGTCCCGGCGATGATCGCTCTTCTCTGACTCTTCTCTTCTCCCAGAGAGAGTTCAGTAAGTTGTAAGTTGTAGCCGAAACTAAGAATACTTTGCTTATAAATATGTAAAATTTAAACTAGTGATCGAAATTGGGGTTCGAATCAACCAAAGCGGAAAACGAAAATTGAGGGAAAAGCAAGGGCAACATAAACTGCAACTTCCTGAATCGAAAGCAGGCGAGCCAAAGAAATACACAACACATAAATAAAGGTCTGAAGAAATCATTTGAACGAAATCGATAAGTAACAAAAAAAACAACAACAACCAAAAACGAAACATGGCCGAAAATTTATTGCATTTTTTCCGGTGCCCGCGGGCGTCGTCGCGCAATCATGTCCAGACAGCAAGAAGACCCAGAACCCGCAGAAAGAAGAAAGAAAAAAACGACTGAGTACTCCAGAGTACCCTGGGTAACCATTGTAACTGGGGTAACCGGCGCACCCGATGCCGGAGCCTACCTACCATCGGCTTTTGTGGGGCACAATGGAAACTCTTTCAAATTGTTTTTTAGTGGCGAAAACAAAATGAAAACCTGTAATACAAACGGGTAAACCTATACACATACATACATACGTGTCTGTATGTACATAGAATGATGTACATATACACAAAACATATTGACTTACATACATTTGTACAGGGTATATGGGGAAATTTAAAAATAAATACACTTTTCACAAATTAACGTGCCCAGTGAAGTCGAACGTTAAAAGCCCTTTATAATTGATTTCCTGCGATTACGATGAAAAAAAAAACCAACAACAACAACTGCAGCGACAACAACAACTGAAATGATATCTATGCTACGTAAATGTCTAAACAAGAAGAGAAACATATCATCCCGGACTACCCAACCTAAGTATTATACTAAAGGAACAATCAATACTTTCGAATTAAGATGAAGCTCAAGAAAACTTTTACAAATCTGAAATAAAAGAAGGTGTTTGAATAAGCGATGCTAATAGAATTTAATTGTTTCAAGTTAATTTTAATTTCCCCTAATTTAATGAGTAATGAATATATGCAAACATAAACCCGAAACTTTATAGTAAAGGGTGCTTTATAAATATTATACTGAAATTATAAACAAAATCCATTGCTCAAAATAATAGAAGTGTACTACTAAATTCATTTATTACTTAAATATATACGTATCTACTACATATGATATGGTCAGCGAATTCACTACAAATACCTTATAGTACCCGAACACCCTTGGTTAGGGTATCAAAAGGTAACAGCGAAATATATTGCTGCAGAAATCAAGCAATGCATTCACGAACGAACAGTGCCAAAAAGAGAAAACCAACAAATGGTGAAAATAAACTTACCCAAAAAAGGTTAAAAATCAATCGCCCAATCTGCGGAACGAGTGCATGCAATGCTACAGTTCGGGCATATCCGAACATGGGGTGTACTACTCGCAAACACAAGAATCTATTATTAAATAAATTAAGGTGCGATTGCATTTAATCTAATGTTTGATTAACAAAATATTATATTTTGAAAAAAAGTGAAGATGATCAAAAGAACCTGAAAACACTCTATGTTTTACCTGCGGGATCTGTTTCCCGTTCTGCACGCACGCAACTCAGGGCACACGATCTACAAATCAAAGATTGAAACAACAACAAAAAAAACAGAGAAAAATAAAAAACATACAAAGAAAGGGTAGAAAGAATGGAGGAGGATGAGGAAAAAAGAGACGACCATCAACACGATCATCAACGAGAACCATAAATAAGACTTAAATGGCATGAAAAACACAACAACAAAGACAACAAAAACAACAAACAACGATTGCAATGGCAACGTATGCTGCGGCCATTACAACAGCAACAACAACAACAAGAGCATTGCGGCCATAAGCCAAGCTAACCACAGCTAACAAAAACAGCCAAGAAAAGGTAGCAAAAAACAAGAAAGGCTATCTTCGCATACCGACCAGATCATACTCTTTAATCCGAGTTTGTATACATTTTTCAATGCCAATTATATAACAATTATATACTGATTTTATAAAAACCAAGTCTCAAACTCTTAATTTTCAGCTAAAATGAAATGAAAGTTATTGGATATAGTTATCCGAAACCTTGTTAAACCTTATATACAGTAGTTTGAATAGTTGTACATCTTAGTTTATCCAATTTGAATACCTTATATGGTTTGGATAGTTGTACATCTTAGTTTGATACAGTTATGTTGCAATATTCTAAATGAAATAATTTCGTATATGCAGAAATTTAAATCGATTATAATTATATATTATATTAAAACTTATGGGATAACTAACCTGAATTGATTTCCAAACACCAGTGCACAATATCTATATCGTCGGTAAGGGTATAATAAAAAAAATAACAACAACCATGCCAAAAACCAAACGAAGTCAACCAAGCCATGTATAGCTGCTATAAAGGCTGCACCAACAACTGCAACAACAACAACAACAATCTGCCGCACCTTAAAAACAGACATACGGACAGGGAGACGACTGAATATGTTTGTGTGTGTGTGTGCTGTGTGTGCTGCGTCCCCCGTCTCATGTATCTGCTGCCTCTTTTTTGTCTGTCTTCTACACCCGTCGGTTGCGTCGTTGCCTGCCGTCGAAATCGACGACGTTGATCAAGCGACCCCAGGAGACTGAGCCCAAGAGTTGAGGAAATAAACAACTAAAGAAAATCAAAGAAAGCTACAGTCAAGCACACTGATACTCAGATACCCTACGGTCAACGCTTTTGATATTGTACATTGTTCACTCTCTCTGACCATACCAAGTAATAACTAAGTATGATAAATCTTTTGAAAACTATACCGATATTCAATATGTTTATCAGTTTATCAGTGTTCAGTTTGAAAAATTTAATTTGATAACCCGATCAAGTATATAAATACTTAATGGGTCGAAATGATCCTCTTCTGGGCGTGGCAAACGTCAGATCAAAATAAATATACCCTCTTCAAGGGTATAATAAAAAACTGACGCGTGTTGCTCTGGCCATATCTTTGACTCGATCTTGAGGTGACTTTGGCATGCATCCAACCTCAACCCCAGCACCAACTCCAACTCCATCTTCAACTTTAAATCTCAGCTACAGCCTGAATAAAGTGGAAGACATTGGTAACCAATGGGTGTGGCCAGATATCCAGCTTTGATGAACCCTCAATCGCTCCTCACTCTCGTCTGATGGAAATTTGAGTTATTTCTTATGTTCACATCGTGAAAGATCCAAATTTGATTATACACTGAGCTTATTACATTGGTTCATCCTACTGAGGTGAGGTACATATATCGTTTACCAAATTCGCTTACAGGGAATCTATGAATCTAAGAGTAAAGTACTCGTGACGGTAGCTCTGTTCCAACTCGTTATATATGAGCATGTAATTCTGTATATGTCCGTCTGTCTCTCTACAAACGTGTTCATTTGCTTATGGCTGAACCAGAGCCAGTTCCCCACACTTGGCCCTCTCAGTCCCCTCCCTCGCCAAACACTAGACATCATCCAGTTGGAGTTCCATTGGAATTGCGTATAGCTTCAAGTACAATCACAATACATTAACATCTAATTGACAGACGGACTGGCAGCCCGGGTCTGAGCAAGAAACAAAGCCAGTGCTCAACTGGGACAGTAGCGTAGAAGGCAGGGGGAGGTTTGAGATGTGGCAGACAGCTGTGTTTTGCATGCGAGAGATATTGCTGAATCGTATTTTACGCATTGGGAGTACGAACTTGTCGAGCAGGCTCCAAAAGCTTACGCTAACCTATAAAGAATCTTGAGCAATACTGTTTACATCTGACATGTACATATGTAGATAACAGAACTGATGAGAGATCTTTCAGAACTGGCATAAACATATCCTTGAGTGTATCGGCCAAAGCCCGAATTAACCTAAACATATATCGTAGAACCGTAATCAACCTATTTTTAAATTTTTAAAAACAACCAAACACATTACATCTATGATGTGTTAATTATAAACCTATAATAATCATTAGGTAAATCGATAAACACCTTTGCCAAAAATGGCTATTAGCTTTATATTTTGTATAAGAATTTCACCCAGGAGTCGTGTTCTTGAAATAGACTCAGGGTCTCAGGTAGAGGGAACAGCTCGACGTATATATTGCACCACTAACTAAAGTCGAAGTTAATTTTAAGACTTTCAACTTGAACGTATCAAATTTCCCGGCTGCCCCCGGCTGCAAGCAGATCCTTTGCCTCTCTCTCTGCCTTCCTGGCGAGTGTCAAAGAGCAGAAAAGAGTTGAAATTTATGTGAGCCGAAAACAAGAGAAAAGTTAATTAAACTTGAAAATAATAAAAGCAAAGCAAAGCGCAAGCATGTAGAGAAGAACAAAAAGGGGGCAGGAGAAAAATAATAACGCAAAAAGTGTACAACGAAAGCTGCCCGCGGCCCATCAAAGGGAGGGGAGGGGAGGGGGAGCAACTGCCCGTCATTAGCATATCGCCCTGGGCTTGAAAAGGGCTGCAGTGCGAAGGTATCCGCCAGCTGATGCCGATGACACGCTGCCCAGGATAGCAATCGGATTGCGGATGGGGAGGAATGGACGGGGAAACGGGTGACGATGACTGCGTTGATATTGACATTGCCTGCGAAGACCCTTCTCCCTCCCCTTCCCTGGGCATTATCTGCAATCGCGGACTGCAATAAAAGCGGACAATAATTAAAACTGGTAACGACATCGCGCCCAGCTCTTCAGATAAGACGACTATATATGGTGACTTTTGGAAGGCCAAAATTGTGTTACTTTTTTTTAAATTAGAATAAAACATTCTTACGTATGTGTCGTATATGATAGAGTATTACGGGGACCTATGCGAAGGTTCAGCATACCGAACACCTAATACCTTTGTTATATTTATAAAACTCTAGACAAGTTCTTCCTTTGACTGTTCAACAAATAGTTAATGCTCATACTATATATCCAAAGATTTATTGAATACGAATATTTTTATGAAATATGTATAAAAGAAACCAAAAGATTGAAACCTAAATAAATAAGATTCCAAAGGTTTTAATAACCTACAAATATTCCATTTGTCAGTCGCATTGGCACAGAACAAAACATATAAGCTATAAGATCTCTCATTCAATCACAAGTATCTAAGGTCTCTCCATGAGTTCATTACAAGTATTTCAGTGCTTCTCGAATCGACTCAAGGGTTGAAAATATCTTGTTCCAGTGTCATAAATCAGTTTTCTCAATTTTTCATTACTAGTCAAAGCCGTAACCTTTTCTATGAATTCATTTCGGTGCAGGGTAGCAGACAGTCGGCTATTCTGGACTGTAGTTTTCATTACTTGTTTCCTTTTTTATTCAACATTTTTACTGTCGCTGAGTTGACTGAAAAAATAAGGGGAAATTTGAAGCGAAACGCGCTGAATACATATTAAAATGTTGTTGTTGTTTTATTTTTCCGGTAGGTTTGTTTAATTTCTGCAGGTTCAAACAACAAATAACCGTAAAAATCTTTGCCGTATTCACTCGACAGTCATAAAAGGGATTTTATTTTAATTACATGCGAGTTTTTTCTCCCTTCATTTTGAATTTCTCTGAGAGGATTTTCATTCAGTCGATGACAATAAGTCGGTGGTAACCCTGGCACCCCCTACCCACTGGCTCTGCCCCTGCCCCTGCCCCTGCCACGCCCCTTGCCGTGTTGACTTTTATAATTAAGGCCTTTGTGTGTGCGCGTTTCCAGCTGGATGAAACGCAGCAACAGAATCCGAAACTGAACCAGAACCGGAACCAGAGTCAGAGCCAGCTTACCTGGGAGAAATCGCAGAGGGGGGTATTGCTGACAATGGTTGAAAGAGAGAGACGTAGATGGAGAAAGGGGGGGAGAGTCGCATAAAAAGGATTAATTGTGCGCAATTGAAGAAAATATATTACAAACGGAAGAAAAAGTTCGCTCGTGAATGTTTTCCAGCTTTTCCATTAAATTATGCCAAATCATTTAAATGCGACGCAGTGAAAACTTTTTGCCCCACACACACAACAAGAGGAAGAAACAGATGACGATGGGGAGGAGGAATAGGAGGAGGAGGAGGAAGGCAAAGGAAGAACTTTACCACTTGCCATGTTTCTAAGGATCTTCATGTTATTGTTGTTTCGCCATTATTGTTCTTGTTGTTGTTGCTGTTGCTGTTGCTGTAAGGAAAACAGCTTAAGTTCATAATGCTCTGTTTGTGAGTGGGTTGAGGCGCAAAGTTGTGGTTGCCCAACCTCCTCGGCCGCCTCTGCTCCTTCTCCACCTCCTTGGCAGCCCTTTCGGTGCGTACAATTGCCATGACAACAGTCTCTGCCTCAGTCTGCGCCCTCTTATACTCTGCCACAACCATGTCCCCCTCCCTCTGCTCCTTTTGTGCCACACACAATTTCCACATGCGTTCTCGGGTTAATTGCTCAAGTTCAAAATTAAAATATTTATTACAATGAAAAACTTTGGCACTTTGATGACGCCAGCAAGACGAGGATGAAACAACAAAGAGAATCGGGTAGATGAGTATAACAGGGTCGCAGAGGGTCGCAGAGGCAAATACCGATTAGGTAGTTCGACTAGCGAAGTTGCTGTCGGTCGATTGGATGCGTCACAAGTCAGTTGGGAGTCAAGTAATCTGGGCAAACAAATCTCAAGGCTAATCCCTTAGAATCTCCTCACAAACTCTTACAACATCAACATATAATCCCGGATTAGACTTGACAAGACACTCGTAAGTCTTATACTTTGAATTAATCAAGTTTCCCAGTCCAATCAGCTGAGTACAGTGCAAATATTTGTAAATATTAAACCTATTCTATATTGAAAATGTTCTATATTGAACCTATTCCATATTGATAGACCTATTCCACATTGTACATTCTATAGTTAATTAATAGTGTTTAATCTGTGCCATGACTAATGCAGATAAGACTTGCGAGTGCTGATAAGGCATGTCTGGAGCTGTGTTCCCCTCTTTACACAGTGGAAAACCTGATTTTCTTCGTTCAATGTATTGCAAACTTAGAAATCGCTGGGGTTAGTCCGAGAATTTAGTTTATTTAGGAACAGTAACAATCAACTGAATGTTTGTACGATGCCAGATGTTTTTGCAGTGGGGGGAGACTTACTCTTGTTAGGGTATACCCTACGTGGCTCTGCTCAGATTCGCTTGGAGCAGCTGTTAATAACTTCGACGTTATTCAGAAAGAAAACAACAGAACAGCAACGGCAGCAACAAAGTGAATAAGCAAGTGTTGCGGAAATGATTTGACGCTGCCTGCAACAAGCTGAAGTCTCCAAGGTGCGAGTCGTCTGCCTCCAGTTTCGATTTCAGTCTTGAGAATGGAGTTGGTGCTGGGGCACGTTGCTTGCTACTTGATTGAAAAGTGTTTTGCTATAAATTCAACTTTTCTATTATCTTTATCTTATGAGCCACACGCGCTGCGGAGCAGGGCAGGGCGGAGTGGGACAACAAGAACAACAACAACGAGGACGGCATCAGCAGTAGCATCACTCAGAACAGGATCCATTAGAGCTCCCAGCTGCAACTGCTAGCGAAGGCTGCTGCGAGTTGAATGTGCTGCCAGGCAGCGCGGCAGCCGCTTTCATAATTGTTTCCTCCTGCTGATGTGGCAGGGTCGTAGGAGGCAGAGAGAGTGGGGTGCGGGTTCGCACTCGTTAGTTGCCTTAGAGTACAACAATATAGAGGGTTCTGCACCCTTTGCTGGTGAACACGTACACAGTGAGAACAAGTCGACTACTCTCGACCATTATTTATTTAATGTTGTTTCATTTTTAACTTGAAGAAATCATTTGGATGATAATACTTATTGTACACAGCAAAAAAGAAATTTCTGGCTTTAATTTTACTCTTTCAGCTATTGGGCGTGGGGGCGTGTCCAAATTCTAACACTAACATTATCTGCGTACAATACTAAGACATATTGTTACCAAGTTTGGTTGCCCTAGCTCGTATACTCTTCATGATTTAGGTGTTCATACCAACAGATTCGACTGCTGGTCTCTTTATTAGTTAAAATATGAAAATACAAAAATTTTAAATTCAACAATTAGAAGGCTGTAGAGTAGTGTTGGGTAATCCTAGTTCAATTTGAGGAATAAGTTCGTTCGTTCGTTTAAAATCAATGAACTAGGTCGTTCATTTAGTTCAATCGTTCATATTTTAAAGCTGCTTAAAGGTGCTTCAAAAAAAAAAAATGTTATGAATTTTTTTCATACAATGCTGTCATTGAAAATTAATATTATTTATTCAATTTATGTTAAAAACACTTATACATAATAATAATAAGAAATAAATATAGTAAAATGAACGACGTGAACTAAGTGAACTATATTGAACTAAGTGAACTATATTGAACTGAGTGAACTAAATTGAACTAACGAACTATATTGAACTATAAAGACAGACCTAGTTCGTTCGTTCAGTTTGGTGAATAGTTCAATTTAGTTCGTTCGTTCACGAACGACACAACACTAATGATTACGCCTCAAAGACTGTCGACTAACATGAAGAATCCAAAGAGTACCACTCCAAGGATTGCCCAAAATACAGAGATCTGTACTTCTGGCAGATCAAAGCAGATAATATCGTACAATTGGTCCAGTGTAGGGATGTTTCCCGTTTGGAGTTTTGACCAAACGAGCTCGTTATTTATCGATACTTCAAAGGCAGATGAATAATTCGGCTGTGAATAGACCAATTTGGAACTTACTATCATAAATTCGCTTGCCTTTCCTCGCATAAAGCTCAGAACATACCCATTCTAAAAAGCAGAATTCAATCAGAAGCGCTGTGAAAACAAGCAGCCCCAGCTTATTCAAAAAGAGTGTTAAGGTTTGAGACAGTAAGTTTCCGCATATGGTTATGGTATTCCAATACATATCGATTCCCAGGATATTGAATATGTTGTACCCTGAAAACAACTTGAACAGATTGAAAGCCCAGAAGGCACCCAAGACAGTGCACAGTGTTTTGCTAAATTTTGTCCAGTAATAATTCCCCTTAATGATGTAATTGGGATAAGTTGACGTTAAATTCTTTATATACATTTCCTGAATCTTCTGATACTCGGGCTGAACGCTGGAAAGACAAATACCCCTTAGCTTGTTAAAGATATTCGTAGTCTAACTTGTAGATTGGCAACTTACCAAGCTGATATTACGATCTTAGTTCTAAATCTAACAAAGTAATAGTAAAATGCAGTCATCAATATGAGCCAGATAATTATGTTAGTCATCTTGTTTGTAGTTCAACTGAAAGAAGAAACTGAGTGTAATATGCAAGTTCGACAATCAAATAAGCGAGAGTCGACGGGAATATGCATAGCAAAGTATCGCTCAAGTATAAGCAAAGTCGGGGGAGAGTGAACATATATAAATACGTATACATATATGTACATACATAAATGAAAATAGTATTTACTTGATACCGTTGCGTCGTGTGGCCCCTTCGCTTTGAAGACTCAGTGTGTACTGCGAGAAGTTTGCCGATTAAATGCGTGAACATATATAATATATAAATACGTATACATATATGTACATATATATAATAAATGAAAATAGTATTCACTTGATAGCGTTGCGTCGTGTGGCCCCTTCGCTGTGAAGACTCAGTGTGTACTGAGATAAGTATGCCGGTTTAATGCAATGCAGAAACGAAAGTGCGAAACCCTAGGCTGTTCCCGAAAAGCGAAACGAATTTCTATATTTCTGTCAGTGTTGTCGTCTCTTTTGACTAGTTAGGCAACTCCGTGCAATTGTGTGAATCCCCAATTTTTGTTTTTCATGCCACCTTCTCCTTCTCCCTCTCTGTCTCTATGCACGGGCAGCGTTCTCGTTCGTCATTATCGAGCAAGCTCTGGCTGTCTTTACTTTTTACGGCCCGGCAACATGATGCAGTAGGCGATGTCGTAGAAGGTACCCCCTTACGGCAGTTAAAATATAATTTCAGGGCAAATCAGCTGGCGAGGGGCTGCTGATGTGAAACATCAAAGAAGAACAGAGACAGACTGGGGGTGGCAGTTAGAAAGGGAGAGAGAGAGAGAGAGGGAGAGAGTAAAAGGCAGAGTGTGCTACCCAGTAAGCACTGCTGGCAGTACTTGGCCCCCACCCAGGCCAACCTGAGACCACAGAGCTCAGCTCAGTTGCCTTGGTGGCAGTTGTTGAAAATTAAAAACGCGTTTTTCGTCTTTTCAACTTCACTTTAGCTACATGTGTAACCCTCTGGCCTCCGCCCCTTCTTCTGGCCCTGCCCCGTACAGGGCTCGCCGCCATGGCACCCTCTCGACAACCCCTTCTCGTGCCCAACCAGCCGAAAGTTTGTCAGCCGTTTTACAGTGTAATTGATTTATCATCCGAGGCCTGCCCCGCCCCCTACCACCCTGCCGCCTCCCTGCGGCCTGCTCGACAATCCGTTTAAGGTCGTTAGCTAATTAAATCGCAGTCTGTTTTGAAAGCTTCTTATGGCCTACGCCCAATACCCTACCACAGAAAGGGACGGGGGGCTCCACAGCCGCCTCGTGTTGCGTCCTGCACACCCGACGTTGCGCTCTACACTTCCACGGGGTATTCCAAATTAGCCTTTTCAACGGCAGCGACAGCGACAGCGGCTTATGTTGTGCGAGTTTTAATTAAATTAAAATTAAAACACAGCGCATAAAGTTTTCCCTGTCCGAAAGTTTCATTCTAGTTTCAAACCAGTGACGTTCCAAGCCCCTCTCCATCCCCCACCCCGTTGCTATCCACGTCCTGTCATGTCCAAAATACGTGTGAAGCATACGGCAAAAAACTAAAATCCATTTTTA
Organism: Zaprionus camerounensis; assembly: GCA_018904165.1. NCBI lineage: Eukaryota > Metazoa > Arthropoda > Insecta > Diptera > Drosophilidae > Zaprionus > Zaprionus camerounensis. Next base: position 12,761,748 of record JAEIFS010000479.1, on the reverse strand, counting down.
ATTGCTTCCACATTTCTGACAACCCCACCAACGAGAATGCATACACATACTATAGGGTATTATAATATGAACCTTTTGCTCTCATTTTGAGAAACTTATTTGTAAACAAAGAAAATAAATACTCGCTATACCGACGATTTTAGAACTTATTAGCTTATGACAAAAGTCTTTTTCGATTGCTCCTATTTAAGTTATATACTATATATACTATAGTGCATAATTCAGTTCTGAAAAACGGCTCTATTAAGCTGTCCTGAAAATTTATTTTTATTGAAATTTAAAGAAGATTTTTATAAGCACTTTAATTCTTGCATGATTTTTTTTATAAAAACTTTAGATTTAAGTTATATTCATTGTACATAAGACATTATATATAAGACAACATTAAACTTAGCCTGGAATAGTACGTATATTCATGAAAGACCTCTTAAAATCTGCGAAAACATTCCTCAAAAAATTCAAATTTTAATGAAACTTCATCATCAGCATTTTAATTTAATAGAATACCTAAGGTATGAAGAATTTGGTTATTTAGAAATATAACAATAATCTACAGATGGTTTCCGAGTAGCTTTAACAATGAGTACTTACTCATTCCGATCTCTACTATACCCTGTAAGTGCGACAAGTGAACATAGCAACATCATCAACGTTCTTAACTTCCTTTGTTGATCAGCAGCCATCGGTAGTTTTAGTTGTTTGTTTTGGGGATTTAAACTTTTTACGCTCGACATATCAATAAAAGCGCACTGTAGCATAGCCCAGCGCGAAGGCAGAGGCGTTGCAAGGGGAAGCAGTGGGGATTAAAGTGGGTATGTGCAGGCGGGGGAAAGGGATTAGTGCGAGGGGTCTTTGACTGCACGAAGTTCAACGCCATTTTGTTTGCCGTGGCCCAATCAGGCGCCCACACAAAGTTACAGCTTCGCCCCCTGCCTTCCCCCACCCTCTCACTCAAAACACACACACACACACACACACACTCACGCATACGGAGGCAGTAAGAGCCGCATACAAAGCGCGAACATTCCACTCGACGTCTCTAATTAGTAGAATTTAATCTTCACACTATGGCAACGTCAAGGCGCCCCTCGACCCCATCACAATCCCCCAGCCCTCGGCCCAGCCCCACCAACATTGCTCATTATGAAAAATTTCAAATTAAAAAGGGGCAAGGGGAAGGGTGAGCGAGAGAAAGAGGGGCTGCTGCCAAGTAAAAGTTTCTCTCAAGAAGCGACGTGGGGATTTGCATAAATGCCACAACAGGAGGCTGCAACGGGGGCAGCTACCACACTCCCTGCCGCCAGCCAGCTCTGTGTGTACGTGCGTACTCGTGCGTGTGTGTATGTGTGTGTGTGTTTGTTTGGTGTGTGTATCACACATCATGATTACATAATTTAGCTATTAAAACAGGGAACGTAGGGGGGACGGGTGCCGAGGCTTATTTATGCTTCAACACGCCAGTCGAGCTTCAAAGACAACTAGAGAGAGAGAGAGAGAGCCAAACAAGTAGTGAGGATGAAGAAGGTCCCAGGGGGAATCGGGGAGGATTCGAGGATTCCAGTTGAACGGTCCACACATGTGCACTTGATTTACTCATTAGCGTTACTTTTCGCCTCAGAATAGAAGCTTGCCGGGACTGCCAAGAACTGCCAGTTAACCGCAGCTCCAACTCCTGCCTCAGCAGCCACCCTCACCACCCTTCCCTCACCCGTGCACTACCACGATTCACAGTTTCAGCTGAGTTCATTTCGGTTCGGTTCGCTTTGGTTTGCTTTCTATTATATCCTGCATCCTGGCGCCGCGTAGGCATAAGCCGCTTAACCGTATCCTTTATGAAAATGTAATTGCGTGTGCGTGTGGGTCTACACTTGTGTGTGTGTGCGTGTGTATGTGTGTGAGCGCTCCCTAAGCCCTAATAATCCCGACTATTTTCCCAAGCGAAGGTAGAATGTCGTCATAATATGTGAATGTGTGTATAAGACCTAAACTGGCCTCGCTTATTACGGCAAAAGTCAAGAGTTTCATCTCTCACATCTTAATTCCACATCCATGCGATGTTATCGATTACTTATCGAATGAAAACAATCTAAATATCGTTCTATTTATTATGTCAAAATTCAAAGATCGCAACTCTCACATTTTAATTTCTGAATTATTGTTTACTTATCGATAATAATAGCACGCAATAATATCGATTATTTATTGATGAAAGCATTCTAAGTGCGCTCTCTATCAGTTGTCATAGTAATGCTGATATAGAGCTGAGCTTTAAGAAATATATTATATCTTTCCTTTCCCATCTCTTTTTCGATTTGATTTCAATTTAAAAATGAGATACAATGGATAAGAATATCCGATTCCTTGGGGTTATCGCATTTTGTTGCAAGTCATGAGCTTGCCACGCCTTTCAAATGGAATTAATTTCCTCTCTTACAACCTATGCTTGCTGTATGAGGAAAACGAACTGATAAGATCACCTTCATAAAGGAAAGAAGAAGCAATGCGCCAAGATGCGTTTCTCACCTCACGCCTTGTGGCAAAGGAAAACGTCGGAAAATTGCTCAATTTTCAGTGGCAACAATGTGAAAGACGAAAAAACGAAAGAGAAATTTATGCTAATTTCCAAAGAACTATCACAACTTAACATCAGTCGCACCCCACCCTTCCCTCTGCCCCCACCCCTTTCCTACTCCACGCCTCTGCGCTCCACTCGAGCAGCAACATACAACGTCAGCGTAGCGAAGTAACCTAATTAATGTGTGGCTCTCATTAGCAACAATTGAAACTGCCACAGTCAACAACAACAAAAGAGCCTCCAACCCCCTCCAGCTCACCTCCTAAGAGCCACCAAGTTGGGACCCGAAATTGTCGGCGCTACAAATGTGGAAGTAGATGGGGATTATTGGACGGCTCAGCCTTTCCTGACACTCCCGAAAATGCGTAAGGGAAAAGTGCGAGGGGGAGAGAGAGAGAAAGAGAGGAACTGCTAACATGAGAACAAGAAACTTAAGTGCTACAGAGGAAAGTAAGCCGACAAATACTCTACACGATTTCGATTGTACTATATTATCAAGTTCATTTACATTTAGAATATCTTTGGCAATGGTTCTCTGTTCATAATTCTTCATATTTCATATATTTCAATGAACGTGAAAAGAACCAAACTTAACTACTTACTTATTTTTTATTACACTAAGTATATATCATTTTATATCATATAATAAAAATTAAGTTTCTTAGCATTTTAAATATCATTTACAATAAATTCCTACATATTATTCTTCATATTTGAACAATATTTCCCAATAAAAGTCAAGGGAACTAAATTATGATGTATTCTCTGCAGGAAATGAATAGAATAGAGATATACTGGCCTTGGCTCTTCAGATGATTTATTGGAACATATACCATGTTCTAGAAGATAATTAATAATTAGTTTTCATTGAGAAGTCGCAGCGCTCTCTCTCCCCCTCTCTCTTTGCTAATTGAGACCCTTCCGGGCAGGCACATCAATTAAGATGAATGTCGACATAAGTAGAGGATCAATTGCATATGTCAGTGCAGATCGGTTGATCGACTTACCAAACAGACCCTAGAAGATCCCTAATGAGAGTACGAACGACCGAGGCGTCAATCAATCAACTTGCAGGAGTGGAAAACAACGCAATTCTTTGCTTGCATGTTGCATTTCCTGCCCGGAATCTTCGGCTAATGATCCAAGGGGTTGCTGAGGGAAAATTCTTGATAATTCCAATGGTCTCGTTCCCATCGTGCCAGCATTGCCGATGGACTCTATTGTCCAGGTGGGAAAGTGGGTAGGGCAAATGTAAATATTTATGAAAATGGAATAAAAAAGTTAACTAATTTTCGGCTTTGTTGCGTTGACGTGTGAAGCGAGCGGGAAAGTGCTGGCGGGAAAGCCGCCAATGGATTGCAGACTTTGGGGATGGGGTAGCGAGAGGAAATGCCCCTCACACGCTGATGTCCATCACCTGCTAGTTAGCCACAGGTCAGGTCTCCGAAACTGGACTGTGCGTGAGTGGGACCTATTCGAGGCGGCGCAGCGCTGTCAGTCGTCACTCACCCCCTCCCGCTCCACTACCCTCTAACCCCCTTCTAGAACGACCGCATGACATTTTCGTCCGCTTTTCCGTTGCCCGATATGCAAAATCATGTGACCGCTTGGTCGGTCGCTCGGAAGGTCGGTCAGGTCGGTCAGGTCGGTTGGGTCGGTTGGGCCGTCGGTTTGGTCGGGTCGGAAGGGCCCCTGATCACTATCTGGGCGCTAATATATGCGTGGGCCGCGAACGGCCGCAAAATACGTTTGGTAATGCATAACTCGAGCCACTTTTCCGGCGAGTCGCAGCCCGCTGGCCGGCGAGCCAAGCAACCACTGGACACACCGGCCACACCGACCACATTTGAGGCTTTGTTCACCTCTAGCTGGGAATATCATTTAATTAACATTTTTCCTCGCTTTCGAGGCGAAAAATAATCACGCATAGGCGTTTGCAGCGCATAGGTGAGCCGCCTAGCACAGTGGTTGTGTGCACAATAACTGTGGACAAATTTGTAGTTACACATTTAAGGCAAAAATCCGATCTAAAGAAAGAAAGTACTTATCACACGGATAGAGTATGTAGAAAATAAAGAACAGAAGAACTTTTTAGTATCAGAAGATAGAATCGTAAATATAAATATAAACATCCATAAAAACTGTAGAACAAACCTGACAGTTTCGATAAAAACAGCATAGAACATCCAGTTTGAATTCAATAATTTTTAATTTAATTCTTTTGCTTCTCATTTTAGGTTTCCTTTTTCCTTTTCTTTTCAAATTTAAAATTATTTTTATTATTTTATTTATAATTTAAAATTTACAAACAATTAGACATATTATTTTTACTCTTAAACAGTCGGCTGCCCATAGTTTGACTTTAACTCAAAATTAAATTAAATAAATATACTATCGATAGTCTTAAACCAATGACACTCAATTCAAGAAGTTAAGTACATAATAATGAATCTTGATGTAATCATTATTATCGTTATTACACATAAAACTATAGAAGGTGCACCTAAATATTATAATACACTGCCGATTATTTGAACAGTGACTGTGGGTTCACAAATCAACCAAGCAACATATTCAAGTTGGTATTTTCCATGTTTTCAAAAGATAAGCTAACATATTTACCTACTATATGTATCATTTGCACCACAGTGCATTCTGCTTAGTCAGCTGTTGTAATATTCTCTGGCTGTGCGCGGGCTTTTGGCATAAGTTATGATTATGGGAACTGGAAACATTGACATTACTTAGCTTGGCTCTGTTTCGGCTCGGGGTTACATAAATTTAATTGTTTAGGCCTTTTTTCACCCAGCACACGCACAGCTACAGGCCACAGAGTCTTGGATAGTTATGGTATATGGCAGAATATGAAGCGTAGGAAAAGGAGAGTTACTTATGTTAGTTACTCAGCAGGCCATTTCTGTAGGCAGCTGTGCGTTGCGTATCTTACGGATACGCAAACAAAGAAAAAACTGGACTTTTGATTAATTACGATATATTTTTGGTCGAGTGTTTTCTGCGGCATTTAGGCGTGATATTTGTAACACTTAGCTGAGTGCAGAACAACTGCGGATGGGTCACGGGCCTCTGGGCTCTCCCTCTCTCTCTCTCTCTCTCTATGGTCGCCAGTCCAGTCTGAGGTCTCCCGCTATGACTGCGATAAGGCTAATTAACCCATTACGCCATTATTGTTCTCTCTCCCTCTGCCTCTCTCTTGCTGGGTCTTTTAAGTCTATTTTGGCTTCTTTTTAGTTGAGCTTGTGCTTTGGGCCGTCGCACACGTGTCGACTTACAAATCTGCGCAATAAATTCCAATTTTGCGGCCTAATGGATCCTCCTCTTCATTCGAGAGCAACCAATTAATTTGGCCAATGAATGGACCTTAATTAGCACAACATCCCGACCCCAAGCACCTTTTCCTGTCCCTTGACCAGCACAAAAGTACCTTAGGTACCTATATGAAATACCTATGCTCAGCAAGCGTAACCGATTCCGGTACTTAAGCTAAATCAAGACAAATTTCCTCAGTTTTGAATGTTATTGAAATACGCATTAACTTCTATTAGAACTGAAACTAGATATGAGAAGACGCTATGTACCATATAAGCATACAGTTTAGAGAATACGTTTTACAGATTGTTTCAATCGATAAATAACCTAATAATACAATAAATGTGTACATATTATAAACCTATGCTCATATGTAGATAATAGTATGCCATACATAACATATGAATAATCAAGTAAGGCCATAAAATTCCTAGTTGATGGAAACAATCGAATTACCAACTCTGGACGATTATAATCAACTTCTGATATAGGTTGCGGTAATATGAAAGTTCGACATCAATTTCACAAATTGTCATACGTGTCATACACATTCATACGTACATATTCTTCATCATAATCAATAGGAAGGCAATAAAGTTGAGTTTGTCAGTGTTAACTCAATGAACTAAGCTATTAACAGACTAAGGCAGTTCCAGTTAAGAGTGTTTCGACAATTTTCAACTGAAATCTTAAATAAAAGAAATAATTACTAGATAAACTACGCTATGATGGTTCATCACTTATATTTCATACTTATCTTAAACGGTTTTGAGTCTCAACCGAACTGGTCGCTGTCGCTGAGGCCTTAACGACAACTATAAATACTTCAGTTCTTTATGTTAGTTTATTTCATTGGATGACAATACAACAGCAGCTTGTGTTTTAATCCAACAAACTTAATAGATCTTCCCCAGTGACTTGGGATCTGTTCCTACTGTGTGCCTCCTGTGCCCACTTCCATCTCCATTAACACAACGCAACAAAAACAATTAAATGTGACACAAACTTAACTGCGCGACAATTTTCGCAGGTTGCTTAAGGAATTTATGTGGCTAATACTTGCCAGAGGCAGCAGGCAGTGGCAGTGGAAAGAGTGGGAAGAGTGAGACAGGAAGACATTAGTTACAATTCGCCATAAGCCCGAGGATCCCTCGACTGAGGACCTTTGGTTAACAAGACAAATGCAATTTTAACGGCGACAAGGACAACATTCGCAAAGCCCATTGATTAATTTGAAATTTATGAAGCGCTCGTAACTTTTGCTCTCCAGCTACAGCTCACCCACACCCACACCCACCTCCCGTTCCTCTCTCCCTTACCAGACCCCGTTCTGGCAGCCCACGCTCATATACATTTTAATTAAACGTTGGTCGCGGGGCTCACCCAGATGGATACTTGACAATTTCATGTTAATCCCGGTCACGGAGTCGCAGTCGGCCAGGTCCTGGTCCTGGTGCAGGGCCCGATCCTGTGGCACCATTCCGCCGTGTCCCATAATCGTAAACATTGAGCGAGCGCAAAACTGGCATAAATATCATTTGAATAACGAGACGACGTGGGCCAGCCAGAGGAACAGGGGCAGGTGGTGGAGGAGGAGGAGGAGGTCCTTCTGCCTGGGCCAGAATTCAGTTGTATTTGAACTTGGCCACATTCGAACAGGCGACTTAATTACGCGTGCCAAGCCAAGCTGCTTTTGTTATTATCATTCAGTCAGCCGGTTGTGCGTTTCCTTCCTCTTTTCCCCTCCCCTCCTGTACCTCCTTCCCTGCCCTGTCCTGTGCACACCTCGCGCTGCCTGCTGCTTTCTCTTGCTCCCCCTTGGTCTCTGCCTCTGGCCCTGATAATGTTTTGCAAGAGGCATTGGCTGCGCTTAATGAATTTATTTGTTACGCATGGCGTACTTTGAATTGGCGTCCGCACACAGACACACATACAGGCACACACACACAGGAACACACACAGACACACACACACACATAGAGAGCAGCATCATTGTCCTGCATGGCCTTAATGAAATCCATTATTACGCAAGCCATTCCCATTCCTTTCACACACTCTCGCACAAAGTAAATACACTTATTACGCAAAAGTGTTGTGTGTGTGTGTGTGTGTGCGGAAAGGAGACAGCAACAAAGGCGGAAACAGAGGTGGGGAAAGGCATAAAACGCAGCAGGAGCGGAATATTACGCACAAGAGGCCACGTCGAGGGGTTAGAAGCGATAATGATACGAGACAGTGAAAGGAACAAGAAGAGGAGGCAGAGGGGACAGTGAAGAGAGGCGGGTCGAGCAGGGCTGTGCTCTAAAGCGGCGTCAATTGCCTCGCTTTAGTTTTAGAGAGATGCAAATAGCACGCCCTTTGACCCCGCGGCAGCATCAATTGTTCAGCAAAATAGAAAAAATCGATTTCGAAAATATTCGAGGCGAAACAATTCAATTAGAAGGAAATGTGACCCGCATAAGGCGCAGCAGACTTGTATGGAAGTGCCATCAAGTGGAAAATGAACAGAAGTACATATTAAAAACCTATACAATTTGGCTACGATAGTTTTGCCGATAGTTTGCGGATGCAGACACAAATAATTAGAACCTACAGCAAGCAAAGGAAGTGAATAAACAGTTTAGATTTGTGATACATTTTAAAATAAATATTTATATACGATATATGCATACGATAATAATAAAAAGACGATATATACGATATAACTAGAGGATAGATTTAATTAAAGTGAGTTGCGAAGTATACGATAGTAATCGTCGTAGCTATCGATTTGATTGCAATACATATAACTATGAAAACAATTTACATTCCCAAGCTACACGATAGTAACAGGCAGACAAACACACGTTTATGTATACGATAGTTCCACTAAGGAAGCTTTATTTTTGAGACTGTACAGTAAAGAAAGTAAAACGATTTAATTAAATAGAATAAGAAGTTATTGGATATGTAAACGATAGGATGGATTATGGAAACCGTATTATATCTACTATCTCAGCCTCGTTTCAAAGTAGAGGGTGGCGTTGCTAGTTAAATCTTTCTATATAAAACAATACCTGCCTCCGTCTGCATCTTCATCTTCCTCTCTGTTGGAGAAAGTTTCAATTTAGAACGCAACACTCAATGTTTACTTTGGCACTTTAGATACTTAACCCAATCTTCAACTGGAAATGGGCGCGGACCGCAAGTTGCTTCTGCGACAGCTGAATGCGGGATCTGCTTGGGGGTTGTACGCAACTTTTTCATTACCCACGAACGCATCCTTCTTTCAGCCCATCATCATCGGTGGCACACACAGCTCTATCATTAAAACTTAAATGACCTTCCTGACTTTTACGATGCTCCTTCAAAGTTTTCTGACTCCTGATATCACACCAGCAGCATTCAGGCATTCAGTCGGGCATTCAGTCGGGCATTCATTTGAGCATTCGAGCATTGGAAGTTTCATTCATTCGCTGGCTCATTCAATCTGGCACCCTCCCCTGGGCCCCGGAGGGTGTCAGCTGCTCATGACATTCTATTACCGGCCCACAGACTGTATCTTTGTATCTACGAGTATCCTGTGTACGCATGCAACTATCTTCAACTGTATCTAGATACGCAATAAATGCTTTCTATTTAATGAGTACCCCCCTCTCTGGCTGGAATTTACATGGTCTCTGGTTTATAGATTCTATTTATGGGACGTTGCTTTAATTGCCGCAAGGAGGAGGGAGCAACATCTACGGCATATGTCCGTCTCTATGACCAACCTAATGGACGCTCGTCGGCTTCTACGACTCATTTATCATGTGTCAAAATGTTTAACTAAATGGCACTTTGCCGAAAAACTTTCCACCCGTGCCCCGTGCCCCGTACCTCGAGCCAACGATCCGGGGCCAAAGGAGTGTTTGCTAAGTAGTTACTTTTAATAGTTATCCTGCTGCTGCCGTCCAACATAAATAACTCTGCCCAAGTGCTAACAATCTTCGAGATACTTCCCCCCCTCTTGGCAGGGAGTGATGAATGGCCCCAAAGGCAGAGGAGGCCAAGAGGCTCCAACGTAATTATATGCAGAGCCCACAAAATGTTTAACACATGAAGATGACCGCAAAATATCTTAATCGGGCTAGCTGCCCCCAGGCTTAATCCTACTGCCCCCCATTTCCTACCTTCCTCCCCCTTTCCCTCCCTCACCCAGGCACCCCTTGCATTGCGTGCGAGCACTTTCCGGTTAGCAGACATTCGTCTTCCAGTCTTACCAGGAAGAACGCCCCAAAAGGGTCAAATGGTGTAAAATTTATGGACTTGCAGCCAATAGAGATTTAATTACTATGTAAGCCCCATTAAGATCTTGACGTATTCCCCTTGTTTCAACTCTAATTTCCCAGCTGACTATTAATAGTGCAAGCAATGGTGGATTACCAGATAGGCAGATACATATGCATAAGAACATAGGGTATCTTTAACTGCAAGATAGTGTAGAATTCTCCCCTTCTGTTTTCTAACTTCTTGGAAATGTATTAACTGGAAAGATATAATCCCCGTGATAAAGCAGAGAGTGTTAAACCGATTCCTACACATCGTAACTTATGCAAAAGATGAGAATTTGCGATAAACCTCCATCTGATTGCATGTTAACTCATCTCTCGGGAAAGATCTGTGAAGAACATAGAATACAAATAGAATATGCAACTTAGTGCGTCTCAGATCGTTGGGGCCAGCACTGGGGAATGGGGAATGGGGAAGGGGAACTAACCTTGAACGCCAGTTTGGCTAATTATCGGTATCGGGGTCGAGAGCCGTCTATGGGTATTACGTTTATCAGATGTGTGCACTCATTCGAATGCACTTCCTTCGGAGGCACTCAACGGCGACTTCCCGTTAGCCTCAGACACGCATCAGTTGCTAAACTAAATAAGAAAGGTAAATAAAGAAAGAGAGAGGGAGAGAGAGAGAGTAAAAGAGAAGGGGGAGAGAAATATTACCAATTGGAAATTGCAAACGTAGTAGAGAAAACTGGCCATAAGGAAGTGCAAGCACAGATAACGATAAACGATATACGCGATATAAGCTGCATAATTCAAATGTGCAACAACAAAAAACAATCACAAAGCCAAAGACAAACAACAACAAAGACGCGCGCACAACAAGTTGATGACGTCGACGTCGACGTCAACGGCAGCGCAGTGGCGTTCAAATTGAATAAAAATAAAATATATGCTTGCAACTGTGTGTGTGTGTGTGTGTGTGCGACTATTTATGTGTATTCCATAGACAACGTCAACAGAAACAACAACCAACAACAACAAAAGCAATAGCAATTTCAACTAAAGTGCACGCAACAACAACAACAACACCTCTAAGGTTGATTGATAAAAACTGTTCAACTGCGGCGAATACTGCATAAAGTGCCAAGAGAGCGCATAAAACAGAGAGAGAAAGGAGACAGCAAGGAGAACAGGCAGAGTAGCAGCACTAACAGAGCAAGCTATCGATGGAGAGGGGAGAGAGAGCAAGACGTGCATATCGAGTTGCTTCTCTAATGTGACAGCTCAATGCAATTTAGTTGGCAATGACAACCATCAAACAACAACAACAATAATAACAGCAGGAACACAACAGCAGCAGTGGCAGCTCTTTCTAATAGTTACAGTGAGCAGCAGAAATAAACGACCACTGTAAATCATAACATGTTACTAGAGTTTGTCAACTAAATATTTGCAAAAGGAAAAATTAAATGAATATTATTAAATTTTTATTAACATAATTAAAATTTTTTTAAATTTGTTTTACTATATTATTAGTTAAGGAATTATGAACTAACGTGCATCAACAAAAATATATAATTAATTTTTAAAGATAACAAAATCAAATACAACAAAAAAAAAACAAGAAATCAGCTGTCAATTCTTTGCAAACATTACTTATGCATTTAATAATTATTATTTAATTATTAATTTATTATTTGATAGTTCATAACTAATTCATTATTAATTTATTCAGCATTTACTTATTAAATTATCTGTAAATTGCAACAAAGTTTGCCAAACGAAATCCAAGAGTTTGCCATATTATTTAGCCGTCACTGTGATTTGCACGCACACCCTCGCACAGTCACTAAATTTGCACTCACACATACAGTTGCATTTTAAGGTAGCGAATGACATGAAGACTGTGAGAAATCATAAACGTAATAAGGAACCAGAACTGACAAAGGCAATGGGGAAATAATGAAGCAACGGCAACACTAAGTTGGCAGAGGGAAGGGAAGGAGGAAGTCAAAGCAGAGGGAGAATGAGAAGGAGAAAAGCAGCAAAACTGAAACTGTAACTGAAATGCTGCGCAAACAACTTTGAACGTCAATTTGTCAACTTGAAACGAAAATTGAATGCAAAGCTTTGCGCCACGATGTTGACGTTGACGGCGAACGTTGGCAGAGCGAAGCTGGCGCGCCGCTGCTGCTGGTAGCGCCTGACGCAGTCAAAGCCAATTTTGGATTCAATTTTTGCTGCATTTTCGTTGCTTTCACTGAACTGTTGTTAATGTTGTGGAGGACAGAGGCGCAGGCACAATCAGCAGAAAGGCGGACGCGGGTAGCGGGGGCTGAAAGTCAAGTCAAGTTAATGCCGTTATCGTAGGTGCGGCAAACATGGCGCTGCCACAGTCGGCGACAGCTGAGGCAGCGACAGCGACAGAGTCGGCGCTTGATAATGAGAAGTTAAAGCAAGAAGCAGAGGTGTAGGCAGAGAGGGCAGGCAGCGGCGCAGGCAGAGGCAGAGGCAGCTGACACGAAAGCTTCCGCAATGTTAAAATGTTGTGCACATTAGAAGTGTCGGTGAGTGGGAGAGGGAGAGCCAGACGAAATGCAATTCGCTCTCTGGCTTGTGTGCATGTGTATGTGTCTGTGCGCCTAAGTTTGCCTTACGCAGGCAATTCCCAGCGAAATTTAAAACTGCACGTGTTGAGGACTGCATTCATAGGAGAGAGAACTGGAGAGCAAGAGATAGAGAGAGGAAGAGTGAGAGCGGCAGGGTGAGAGAGCACAACCCAATGTCGATCAACGGCAAAGTTGTCCACACACTAAAAATGCAAAAACAAAACTGCCTACGTGAGCGACGTCGTGTCCCCCTCCCCCTGTTCACTAACCTAGCCCCTTGATGAACAACAACAATAAAAAGTAACTGAATTTGCCGTGAAATGCAATTCCTTTTTTAATTCTTTTTGTGTTTTTGCTGACTGGCAAAATTTGTTACCGCGTTGTGAAGCTTTTTTTATTTTTGGTGAGTTTTTTGCTGTTATTTTTGTTGTTATTCTGTTTTTCGTTCCTTCTTATTCTGTTTGCTTCGTCCAACAGCAGCGGCGGCGACAGCGATAACAACTTCTCAACCGACGGCAACAATATTTACAGCTGTAGCTGCCAGCCGTTGCACAGTGGTACAAGGTTAAGAATTGTTTGCACTGAACAGTGGAACTTGCGTAAAGTATAGAGGAATAAAAATAAAAATACACACACATACACGTACTCATAAGTGTATTTGCATACATATGTGTGTGTGTTTGTGTATTAATTTATCTACACAAAGAGACAGCAAACATTTTTTTTGGCAGCACTTGTCTCATGCGCAGTTCGCCCCATCGGGCCCACTGTGCAACGTGTTGCTGCGGCAGCGACGATCAGCAGCAACAGCAGCAGCACACGAGCAAAAGTGAGCAACAAAACGAGAAAGTAAAATTGTGACTACCGCGCCGACATTTCTATACCCTTCAAGGCAAGGTGAATTAAGGGGGAGGGAGATAAATTGGGTTGCCAGATGGGTCTCGTGTGAAATAAGTTGTTTGCCTACCCACAACAAGTCAGTAGATATGGCAACCCTACTGATAAAAGAGTGGAAGGACTGAGGCAAAAGATGCGTGCAAAAGAACGGTGCTTGCAGTGCAGAAAATAGGGGGAGAGAGATGGAGGAGGAGAGAAAGAATAAGGAGGAGATGTAAAGCACTTTCAGATTTGTTCTCAGTTAAAGCTTTTGGCAAAGCTTGTGACAAAGCTGTAATGCTTGAAGCTGAAGTGCTTGAAACCGCAACAACAACAACCTGCTGGGAGAGAAGGTGTTTGGGCGGGGGCGGGGGCGTGGGGCCAGCACAAAAACCAAATGACGAACTTACGGCCAACAGCAGCAGCAGCAGGCAACAAGTCAGCAGCAGCAGCAACAATATAAGCAACAACAACAACAGCAGCAGCAGCAGCAACAACAACAGCAGCAACTGGCCCGTTTGGAACAGCGCGCATGCCACACACAGTTTAAATATGTGAAATTAGTACAAATCGTGATTTCAACAGCGAACGACGAACGACGACGACGCGGCGAAAACAACAACAACAACAACAACGAACGTGTCGGGGGATCGTAACGTCAACGTCGAGTGGCAACAGCAACAGAAACAGTGGCGGCAGCAGCAGCAGCAACAACACGAGCAACGTCACGTCGCACGTATGTATTGCGGCAGCAACAGCAACAACAACAACATGCAATAAAACAGCTGATAGCAGCAACAAATAGAAAACCCAAAACAGTCAACACTAAAAGCAACAACAACAACAAAGCGTCGCATTATCAAGCGAGCAACCAACAGGTCTCCGGCAGAGCAGCAGCAGCGGCGGCAGCAGAAGCAGCAACAGCTACGCCGCGTCGACTCGTTGAGTGAGCGAAAAAAAGCCCCCGCGTGCCGCTGCAACCAGCACACACACACACGCGCATACATAGAGAGTAGTATGTGTGTGTGTGCACACACCAATACAAACAGCAAACACAGAGTCGCACACCTTTGCGTTGATTTTGGACGAAGCGACGTCGCACAGTGGTAAACAAATGCTAGTACTATTGATCGCACGTGGTGATCGAACAAGTTTTTATCAGTCCAGTGAAATAATACAAATATAGAATGAATGTATAATATATTGAATATAGAGAGATTAGTGGATTTGTATACCGCATATATGGAATATTATTTTATATATAGAGAGAGAATTAAGTGCAGAGAGAATTTTGGGGGAACACAGATTAAATATTTTTATTAGCAAACTAAATGTTAGTTTAAAATTTATTTTAGCAAAATTATTACGGAACAAGGCAGTATTAAATATAAAAAAAATTAATATTAAATATATGTATATTTATTGAGAAATAGGTGAGCATAATATTCTTCTACATGTTTTATACGCTAGTATTAATGATTAAGTGGATTAATTGATCTTAAATTCGAATCTTAAACCTTAAGAAATACTGGTACCATGTCAACTTTCAACTCTATCTCCCTCTTTCTCTCTCTCTCTCTCTCTTTGACTTGTACTTTTTTTCGCTTCAGTTAAGTGGCAACGTTCATCTTCTATTGAGGATGCCAACTTTATTAAAGGACTAGGGTTGCCAACTGGCTTTAGAGTATACTACCATATATTGTAAATATAGTCTCTAGCGAACTGCACTTCAAGTAATTATCAAACCTCGTTGTACCTTTTTACACAATTTTACTGCAGTTGCGTTCCAATGTGCATCGCTCACTCGCGCGCTCTCTCGCACAAAGTGCAGCTGAGCTGCCGTTTGGCCGTCGTCGTCGTCGCCGCCGCCACACTTGCCGCTGCTGCTGCCGTTACTGCTGCTGCTGCTGCTGCTGCTGCTACGCTTCCTCTGCCACACAACCGCTAGCCGCGGCCGCCGCCGCCTCAGTCGAAAGTCAAAAGCAACGTGTTGTGGACGCTTTTTTTTACGTCGCGTTGCGTTTTGCGTTGCGTCGCGTTTACCTTCCATTGCTGCGCCTTCCTCTCTATCTCTCTGTCTCACTCTCTCTGACACACACACACACTCTCTCTCTCCGGCAGCAGCTTGCGCGCGCGCGCACCACTAACCCCCAACAACAACAACAGCAGCAGCCCCAGCCACGAAGCCACCACCAACAGCAGCCTCACCACCCATTGCACCACAACAACAACAACGACAGAGGAATAACAATAACAACAACAACTGCGCAGCAAGGTCTCCTTCGCCGACAACTTTCTCCACACATGATGTCCAGCAGCGGCGCCTCAGCGCAGCAGCAGCAGCAGCAGCAATACAAACTGGAACTCGCTGACGCCGCAGCGCTGCCGCTGCCGCTACCACTGCCACTGTCACTGCCGCCGTCATCGCCGTCATCGACGTCGCCAGCGGATCGCGTTGAATGGTCGCGCGCCACAATATTGGGCTTTATCGAGGATTATCGAAGGCAGCGCGTGCTGTGGGACCCCAACACCAAAGGCTACCACATCAAGCAGACCAAATACGAGGCACTAAAGCTGCTCAGCCAGAAATATGGCACGGAAATACGTTCGATACGATCGAAAATCAAATCCCTGCGATCCTCATTCCATCGCGAGCACGGGAAGGTGCTGAACGGGCGCAGTCGCGGCGTTCTTTATCAACCCATGTGGTTTGCCTATGAGGCCATACGATTTATACTGGACGGTGAACGCGACGCCGACGTCGCTGGCGACGATGATGTTAAGCCGGCGTCGGAAGCTGACGATAAGCTCGCATTGATGCATAGCCTAGATTTGGAACAGCTGACATCGGCAGCGACAGCTACGGCAACTGCGACTGCAGACAAGCAAAAGGTTGAGCAGCAACAGCAGCAGCAGCATGAGGACTTCGCTGCACGCGTCGCTGCTGCCGTTGCGGCTGTGGCGGCTGCAGCAGCAGCAGCGAACGGACAACGGGACGCTGCCTCGGATGCCAACTCAAATGGTGGCTGCGCGGGCGACGGAACCGGCGACGCCTCAACGTCAGCAGAAGAAGAAGCAGATGCTGAAGCAGAAGCAGAGGCTGCAGCAGCGGCCGCTGCAGCCGTCTCAGCTGCCGTGGTAAGCGCACATTTGCCTATTGATTTCATATTTCTCTCATTTCTCACCCCCTACACTGCGTCCGGCATATTGGTTATGTGCGCAAAAGGGACTAACGATTAACTGTTGCTGTAAACTCTCCCACTGTGGCGTAGAGTATTAACTGCAGTATTCGCCTGTTAATTTCATATTTCTCTCATTTCTCACACTACATTGTGCGGCATATTGGTTATGTGTGCAGGTGTTTGTAAGGAATTAACGATTCACTGTTGCTGTAAGCTCATCCGCTGTGGCGTAGGGTACCAAATGCAGTATTCTAGTTTGTTTGTTTCGTCTCGTTCCGCTGGAGCTTTTCGCTTTGCATGCGAGTAAGCATGTGTGTGTGTGCTTTGCCGCGAGTGCGCGTCTGCCTGTGTGTGTGGTGTGTGAGAGTTAGTGAGAGAGCTGTTTCTGCTGTTGCCTTTGTGTGCGTGAGTGGTTTGACTTGTTTTGCGGCAACAGCAGCAGCAGCCAGCACACGCGCCGACTCTGCCAGCTTCGACGACGGCGAAAACTGTGGCGCACAGTGGCACAAGTTATCGTGCTTGTGTGTTTATATTTAATAAATTACGCGCTGTTTTTTGGACTATCTCGCATGGGCTGAACGATCTTTTCGATTATCGCCCTGCTCCCAGACAGCAGTCTATCTTAATATGTATATCGTAAGTGTTATCGATATCGATATCAAATTTGCACTAATCGCTCTTCTACTCACTGTGCTGTCGCTGCTATTGCGTCGCATGCGCTTGATAAGCCTCGTGTGTTGTGCAAGTGTGCAAGTGTTATGCGTGTGTGTGTCAACTGGCTTTGATTTGCGCTGCCGTAGCCACATGTGTGTTGCATCAGCCGTAGAAATCGGCAGCTCACACACACACAAATATGTATTGCGCCGACCCTGCCCACCAACTGACTGTGCTGCTCTCCCCACAACTGCCCACTGTACTTCGCTGCGCTCGTCCTAACTAGCAGCAGCAGTTGCTGCGTTTCTTTTTACTGTTTGCTGTGAATGCGTGTGTGTAGTGTGTGTGTGTATGTTTTTGCTTTTCGCAGACCACTCGTTGGTCCACTTCTACGGCGAGTCCGCTGCGTCGCTGCCTCGGCGCCCCCTCGCCGCATGAGCTGGGCAACTAATTTAATCGCCGCTGGCGTCGCTGCCGTCGTCCCCATCCGCATGCAAAGTTTGTGACTCTGTCATGTATGACTGTGTGAGTGTGTGAGTGAGGCTGCGGCTCACACATTTATTTATTTATTTTTTATTACTATTCTAATTTGTTTTTCTCTCTCGCTTTTTGTTGTTGTTAATGTTGTTTGTTGTTGCTATTCTTATTTGTCTGACAAATTCTTCGCATTGCCATAATTGTTGTAGTTATTATACGTATTTTGCAATTGTTGTTGTATTTTGTATGTTTTGTTTTTTCTCTGTTATTCGCAGACACGTTCCTCTTCCGATATGGATGGCGAGAATTATTGCAATATCAGCGCGGAAGATGTGAAGACAGAAATAGTAAGTAGTGCCAATAGAGAAATAGAGAATACCCTACACGGACAATACAGGGTGTGCTTAAATGGGAGTGTAGAGTGTGCCACTCATCTCTTACACCACACTCTGTGGAGCAGTTTAGTGCTTCGCACTGTGTAGCACTGTTCACCCTGTGCCACTCTGTATCATAGTTCACCCTGTAGTTCATTCTGTGCCATTCACAGGGACAACAAGGTGCTCTACATTGATATGTGCACCCTGTGGAGCAGTACGTTCTGTGCCACAGTTCACCCTGTACCCCTCACTCTGTGCCACTGTCCCTTGCTAACCCACTCTCTCTTTCTGTTGCTCCCTTTCCTCCCTCTCTCCACCTTCTCACAGATCGAGCACGAGACGGAGCTGTCGCTGCTGGACCGCCAGACGAGCACGCCCCTCTCCCTCCGATACTACAAGGCCACAGACCTCACATTCAATCCCCGCAAGCGCAGGGCGCAGCAAATGGATGAGCCCGATGGGGGTGTGGGCGTGGGCATTGTCGGGGGCGTGTTGGGCGCGCTGACATTGACGCCGATCAAGAGCATGGTTCAATCACAGCCGCCGCAGGGGCAGGCGCAGTCGCAGCAGCAGCAGCAACAGCAGCAGATAAACCACAGCCAGATCGCATTTCATGCGTTCCAGCAACACTTTAGCCACAATCTCAGCCACAACGGCAATGGGCAACAACAGCAGCAGCAACAACAACAGCAGCAACAGCTGCAGCTGCAGCAACAACATTCCAATAACATGGCACAAAAACGTGATCGTGATCGTGATCTCTCTTCCTCGCCAACGGAGGCCAACAACAACAACATCAACGCTAGCAACAACAACCATTTGTCCACATCCTTGGAGACGACAACAGCAACAACAACGCTGAGCAACAGCAACAGCAGTGGCATCTCCAGCCTGCTTGCCACGCCCAGTGGCATCAATGGAGGATCGAGCAGCAGCCATGTGGATGAGTACGGGGTCTTCGGGGAGTACGTGGCGATCACCATACGCAAACTGAAGACGTCCAAGTCGAAGATCGTGGTGAAGCACCTGATCAACAATCTGCTGTACGAGGCGGAGCTGGGCAAGTACGATCAGGGTATGCCGGCTTCTAAGGAGCCGCCGCAGCTCTACAAGATGCAATAGCTAAAGTGGGGTTAGGTTGAGAGTGAGGAGAAAAGAAAGGGGAGCTGGGGACCAGAAGAACGCACTAGTCAGGAGCCAACAATTCTAAGTGTAGACAGGGGGACGGGGCGGGGCGGGGGGTGTGGGCGGGGTTATTAGCCAAGCGCATTTCATTCAGGGACAACAACCATTTAAGTACTTTATACAAATATATACAGAGGAACGTGTACATAAATACTATATGTATATATATACTATATATATACCATATATATCATATATGACCGAGAGTAGTCAATCTGCAGTCAGGAACCCGCGAAGAACGGCAGTATCAATACGAACCATTACCATTAATTAAAGCGAACTAAATATTATACCGTCTATCAGATTTAGGTCCTAGCATATATCTTACTATATGCGATATACGATATACGATATATGTGCGATATTTTTTGAGGTTTGTTTTGATTTGTTTACTTTTACTACATTTACATTTGGCAATAACACTTTGAACTCAGGTGCCTTTATTTCGTAGTCAGTTAAGAGTTGTTATCTTATGCATTAATGAATCGATACATACATACATATATAAATCGTGTATATCCCTCGATATGCCACGTACCAATGTGTACCTATCTATATAAATAGTTTAATATATAAGGCGATGCCCGCGTTGAATTGGCAGGCAGTAAAGAAAGTCTATTTAAGTTTATTTTATTTCGCATCGGATCGATTGCAAGTGTTACTCCCTATATACTATATAGGGAATACCTGCATTCGCTTCCCACTTAAAGCGCTCTGTACATAGGAAGAGAGTCAACCCGTTTATCTATAACTTTTGTTACTGCGACTAATTGAATTGAGCTAAAGTTAACTAATAAAGCTGTTGAATTATTTCATTTTGAAAATGATACTCAAGTCTTTTCAATGCTGGCAAATCTGGGAGAATGTCTATACCATTTCTATTCTATACTCTTAACAATTAGAGCTTTTCTTAGGTTTTTTACAAATCGAATTGAATCGGATCGAAATGCTTAATGCGCATTTGTAATAGGGTTGCTCGTAATACTCATAAGCTGGCTTTGGGCTCGCGGTTCTCTCGGTCTGCCTCGGTTGAGCCTCGGCTCTGGGGCAATTGGAGGCACAATGGAGTCGCTTGTTTTCAGCGGAACAATTGCCGCTTGTTTTGATCATAAATCAGAAAGGCTCTCAACTGAAACGAAGGCCCCCAGAACTCAGAACTGACTGAAAACAAAATATAAAATACAAAACAGCACGAGAAGAAGAACAAAACAAAACACAAACTTCACGGAGCAATTCAATGATTGATCATAAGTTGGAAAAAGTTGGGGTACTTCAGCCGTCTGTGGCCCGCGATAGACCCCGACAGGGTATAGCAAAACAAACTATTAAGCCTTATATTTACTGTGTACCTATTGATAAGAGCTGAAAGCAAATGCGGGCTGATAACAGCGAAAGAGTCGCACATTTGTATTTAGTTCAAGGCCAAATTGAATTGAATTAGTTCCCGAAGTACCCGAGCCAATTACGATCTATGAAAACAAACAACGAGCAACGGAACCTTGTCTTCAAAGAGGCAACTGACAAGTCTACAGATTGTCATACAAGAATCTTCAACTGAGATCCGAGAAGTCTGCAGTACTACGGAGGGTTCCGTACATGAATCTTTGCTTTCTTTCCAGTGACGCTTCGATTTGCCAGTTCGCAGAATCTGCAGCGTTTTTCTAGGAAACCAGCGCTGCGACGTGCTTCGATGTTGCTTCTCGATCGTCTGGCAATCGTAGCCGAGCAGGGACTGTGCGCGGAGGGGAATGGGGTAGCTGTGGTGTAGAAGCGTGTGAGGGATTTGCAGTGTAGACTGAGTCTGGGTAGTGTAGCGAAAAAATGACGCAATACTTTGGGGCCCCGAGCAGCTGTCGGGGCTAGTTGGGGCTTTTGTTTTGCTCGTCGCGTTTCGAATTGGTCTCACTCGGCGAACAACAACAACAAATGTGCTCGCAACTAATGATAAATTCTACATACATAAATTCTTGATACACGCAGAGACACAGTCGGATCAGGGCAGGGGATGGGGCAGCTGAGGAGAGGCTTGAGTTGAGCTCTGGGACCCCTATGTCAACAATCAACAGTTTGCCATAAATTATTTTCGCAAACAGCTCGTGCCACCCCAAGCCCCAATGCGGCCCCAGGGAGCCACACAACAACAACAACAGCAACAGCAACGGCAACAACAACAGCGAGAGCAATCGGGCTGATAAGCAGCCAAGTAAATACACATTACATAGGCGCACATACACACATACACACACACATACATGTGTAGTAATATACATACATAGCACACATGGTCGCTTCAGAGCGATTGTCACACAATCGAGTGTTGTGCAAGTCCCAACAACTCCCCCGACGGAATCCAGTTCCAGTGTCAACTTTGATAAAAAACGCAGGCATACAACGCAGCTCCTTGCATCGACTGCACAATACTCTTTCGGGTATTTATCCACGACTGATTGATGTTGTCTACGGCGTGCTGGGCAGATACAATAAGGTAGTGCAAGAGGGTAGAACCAGGTTGACTCGAGAGTATAGTGCAAGAGGGTAGTCAAAGAGGGTTAGGCAAAAGGGAAAGCTCTCAAGCCTAGCGACAAAAGAAAAACGGAAGAGGGTTGTCTTAAAGAGGTAGCACAGAAAGGTACCTCAAGAAGGTAGCACAAGAGGGTAGCTCAAGAGGCTAAAGAAGGTAGTTTAGATTGGTACTCCAAGAAGGTAGTTTATAATGGTAGTCCAAGAAGGTACCTCAAAGGGGCATAAGGTAGCTCAAGAAGGTAGCTAACGAGGGTAGTCCAACGGGGTACCACATGGAAGGTAACCCAAGGAAGGTATCTTAGAAGAGTCTTATCTACTCACCAGATAAGGCGTACAGAGAGAAAAGCTCATGAAGACTCTGACGATCCATATAAGGTAAGGGTATTGCTCAGCGTATACGACTATGTGTGTCCCTCTCTCTGTGCATGTGTGTGTGTGTGCCAGCTGGGGCCTTAAGGGAACCCAGGCATTGGGAAAGGTTCGAAAGTGTTGTAAATCAATTAGCCAAAAGCGTTTGCCAACACACAGAAAAACAAGAAGAAGAGCAAGAATGGCAGAACGAAAGTAAGTCGACAAATTGCGTCGCAGACGAAGCTTAACAATATTGTTGTTGCCCAACGCGTCTAGGAATGGGAACAGATGTGGGGAGAACTAAGTAATGCATACTTGCATGAGGGAGAGGAAGAGGGTCGAGAGTGACTTGGGTACTTTGGGATTGCATTTTCCAGATATCACGCTAAGTAGCTAAGTAACTAGGGCAGCAACTCATCGCTTCTTTGCGACTTTGAGAGAGAGAACTTAAGTTACTTTGCCTTCCAGCCTTGTCTTTTTATATTGAATATTCAGATCGATATAGATGGAGAGCAATTTAAAGATAGTCCCAGTACCTTTCCATCTTGAAAACACGTCTCCGCAGAGCTTTAGTTGAGACTCGACTCGCTTTATAGCCGCAAGATGACGACAGAAGTAATTAAAGGTCCATTATATTCATGGGACTAATAATGGCCAAGCAGACGAACAATAGCGACGGCAGACAGCGAAGCCGTCAGATCAAATTGGCCAGAAAATAAAAATGAAAACAAAAATGAAAAAGGAAATACAAATAAAAAATCATTAAATGCACGAAATGGCAGAGAAATGTGCCACGGCCATTAAGAATCAGTGTGCTCCCAAACAAAACAAAAAGGCACAGACGAAATGGATGAAAACACAGCACACAGCACAGAGAACAGAGAACCCTCTGTGCAACTGTGTGGAGAAGTCAGAAAGGGTAATTATAATGCGAAGATCACGTATTCGCATTTGCCATAATGGGATGCTTCGACTTTGAGTTTTTTTCCCCCTACTCAGTGGAAGGTAAATCAAATTCGAAGAGCCCAAAAGCTGGCAGAACTTCTTTGGGGTACCTTGATACCCTGTTGAGCTCAGTAAATGGGTAACTAGATCAGTGAGACTGGGACTTGCCTTAGTTAGGGTATCTTGTGGGCACCCTTTGCTTATAGTTGACTCAAATTACACAGCCAACGGCGCATGGAAACCACAGTCCACACACAGTCCACAGCACGAACAACTCCATCCACAGTTGCAACCACAACTCCAGCTCCTCCAGCTGTTCCAGCGACAACGTCAGCTCCGGCTTCATATCACTCTGACTGCCAACTTCGCCTCCACCTCCACCTCCTGCCTTCCTTCCTCCTACTGCCTTCGCTTCTTAACCCGCACATATTCGCCGGCTCGACTGGTTGTGTTTATGTCGTGCCACAATATTGTTAGCAGAAACGAAACGAAACGAAACGAGACGAGACGAAACAAATACGTGACCAGAAATTAAAAAACAACAACGAAAACAAAACCAACTGAAATCAAGAACAAAAAGTTAAGAGAACCACAAGGCAGCACCCTCAACTGCAGTATACCCTGCAAGGTCTGGCTGAGCAATGAATGTTTCAAGTAGGATGTGTAGACAGGAGTACCTACAAAACTTCTATAAGTTGATAGGTAAAGTCTCTTCTCTTCCAGCTCAACCCCAACTTCAGTGCATTATATAAATAAACTGAACTCTGTATTGCTGTATATACCCCCGTTTACAGAGGTTACAGGATATTTAAAACAAGGCAAGAAACGAAAACTGCGCCAACTCTGAAAACTATGCAAAATGAAATAAGGAAACAAAGAATATCGCGTTGATTTGAATTTTAAATGTTCTCTTGCTGTTTGTTTTGCTTTGCAATTGTGCACAGTGGGTCAGCAGCAGCACAGCCCAATAAATATGGCATAATTACTTGACGCAACACTGCGTATACGTAATATGAGTTTCGCATTTCTTCCTTGCTTGTGTCTTTGTTTATCTAGAGCTATCTGATTCAGTCAAAGATTCCTACTACCACAACATGCCCCTTGGGGCACACTGAGCTAATGCCGTGCACTTGTCCCACTGTGCACAGTGCCCTACGGTGCCGCTATCGTCGCAAACTTTTGCATTGCCATTTGGTGTCATTGTTGCTCTGTGGCTGTTGCTATTTTCGGCTGCGGCCATTACAGTTCACCAGTCATAGCTCCCCGTTCCGCTCCCGCTCCCACTCCCGTTCCACTTACCCGCATCTCTCTGGAGCTCACCCCCTCCCCCTTCCCTGCCTTGCCCTCCCCTTCTCACTCTTATGTAAATTGCAGAAACACAAAAAACATATACAAACATTATTTGATAATGAAACTTTTCAGCGCAATAAATAATACCAGGCACTGTAGCATGAGGGGGGAGGACCTGCCAGGGCAGGGCAGGGCAGAAGAGCGGGTCGTTGGTGGGCAGGGGATTGTCAGCTAACGTAGACGCCATGTCAAATATTGATTTCACATTGAATTTTTGATTATTTCTATAAATAAAACGCATTGACTGAACGCACACAGGGCGAGGCAGGCGAATCTCGTTTTCCGTGTTCCACTTCCAATTACCTGGCAACACTGCTCCACCACCCTGCACCCTACAGCTGGCACCCTGCAATTGGCACCCTCTCTAAAGCAGACGACGCGTGTGACGGCGCTGATAATGTGTCTATTGTCGCCTAGGTCAAGTTTGCGATCGCCATCGCAGATGCTATAGATAGGCAAAGCCTTTGATCTGCCTTTGCCAACGGGTAGAACAGTTTCATAAGCAAGGCGCCAGTAACTGATCGATACTATAATACATATATATATATAACAGTCGTAAGTATCATTTTCAAGTATCAATTGCGAGCATCAACGACTTGTAAGTACCTGCTTTGAGCACCTGCTTTAAGCACCTTCTACCAGCTTATTAAGTTCTGACTGTGCGCAATTTAGTGCCAGGGTATCTCTTTGGCCAGCAAGCTTTACAACTCTCAGCACTTTTGCTTGTTTCTTTTATGATATTATTTATTTTCGGCGCTCTTGTTTTCGCATATGGGCATAAAACTGAAAAGTAAACAGACATAAAATGAAATACAGCCAAAATTGCTATGCAAATACGGAATACACACACACACACACTCACACACATATACAGAGAGAGAGAGAGAGAGAGAGAATATTACTTGAGCGGCACGACACAATACCCTATCCCCTCGCCTCGCCTGGCCTGCCTCCCGTCGGGTCCACTACACGCACACCTGGATGTCGTATAGTTATGCCTAACACTCGTTTATGTGTGTGCAAACGCACACACGCGCTGCCTAAAGGTGTGGCCGTGTCTCGCCGACGCGCAATAAAAGTATAAAAAAATATTCAAATATTCAAAGGCGAGACCCGAAAGCATAATGAAAACTATAAACAACTAAAACTCGCCTCGCCTCGACTCGCCTCGCCTCGACTCGACTCGCGATCGCAGCCAACTTGATAAATCGTATGCCCTTTTGAAAGAGCAGTTCCATGGTGTGGTGGGGAGGGGGGTAGGCTTATAGATGTGTAAGAATATCCGCGGAACCCATTTACAAAATGCTTGAAATAATTTGAATAGGCTTATTTATTCATTTTGAAATGATTTCCCACAAACCTTATCAGGCAAACATGTTGGAAAACATCAGCTCGGAGAGTTTTTTGCCTGTTTCTCCGTAAGGGGGGTTCTTTGCCGATAATTCAGTATTAAACAATTAGCAGTCTAATCGGTTCATGATATGCACTTTCCTGCCTAGACGAGGGCACTTCAGAAGGTGCCCAACCCACGACCGTACCGTGTATAAACAGAGCTTTTGTCTCAATTACCAACTGAATGATATGCATTATTCGGTTCTGGTAGGTAATATCAATGACTTGACAAAACATTGGGGGGGGTTGAGCGATAAAGCGATAAAGAAATTCGCATAGGTCGCAAAGCGCAGACATATTCGCGATGAAAGGTACAGGGTATTTTCGTATCGATTGCGTGCACATTTCACACTCGAGGCGCAATCATAATTTTGCATCTGGAATAGTCGTAACAACATTGAGAATATCTCGCACGACAACTCATAAATATTCAACTTTTGTTGTGTCTATAGAATTTTATTCGCCTGTTGTTCAAGTACCCTCACGGTATGGGCATGTGCGTTCTCTCGCTGAACTGGCAAAGTATTGAATAGAATGAATGAAGCATTGCTAGTTTTACTAAGGTACCTTATAATGTGTAGCTGGGTACTGCTATACCCTAGAGTATTTCCCATTCTGCTAGCGGGTGTTAAACGTTTTTATTATTGCTTATGTTTTGCTCTTTGTTTTTATTGTAGTTGCATAGCTATATTGATTACGTCTGTGAGCAAACAGTGAAATCGTGTTCTCAGTTTGCAAATATTTACTCGATTTTTCAGCACATGGACATCGAGAATTACAAGTACCCAAACACCCGAATACCCAAGCACTCAGGCACTCAGACACCACAGACACAGTTGACTGCAAGGGTGCCAAGAAGAAGAAGGTATAGAAAAGTAAGAAAGAATAGAACTATTAATAGTTTAGAGTGAATTCAGGGTACCCAAGCCCCAGAGCTGAGGGTCTTGCGAGCTCTACTCGCCTGCTTCCCGCTTGTTTGCTCGTATTTGTATTTGTATTCACATTCGTAGTACTTGTAGAATCTGCGTAATTCACTTCCTCGTCTTATCGCTCAAGTGGCGAAGCGATTGAAACGTGCAAGTTTCGTCACGTCTCGTCTGGAACAGACTTGTTACATACAAATGTACATGTACTATGGTATATGCGTATGCATATCGATCTATTAAATGTCTAGCCGTCTCGAACATAAACCTTACCGGTCCATTTACTGGATACCATTGAAAGTGGCTGCGCGTTTCTGGCATATCGAATTTAAAGGAAGTTCCAGTAAATGCTAAGGTCAAAGCAACTCGTTAAGTACTTTAAGTATATATATATATTACATACATATATAACTGTATGTAGTTAATGCATTATATACGCATTAGTTCTATTAAATTACTTATTAGTTCTATGTATAATCTGTTTAACTCTTGCCTGTCGAGATGAAATGGAAAAGAAGACATTTCACTTTCACTCTGAGCTTTGGTATGGTTGGAAAAAGGTGCTTAGTACTGTCAGTCTGCTTAGCCTTGATGTCCCTAATGCAGTATGGCAATCGAAAAGGTGTTGGAAATGTCAGTGCTGCTAGAATTGAAATAATGGAGCAGTCGATAAGGTCAGAGATGAATCAGGGCGAGTGCCGGCTGCCTCTGTTGCCACTGTATACTCCAGAGATCATGAAGTTCTACCAATCAGTTAAAAAAATCAACTGTGGCTCCGTGCCAGATTGGATTACGTGTGAGAAATCAATATGCTCTGTTAAGCCAGAAATACTTGCGTTCTATGGCGAGATTAAATGTTCCTATACGGATATAATACGTATATCTGACTATGAAGCGCGTGTTGCAGAACCTGTTTATACCGAGGAACCGTATGTCCTCAAGGAAAGTGATTTTGTAAAGGTCGTATGCAATGCTAGTAACGGTGTTAGATGGGATGGTATGGCATATGGCATACGCGACACTATGAGGCGCTCAACGATGGCCCCGGCACAGATTCAAATTCCTCCGGACGTGGATCCCCTTTATAATGTAATCATCTTTGGCTTCGATTCGCTCAGTCGTAATGCCTTTATTCGTAAGTTACCTCGTACTTATACTTATCTGACGAAGAAGCTTGGTGCCATCGTACTGCAGGGCTACAATATTGTGGGAGATGGAACTCCTCAGGCACTTATACCACTGCTAACTGGTTACACCGAACTAGAGCTGCCAGAGACAAGGAAACGTGTGCCTGGCTCAAGATCAGTCAGTGCCTATCCCATGATTTGGCAGGACTTTGCCCGTCTCGGCTATTTGACCTCATTCAATGAGGACATGCCCAATGTGGGCACATTCACCTATCGCATGAATGGCTTCGATGACCAGCCCACTGACCACTACTTGCACACCTACTACAAGGAGGCGATGACACACTGGGGAGGCTCTGCTCCCCACTGCGTCGGAAATACACCGGATCTCTCGGTTATGCTGAATTACACCACAAATTTTATGTTGAAGTACCAGAACAGACCTCGTTTTGTGTTCAGCTTTCATGGCGGTCTCTCCCACAACTCGATTAATCTTGTGGGTGCCGCCGATGACGATACCCGAGACTGGTTGGTGAGGCTCAAAGAGAAGGCACTGCTGGAGGATACAATACTTATAGTCATGGCCGATCATGGCAATCGTTTCGCCGAAATACGCGCCACGTTGCAGGGCAAACAAGAGGAACGTCTGCCTTTCTTTAGCTTTACATTTCCCGAATCTTTCAAGAAGCGCTTTCCACAGGAATATAAAAACTTTGTGGGCAATCAGTATAGGCTCACTACGCCCTTTGATGTGCATGCCACACTGAAGCATCTAATACGTCTTCAAGTGCCCAGCATTAAAGAGCCAGAGAAGACAGCGAGCCCAGTAAATCCCATTCACATATCAGACTTGGCACGTGGACGAGCCAAGTCGCTCTTCCAGCCCATTCCCAGGAATAGATCCTGCGCGGATGCGTACATTGAGCCGCATTGGTGCGCCTGCCTTAACTGGACCCCACTGCAGCTCAATGACTCCCACTACGAGGACATCCTGCTTAAGGCAGCCCACAGTATTGTCGAAACCATCAACTTGGCAACGGCTGTGCGTCGCCAGCTTTGCGTATCCCTGCAGCTTTCGAAGATCAATTGGGCAATGCGTTTGCAACCTCAGAAGGAACTGTTACAGTTCAGCTCCAACGCAGATCCAGATGGATTCATTGGCAACTTCAGTGGTCACACAGTGGTGCAACAGGAGATATATCAGTTACAGATTCTTACCCAGCCAGGCGAAGCTCTGTATGAAGCCAGTGTGTTGTATAATCTGGAAACCCTTAATGTAGCCACAAAAATCTCTGAAATTTCTCGTGCAAACATGTATGGATCAGAGGCTAACTGCATTTACCAGCGCGATCCGGAATTGCGGAAATTTTGTCACTGTCGTGACGTACTAACTTTCGATTCTGTTCATAATTGAATCTCGCGATCTCGTAAGAAATTTTGAAGGCTAAAAGTTCCAATTTTAAATAAATTCAAGACATACGAACATTTGTAATTATTTTTGAACATCAATTTTTAGAGAATCTCAATGATCATCAGTTCGCATGTAATGATAGTGATATAATACATTATTAATTTATTATAAGTACTGTAATATTTTAGAACTTCAGAGTGCCTTCTCTACATTCGAAAGATGATAAGAAAGTGAACTGCAATATGTTCTATGAGGTCTTCGTTCGTTATCATACTCAGGCCTCTTAATGTTCCGTCATGCATTGATGGGCTTCCAGATGAGGAGTAT
This sequence comes from Zaprionus camerounensis, assembly GCA_018904165.1. NCBI lineage: Eukaryota > Metazoa > Arthropoda > Insecta > Diptera > Drosophilidae > Zaprionus > Zaprionus camerounensis. The sequence goes on along the minus strand of JAEIFS010000479.1, from coordinate 12,731,887 downwards.
TTATAGATGGCATAAGGAAGTGCAATCTACAAGCCCTGATAATTCCCAGAGCTATGTCCATTTCGTTCAGTTATAGTATTTAATTTTAAATATATAATCTCTCAATTCGTTTCATTTCAATTGAAGTTTGTATTGAGTGCGAACATGATGTCGATTTCAAGACTTCTTACACTGTACTACCTATGCATGGGCCTTCGATTGGCAAGCACTAGTGACGATCATGAGGTAAAGATCAACGCATTAAAGGACAATCGAGTGTATTCAAATATATTTTGTCTTATTAGTCCTGCGAAGTCTCCAAGCAGTTGGACAATGAGTGCGGAACGTATGCATTCACAATCGTAAAACCCATGCTGGCATACTTTGAACAAATGAAACTGGAAATCGATAACAACAGAAACATAACCGATAACAAAGATAACGAAATCAAGGCGCTTCACTATAAGTTGCACGAAAACAATGCAAATGCAGTTATTGTCGAAGAATTGAGAAACCGCATAGAAGAATTGCAGAGTAGCCTGGATTTCTACAAGAGGACTATGGAAAAGTTGACTAACCATTTGGTATCAGGTGGCAATAACAATATAACTTTTCGAAGATCTGTAGCAGTTTCCAGCTGTGAGCAGTGGCAGAAGAAGTGTGAAGTGAAGCCTCCCAGCAGCTGTGGTCCCTATACCGAATCTCCGGGTATACATCGCATCGCCTTCTCCAGTCTTTACGCATTCGACGTACTCTGCGAGAATGTGACAGCTGGAACCGGATGGATTGTTGTTCAGCAGCGCATAGATGGCCGGGAAGATTTCTACAGGGATTGGGCCACGTACCGAGAAGGTTTTGGCTCTTTTGAAGCAGACTTCTTTCTCGGCCTGGAGAAAATATATCGCCTGACAAACAATGAACGATATGAACTACATATAACTATGGAGAAGTTCGATGGGTCGGTTGCGTTTGCACGGTACAATCAGTTTGTCATTGCCGGAGAGAACGATAATTATCGATTGCTCAGTTTGGGCGAATTCACCGGCAGCAAGGGAACTGAGGATGAACTGAGATATCACGAGAAGATGGAGTTCTCAACCATGGATCGCGACAATGACGATTGGATTTGGAACAACTGTGCCAAGGGACAACACGCAGGCTGGTGGTACAGTTGGTGCTCTCGCAAGTAAGCAGCTAATACCCTGTAAAGCTCTTACAACTTATTATTACCCCCTCTTATTCTCTCTTTTTTTGCTCTTCTTTGCATTATCTCTTTAACTCTTTTTGCCATCAAGCAATTTAAATGGAAAATTCTTTGATCATGCGGTGGAAACTGACGAGAGTATTTGGTGGGGACTGAAGACGAAATCTCTTAAAAAGGTCAAGATGCTCATACGCCCTAAGGCTGACTGAGGAAGAACATACATATGTGCATGATAATGTCGTATACGTAATAAAACTGCTAATAAAGAACCACACTAAATATCTGTGCAGGGTATTTGCAAGTCGACTGCCTGGGGAAAACGTGTGTGCAACAATAACATAGCCTCAATGCACTTTTAACTCCCTCTCTCTCTCTCTCTTCCTCTCTGCTCACTTACTTCTCTGGGGCTAAGTAGTTGACATTTGACGTGATTTGCTCTGACAGGGGGGAATGCAAGATAACGAATTCCCCTCTCCTCTGCTCTCCTCCACTCCTTCGACTCTAGCTACCCACTCTCTCATTTGCCTGCGACATACTGCAGTCTGTCGCATATTTCGAGTTTTATGGCCTATGCCAGACTACACCCACCTCGGAGCCAGGGTCAGACGGCACATAAGATTCGCAGCAAGTTGCGCACTTCGAGATTTTATTATCGAATTCGAGGCTAAGCTAAATATAGAAGAAACTATGAACGAAACTCGACCTAGCAATATACAATATGTACAATATACAATGCATATATGTTTGTGTAGATCAGTTGAGATAACTTCAAGCATAACCAATTGACAAACATGTAAAGAAACCTATCTAACTAGTAGTAGATACCCTATCTACCCTTCTTTACATAACCCTCAACTTACGTAGAATGTGACGAAAGGGTTTCATTAATGGATTTAGTTTGGCTTAATTAAATTGTATAAAGAAAATCAATTTGTTGCCAGCCTGCAATATCTTCCACGTGGAAAGGTCGGTCTGATGAACTCCAGCTAAGTAGTTGACAAAATTCAGATATTGTGGCCATTCCTTTGTGTTTTTGCTACTGTGAACTAGTGCCTGGCATTATTCCTGTGTTATATTAGACGAAGTCCGATGCTGAGGCAAGGAAATAAATGAGTAATAAGGATATTGTATTATTTTCGGAAACTGTTTACAGGGAAAATATTTCGCAACTTCGCATACAGTTCTTGAAATTTAACGACAGCTTACTTACGATAAAGTTTAACTTTAGTTTTCGTTATTTCATTCGTTTTCAATTGGAAAATTCACCTTTCCCAATTAAATATCTCTAGCTGCTGTAGTAATCTCTTCTCTTTTTCATACGCACATTCAGAGTAAATTTATGTACTAAACAACTTAAGTATAGGGTATAGCAACTTCCTCATTTGCACACAGCAACTCTCGTACGTAATCTCGCAGATCTTAACTTTATTCATTTTATTATTTAAAGCTTTCGAATCATATTTCTTGCTACCCCACAAATTCTTTCGGACGAAAAATAATTCGCCTATCAGCTAGCTCTATGTGAGAATTTTGTTTACGATTTTCGCACAAACAACCTGAAAACAAAACGAAAAGCTCGACTTGTGTATACCCTGTAATATTTGCATTGAGTAGTTTACTAGTGAAGTAGAGTCTGCAATTAACTTTATTGTTAACACATAAATAAATTTCAAACTTTACTCAACACATGCAAGCACACACTATATACCCGATAGGCTAAATTACGGGGTATACGGGTGTTGTGTAAGCACCTAAAGACCAATCGTCTGCAAGGTTAGCGTCAGCAGAGATAGGGATAGACTTCTGTTTAAAGATCGACGGCTCTAGCCGTAACCTGATAACTACAGGAAAACAATAACAGCAACAACAACAAGAGCATAAAGCAAGAAGAAAATGGTCATAATAAAAGTGGAAACAACAAACAGGCAGCCAGGCAGGCAGGCAGGCAGGGCAGATAAGGTAATGTTCGAATATTCTTATCGATTCTCAACTGGTCAAAACACATTGAACAAACCGACGTCAGACAGTCGATTCGACCTTGAGGTAGATTCTGGCCAAAGGCCTAAGGTTCTTTTCAATTAAAACTTTCAAATACTCCGTGGGAGAGCACGTCTCTCCAGTTGTAGCCCCATGAGGTCTACAGTCCAGACTAAAAATTAAAAAATATATCCATATGCAGTGCACTGAATCACAGTTTACACGTGCTCGCCACTCGCCAAGCACCTTGCACTCGACTCCCGAGACCCGGCTAGACGATTTCTGACTGTGTAAATATTTGATTCTACAACTTGATGGGTAGACAATGCAGTTTTTCTAGTGCAATCTCAACTCATTCGCGCCATGTGACTTGACATGTAAATGTAACTGTGTGTGGCTAACTACGAATAGTTCCTGCTCCCCAGCTGGCTCAGGTGCTATCAATAGGCCGCCATAAAGCGGTATTATTTACCGTCTGCTGATAATGAAAGTTCGCTAATTATCTGATTGTGTTGTAAGTTTCAGACGGTACTGATATAGCGAAACTATAAAATGATTCTATTTATAAATAAACACGTTGCCGAAAATTGGACTTGTCTTGGCAATCTTCTTGCTGAGATCTTTAGGGAACAGAATACTTAGCTTGTACTGATTCTTTTTCTTCTTTAAAAAACCCTTAGTTCGCAAAGTAAATCAAAATATATAGAAACACAAGGCTCTGCTTGCTTGGACTCTTCTTGGTATGATCTTGAAGCAGCCGATAGTTTTGAAATTATATTACCCTTACTGTATTGCCTTATTTGAAACACTTTTAGGTAGAATCTTAACGATACAGAAGACTGTAATGATCTTATTCTTTTTGATCTTAATAAAAGAGAAAGTTTTTTAACTCGATTGTAATACAAGCTTTACTATATTCTCGTTCAATATTCCCTTTAGGAACAGAATACTACTTCTTCTTACTTCAACTTCTGTCACTTCAATTTGAATACCTTCGTTCAATTGCAGTCTTCAAAGAAGGCACACAGCTGGAGTCTCTGGGGCTCTACAAATACGAGTACTACGTGTGATCTGTCATTCTTTCCGAGTCAGTCTCGCTTGGCCTATGACTAATGCCGCAACTTGGCAAAATATTTACTTTGCCTGGGCTCAACAACAAAATTCAATTCCAAGTGGACCGCATTTACATGTCGCTTCAAGTAGAGACACAGGCAGACACAACTTATAAATATGCATGTGTACAGGGTGAGGGATACGGGGTATGAGGTACGGGGTGCCGGGTGCAATCCATCTAAGTATTACTTAATACTTTTGACTAAGCACTGAGCGAAAAACTGAACCATCAAAACAACTTTCGATTACGAAATTTAGCACAGCTCCGTCGTCGTTGGGTCGTTGGGGCCGTACCTGTTGGAGAGTGGAGACTGCGAGTGGGACTGAGAGACTGGCGAGAGAACAGAGATGATTCTTAGGGTGTATAAGATAAGACGAGGAGGTTACCCTGCAACTTATCTGGGGGAAGACCTTAGTATTTTCCTACTCTACTTCTGTAGTTCATTCTCTACTTCCTAAAGTCTCTGCTCTCTGTAGGTTAACCAGCCCTGGAACTGTCAGTCTCGCTTATTGACTTACTAAACTAAATACCCCTTCCATTTCTGCTACAGGGTGTACGAAAACAGCAGACTTAATGAGCTTTGCGAAATGTGTTTGCTTGCCCTTTCGATGGCTGTCAAGTACACAATAAACGACAACAGGTTGAAGACTAAAAATAAGAACAACAACAGCAACAACAACAGCAACAACTGCAGCAACAACAGAACAACAAAAACAACTTTAACACTTTTAACGCAGCTGAAATGAAAATTACACAAACAAAATTAAAAATGCAACCGCAATAAATGTTCATAATGCTCTTTCATAATGACCAAAGCCATGATAATTGCAATGCGAATGAGATAATGAACACCATATGACGATAATAATGATAATGATAATGATGATGATGAACACAATGATTATCATGAGGATGACTAATGCGAGCAACTCACATGGAACATCGGAGCATGGCGAAGAGAAACACAAAACTCGAACAAATTTCATTGCGAAGTCATCGTGTTGCGGTCTCCCTGTCTCTTTCTCACTCTGTCTCATTCACTGTCTCTGTCTGTCCGCCTGTCCGTCAGGTGGTTCTGTCTGTGAGTGTTCGCTGCGTGGTTCAGCAAGATTCGACATTGGACGGTTCACGGGTTATGGCGCTGCAAAGTAGGTCTCCCCCCCACCACTTCGACTGGGTCATCAGTTGCAATGGAGTTGCACGTTAATATGTTACAGTTTGGTATAGAAAATTGGCATATATGTATGAATGGTTTTGAATATATATATGTATATGCATATAGAAATTCATAAATATATATAAATATACAGCTGTGTTCATAAAAATAGCAGTGCTCATGAGCTGCAACTTTAAAATTAATTTTTTATATTAAAAAGGTAAATAAATGTTCACAAATTTAATTTTGTTTTAACTTTGTGATTATTTTAAACAAAAAAATCAATTTATTATTCAAAATGTTGTTAATATTTTTTACATTATTAATTTAAACAAAAAAGTGCTGTTTATAGCTGTTCATAAAAATAGCAGTGAGTAATGAAAAAAACATTGGTGAACTCCAAAAAACTATTTTAATTTGTTTGCTTGGGTTAGTACTTAGTCGTGTACCCATTATTTATTATTACGGCCTGCCATCTGCTAGGCATAGAATCCACCAAGTTCTGGCAGCGCTCGACAGGGATCCGCTTCCATGATTTCTGAACAACCTCCCAAAGCTGTGATCGAGATGTTGGATTCGCATTTGCAACATATCGTTTAAAATCTCGCCATAGGTTTTCAATTGGATTTAAATCCGGAGGCTGCGCAGGCCATGACATAAGATCGATTGTATTTAATATGCCTGTTAAGAAAGATTGTGAACTAAAACAAACTCAAATAAAGACTTAGTCTTAGTATTATAAGATAATAGAAAACTTCTTTTGAAACTTTTAAATAAGCAATAATTCTACACTTGAATCAATAATAGTTATCTGTAATTCTGAACTGTCTGATATTGGTTTTATGATGTATTGTATTGCAGTTGATGAATCAAGTTTAAAATATTGCATGCAACTGTTCTCTTTTAAGTTAAGGTTTAAGAAGAAAAGGTTCCCCTGGCACTTATATGGTACATATGTAGTTATTATAATGATGTGTGTAAATATGATTTGTATGTTTATCGCAACTATATTTCTGTTAATTAAAAACCTCTCAACTGTAATCTGAAACTAATACGATTCGGAGTTCGCTGCCAATTCTTTCCGGCTTGCTAATCAGAAACAAATTATGTTTGTTATGTTGCTGAACTAAGGAAAATAACTATCGAATCCCGCGGGACCTGGACCAGCAACAAATGGCGCAGCAATATATAGCTTTAATGCACCGATTTCCCCCGGGTGCATTACAAATGTCGTTCACTCTCTCTACCCCACACTCTCTCTCTCTCTTTCTCTGCCTTGCTGCCTCGTACTCATTTGACATTCAATTACGATTGCGAATACGACAAATGCTTAGTACAGGCCTCATCAGACCCCATTGATTGATCGGCCCCATGGTAGTTGATAAACTTTATAAACATGTAAACAACGCCAGCAGAAGAAGAGGAAGAAGTGCGAGTGATAAACAAATTCATATTCATAATTATTGTTTGTGTTTTGTTTCATTTTGTTTTCATTTGCTTGCAAAACAAACTGATCGATTGAACTCCAAAATACATTATTTTAATGGAGTTTGAAGTACAAAGTATCGAGGGAGATTGTGTGCAGCAATGCTGCTTAAGATAAAGAAAGAGAGTTAGTGAACTGGCACAGCTTTTAAGCCCGACAATTATAGAGTCTTTGCATGTAGAATCTGGAAATACTTAGATCTCAGAGACTATAAGAGTTAGGGTTATTAAAATTGTTAACAATATATCTTGTTACACGTAGATAAAGTTGCACGTATAAATCGTGAAAAACAATAAAAAAAACATTGAAAGTATTTAGAAAATAGTTATAGAGATTAAGTAGAAAGTTAGTGGGTATAATACAGTCCATTACACTCGATTGTAACTTCGCTACTTATTGGATTACATATTCGTATTGACAATCTTATAGATACTTAGCTGTTTCGTGATTCGTATTGACAATCTTCAAGATACTTGTATGTTTCGTGTTGTATCTTGTGTCATATGAAGCACTTGTCCAGTTGTATCTGTGAGATACTTTTGCACAATCGTAATCCGCACGGCGAAACTAGGGAATACCTCGCATAATAACAGTTAATAATAAATTGCCGCTTAAATCTTGCGAGTTTGCTTTGTGTACTTACTTATGTATCTGCCAGATACACTTTGAATGTGCCGCCTTATTTAATTTATAAGCCCCTTGCCACTTCCCCCCCCTCCAGCTGCGCAATCCTCATGCCCGCGTAGCCTTATTGCCTCATCCATTTCTCACTTATCGCACGCTGCAGATGCGGCACGTTGGCGCAGCAGCGACGGGAGGGGGGAGAGTTGGAGAGGAGGGGAGGGGTGTCAGAGAGATAAGCAGCTATTTGAAACCACGAAAATTTACATTTTTATTGCGGTTCACTTGTACAATAATTGCCGAGCGAAGACAGCGGCCGAGGCAGAGGCAGCAGCAGCCCCCAGCAGGCAATGCCAGGCGGTGTATCTGTGAGATACATTTAACAATTTTCCAACTGCCCGCCAAGGGGATTACACACTTACCCAGTGTTTGTCTCTATGCCTGTGTGTGTGTGTGTGTGTGTGTCGACCTTTTGGGCCGCTTCTTCTTCATCTTCTGCCTACTCTTTCTGCTTCGTCTTCGTCGTCTTTTGTGCTACACTTGTTTTCGTGTTTATCTTTTGTTTCTATGCTCAAAATTTTGCACATGTGGCACTTGTTGTTGTTGTTGTTGTTGCTGTTGTTGTTGTTGCAGCGCAGCGAACTGGCAACCGTATGCAGATGAGCGAGTCGAGAGGGAGAGGTAAAGAGAGGGAGCGAGAGGGCCAAGAGGAGCTACGGGCAAATGAGTCAGAGCACTGCCTTGCCATCGTTTTCTTTTATTGCAGTTGTTGTTTTAAGTACTTCATTGTTTTCGTTGTTATTATTGTTGTTGCTGCTGCTGTTGCTGCTGTTGCTGTTGTTGCTGCTACTGTTGTTGCTGTTGCGACTTATAAAACCTTCGCTGTTCATTAGTGTTGTTGTTGCTGTTGTCGCTTCTTTTGTTATTGCAATGAAAAGTTGTCGTCGCATTGTTGCTAGCCCAGGTACAAACACACACACATACACATACACGCTAACAAACAGACACACACACAAACACACACTAACAAACAGAGACTAACACATGTGTATATCATTCACAATGTGAAAACCTTGGAACGCTACAATTACAGTTGACTTTTGTTGCTCTGGTTGTCGATGTTGCTGTTGTTGCTGTTGTTGTTGTTGTTGCTGCTGCTGCTGTTATTGCTGCTTCTGTTGTTGTTGCTGTTGTTGCTGTTGTTGTTGTTGTTATTGCTGTTGTTGTTATTGCTGTTGCTGTTGCTGCTCTCGGTTCGCCCAGTTCGCATTTCCGCTTTCCTGCCTCGCAACAGTCGTCATTGTTGTCACAGCCACAGCACCGTTGGCAACAACCACATACACACACACACACACACACACACACACTCACACACACACTCACACTCACATGAGCATACTTTTACACTTGCTAATACACTGAGCGAAATTGGCAACAACTGGCCAGCTCTCTAACAAGAAGAGTCTTAACTTTGATACATTTGCATTAATTTTCCTCAGTGCACTCAGCTTTTCAGCTTTACAAATGACTTTGAATTCATTTTAATGCATTTAAATATAAAACCTCAATTCAAATAGACAAGTTTTCTCTCAGTGCACGCTGCTTATCAGTGTATTTTTTTGTTTTTTGTCAAATAGGCAATCTAGGCGATACCACCAATTGAGTCAGAGACCGAAGAACAACGCAAAGATACGACAAGTTGGCAAACAGAACTCACCAAAAGGTACACATGGGACACGTCTTCCTCTGTGTATGTGTGTGTGTGTGTGATTGTATCTAGCAGATACACAAATGAAACCCAAGTGGGTGCAAGGTCCTAATGCTCTATGTAAGTTGGAAACAAAAAGAGGCCACAGAATGTGCTGGAATAGGCAGTGATCTATTCTGCTCACTCTCGCACAAAGGACCCTCTGACTTAGGTACTGCCAAACCCGTGGGCACCTAACTCAACAATGCCAGAGATAAATTGATGTTTTGGCATGCGAAAAATTAAGTTATTATAGCCGGAAGAAAGGGATAAGACGGTTCAATACGATGGGATTCAGTGTAACCCCACGGACAACAGTTTACAGTTGATCTCGCTTAATCCCCAGTCTAATGATGGCAAGCAAGGGTACCAGCTCTATAAACAACTAAGCTAGAGTTGCTATAAGACTATGCCTTTGCTAGAGATCTATTCAGTAGATCCCACACATGTCTGTTAAGGAATCAATTCGATCATAAGTCGCAATTATGCATCGCCACGTGCCGTCGAATTCTTGGGAATCTGGAAACTTTCCGTGTCAAAGAAACAAATGTTGGAAATCTAGCAAAAATACCATAAACCGCACAAGACGGAATAGTTAGGAGCACTCTCGCCGAGTTGAGTGGGCGGCCGCAGACGTTGACGAAAATAACTTGAGAAAATATTTGCCAATTGTTTTGTCATTCAATAACAGAAATTCCGCATTTTATAAATGTGACACATACAAATTCTAAAATTATATATTTATCTTTGCTCCACACATTGACAATGGGAAATAGAGTTCGGATTAAATAGTATGGCTGATAACGAGAGGGTCTTGGCCGCACCTGAGATGCTTCATCTGGGAAATACCGGACAAATGTTTGCATGACTCTCCGCAACTTTATTCAGGTGCCAGCTAAGAAGAAATTATAGAACACGAGTCTATAAAACAAGAGAATTAAATAGGGCGGACATGGCAACAACATCGACACCATCAACAACAACGTGAAATGGCAAAAATAAGTTTTGTTTTTCACGCGTGTGTCGCATAATCGAAACGTGTTTCCCCCGAAAGTAGAGTGTCTGTCAACCTCCATATAGAAAATAGAATCTCCGAATATATATATATATATATTTATAAAAACAACTATAAATTACAAAGTCAAGGAAATTATCAACGTCAGGCGCGTCAGCGAAATTGTCTTTCGCGCCCCCTGCCTGAACCCGAGGGGCGCCACCAGGCACCAGGCAGCAGTAGCGAATCGAATTGCCTGAAAAACAACAACGGAAAAAGTTCAAAAAACAAATTAAAATCGAAATAAAAAACGTACCGAAAGTGTACCGAAAATACACGAGTCTGTGACGTCACGTCATTAACTTTTTAATGACTCGAGAATGTTAATTTTATATTTTTAATTTCGATTAAGTATTTTAAGTCTTTAATTGGAACGCAGATAAGGACATGTGTGTGTGTGTGTGTGTGTGTAACTGCTCATGTAATGTTGCCTGATTATCTATATATCTATATAGTATATGTCATAATATATCTTAGCATTGAAACTCATTTCGATTAATCAGTATTTGTGCTTTGCTTTGCACACTCTGCTCGAGGCTAATCACGTGACTTTTTGTGTGTGCTGTGAAATTTGCAGCAACGCCGCAAGCACACTGTTGCCCATTTTCAGCCAAGTTCAAAGTGCCACCTCCATCCACCCCATTCGGTGCCCCATCGGCAGCTGGAAAAACGGGCTGGCTAATCGACTAAAACTGGTTGTTGGGGCCCCCGTTTGTCTTTCGTAGATCGTGCGCTGTTGCCACACTTCATATGGCTGCTGTAAAAGAAAGTTGCAAGCTGCAAGCTGCACCCGCTACATGTTGGCCAGCCCCTCTGCTCCCCCCTCGCCATTGCCATCGTTTGGAGTGCCGCCACTGGCATTAAAAAAGAAAGCCGTTTTGTTTTAATTTTTTCCACAATTATTTTCCGCTAGCACAGGAAAAATTATATGCATTTATTTTTGTAATTTTCTTGTTGTTGTTGTTGTTTTTGTATTGTTTTTTTTGCCTTTTGTTTTTGCTTCTTTTGTGTTGTATATTTTTTTTTTTTGCTGTTTTGTTTTGCTTACATTTTGGTTACAAATTTCTCACAAATTTTCTTTTGTTTTCCTTTTAATTATGCAATAAAAAACTTAACATTAAATACAATATGTGATTGTTGTTGTTTTTCTTGTTGTTGTTGTCGTAATAATAAAAAATTAATACATGTTTATCGTTTTTTGTGTTGGTTTTGTAATAAATAGTTTTCGATTTTAAGTTAAGATACTTTTAGCTGGTATAGATACTTTCGTGTGTGTGTGTTGGTGTTGGTGTGTGTGTGAGTTTCAGTGTGTGCGTGTGTGCACACACTTTGTTAAGTTAAATGTAGTTTTTAAAAATTATATCGCATTGAATCTTTATTAATTATTATTCTTGCAGCTAAAGTTTAGTTTTTTTTTCGTTTTTTACTCTTTACTTGTTTTTGTTTTTGTATCGCAATTGGAGTTTTACACAGACAAAAAAAATTTTACAAATTTTTTATACGCTTTCACATTTACTGAGATATTCATTTTGCCTTAACAGTTAAGCAATATTATTAATGTTTTTTTTCTCATTTTGTATTTTTTGTTTTGTATTTTTGTTGTAATTTTACTGATGTTTGTATTTTGTTGTATTGTTTGTAGTACGCGCTAAACATTTAATAATATATATGTATATATAAAAATTTGTTAAAATCCTAAAATTTGTTGGTTTTAATTAAGATTAATTAATAATTTAAAAAATTTATTGCAGCAAGCTGCGTCTAACTAAAATTGGAGCGGTTTCTTCAGCCCTTCGCTTTCTTCTGCTTCTTCTTTCTTTCTTTCCTTATTTCGTCTGTTCTCTTTTCGATCTATAGCTAACATATAGATCGATCGATCGTCAAAGCTTTTTCTTCTCACATTAAACATACAGTTAAATTTTAAATTTATCAAGATCAAGTGTTTGTTGTTGTTGGTTTTAATACATACTATAATAGCATACAATTTAAAAAATCTGTTCACATTTAGTTATTGATGAGTGTGTTTGTGTGGGGGGGGTGTAGGGTATTTGGATGTGGGTGTATTTTATCAACGTCTTTTGGGTGGCCGAACTTGCGAGCGCACGCAAAAAACTCTTAGCATCTTAAACAGTATCACATATTCATGAGTTGTCGACTTGAGCGACCCTCGCAGAGGCCCCAGGGAGAGCACGAGCGAGAGAGAGATACAGAGAGAGAGTGTGAGAGAGAGAGAAAGGGAGATTTCCCGTTCTGCACACGACTCTTTTCTCCTGCTCCAGCTCCAGCTCGTGTGCTGCCTTTGGGCTTGCGGGTCGCCGTCTTTGAATTTCATGTTTTCAATTTTATATATTCTTTCTTTACCTTTTATCGATATTTGTTTTGTTGAAAGGAGAAACAACTTAAAACTCTAGTTATTTGTGGTTCGCTTTTATAGCATCTACTACGCATCTAAGTAAAATGGTGGTGAGAGTCACGATTACAAAATTGAATTCAATTGAATTTCTTTATCTTCTTTCTTTCGAAGAGCTGCAAACTCCTTAATAGTATTAGTATGAGTGAGTGTGTGTGTATATGTGTGTTCGTATACTATGCGTATGCGTGTGTGTACATGTGTGTACGTGTGTCTATGTGTGTGTAGGTGGGGTGGCTTCGAATACTTGCTTCGTCGTCGCGTTGCGCTCGCAACTAACTACTGCTCTCGACATCACAGGGGGTGTTGGGCGGTGTTGGGCGCGCTTAATCGCACTCGCTGGGCTCGCTTTACATCTATCTTACTCATTCTCTCTCTTTCTCTCTCTCTTGCTCGGTCTCTGTCTCTGTCTCCATCTCTCGCAGCTCACTCATTTATATCGAGGGCGTTGCAATCGCCTGGCTATGGCTTGAGCTGGAGCTGGAGGTGGATCCAAAGCTGTAGCTGCGTCGTGCCCCAATGCCGTCGGTCGAGTAGAGCTTGTGCTTGGTGATGGTGTACTCGGGACTGATGGTGATGGTGCGGGCCAGGCTCTTCATGAACTGTGGCAGCAGCGCTGTCCAGCCACGATGATCCTGTCGCAGTGTCAGATACACCTCGAACGTGGGTTCCGTCTCCGGGTCCACCTTGAGCGAGGCAATGCGACGCGAGTTCTGTGGCTCATCCTCGAACTCCACATAGATGGTGCAGCCACGAATGCCGCAGGGTTCCTTCTCCGACACACGGATTATTTCCGCCGCAATGCTGGGCGTGAGATCACAGGGTAGCGACACTTCGGTGCAGGTCAAATGACGCGCCTTAGCCTCGCGCAGTTTGTCCAGCAGCGCCGACGACAATCGCTCGACTTGCGCGGCATCGACGTCGCTGCGCTGCGACGCAGCCAGCTCCTCCTCGTCGCAGCTGTAGGCGCTGCTGTAGGGGCTGCTGTTGATGGGGTGGCTGATGCTCGATTTGGTCTTCTTGTTGTGGCTGTGGCTGCTGAGGCTGCTGCCGCTGCCGCCGATCGACTGCTGCGCTTTGTGCTTAATACTGTTCTGGCTGCTGCGACCGACGCTGCCGGCGCCAACGGCGCCGCTAGCTGTGGATCTGGCTGTGCTGCTGCTGGCAGAGCCAGCAACGGCGACCTTCTTGGCCGCAACGGCAACGGCGGGCGTGGGCGGTGTCAATGTGCTGGTCCAATCTAAAAGTAGAAGAAGCAAAACAAACACTGATAAGTAAAGGGAAACTAACGAAGCACTGAATAAACAGAGAATAAAACACACACACACAAACACACACAGAAATGGAAAAGTTATAAACATCGCACGGCGATAAAACTGAGTTAAATTGCCTTTTCTTGCTCTTTCGCAGCTCACACACACACATGCAAGCACACTCATGAACACACACACACACACACACTCATAGAGCGCGGGGCCACCGCTTGGCAACAAGCAGCGAACGAGATAAAAGCGGAACAAGGCAGAGGCAGCGACGCCAACTGCGACTACGACTGCGGCAGAGGGCATTGAGAGGGCCCAAGCAACAAGCAGAAAAGAAAACGAAAAATCATTTTTTATTTTCTTCGTTTTTTTTTGCTTTTTGATTTTTTTGTTGTTTTTAATTTGCTTTTGAGTTGTTTTTTTGTTTCATGCTTATTTTTGTTGTTGCTGCATTGTGTACGTGACTGTGTCGCATATGTTTTACACACACAAACACATGCAACACTCGTGTAATTTGTATTTCGAATAATTTTAAATATTTTTTCAATTTTGAAACAAAAAACAAAACTTTGCACAGTTTCCTATAACTTTTCCTATTCAATTATTGATATTTCTCTTGTTTCTGTAACTTTCTTGTTTCTCTTCGATCTTCGGAACATTTTCGAACTTACCTCGAGCTTTGTTGGATCCCAGAACTCCACCGTAGTTAGACTGCATTGCGAGTACTTCCATTTTCATTTGATTTCGAATTTCGATGCGTTTTCGGAAAATGTTTTTTCGGTGTCGCTTTGTCGCTTCTTTCTATCTTTTGCTTTGCTTTATCACTGTTTTTAATTCTTTACAAATTAATTAATAGTGTTTTTGAGTTTAGTTTAATTATTAATTTATCACAATTTGCTGTTGTTGCTGTTGTTTTGCTTGTTGCTGCTGATTGCTTCGAATTTGTTGTTGTTAAAGTTAAAGGTAAATTAACTTGATTTTGTTGTTGTTGTTTTGTAGTTGGAAATCACAGCACTTTTGTTGTTGTTGTTGGTTGTGGTGTTTATCACTTAAATGGCGTTGGTCCGTTGCATTTGTTGATGGCAATTAATATTAATAATTTTCAAAAAATTATTATTTCTTTATTTTTTACTTTTTAAACTGAATTTTGTTGTACAGTTTAACAATTACAAGTACTACAAGTACATTTTAGATGCGTTTGTGGTATTGTTTATTTTACATAGAATTCTTCTTGAAACAATTCATTTAATTTTGTATTAAATCGTCCAACAGTAGAAAATGTTTTAACACACGCTAATTTAGCTTTCTTTTCTTGCTGCTTTGCCGTTTTTCTCTTACTTTTCTATGTGTGTATCTCAGCAGTGTTTCGAAGCTACTATGAAGCGCTCAGTACTGCGCCGACTATTTATAGGCCGACGTCGGGGCAGCGCTGCCTGCCATTCTGTCTGTCGGCTTCGCACAGTTGCCTGCTTGCCTGCACTCTCCCTCTGCCGCTCTCTTTCCCTCTCTTGGTCTTGGGCTGCGGTGGTGGTGACTCGTTTTGAGCGTAAGAGAGCAGCACAGCAACAACAACTCAGCTGTGTTTGTTTGCTGAGCAATTAGCGGTTGTGCTCTCCGCAAAGAGACCGCTATAAAGTCACGTACATACATATGTATGTACTGAATATGTGCCTCTCTCTCTCTATCCGTTTGTGTGTGTGTATGTGGGTGCTGTTGTTGTAGTTGTACTGCAGGTAGAAAGAAGCAAAACGGCTGATGTAAGTCGCCTGCTTTTTACAACGCGCTGTCGCTGTCGACGTCAACGTCGCCGTCGTAACAGTCGCTCTCTTTGCTCATCAGCTGTTTCACTCAACTGGCTCTGGCTCTCGCTCTCTTCGGTTGCCTCGCTCATGCGCACCTACAACTGGGCCCGGCAATGTGTCGCTGTTTCTGTTTCGCCTGTAACTGTCGCTCTGTCGACTCAATGTGTGTGTGTGTGCGTGCGTGTGTGTGTGCTCACGTGCATACGTGACTTTTGTGCCGGTTGAGCATGTTTCGCTGCAGAGGCCTGGCTGGCAGTCGGCGTAGCCCAAAAAGGATGATGGAAATGTTCTCGCTCTCTCTCTCTCTCTCTTTCTGTATCTCCCTCTCTCAAGGAAGAAGGCAGCACACTCACACACACATGAGCACACACATAGAAGTCGCTGCCGGCACTTCACACCCTCCCGTCGTGCAGCCGTTTCGTTCCACATTACTGCGCTGCCCGCGGTTGCTGCCGCTGCCGACGCTGCCACTTCTGCAGTTGCTGTTGCAGTTGTTGTTGTTGTCCCCAGAGAACGCACCATGTCAAAATTGAAATTTTCCACTGTAGCCTGCCTCGGAAATCGAAGCGCAGTGCACAGTGGCCAAATGGGTTGGCTCCGTCTCTGGCTCCGACTCCGATGCCGATGCCGACTCGGGCCTGCAGACTCTCTACGCGCACAATGTGTTGCTAATGGCATATCAAGTTGCACGTTGCACGTTGCAAGTTTCAACTTGCACCAAGTGGCAAGTTGCTGTTGTTGTTTAATTTCACAACAATTACCCCAGAGATCGCACAACTGATACAAATTTGTGTGCAAAAAGTTGCCATGAAAATGGCACGAAATAATGCCAATTTTCCAGGGGAAAACTGACCAAATGAACACTTCACCCATGTTGATCCTGCACAAGCCTCAAATATATTTCTGCGAATCTTTTACGATCTGTTTGACATGCATTGGAAATTGATTAAGCAAGAAAATGTGATTAGAAATGGGAAACAGTGAAGAGATCGAAACGAAGGAGAGCGATAGATAGTGAAAATAATGATATAGGGGAAATATTTGTAATGTAAATATGTTAAATATATTAAAGGTTTATCAGAAACAATTGACACTACATAAATATGAATAAATATGTAAATATATATATGTATATATTCTGTTATAATGATCTTATTTCAAGTATTTCTATGAATTTCGCAATTTCTGCAATTTAAAGTACTCCCAAAGACCTTCAGCGTTTATCGAAGAGGCTTTTTTCGCTCATACGACGCTCCATCCAAGTTATTTCTCTCTTGCCATTTTATTTCATCAGAAATTACTCTTTTTTTTAAGTTATACCATTGAAAATGATCAAGGAAGAACATTTTATAGGAATTGCAAGCCAGGAAGGAGATGGTAGCCATACTTTGGAAGAGTTTGGAATATTTTATTACATTATACTCCCATATTATGGAAAATATTAATCGCATCTTTAAGCAACTCAAACGTTTCACAACAAGAACTTAAACGTTTATCGAAACCTTTCTCTCTGTGCTCTCGTTCGCAGCTCCATCAATGTTTCTCTCTCTCGCGCCATTGGATTTCATCATTATTATAGTCCACAGCATACATATATATAATATTATTCCATTTGTGACATACTATATTTATGTGTGCTGTGTGCTGTCTGCAGACACATTAAGATATTTCCTACGTATATTTATCGTATCTTTCTTTGGGATATGCTTAAGCTAAGCATTTTTAGGAATTTCATCAGCTTCTGAAAGGCCACTCGCATGTTCTCCTCCTTCTTCTCTTGCCCCAATCTCTCTCTCTCTCCCTTTCGAGAATTATTTTATATTCATATCATGCTCTCGTGCTGTGTCCTTTCATTTCAATTGAATGCATCTCTTAGATTATGATATTGTTGTTGTTGTTGTTGCTGTTGTCGCACAAAGATTGAAAACGAAAGATTGAAATGTATCTGAACCTGTTTCGTTCGTTCTGTGCATGTTTGTGCCTGTCTGGACAAAGTAAAATTTCATTTCAATTTGAAATGAAATTCCTTGAAGTGTGCGTACCACTGTGTATGTGTGTGTGTGTGTGTGTGTGTGTTGGTGAGTGTGTGTATCTCTGGGTTATGCTGCTGTCAGATACATTAGCTTTTGTATAGATATGTTTGCCAGATAATCAAACCAAATGAAACGTAAGGCTCCCCGTCTTCTTCTTTCCCCACATCCCTGTCTGTCTGTCCCTCCGTATGTCTGTCTGTCTGTCTGTCTGTCTGTCCGAGTTGTGTTTATTTGTTTGGGCTCTTTGCTCCTTGACTTGCAAAAAGCTGACGAAAATCCAAGCAATGAATTTCACAATCTATGCAAATGTGACGCAGCAGATTTACAGTTAGATTATGCAGTATTATTAGATTATTATAGACACACGTCGGACCTACATAACATATACACTCATCTACATATACCATACATATGTAGAAGCGAGCGAAGTACGAGAGAAACGCTGATTAATGATAAAGATTCACGATGTCTCGATTCGTGAGGTTCCCGAAAGTAATCAAATAAAATTAATACAATATTTTTCAGTAGAAATTCATTTATTTGTATGTTCTTTCTTTCCCCTCCTCCTCCTCCTCCTCAATTGCCTTTGCCCAAACAGAACTCGCCACATTTTCAATTTTCCTCTATGCTTTGCACCTGAGCATAAACTTTCTAGGGGGCAACATTGAAAAACCGAAAAATCACACGAAAATTAACAATAATTAAGTTGAGTTTTCTGCCAAACGAAAATACTGGCAAATTCTGGGAAATACTGTATATGTAGGGAAATCTAGAGATCTTCCAAATGTGTATCCACTTTCGCGGAAATTCACTTTAAGAGTCGTATAATAAATAGAGGAGGAGAGGCACGTTGTATTTTGAACCCATTTTATTGCCGGTAATTGTTCCAGAAATAACCAAAGGTATGAACCATAGATATCTCTGTTTTTATCGGTTATCGGCTATCGCGAATCATTTGATAATTGAACGCAATTGATTCACAATCGCAGATAATCAATTGCACAAAGCAGATAAACAGATAAGAATCACAGCAAAGAAGGCAAAACAATTCCACAATGTGAAATGGTACAAGTGGCGCCACCTAGCGGCCGCAAGTTACCACGAACGCGTTGAGTGAGACGATAAAGAGAGAAAGAGAGAGAGAGAGAGAGTGAGACGAAGACAGGCAAAGGCAGCAAGACAATTTGTTTGATGTCTAAGCAATTCTTGTGTGTGCGTGTGTGTTGTTTTGGAAAATTGTGCTTGTTGTGCAGGGAAAATGCCTAAAATTAGATAAATTATGCTGTGCAAGCACATTAAATATGCAGCAGAGGCAAATGAGAAGCAGATCAGGAAAAGTATCTTTCAGATGCATAATTGATTTATGCTCAATATGTAAAGCACTTGGGAAACTTTTTCACACAATTTTGCGTAAAAGTTTTTGATTTGAATTTGTTGTCGTCGTGTTGACCAGCAAAAAAAAAAAACAACGAACGCCACAAGGGAGCCACTGGCGGAGCTGTGAGAGATGTTCTTTCCTCCATTAGCATAAATAAATATGCATTTATTTATAAAGAGAGAAGCACTCAATGCAAAGAAACTGCTGTAAATTGTTACTCTCTCTTGAGTTCAATTTGCCTGTCGAGTATTCAACTCATTTTTAGCACACTCAAGAGCACGCTCTTGCCCAGTTGCTCTCTTAAAGCGGCTCTCTTGAGTGGCTGCACGCACAGCTGACAAACACAGTTAGCATGTTGAGCGCACTCAGCTGTGCGCTGACGCAACTCAAACTCATCGCCCTCTCTTTGCTGCTCTCTCTCTTTCTTCTCATTTTGCCTCTCTCTGCCTGATGACTTTGCAGCTGTTTCGCTCATCTGTTTTTCTACCGCACGCAGGTTCCCCTTCCTCCCCCACTGCTCCGCTATGTGCTGATCCCTCTGTATGTGTGTGTGTGTATGCACATACGCATACACTTGCATTGCTGTGTATACAAAGTCAGTCGTCGTGGTCTTTTGACGCTTTTATGGACGCTGCAAGTCTGCTCAGCCGCGCTGCCGTAGCTGGCGTCGCTGCCGCGGCCAGTATCTTGATTTTCCAACTCGTTTCTCGCAGTCAACGCGCCCCCCAAAACACACACACATACATACATACATATGTATGTATGATTGTATGCAATTTGCCTTAGGTTTTGTTGCTGCCTCTGCCACTGCTGCTGCTGTCGCTGTCGCTGTTGCGGCTGTTATTGCCGTTGTTGTTGTTTTCTTATTGCCTGCACATTGTTGCCGCTTTTCACTTACTGTGCAGACTGAGCCCCCTGCAAACAAGCCGCACAACGGCAACGTCGCATCGTCTCTCATCTGTTTTTCCACACATGTGTGCATGTCCGTGCATGTCTGTATGTATGTATATATACATATGTATTTGTGTGTGCAATCTATGTTTGTTGCGGCTGTTGATGTTTGCTTTTTTTCTTTTTAGCTCGCTTATTTATTTATTTATTTTTTATGTCTTCACAAAGCGCAGCGCAAGAGAGTCAAAGCCAAGTCCGAATGGGCCCGGCCGGTGACTGCTCTCTTTTCCTCTCTCTCTTTCTCTCTCCTTTCCTGTCTATCTCTTTCTCTGTCGCTGTTGACGCTGGAATCGCTGCTGCAGTCAGAGCTCCTCTTGTTGTTGTTGCCTTTCTTCTTTTTGCTTATGGGCAATCATCTGTTTTATTCTGCACACACACACACACACAGTGACTTGCATATGCCGTGTGTGTGTGTGTGTGTGTGTAAGCGAGCCTCCCATACAAAGTAATTTCGCTGTCTTTTGCTTGTATTGCACTCGCCGTCCGCTTTTTATACCCAGCATCCATTGAGTAATTATAAAATAAAGGGTATATTAGTTAGTACGAAAAGAATGAGGTATGACGGACTACCACATACTTACATTGACTCACAGCATATGCAAAACAGCACATAAATAACTAACTGGTTTCTCAAAGAGGGTTTTACAGGGTATCCATTAGTCACTTGCGGTCAAGCTCAACTTGCCTTACTTGTTTTATTTCTTTTATTTTTGGCAACGCAAGTTTCATGAAATTGGAGAAAACGTAGCAATGATGAAATTACTGGACATACGTGAGCGCCAGGCGTGAGTTATTTCTGCTTCGACATAACCTCAACCACCCTTTCCTGCTGCTTGCACCTTGCATCCTCTTCACATCCTGCCTGAATTGTATCGTGGGGCGTCAAGGGGCCAGTGCAGCTATTGAATACGTGCATGTGGCACGCAAAGAGGCTACTCTATCTCTCTATACATCTATCTACCTATCTGCCCATCCATTTATCCGTATCTTCTTCTCATCTCCCTTCGTATTCCCCTTGCGTATGTCCGCACAGTGTTACTACAGCTTTAGTTGTCATAGAAAATTAGGCGAATTGAAAATGCAAATGTTTATCTTGTCTTGTTTTACAGACCCCAGTGAAGTTGGAGAGATAAAGAGAGGAAAACAACGTAGGTGCACACCTGTAGACAGAGAAACAGAAGTAGAAAGAGAGAGAGAAAGAGGGTGACTTTCAACGCCTTTGTCAATTGCCATTACTTGTCATGCCCCAATGCAATAAATGTATAAACCAATATCTTCAACTTGATCTATAGATTATACGATATACCGATAAGGGAAATATAATAAAGAAGTCATTGATCTATTTATAAAACTCTTTGTTCAACTTCGATTTGTATATTTTGTTATCAACTTACAGAATAGACTGGAAATTCTTTAATTTCATATATAACTCAACTGAAAATCACCCTGTAGTTGCCTCTCTTTCGCCCACAACAACTTGATGCTTGCCTTATCTTTCGTCCCCCACTTTCTTCTTCGCTGAAGAGTTCACAGCTCGCTTTCCAATAAACGCAATTTATCAATTTAACACTCGTCTTCAGGGAGTAAGTTTGCCGACTTCGCCCTTCTGTTCAATCGCTGCGCTAATCACCCTTAAAATTGCGTGTGCGCCAGGCGAAGCGAAGGTCACGAGTGGAGAGAAAGAGAGAGAGAGAGAGGGGCCAAAGAGCGAGGGGCAACTGATTTCCGTTGACTTCTCCCCACCCCGCCCTGCACGATACCAACCTGAAAAAGGAGACAGCGTCGCGTCATGTCGTACTAAATCAATTAAAACAAGAAGAAAGGTTTCTTAGGGCAAGTCGAAGATTTTGTACCCTTAAACAGCTTTACCTTTATGCCAATTATATGTATATGCAAATAGTGAAGTAGTTACGATAAAACTTTTTACGTGTTCGTGATAGGTTAGAAGCAATATATTTTGCAAGAACGTAAACATTTTTATGATAATTTATATAGAGATATAGAATATAGAAACACGAATTCTGAATATCAAGAAACCTAAACAGTGTATAGACATCTTAAGATGATTATATATAAAGTATGTTAGTGTAAAGTCCTCATTACAGAAAGTAATTCTATTAAATCTGTATGTTATAGCAGTTCGATTTAAATCAAATTTGAGTGGGTTATTGTTAACATAAAATAAATGAGTTGTCTTGAGTTTTGTGTTGTTATCTTCAAGTATAACAAAGATAAACCTATTTCAAAACTGTAGAAAAATCGTATATTCTTAACAGAGAGTAGATTTACAACTTAGAGACAAGTTTCTAATGTAAGAAACAGACTGGATGACAGTACATAGATATGTACATACATATTATATATAATGTAATATATGTACACACTCTATGGGGTAGGAGTGTCCAAAGTTAATATGCTATCAGCAAGGGTATAAGATTGACTACAGACCTGACCTGGCAACCAGTTTGGGCACTCGATACCCGGCTTAATTTATGCAAACAGTCCTCAGTTCCCCGGTCCACACCGGTCTACCCAGATGAGTCTGCATTTTGGTTGATTTTCCAAATTGATGACATTGCATCAGCTGAAAGTGTTTGCTGTCATTCCCTTCCCCTTCCCCTACCCCTACCCCGATGAGATGCATCCCTATTCTTCTGCTAAGTGGACTTTGGTTTTCCTTCTACTCGCACTCCGTCTCTTTGTCTCCCTCTTCCTGCATCTCTCTCTCTTTCTCTCTCTCTCTG
Organism: Zaprionus camerounensis; assembly: GCA_018904165.1. Classification (NCBI taxonomy): domain Eukaryota; kingdom Metazoa; phylum Arthropoda; class Insecta; order Diptera; family Drosophilidae; genus Zaprionus; species Zaprionus camerounensis. The sequence continues at coordinate 12,708,969 of JAEIFS010000479.1, read as the reverse complement.
GGCATCAAGTACCCTTTGCTGTTGGTACCTAGCTCGGCTCTACCTGAGCTCCGATTGTGCCGCAAATTTTCCACAATGAGGCTCGTTGGGTTTTTCCCAGCAGGGAAAATGTCTGTCCGCAAGTGTTGTGACACACTTATAAAGTTGCCAAGGTAATTTACCAAGTGCCTACGTGACCGAAGAGCGCTATGATCTCTCATAAGATATGCACACAACAAATGATCTCTTGCCAATCCGTGCACAACTTCGAGTACTTTCTCTCTCATTGCAGCAAAAGATGCTTAAATGTAAAACGAATCTAGAACTTCATTTGCAGACATAGCCCATATAGTATTTCCATATTAAATTCACTCGCAGTCTTTTAGTTTTCTGGATCCCAAAGGGATAGCAGCTGTTCGCGCAGAGTCGTGTCGTGACACGAGTTTCTTGCCCCTTAAACAACATTGACTAAGTCAATAGTTGGCAGAGCAAATATTTGCGAGCGCCAATCGGACAAGTCATATTACAGGGGCAAATTGATGGAACCGTTTCTCCCCATCCCTGCACTCCCCCCACTCCACTCCACTCTCGTTCTTGCCTTATCGAATTTCAACAAGTAGAAAAGGCTGCAGGCAAACACACTCGACTGTCAGATACTCAGCAACTATATGATGATAACGAGTAAATATAAACTAACAAAGGATAAATATTAAAAAGCTAATATTGCATAAAACAGACAGACAAAGATCAATCGATCGATCAGGCTATCCTTGCTGATTCAGAATGTGTTTATACATATATATACTATATAGAGTCAGTTATGCTACCTTTTACCCTCATGCATGGGTATTCCCAACACAGCATACCCTTGAGATCTTACTGTGCTGGGTAGACAAACTTGGACGACAAATCGTCTGACTGAATGGTTTCATATCTCTGCCAACTATATTATATACATATATATGTGTATGTATAGGTATAAACACACACACACATACACTCCGTATCTCTCTGTAGGGTATATAAGAAAGTAAAATAAAGTATCAACGCTGGAGCTGAAGAATATTAAATCAATATTTAACGGTGCTAGGGCAAATATGCGTCATGTACGAGTGTGTATGTGTGTGTGTGTGTGGGTGTGTTGTTTTATTGCGACCCGAATTGGGAGAGGGGGGTTAGGAGCGAGTAACCGTTTGCAAGGTCGCGTGTTTTATCGCGACGCGTATTGCACTTGACGAACGGCGAAATGGCGTGGTTCGTTGTAGACCGCCTAGACAAAATGTCGGCTCGAGAAGGTGCTGGAGAGTGGGAGAGAAGGGGCGCAGCTGGGGGGAGGTATACTACAACTGTGATTAGATCACTTGGCAAACACACACACACACGCATACAATGAACAAGAACTGATACGGAATGTGTGTCATGCGACGGACGGGCCTCTGTTTTAATTGACTTCTAAAGAAGGTACTGCCTACACATACTATACAAATATATATATATATATATATATATATACATATATATAATTATTCGACACCTTCATCCAATACGTCTATATATTATCCAAGTATCCATGAAATATATTTAGTATACCTAGAAGTATTTAAATTGTTTTGAGACCCTGTCAAATTGGTATTTTCCAGAAATAAGTATCGCATGATTATCCCAAGAATGCAGGAAAACAAACAGTTATAATGGCTAAAAAATCCAAAGTCGTGCTCTGCCTTTGCCTCCCTTTCCGCTTTTCTACTCGGCAATATCGTTGTTTCAATCAGTATTTCATCATCCCCACAAATAGAGCCCCTGGCAACAGCTTTCTCAGTGAGGTTCTCCACTTACTCAGCGCAGCGCTGCACGGCTTGCGTTGAATTTCGCGAAGAGTGCTCGGATTTTGCGCAGATTCGTGTTATCGGACACGTAAGCAAGACATAGAGAGGCGTAGAGTCCGTAGAGTCCGTATAGAACCCTCAAGAGTGGGCTGTGCATATAGCGAGACTTTCTCTGTCCCAGTCCAAGTTCACTTCTGCAAGTATGACTCAAGTTTTAGTTAGGCTAATTGCGATTTTTTGACATGACTCGACGGAGACAACACAGGTGCTCCCTTTGTTTATTTATATAGGGCAGGTGCAATTAGTCACCATATGCCAGATTTGGATGATAACCGTAAGAATGAATATAAGTAAAACGGTCTCTTACATTTCACAATTGTATTGCACATGCTGTCATAATCGGAATTGAAAGAAATAATAAAGAACGAATTAAAAAAAAAAGCTGAACGCAGTTTTGCGATTAGTCAGCCCCGATTGTTGCCATGCACACTATATATACATATAATTGTATTCAGTTTAAATAAAACAGAATACTTTTTTAGGTGTCTTCTTTTTATACTAACAGTTGCTATAAAATTTAGGGCTTTTTAGTTACTTATCATCAAAAATCAAACACTTTATATGTATATTTATTTCATTCAATGTATATTCTTATGCATTGTGAATAAATTACAGAAATAGCCAAATCTGGAAAAAAAAACTCTCAAATCAAGTGTGTTTTAATGAAAAGAGAAAACAAACAATATTCGATTACAGTTTCCCCCACTTTTTTAGCCTATTCGCTGAGCTATAGTTATAGTAAACTATGTATACTATATGTATTGGGAATTATTTGCACTTTGATGACATAACGGTGTCAAGTGTTTTTTGCTTTTCGAATCTGTTGATTTAAGCGTTTTTCTAGTTTCAATTTATGAACAAATCGAAAAAGTCTCTATAAAAAAAGAGGCTCGATTGACATGATTATTGTGAAACACACGTGCATAAAAAACAGAATCAGAGCTGCATCTGGCATGTGCTGCGAGTTACCCCGCACTCTGTAGTGATTCATAATTATTAAATACAAATTCAATATTTTTAAAAACAGCAGAGTGTTTACTATATAGTATATAGTTGTATATACTATATAATACATATATATATTGTATATTAATGTAATGTGCTCCCCACTGAACCCAAGCTAAGCAATCCGACACTTTTCTTTTCTTCAAAAAGACTTTCTTCTGGAACATTCAGCGCAGTTGGAAAAACTTCTTCATAGATCTGGCGATTACAGGGTGTTTAAATCGTCAGGGCAACAACTGTCGATGTGATTATATAAAAAGCGACAACGTCAGTTGGCCTGGTGAAAAGAAATAATCAGAAAATAATACCAAAGAACGATATATCAGCGAAATTTGTTTTTATCTCGCAGCTCAATTGATTTACATAATCAACGAGAGAGAGCGCGTTTTATTCTACCCCCTCTCCTGCCTACGCCTTCTCAGCTTTTGTTGTCCCCCTTTCGCCCCCTTTTCTCCTCCCCTGTGCTGTTGTTGTTGTTGCTGTTGTTCTGTGCATTTAATTGAATGCTGATTAAGTTTTTATTCAATGAACCAAAATGTACACACCACAAACACACGCACACTCACACTCACACACACACATAACACCACAATGGGTGTGTGAGTGCGAGAGAGAGGGTGCGAGTGTATTCGTAGATTCGTCATTGATATTGACAACGTGTTCGCATTTGACTTGGCACATTTCTAAACGTGAATAATTTAATAATGCCTCATTAAGATAATGAATTTAGTACAAACAGGCCGTCGATGCGAGTCGATTGATTGAACGGACCTAGTATACTATATTGTCATATAATATAGTATAGTGGACTATAGTTAGTATAGTTGTGTACACAAGCTAGACCCTGCTCCGTATTGTCATGTCGGCTCTATCTGCAGCTCCGCATCGACAAGTATCCATGCCTGAAATAGTTCCCAATTGATTTATCGAACTACAAATCCGAAACTTTATTTCACAAATGGAATCCGAATTGATACCAGTTCTATACTTCACACGAATGTTGTCTAGCTAGAGCAAATTAAATAGTTTGGTACAGAAGTTCCCGGGAAGTGCATAAAATGTCATACTAGTTCGTTTGTGAACCAGTTTGCCAGAGATCTAAAGAGAATCTAAGACTAAACATCATAAATCTTCTCTAGTTAGACCAATTCCTAGATTACTCAAGTATTTAACTACCCTGGTTCCTCATCAATTCTCGAGAAATATAATAGTTTGCATGTGAACTAGTTCGTTACAGTTCAAAAGAGTTTCAGAGATTTATCTAGTAGTTTTTAGCAGTTCTTAAACTTTACTCGAGTAGTTTACTACTTTGTATTCTCATTAGTTCCTGAATATCAACAGTCTTCACTTGTGAACTAGTTCAATAGAGTTATAAAGTGATTCCAGGGTATATCTTCATGAAGTTAGAGCAATGCTAAGACTCAACTCGATTAGTTTACTACCCTACATTTCCTATCAACCCCATATTGCACTAAACATAACATTTATTCGCACGCGAACCAGTTCGCTATAGATACATATAGTATAGTATAGTATAGATATGCACACGAGTCTAGTTAGCTCGAGCGATAAACGACTTTGACACAGTTTTAGCATAACTTCATGTCGATTGTAAATCAGCTCAGACTCGATTTCAAATCGGTTCAATTAATTTATGAGTCGCGATTTATGCGGAACATAAATTAATATAAATGGAGTCTGTACGAATCGTAACACGCACAGAACAGAACAGAACCGGAACCAAGAACACAGAACCGGTTCGCGACAGAATCTATTGATAAGAGAGAGCGTGGGAATGGAACTTTTGCGGATGATCTCAGCTCTGATCGAGTTGTTTTCATTTAAATCTAGTTGGGGCTGATTGCGAAATCAGGTGAATAAGTTGCAGCATCGAGCAGCTGTCGAACATGTCAGGGAAAGTCTCCGGAAAAATGCAACATAATTTCCCAGGCTCAGAGCGTGGAATTTGAAATTTCACACTTTAACCAATAAACGACAACAATGAAATGGTCGTGGGCGAGGGAAACTTTAAACAGAAGCAGAACTAATCGCCTTTACAGTGGGTGAGAAAAGCATACGGACCTGGTGCTGAGGAATCCCATAAATAATGACACGAATCCAAGGAATTCTTATCCAAAATGGTAAAAATGTGTCAATACAAACAAAAACTCAGCACGCCAAATGGGCAAAGTTAGGATCTCTTTGGGTCTGTTGGGAAAATACTTGCGGCACCTTACCTGTGTGTGCCCAGCTGAGGATGAGCTGTGGTGAGACGGGCGCAGGCCTGGGCTCTACCTGCGGCTAATGGGCTAATGGCGACCCACATAGATCCATAAAAACACAAGAGAGAACCAAGTGGAAATAATTAAATTGCAATTATGTGCAAACAATTCCAAATCCGGGGATTCGGAAAAAGTTAATTACACTACAATAAAGCGCAGAAAGAAAGAGAGTGCAAGAGAGAGAGGGAGAGGAAGAGAGGGAGAGGTAGAGAGAGACAGACTGAGTAGTTGAGTGAGAGAGCGAAACCTCAGACAGCTAATGCGCTCAGGTAATGCGTATAGCATGTTAGGTTGCTCTTTTGGCTTTTGTCCAGACCAGGCACAAGTTTCGGCGCTGTCTTTTTCTCTCTCTCTCTCTCTCTCCATCTCTTTCCCTCCCTCTCACCTTCTCTTGCTCAGTCTCGGGTCTCGACTTAAGCTGACATTAATGTGTTTTTGAACGTGGCTTCTGGTCGTCGTCTAATCGCTTTGCCCGACTGATTCCTGATTTCTGATGCCCGTTGACAAGTCGCCCGCATAACGAGCATCTGTTCTCTTTTTGTCTCTGGATCGTCTTCTATAGCTTGTCATTGAGCATTATTCAAGTCCCGCCTGCTCTCGCTGTCGCCAACTAATTGAGACGGACGAGTAAATTAACCATGGTCTGTTTGCAAATTAGTCGAGCGACTGTGAAAGGGGCTTGAGATACACTTAGTTAAGAGTTGAGACTGCAAAACATTGTGGTATAGATTAGTGTATATTACAGATGTATTTGAATATTATATATATTTTCATAGAGAGGGTTCTCTCTTGCCATGTCTAATGAAGAACTCTGCACACTCCAATCTATGCTTTAATTTGATTGGTTTGCTGTTTTGAGATGATATGGGACTAAGCATACTATACACTTTATTAAGGGTATTTTAAATGCTTCTATATAGACAACACTATATATATATATATATATAGTGCTTTATATAATTATAGTCAGTATATTGCGGTCTCTAAACAGGTTTGCCTTGGCAGTACCCTACATGACTCCACTCCAAACTTTGTTTTAATTCCTGTTGGCTTTCGTGCCTTAAGGGGGTAGTGTAGTTGGTTGAGCCTAGTTAGAGTCAAGGGTATATACATTATATAGAGTTAAGTATGGACTCCATCTCCTAAAGTGTATAAGTATTTGTCTATAAAGATAGTCCTTCACGTAAGAACCAGAACTCAACCCGTTTCCTTTGATTCCCGATGGTTTTCCTGGGGGTATCGACAGAGTTTCCTTCTCTCAGTTTGTCCTGTCTATACAAGAACTCTTCCCCCTTAAACTTCTCCTTCATTCCCGTTGGTTTTCCTGCCCTAAGTGTGGAGTGGAGTTGGTTCAGCTTAGTTAGCCTTTGTTAGGGTCACGGGTTAGTAAAGCAGGTCGACGGTTTGACTGACAGGCTGAGTTCAGTTGGGGGAGAAGCGTTTAATTAGATCTGCATACGGAATGCGTAGGCAAAAGAACAAAAGGGTTCAGTCTGGAGAGCAGGTTGGCCAAGCAAGTGGTCAGTACTCAGGATGCACTTGACGCTGCTTCTCGCCTGCCTCGCCTTGGGCACTGCAACAGACACAGTGAGTGACTATCGCAGTCGGCTGGGGCAGCTGCTGCAGAGGGTGCTGTGGGGGTCGCAGGTTGAACGTTGCCAAGCGATCATTACGGATGAGTTGCACTGGGAACTCTATGATCGGGAGTACTTCGAGGCTGTGGGTCGTCAGCCGAGACCGTTCCTAATGCTGCGAGTCAACGCTAGCGAGGATCTACAGAGTCCCAGTAGGCAGACCCGGCTGGTACTGCACGCTATCAAGTCTAGTGGATGCGATCTGCATGTGATCACCCTGCTCAATGGGTGGCAAGTGAAGCAGTTGCTCAAATTTGTGTACAACACACGCGCTCTGCACATGCAACAAAAGTTTGTGTTGCTCCACGATGTGCGACTCTTTGCGCCTGACATGCTGCACGTGTGGAGTGTCTTTGTGCGCACTGTGTTCCTCAGGAGACAGCAGCAAGGCAGGTGAGTCAGGGCAGGGGGTGAAAGCAGGATATACTCAATCCCTTGACCATTGTAGCTTCAGCATTGCAAGCATTGCCTACCCGGGCATCTTGAGTGGCGTCTTGGTGCTAAAGCAGCTGGGCAACTGGACACCAGGCAGACGCCTTAACGCACAGTTGCTCTTCCAGGAGAGCACACGCAATTTGCGGGGTGAGAGAGAGGGGAAGAGAGAGAGGGAGAGAGGAGAGAGCTTTACCTTCAATTTCTCTTCCTTTCCCTGTAGGTGCACAACTCCCTGTGGCTGTGGGTGACCACGTGCCCATGGCTCATCTGAATAGCAGCACCAATAGCTATCAGGGCGTGGAGATAAAGATCATGGCTGCCCTGGCTAAGACCTTGGGGTTTCAGCCCCAGTATTATATGGTGAATGGGAGTGGCTCAAGCGAATGGGAACAGCTGCTCCAAGAGAACGAAACGCAGCTGGAAACGGGACTGATTGGCGAAGTGGTAAGTGACCAAGTCACTATCAACACCTTCTATAACTTCTTCCCTCTCTTCTTCCCTCTCTTCTCCCTCTTACCTTCCCCTTTCCTTCCTCTGCCCCTCTACAGTCCCATCATCGTGCACGCTTCGCCATTGGAGACCTGCATCTCTTCCAGAGCTACTTGCCACTAGTGGAGCTGAGCATTCCACACAGCGTGGAGTGCCTCACCTTCCTCACGCCTGAATCCTCAGCAGACAGCTCCTGGCAGACCTTCATACTGCCCTTCAGTGGCGGCATGTGGGCGGGCGTGCTGCTCTCCCTCTTCGTGGTGGGCAGTGTCTTCTATGTGATCAGCTTGCTCAACGCTCTGCTGCAGTCTGGAAGCAGTCAGCGGGGATTCTTTAGCTGCCTGCGCCGGCGTCCGCCACAGCAGCAGCAGAGGCTGCAGCTTTACAGGCGCCGCTTGAGCTTCCGCATTCAGCTCAGTCGGTATCGTGGAGGCAAGAGGAAGAATGGTCGAGATTTGTTCGATGATTACGCGACCTGCATTCTGCTCACCTACAGCATGCTCCTCTATGTCGCCCTGCCCCGCATGCCACGCAACTGGCCACTGCGCGTGCTCACCGGCTGGTACTGGATCTACTGCATCCTCCTGGTGGCCACTTACCGGGCCAGCTTTACAGCCATTCTGGCCAACCCGGCAGCACGGTAGAGCCCATCATTCGCGTTAATATATATTCTATTAAGTATCTTCTATTCCAGTGTGACCATAGACACTCTTCAGGACCTCAATCAGGCAGGGATTCCCCCCACCACTGACGCTGCAGAGCATAAGACCTTCTTTCTGGATGCGGTTGATGAAACAGCGCGCAAAGTGGGTGCAAAAATGGAGATAGTGGAACACAGTAATGACCTGGTAGGTTGCCCCACATACCCAGCAACAAGTTGAGAGCCTTTCTTTCCCCTACACCCCCCAGACGGATCGCATAGCCAAGGGTGGCTGCGTGTACTACGACAATGAGTTCTACTTGCGGTACCTTCGTGTGGCAGACGAGGCACGTGGCGGAGGATCAACGGCTCTGCACATCATGAGGGAATGCGTGGTGCACATGCCAGTGGTGCTGGCGCTGGAGAAGAATTCGCCACTGAAGCCGCGTGTGGATGAGGCCATTCAGCGACTAAGTGAAGGCGGTTGGTACATGTGCAGGCTGCCCCACTAGAGCTGCAACCTAACTCCCCCTACCTCTTACAGGTCTCATTGCCAAGTGGCTAAGGAATGCCATCTCCCGTCTGCCCGCCGAGGAACAGGCACCACAGGAGGCACTGATGAACTTGAACAAGTTCTGGAGCTCCTTTGTGGCCCTGGGCATCGGGTACCTGCTCTCCATCTGTGCCATTCTTGCCGAGCATTGGCACTTCAGGAACATCGTGATGCAGCATCCCCTCTACGATGTCTACAATCCCAGTCTGTATTATAACTTCAAGCGACTTTATCCGGGAGAATAGAATCACTTTATTCTTTTGCATATTGATTTATAGTAATAATACTTTCCATCCTAATAATTTTAAACTTAGCAAGATTGTCTTGAGCTCGTAAAGATAAATGACAAATGTTTCTATTCTCATTCGCGACTGACGCAATCGGCGAGGGCCCCTTGAGGCACTCAGATTGTTGTATACACGCAAACTTACTTAATCCCAGAGAGTATGTTGCATAGCACCAAGCATCTATTCATAAGTCAATATATCAACTGGATAAAAGTGGCCTCAAGTACCCGAACAGCAATGTGGTTTAAAGGTCTTGAAAGTGTTTGAATTCTTTCCATCACATTTCGTAAATAATAATTCGCATTGTTTACGATCAAATTCACATAAGAAATCATTTGTTTATTGCTAATGGGGAGAAGTGGAAAATCGGAAATCGGAAAACAAGAAAACAAGAAAAAGTCTAGTCGTAAATAATTCACTTCTTATGTGCCGCACTAAAAAGCAAGATGCGCGGAGCCAAAACATTAAAATTTCAATGGAACTAATTAGCAAAGAATGTATCACGAGACCTGCGGGAAATACAAATTTTAGTTCTTACTCGTATACCCATTTAAACGGCATAAAAAGGGTGTACTAACTTATTGAAATGCAGCCCACACAGTATATTCCTAATTGGAATCAAAAGCCAGGCGAATGTACTATGTTTTTCGTTCTTTTGTCTGTATGAACGCAGACAACTCAGCTATTATAAAAGAAAAAGACTCTAAAAGTGGTGTAAAGATTCTTGTACAACACATGCACATACAGATTATTTTACATGTTGAGTGCCACGCCTACCGCCCCAGTAATTGAGCATTTAATATTACGCTTCTATTATTTAACGAATTGTTGAAGATACAACTTTCTGCTCTAGCATAGTGTTACCTTATTATAATCTGAACCTATCCTATAAGTCGCAATTCAATCAGACCGTAAACACAGAACTTATTCAAGAAAACGTATGATATTTATAAGAAAATTTCACAGAAATTTCATATTTGATATTCTGTATTGTATTGTATTCTTTAGAGGGTATCTTGCAGCCAAGCACACTTTGTTGTACCTTTCTTAACTTGTCTTAAATATTTTGAAATTAATTGTAATAAAGTGTAATCTATTTTGAAATTGTGTAAGCAAGTGGCGAAGCAACCCTTGGTTACCTCGGCACGCTCAGCCATAATGATTATATTATTATTCATAATTAGAATGTTGAATGTTTTCTTTAACTTGTGTGTATTTAATCTGTTGCCGCATAAAAACTAATTAATTCATTTATCAGGCGAATTACACAACAACAACAACAACAGCAACGCCAACACGAAATTTCATTGTTCTCAATTTGTGGAATTCGTTTTTTTTCCTTCTCAGATTGTTTTGTTATTTCTTTTGATAAATATTTATGGCTCTTTTATTTGTTTTGTTTTCTTTCGTTTTGTTTCGTTCCGTTTCGTTTTGTTGTTTACAATTCTATTTTATTTAATTTAATTAGTTTTACTTCATTTTACTATGCTTTGTTGTTGTTGCCTCTTCTGCCCTTTCCACCCCTCCCCACCCCTTAGCACTTCTTGCCCTCGTTCTCCCCCATCCATTGCCAGACCATAAAATTGCCTCTTCTCTTGCACAGAAATTCTTGCGTTTGTTTTTGTGTTTGTTTAGTTTTTGCTTTGAGTATTACATAAAATCTCTAATTGGCGCTTCCGTTGTTAACCTGACCATCACCTTCCCCACTTCCTTTCGCAATCAACCCTTCATTTTCTTTGGGTGTGCACTTAACCACCCGTTAGTTCTTAACTTGGGCTCGTCTTTAAGATTATTTGTGTTAATTCTAAGTTGATCTCTTTTTCGTTATATTTAATTTAATATTTCATTTGTGTAATGCATTTTCTTAATCAACTAATTCCTCTTTGAATCGAACCACCAAACAGTGAACATATATAGAGAGAATTCAAACAGCAATCAAATGTGAAATTATTAAAAGAAAATAATTATTAAAACAAAGTTAGCATACCCTTTTTTGACCATATTCAATAAAATAAATAAAGTCACATCAGTGGATCGCCATTGGATCGTGTCTTGATAGAATTGGGTTCGTGTCTTGGGAGTGTAAAGACCAAGCAGTTTATTGTACGGTCATTCGGGACACAAATGGGATCATGTCTTGGGGAACAGAGCTGTGTAAGCAGTTTTTCATTTGCAACGCTGCATGCAACTTAAAACAAGCTAGATTTGGCGGGAAAATCAGTTGGCAACACTGGATAACAATATTTCTAAAACTAAATCGAATCCCAAAAAACAAACTTCACAGCAAGAATCCTCAGTTTAAATATTGCATTTTATTTGCGTTTCTCTATAAATTAAAAACAACAAAAAAAACAAGTTTCACAATACGTTAATTTTTTAAAAATATTTTAAATGTGTTCGACGGTTTGAATTAAAGACATACGTATATAAATATATATCGTTTCATATTTCTATATAATTGTGTACTGCGATATAAATCAAGTTAAAACCGATAAGCTGCTCGACCTTTCACCAGTTGTGACCTGCATGAAGTTTGAATGCACGTTAGAAGAAAAGTGCCGAGCAGTAGATAAAATGGACACCGACACCACTTGAAAAGTGTTTCTATAATTAGTTGTAGTTGCGTGTAGTACTAGGTATATATCGTATCTGTATCTTTACTTAGAGCAATCAATCAAAATTGTTCAGCTGCACGTAAATGTTAAAAGTATTTAAATAATTTGGGCGATTTAAAAGCAAATACCACATTAGTTATCCTATATAGTATATAACAAACTATAGTTTTAACCGTACACGCGATCTTACATATCTTTAGTTATTTCAAGTACGCATACAAAATCTACTGACAATTGGTTTGTTTTGGCCTGGTTAAGCAAATACTCCTTTGGCCAGGTATCAATGCAATTCCGTTTTATTAAGCTGAACTCTCTGTAGCACTAGTTCTCAGTCTACTTATGCAGCACACTCTCTGCATCTGAGTATTTGAACAGATTCGATTCTAAACGTTGTGTTTGTAGTTCCTTTAAAATCATATTTTTGTTTGTATTGTAGTTCTTTGTTTCAGTTATGGCGTTTTGGACAGCTTCTTAAAAATACTTTCGATCTGTTCTCAGTTTATTTCGCGCACTTCCCTTGCGCTGTATTACATTTATATATTTCAGTTATATAAATTATATGTATATGCAGTTAAGCGGTTTCAGAATCTTTTAGACAACTAAAGAATTACAACTAAATCGCAAGGCGCTCTCTCTTTCTCTCTCTCTCTCTATCTCTGTCTCTAAATCGAATATAGTATAAAGTATTGTTATTCTTAAGATATCACTGTTGCTGGCTTTAACTTGTTGTCTCTGCTGTTTCCGCCTCGAATACGTCATCCGACTCCTGTCCACCGACGTACTCATCTTCTTCCTCACCATCCTCCTCTTCGTAGTCCTCGGGATATTCACCAAACTCTGAGGATTCACCAAGCATCCAAGCGTCGTTTTCCATTGAGTTTCTTGGACTGTATTTCCCTCCGCCCGTAATGGTCATGTTGTTGGCCGGTAGCAGGGCACTGTGTAGATCAAATAGAGCGAGATAAGTCTCAGGTATAAAGTATATCGAATATATTTGAATGTATTCAATGTGTAGAGCGTGCTTAACTGGCGACTAACTAAGCTTTTTTAATCATTGTTATGTGTGTCGGTGTTTGTATTAGTCGAAATGCTAGAATTGTTTAGTATTTATAGTACTTTCTAGGGGTCTGTTCCGAATTCCTTAATGAATATATACAACTACTGAACGGAAACTGGGAACAGTTTTTAATTATGATAAGCGAGAGTACAAAACAAGGCAAACATTTGTACACAATTTGAACAAACAATTGTTAGAATTTCAGAAGAGTAGAGTTAGTTCAATTTTGGTTAGAGTTTTCCAGATGCGATTATGGTTTGGCATGAGATGTGAGTATTGAGAATTGTTAGGGCGCTTTGGAAGCTGACGAGCTGACGAATAACTTGATTTGATCTGAGATCGCGAGACGATTGCACAATTGGGCGGGCAACAACAAGGCAACGAATAAAATGAATGCAATTCTACTTAGGTATATAACAAACAGTAACGAGTAACGGGTAACGGGTAACTGGTAACGGGAAATAAAAAGTAACGAACAGCGAGTGACGAGTAACGGTACTCTCTGTACTAGACCGTAATGGGGGCTCATTACATTGGCAACTCGTTGTGGGAATGCAGCATCGTATTTGTTGTTCGTTGTCGTTGTTGTTGAGGGGATTCGAATTCGGAATCGGAATCGTATGTATAACATGGGTATACATAGGTATCCTTCATTATATAATATCGTTGTATTATTCATTTCTTTGGTTGCCTTGTCACAATCAAAATTAATTACGTAGTTAGGAGTCGGTTTTCGATTGGGAACTGCTGCTTGCACCGTGTGTTATAGTAGTAGAGTGTTTGTGTGTGTGTGTGTTTGTATGGATGTGTGTGATTTGAAAGTTGCTGTGTTGTTGCTGATCAGTTTACAGATCGGTCACTAGCACACCATCCCTCGGTCACAATTGTCCACGACGAAAGTGTGAGCGTGATGGTCTACTTTGTTGTTGTAGTTGTTGTTGGTTGAGTGGTGTTTTGAGGTTTCGTGTTTCGGATTTGGTTTTATTCAGGTGTACAGAAATTAAAAGAAAGAAATCAATTAGCAAAATTATAACAACAATGAAAATTATCATTTTTTTTTCTATTTGGAGGGTTTCTATTACTTAATTCCTATTTAGCACTACGGAATGTATCAAGTCTTAAGCGTGTAGTAATTAAGAGATCAAGTGAAGATGATAATTAATTGATTTATGCATTTATAGATCTATTGCCGATGGACGCACCTTTACCTCTAGCCGCGAAATTACCCATAACCTTAAGCTAATAATAAAAGAATAAAAGGAAAACAACATATTACGCATAATAGTATACAAAGAAAGGAAGTGGAACTAATAAACTGATTACATAGTCTATTCACTCTACGTAGTCTAAGCTTAGCCAACCAATAACTTCAATACCTTCTTCTTCATTTCAATTCCCCAATATCGTATAGTTCCAATCTGTCAATAAAACAAGTTACAAGACTGTCTGTAACATTATAAAGAAGTTAAGTTGGTATCTGCACCACATAACTAAACTATTTTCTAAGCCTTATATAAAATACATACATAATATATCACTTTATCCTATAATATTTACTATGTAAAGTCATCTATTTGGCGTTTTAAATGATAGAAAACGCACAATAATCCATATAACACAGGGTAGAATTGACTAAAATCATAGTATATAATTTTCTAAAGTATGTGTAGGACAATATCCTCACAGAGAAGCCCTTGGTAGAACTATTCTTCATGCCAGTACACTCCTGCTACCCAGAATTTACCTTTCAAAAGGCCCATCACAGGCAAGTTCGTTGAACTGGTGCTGCGCATGAGCCTGTGCCTGCGACTGTGACTGAGACTGAGCACGACGTGCCTCCTCCTTGCGGCGTCGATCCTCGGCGGCTGCCTTCATAGGGTCATAAGTGGAGCGTCGCTTCCACATAACCATTTCGGCCTCCTTTTGTTTGTTTACTGCATGGATAAGAACAGATTAAGCTATGGCAACAAGGCAACATATTTCACACTTCTCACTAACCTGAGGCATCACGACGCACAGCTGAGGAGGCACGCGTGCCTGTGTAGCCTCCTCCCAGAGATGTGGTGCTAGTATTCATTGCCGAGGCAGTAGAGCGTATACTTCGATTGCTGGCACGACTGGCCTCGCCACGGCTGAGACCCATTGAGGAGGCGCTGGGACTACGCTTCATCTGCTCCGAAGGTTTCAACGTGCTCTTGGCATCGTTCTTGCGTAGAAAATTATTCGACTGCGTTGACTTGTACTTGGATATGTCCAGGTATTTGGGCTGCACACGCTGCTGCTGCTGCGACTGGGGCTGTTGCTGCTGTTCCCCTCTGGCTGTCTGCAACAGCTGCTTCTTAGCATTGGCCAAGCTGCTGGGCACCTGTTGCGCCAGTCGACTGAGACTTGCTTCACGTGGCATCGACTGACGTGTCTTGGGGCCACAGCCGGAGATCGCACGAGTTCCAGCGCTCTTGATACCACGACGCGGCAACTCTGGCGTATTGGGGCAAGCAACCACTCCAGCAGCAGCCTGAGCTGCAACACTCAGCTTGCCAGCTGGAGCGGAGCTCGGCTTGGCTGGCGTGTGTCCACTTGCAGTGCCACCGCCGCCGCCTGCCACACGTTGCTTACTACGCTCGATGCGCATGAGCAACGCCTTATTAAGGCGCGTGTTGCTCAGCGGCGGCTGCTCCAGCTGCTCAAGCTCCTGCTCCAGTTCCTCGCCACTAGAGTAGTAGGGCCCAGTGGTGCCCAGCTCGTCCTCGTCGTTGATATAGTATTGCAGCTCGTTGTCGTAGTCGCTGTACGATTGCTCAAAGTTGTTGCTGCTCGCCGACTTCTTCAGCGCCAACTGATGCTGCTGGTGGAGATGCTGCTGCTCTCGGTGCTGCTGTTGCTGCTGCTGCTGCAGATGACGAGCTGCTGGCGGTGTATACAGATTCTGGAAATTGGGACGCGCCTGTCGTGGCGTCTGCAGTGGACGCTGGAAAGAGCTAGATCGACGCAGTGGCGAAATTGAGCCCGAGTGTGCCACCAATTCGTGCAGATCGTGCTCATGCTGCTCCACATCATCCAACGAGTTCTTGCGACGATGCTGCAGTTGCTTCAGCAGATACTCCCCGCTTGTCAGCAGCTGCAGCTGTGCCTCGTTGATGCTGCTCGTCATGAGCGCGCGATGCAACGGCGAGCGACGATAGCCAACACCAGCCCCGGAGCCATTGCCCTCCAGACTATGCTGCGGACTGCATTGTGCTGCCGGCGACTTGACCGAGCTGCGACGCGACCCCGACTGCAGCTGTTGCTGCTGCAACTGCTGTTGCTGCTGCTCGAGGGTTGGCCGCGAGCGACTGGCACTGCGGGCACGTCCCAGCGTGTGCAGCGGCGATGGAATCTTGCTGGGGCTTTTCGGGGGCTTGTAAGGTTCGCCTCCCGGCAGCCCCTGACCGCCGCACAGCGCGGGATCACTCGCATAGTCACAGTCACCCAGCAAACGGTAACGCTCGGCCAGGCCGCGGTTGAGCTTCGCTTGTGCTGCAAGCTGCTGTCGCTGCTGTTGGTTATACAAGCTAAGGCTGTCGTCGGTCAGCGAGTCCGCCGCAGTGTCCGAGCAGTTGTAGCTACGCGTCATCAGCTGTGGAAAAGGGAAAGTAGATAAGAAATGCGTTGCAGACAAAGAGACATACATATGTACATGTATGTAATAGATATTTTTAACTCTTATCAGCCGCAGACCCAGCCCCAGTTAGAGCTGAGTAAACAAACGCATCTATTATGGAGTTGAGTCAGTTCAAATTCTGATCCAGAGAACTTAGTCTTTGGATTAGTAAGTGGAAAGTCTAGCCCTGCTTCCTCACCTGAGCCTGCTGCCTGCGCCTTCCTGCCGAGCTGCTGCTCACGTCCTGTGCCAGACTGCGTGCGCGTGCATTGCGTGCCCACTCCTGAATCCAATCCTGCTTTGTGGGCGCTGACTGCAGCAGTGCTGCCTCTGTTGTGGGCGTAGTGGGCGTATCGGGCAGCTGGTGCTGAAGTGGATGATGCTGCGTACTGTTGGTACTGGTTGTGAACACATTAAGGCGATACTCGGCCTTCTGGCGATCCGTTGCACTGCCCACTATGGCCTGTGCATGCCGCAGCTTGGCCTCGTTGCTTACGTACTCGGAGCTGTCGATCTGCGAGGTAGAGAGACTGTGCGTGTGCCGCGTCAGCTTGGGATGAGTGTCCAGGGCGCGCTGCTTGGCCAACACACCGCTTGTGGTGACGCTGGTGAAGCAGCCCACATCGGCAGCCGGTGAACGTGGTGAAGGAGGCGTGGGCGGTGCTTGTGGCTGCGAAACAATGGGTTGTTGGCGCAGCACACGTGACTTCAATTGCTCCAGATAGACACCTGTTGCTGAACCATTCGTGGCCTTCGTTTCCTGCTGTGGCTGTGGCGTGGGCGTCTCGTGGTAATAGTTCACCTCCAGCACATTGCTCGCTCGGCTTGGCTTCACTGACAACTGCTTGGGACGCAGCTTGGCAGCAGCGGCTGCATTGCGATCGATGTTCATGAGATCCTTCTGCTCCTCCGTGTAGTTATCCCCATCCAAGGTGTAAGTGCCGGCTTCGCTAACATCATCATCCTCACCCACCGCCTTCCCCTTCAAATCGTCCAGAGGCGGTTGCGGGCAGAGCAGATCCACTTGCTGCAGTGCCAGTTGCATCGCTGTCGACCTGGGAGTAAATTGTGCCGTGCGATTCGCCAACTGATTTGCTGTGCCCTTTGGCGGCGCTGGCGTCGTCGTCTGCTTCGACGTCTGCCTGCTGCGGATTGTGGTCTCAACGGGCGCTGGCGTTGTACTGGCCGAACTGCGCGGTGACCAACTGTGACGTTTGGAGGCATCTCTTACCCGACTGGCGCTACGTTCTCGCACCCGCATCTTGACCGCAGGCGTTGCTGGCATCTCTGCTGTCGGCGTGGGTGCCGCGGATCCATCGTCGGTTATGATACTCCCGGTGTCGAGGCTGTTGCGATGAGAGAGACGGCCCGATTGACCATTAGTTGTGCCGCCTTCGCTCTCCAGCTTGGACATGGAAGCGCCACGTCGATGCCGACTCTGAAAGCGTTCCATCATGTTCTTGTAACGTGCCGCCTGCGCTGCAGCATCGTTTTCCGAGGCATCAAAATGGTCTATGGTGAACGCAAGCGCCTGCTTGGGCGTAGTTGCTGAGTTCGATGCAGTTGAGGCGTCGTCTTCGGCAGCGCTGTTTTCTTTATGGGGCTGGGACTGGGGCTGCTGCTGCTGCTGATGATGATGATTCGCTCGACTCAGCACAGACGCTGCAATGAAGAACAACAATTAAATTAAATTAACATTTATTTACAGCTATTATTATTACAATATAAGCGGAGAAAACGAGACGGAGCTTGAGCAAAAGAAGGAAAATACACTGAACGGAGGCACTAGCTGCAAAAACAACTCAAGTGGCAACTGGCAACAACAGAAGACAAGGCCGGTTCAGGCCAGCATAGGCGATTGGGCGCCTAACGATTAATAAACACAGAGAGAGCATTACCATAAGATTTGTACACATATTGTATACCAAACCTTTTCCTTTCATTGACTAGGGATGGTCAATGACCAGCCATAGCTTCTTCACGCACAAATGACGCCCGTCCACCTGCTGCGATGGCAATTTCCCTACAGTGTCTTGCTTTCAAGTTTGCCACGCCAGTGAATCTCATAGAATAGAGGGTGAATCCAGAGTTACGATTGATGGTCACGGTTGTGACTCGTGATCTAAGGCTGCGTGGCATGCATCACCCCTCTCCCCCAACATTCCCATAAATGCCAGAGTTTGTTGATTTCTGAATAGTTTTAATTCCACTGCCTAAATTGAACTTTTGGACCTTAAGCACGCGTCTAACGTCCGTTCCACTTACCGAAGACAACCTTATTAAAACACGATTTCACTCGTTTTGGTTGCCAATCAATTTAGTTTCGAGATATATAATAACATTAATATTTGTTGTTTAAAAATAACACAGGAAACGAGAACAAAAGGCGTTGTGGCTTTCAAATTAGTTAAATTAATTAATCTGATGAGTAATTACACTATGAAAATTATAATTATGGAGACAGGGCATAAGAATTATGTATGCGAAGTTTCATTAAGCTATCATTAAAGTTAAGCGACTATACCTATAGATTGCTATATAGATTGTTGACTGGTCTTATAATTAATTATCTTAGTACTGTTTAATTTCTTAAATTTCATTTCAGGTTCTTGAAACAGGTTTAGCTTTAAATGTAGAGTATTAATAAAAAATTAAATTTGTCATATTTTCAGCGCTGATTCATTCTCAAGAAGGGAACGAGAGCCGATGACCTCAATCGATTGACAAATGATGATCTTATGGTTGTGCTTTCTCTGCTGTCACAAAGAAATACAAGAAACAATAGTTATCACCGGTATATTGAAGGTTTTATAGTATAGAATTTATACCCTTGTAAATTTGAGACAGTTTTAAACAAATTTATCATGTGTTTCAATCTAAATTGTCTGCTGATAGCTAAGTTATAAACAGTACAACTAAGATGTTATAGATTTAGTTAGACAATATCTTGTATTATATTATATGTATCTATTATTAATAGATGTAGGGCAAGAAATGTTCGACTCTCCTGATCCCGCTGTTTTTGCCATGAACTAATAGGAAATGAAAAAAACAAAACTATCTTATTTAACAGCTTTGATAGCCCCCGATGACGCAATACATGAGAGATTTGGAAATTGGAAACCAATTGGAACATGTCGCTGATAAATTTCAGTTTAACTACAGCAAAAGCAATAAACGGTTATCGATTAACTTTTCATTACTCTTGGGGGAATAGTTAGCAACAGTCAATTCATTATATTACAAAGAGTTTCCCAATTCACAGCTGGCAACGGGCCCTTCAGTTTCTGAATGTGAAACTTTCCCAAAAAATCGTACAGTACAAATATAAAGAGAAACGCCAAAAGTTTCAGAAAGCAAAAAAAAAGCTAAATATGGCGTACAACTAATTTTGTTTGGGTATTGCAGAAAGTAAAAGCGCACGTAACAAGAAATAGTAATAATGATCTAGTAAAGTAAGCGCCAAAGCGAGAGAGATACAAAGCTAGATAATGTATACGATTATGTCAGAAAATTGGCAAGATCATGTTTAAAGATCACATCAAGAACAAATCATAAGATCATAACGAGACCATATCAATATATCAAAAAATTATAGATATTTAATGATTATATCAAGATCTTATCATATGATTTATTCATTCATCATACATCTTTCTACCTATCCCTCTTTCCAAACCCATCTTAAATTCAACTTGACTCATCTTCAGCTATCGACGATTCACAAATAACCTTCGGAGTATTTGCAACTCTCGTGACTGTGTCAACATCATGAGACGCTCAATAGTCAGCTTAATTATGGATATTTCTGTGTGTGCACACACTGACTAGTTTGTACGGTGAATGATAATAATCGGCATGTGGTTATACTGTTTCCTGCCACAGACCACTGCAACCCAACAAAGCGAGTATTGTTCTACTTAGCCAACAACAAATTGCATAATGCACCAGGTAAATAATGCTTTCGAATATTGCACTGATTGCATGTCCCGCAATGGAAACAAATAAGTGGCGTATTTCGAGTAATAAGTCTCGTAAAGATCTGTAACAGAACTGTAACCCAGTAACTCCGTTAAATGGGGCCTATTACAAAATGATATAAACAATCATAAACCATACTTTCTAATAACTGAACCGTATCTAAGCACTGCATGGCAAAACGTATTTTTTACAGGGTATTTTGTGGACAAGACACTACTTGTTGTCAACTCTGCCAACTGTTGCTCATTAAAACTGATTGTAATGAAGGCCGTCAACTTTGATTAGATGGTTAGTTGGTCACACTGTCTTTCGTAGTGGGTCAAGCTGAAACTGGGTTCCCTCGGCTTCAAACGAGTTACTCAGCTAATATTGTAAGATGATATATGGAAATAATCTTTGTATACTTTAAATTTCAGTTTCTTTAGTCAAAACAAACAACTTTTCTCTTGTTTATAAAATTGCTATCTACAAATCGGTAAATTGTGATTGATCCAGTGCAGATCTTCTGAAGAAACCCAGAGCTTATTCTTCTACTCGATATCTACAAAATGTTTTTGTTCATATTTAGGCAAAGCGAATTGTCAATCTATCATCGTTTGAGTTTGCCAAATTGCCTGCAAAAATAATTTCTAGTTTCGTGCACGGAATGGAAATGGGAAATAAAGATAATGATAGGCAACTGACCGATTGAACGATTGTGTAAGCTGCATGCGTCACAAAAACACAGAACAGAAAGTGACTGATAAAACGTATGACAACATACTTAGCAATGATTTTGCTTCTTGAAACTGGAGCATATATAGAATAAGTCACTCCACAATTTGTATCGAAACTCTGGCAAAACACATGTAGATAAATAAACAACGCACTTGAATTACATTGAACAGTTTAGTTTTGTTTAAACTTTAAACAAATACTTGAGTTTCAATCACTGGAATTTCAATAAATATTTGCAATTCCATTATGTCATGACCACTTGGAGACTTGCCAAAAGAGCGAGAGCATGGTGCAAGTGGTGGCCTTGTGCCCAAATTGATAAATTTTCACGCACGTTTTCTTCAGGTTGTTTTTACAACAACAAAAATAATACAATGTTAAAATTTCGTAATATCTCTTTATCTTTTTATATTTTTGCTTAAGCAATAGCGCGATAAAAGGTGTAATACGACTACATTGTAATCTTTTCAAACATATAAAATGAAATTACAAACAAGCGCATTTTTAGCTTTTAGCTGTAAGTTTTTATTGCACACGATTAGGAAGCCTTGCTCCACTGTGTTTAGTTCTTTTTGCACCTTTATAAATCCTTTCTATTTTACACACACAACTAACCAAGCCTTGCTCCACTGTGCAGCTGCCTTTCCTCTTTTGTTCTATGTGTTTCATGGGTGTGTTTGCCATGATATTCGCACGTACACACATACTCGTACACAGCGTGTGTGTTTGTTAGCCATGACTAGTGCAATAAATATTTGCGTTCAAGCCGTGGCCAAAACTAGCCAGAGAGCTTTATTAAAAATTCAAATTAAAAGCAAAAAGTAAAAAGAGACAAGCTACAACAGCAACAACAACAATCTCATGAATAATGACTAGCAAATCGTTGCTGATGTTGTTGCTGCTTGCTTATGTCAACCAGCGTGACTCTATTCAGTTTTCACTCACCTTTTTCGGCCGGCGACGGCGGCGGCTTGCCGAGGCAGAACTTCGCGTTTGACTCATCGATGGCAGCGCCGAGTCCTACGAAGCTTGACGTCGTTGTATGCAGTTGATGCTGCTGTTGCAGCTTCGGCGGCGCAGCTTCGTTGCCACTTATGATCTCGGCAATCTTCTTGATGTTCTCCGGCGTCGTGTCGGCTTTCTCTCGCCCCTCCAAGCTGCTGTTGTCATCCTCTTCATAGTGACTGTTGTTGTGGTTGCCAGACATTTGTTTAGCACTTGCTGCCGCAGGCGTTGTGGCTGCTGCCGCTGTTGCTGTTCCTGTTGTTGCGGTTGTTGTTTGTGTTGTTGTTGTTGCTGGTGGGGCCGCTGCCGTTTGCGTTGTATCATTTGCGTATGATGTCATTATAAATGGTACTAAATGACGACTACGAATTATGTGGGATACTAATTTGCGGCTATGGGTCTACACCTAATTTACTGCCTTTCTTTCACACGATTCACGTTTTTAATTAGTTAATTAAATATCACGGCATGTTTACAAATCATGCTCCCACTGTTTCCACTACGTCTACTACGTTTTTATTTGCTACGTTTTTCGTAACGTTTCGCTGCTGCTGCGTTTTGTGCGTACGCAAATTCCTGCACGCCTACATCGAGAATTAAAAGAAATGATGATGAAAATTACATAAAGAAATCAAAGAACGCACGCATAAAGCAGACACAACGATACACACACACACACGCACACACAGACAGAGAGCAGACTTCGTGTTAATGACCATGCGACGACATGTTCAATTGTTCTTATTGGACAATCACACACATAGACGCACACACGCACACACAGATAGAAAACGGTACAAGTGATTTCCACTTCAACTCAAAATAGCCAAGTCAGCCGCCGTGTTGCCTTTTCAAGGTTGCTTTTGTTGTTAATCGAATTATATTTATATATTGAACATTTTTGGAAACAGAAACCGACAACACACACGAAACATAAGCACACACACACACATACACTGCCAAATTCACATTCAAGGGCGCCGTCCGCTACGACTGGTTCACTGCACTTGCACTTGCTTGGGTATGTGTGTGTTGGTGGCTGCACCCTTTGCTTTTCTTAGTCACTTTGTTTATAATGAACACTTTCTTTCTTTTCTATGCTGCAGCTTTATCTCATTGTTTTTTATATTTAATTCTTAACACGCGCTGCTTTTGCTGTTAGCCATACGCAGTCCAAACGCTTACTCACGCCAGTACAGACACAGTTATGACTGAAAGAGTCTCTCGCGCGTGTTTTGGCCAAAAGTGACGTATGGCAACGGGTTGGCAGAGAGAGCGAACGCGAGAGAGTGAGAGAACAGCAGTTTACATTATTGAGAGTCATATGCGGGGATGCCACCTTGTTGAAACGCTTTCAATTAGTTCGCGGAACTAGTGACGAGAGGTTTTTATATTTTAGGTATTTTCATTTACTAACTCTAATTAGTTATTTTTAGTTTTAAAACAATTATTGTTAATAAATATTTTTCTGGGCTCCAATAAATATTTTTCTGGGCTCCAGCACTTTCGTGAATTTTATTCTTCTTTAAATCCTTTATCGGTAGCTAGGTGGCAACGCCGCATATAACGGCGCGCTCACCAAGTCTTGTTTGATTTCTCTCTCTTCTTCCACCCCAAACTTTAATTGAGCACATACAAACAGAATGTGAAGTACAAATTGTTTTGGCAATAAAATTACAACTATAAATATTAATTTTGGCATTAAGAATTGCTAATTAGCGCACTAAGAGTTCATTCGCCACACTCAAGTGGCATTCCACAGTAGACGCCACAAAATTCACGCCTGAATAAACACATTCATTTAGCAGGCAGTGCACATACAGTGAACGACAGGTGGTCTACGCGTTGTGATGGTTTAAGTTACTTATATAACAAACGATTACATTTTGTACAATCTCCAGACTCGGTATACATTTAATTGGAATAACAGTTGCACTTGGACAAGTGGCCAGTAACGTTCATAACAAAACAATTGCCCCACACAAATGATAAGAGAGTAAACACGCACACCCACAAATACGCACGCTCTGCTCTCTCGCGCCCTCTCTCTCACTTTCGCTCTCTTTGTTGTACACGCACGGTCTCTCTCAGCATTTATAGTATTGGTATTTTGTCTGTCCCTGCACTTGTTTAGCGCTCAACTTTTTTTTTCAATTTGTTTGCATTTAAACGGGCATTTTCAACAGTTTTTAAATTAATCAGGTGATAAACAACACTTCCTTAAGTATTTCACACAGTTATCTAGAATATTTATATTAATTACTTTCTACAAAGTGCAAGGAAACACCAGCACCAGGATTTGCAGCTTTTCGCGTTTGTTGTGCCAATCAGACTAGAGATGGGTGGACTAACAATCGTGTTAAACGTTAAGTCTCGATTAATAGTGTGACCAAGTGCGTAAAATGAGAATATACCAAACTTTTGCTGTGCTGTAATACCAAAACTACTAAATATTTATGAATTAAATATTTTATTAGGTGTAGTGCAACAAAAAATGTTTTTGATGTAGAAGAGATGTGTTTATTTGTTAAAAACAATCTACATGTAGTTACATGAAATATTTCTTAGAATATTTAAATTATAGGAATGTCAGTTGTGCTTGATAGTATACGTCATTTAACAGTTATTTTGAAAGTCCAGGCATAATCCAGCTTGTGCTTATCGATATGATGCTTAGGTGGGAAAACGATGTGCACTTTGTTCTTATTGACTGTCCACTATAAGTGAAATAATATAAGATGAATTATGTGTATATAGAATTTCTACACTTTGCAATTTCTTACAGTTATCTTTGTCTTCTCCATTCCCAGCATGACGATCTGCGTGGTATCCTTGCGTAGGATTTCCTTAGCGACGCCAATATCGAGACCCGTCAGGAGAACATTCTGAAAGAAGCTGATTTCTTTTCCCAGAGGATAAATATCCAATTCATTGGTATCGTAGGGATATTCCAGGACAAAGGCGTAGATGGTCACACTGCCATTGCGCTCCTGCGATCCTCGGGTATACCAAACATTGGGAGTGACAGTGTCATTCTGATAGATCCACGGTGCACTGCCATAGATGCCCTCCCCGTTCACTTTCAGCCAACTACCCATGTCCCGCAGGCGTTCCTCGAAAATGGGCAGAATGGTGCCATACTTAGTGGGTCCCACATTGATCAGGACATTGCCATTGCAACTGACGGTGGTAACAATTTCTGCAATAATTAATAGATTATATATATATCCTAACTTTTTCTTTAGTCCGCACCTTTGATGACATCCTTAGAGCTCATGAAGTCCTTCAGGGTAACATCGAATCTCTGGCCCCAGCTGGTGCGATCTAACGTAAAAGCGTTCTCCCACTTGTGAGTCTGCAGCACACCCGGATTGAAGCGATCCGCACAGTTATAGAAGTCCCCATGCATGCAGGCTGTGCCAAATCCCCAACGATCGTTTGTGACCACTGTATCCCGTACGGGACTGTCGTTGTATAGCCACGCGATAAACTCCTCGGCCTTCCAGTACTTGGCAGGTGCTTCCCAATCGCCGTCCGACCAGATTATCTCTGGCAAGTACTCCTTTACCAGGTCCATCTGTTCAGGTCGCACCTTATAGTCAACAAAGTGCTGCTGAAGCAACAGATGCAACTTGTCATCGATCCACAATCGGTTGAACCACTCGAACAAGGAGTAATACAGCCCGAACTTAAGATCTGTGGTATTTCGTATAACCGACGCCAGTTCCTCTGTGAATTATATACACATATGCATATAATTTAAAGTATTTTTCCTTTTACTGATATACCTACTGATTATATCTCGCTTGGGTCCCACGTCCATAGCATTCCAGCCGAAACTATACTTTGAGGGCCACAGCGTATACCCATCGTGATGTTTGCTGGTCAGTACGACGTACCTAAAGTGCAGATCAAGATATATGTATAGCTATAAATACTTCACATAATATAGAACCCACCTAGCACCACTATCCCGAAAGAGCAGGGCCCATTGCGTAGCATTGAAAAGCTCAGCGGTAAACTGAGGCGCAAACTGTTGATAGGTAAAGTCGGGCTTGTAGTTGCGCTGCATATAGCGTATGTATTCGGGGTTGCGCAAATCTAGAAAGAACGACACAATTAAATATATATTATATACTTATGTCTGATAATTGTGAATGGGCAGTATTAATAAAGTTCTCACACGGTCAAATTTGTGTTATTTTTCATGATATTGCAAATAAACTAATCACATCTTACTTAGGATATTTCTTTAATGTGCAGACCAAATTTTATTAAGATAGGAACAGCTTAACATATGGCAACCATTAGATTAACTGTCCGAGATGAGGGTTTTTGTATGAAAACCCACCCGTATTGTTTTGTAAAGTAATGCACCTTATCAGTGCCAACTACAGTAATGGAGGAACCCGTACATATTTTGCGTATTATCAATGTATATATTGTTGTTCCCACAGCTATCATGGGAACAATTAATCAAAAATTAAGATGTTCTTATAAAATATAGATAATATCTACAATTGAAGTTTTAAACGAAAACTTGAACAATGATTAAGATTCATTGTAATTTTATATATGTATAATTAGCATAGGAATAATAGGGGAAAGACTGAAGAGAACAGCTGCAAGGGCCTTTCTTCTTTTATATTTAATGACTGCTGTTTAAAACTGAGAAGAAATTAACTGCACAAATTATTGACGAAAGAATTTAAGCTATTTTATAGGTTACAGCTGCCAACGCAGTACAGTAAATATATATACATATATGTATATTATATGTATGTATATAAACATATACACATGCATGTATGTATTAATTGATGGTAAACACTTGTCTCTTTATCAGACTCACTTATCCAATTGGTCCAGAACCATTCGGAACCGAAACTGGGCACTGTGTAGACGCCGAAGTGCAGAAAGATGCCCACCTTAGCCTCGTCGTACCATTTGGGCAGCGGTCTTTGGTCCAGACTGGCCCAGTTCGGCTCATACCTGGTGCGGAGGGGACCAGGAGAAGCCTGACTAAACACCCCGCCGAGCACACACGCCCCCCAAACGAGCACTGCGAGAGTGAGAGATAACCGAGTGTTTCTCATTTTCCTTATCAGCAAACGCACATCACACTCCAGAACTTGTTGGGATGATCGTTTCGCATCGACTGCGCTTGCGATTCTAAATGAAACTGAGCGCCGAATGTTGATCTAATCGGTGAATTTGTGAGCCGAAATGAGTAAACAAAAATCAACATCGAAGAGAGATTGATGTTTCCGGAGCGCCAAAATATGACGATTGATTCGTATAGAACTCGTCAAAATTAGACGAAAATGTTAAGTAACAGTTTTCCATATTCGGCTTAGTTTAAGAGATATAACCTCCGATACGTCCCGATTTTCTAAACAATTTGTCAGATGAAATGACCAGTATGACCAGGCTTCGAAAAGTAAAATACCCCCCAGAAGTACATGACTATGGTCTCACTGCATCTCTTTACAGTTCGTGCTTGAAATTTGATAACACTTTATTTGTTCCTTTAATATGCTTATGAGAACCAACAACATATTGGTTGGGCTCGTTGGGCATTTTTATTAAAAAGAGAACTATCCACTAAATCGAAATAAAATTAGAAGCAAGGCGCAACGATGGAGCCTCGGAAACATCAATATTATTTTTCCCACAATAAAAAACAGAGAAATACTGTATTCCTTTTTATTAATCACTATTCAATATAATGCAATGGTATTTTAATACCTTTGCATTGTCGATCAAAAATTATTAATTCAAATTTTAAATTTTTATACTGTCAACGTGTTTTATTTCGTTGCAGAGATTCCGATTGTTCCGATGGTTGTTTGGTAGTCAGCTGTTGTCTGTCAATTACGAATCAGCTGACTGAACATATATCGATTGCGTGCCTATCGATGTTTACTCACATCCCTAGGTTCTGCCGGCTTAATTCATTGCCATTATTGTTTCTGACTTCTCGCTTACGTTTGTCAGATTGTCCAACAGCCATGAAGCTCGCACCTACAGTAAAGCTGAATAGTGGCTACGAAATGCCTATCCTGGGCCTGGGCACATATAATGTAAGTTCTTATAAATAAGTAACTATTCAAATACATTTGCCTTTGCTAACAAGAGCAGGATGTACATACGTTGTGAATACATATGTACATACATTTGTAACTGTGTTTCTGTTGCGCGTGCAATAGTATTAATTGACATACAGGCAAACAGATATTAAATTAAGTATACTTGGAACAAGTGTGGGCGTTGTTTATTATTGGAACTTTCTACAATAGTTTCGAGTTCCTTCCACAGGTGTTATTTCACCACAGTCTGTCACACACATGCATACATGCATATCTACGTCTGCTACCTCAATATGTTTGTGCGTATCTGTTTAAATTACCCATAATTGACTCTTCTGTAGCCTTTGGTAAGGGGAACTCTGACTTACTAGATAATCTCGAATATTTGTGACGTGATAATTGTAATCAACAAATGACTTAGCATTATAGATTATTTCCTAATGGGAATTATTTTATCAAGATTAAGTAGGTGACACTAATTTGAATTATTATTTTCTTGCAGTCGAAGAACAACGAAGGTGAAATCGCCATAAAACATGCCATCGATATTGGATATCGCCACATTGACACTGCCTATTTCTATCAAAATGAGGCTGAAGTGGGCAAGGCCATTCGCGACAAGATCGCTGAGGGCGTGGTGAAGCGTGAGGATATCTTCTTGGTTACAAAGGTAGAATATTATACCCGTTCTCTAGATTATGACTTACAGTTGGGAATCTTTTAGCTTTGGAACACTTTCCATGATCCCAAACTCGTTGAGGCCATGTGCCGCAAGCAGCTGAGCAACTTCGGTCTGGACTACATTGATCTGTATCTGATGCACATGCCGGTAGGCTACAAGTATATCAACGAGGAGACACTGCTGCCCAAGGACGAGGCTGGCAGGCTGCTGTTGAGCGACGTGGACTACTTGGACACATACAAGGCGATGGAGAAGCTCGTGAAGCTTGGCCTGGTGCGCAGCATTGGCGTGTCCAACTTCAACAGCGAACAGCTGAAGCGTGTAATTGACAACTGCGAGATCAAGCCGGTGACTAACCAAGTGGAGTGTTCGCCAGCTCTCAACCAGAAGCCTTTGACTGCATTCTGCAAACAGCACGGAGTCACTGTGACTGGCTACACCCCACTGGGTAAGCCTAAGCCGGACGAGCAGAAGCCCGATTTCATCTACTCGCCCAAAGTAAAAGCCATAGCCGAGAAATACGGCAAGACTACGGCCCAAGTTGCTCTTCGCTACTTGGTAAGTTCGAACAGATATCGATTGGGAATTTGTATTTAATAAATATATCTATCTACAGATCCAACTGGGCGTGATGCCCATTCCGAAGTCTTCAAACCCTGGACGCATTGAAGAGAATTTTAACGTATTCGACTTTGAGCTGAGTCCAGAGGATACGTCTGCATTTGATGGGTTCCACACTGGCGAGCGCATGGTGCCTCTGAACCTGATCAAGGCCGAGAATCACAAGTACTTCCCCTTCTCCATCGAATTTTAAACCAAGTGCCTGAAATATGTGTGATTATACTATATATACATACTATATATCCTATGAAATAAAATAAACTGTTGCAGAGCAACTGCAATTTCGATTATACACATTTAATATAAAAGATTTAACGATTGATTCATATAGAACGCGTCGAGATTGAAGCAAATTATTGAATTATTTTAAATAGAAATTAAAGAAAAAGATCGTCAGATCTAGTATGTATTAATTTTTAGTAATCACTGATTAATATAATGCAATGGGATTTAAAATTCATTTACATTGTCGCTCAAAAATTATTAATTCAAATTTAAAATGTTTAAATTATCAACGTGTTTTATTTCGTTGCAGAGATTCCAATTGTTCCGATAGTTGTTTGGCCGCTCAGCTGTTGCTTGTCAATAGAATCAGCTGACTAAACATATATCGACTGCGTGCCGATCGATATTTGAGCACATCCCTAGGCCCTGCCCGGCTAAATTATTTGCTATTATTGTTTTTGACTTCGTACGGTTATCACATTGTCCAACAGCCATGAAGCTCGCACCCACAGTAAAGTTAAACAATGGCTACGAAATGCCTATCCTGGGCCTGGGCACATATAATGTAAGTTCTTCTAAATACATAAGTAACTACTCAAATACATTTGCCTTTGCTAACCAAAGCAGAATGTACGTAGTGTAAACGTACCAGTGCTGCTAATTCCGCCTTTTTCCCGTCAATTTCGGCTGTTTGTTAAGTTCAACTGTGGGAAAAGTTGAATATTGCGGGAATCTGTTGCTTTTTGCGTTTTTTTATGATTTGCCACAGTTTAAACAAAATCTGTAAACAATGACAACATAATCATCATAATCATTAGTTTTCATAATTTAGTAAAATCATTTAATATTCGATAAAAAATAAATATATCCTGCCTTTTTTAAAATATCTGTCCGGAAAAGTTTCCTGTTTTATTACTCAAATAAATTGAATTCTTGATATAATTTTATTCCAAACCTTATACAAACCTTATCCCGGTTTTTCGATTTGGTTTTTAATCATAAAAACTACATGTCTAATACAAATGTTTCAGAAATATGGTTAATGCTGCCATATTTCAATTAGGCCCATTTTCAACATAAAATTAACCATTACAACATTATCGGTTAATTTTGAAAAATTAAATAAATCTACTAAATTTTCATATTATCTATATTTTTTGTGAGGGGTAGCTGACAGACCTGTTACACATACATACATACATTTGTAAATGTGATTATATTGCATTTGTATTTGTAGACATGCAGACAAACATCGAAATATTAAATTAAGTATACTTCAAACAATTATGGGCGTTGTTTATAATTGCAACTTTCTAGTTTCGAACAGGTGTTATTTTACCACATTCTGTCACACACACATACAAACACATAGACTATGCTCTCAGCGGACTAAATGTTTGTGCGTATCTGTTTAAATTACCGATAATTGACTCTTCTGTAGCCTTTGATAAGGGGAACTCTGACTTGGCGGGCAATCTCGAATACTTCTGACGTTAGAAATGTAATCAACAAATGACTTGGCAAATAGTTAAATATTTTAATCAAGTTGAAGTAGATGACACTAATTTTCTTGATTGTTATCTTGCAGTCGAAGAACAACGAAGGTGAAATCGCCATAAAACATGCGATCGATATTGGATATCGCCACATTGACACTGCCTATTTCTATCAAAATGAGGCTGAAGTGGGCAAGGCCATTCGCGACAAGATCGCTGAGGGCGTGGTGAAGCGTGAGGATATCTTCTTGGTTACAAAGGTAGAATATCTTACCCGTTCTCTAGATTATGACTTACAGTTGGGAATCTTTTAGCTTTGGAACACTTTCCATGATCCCAAACTCGTTGAGGCCATGTGCCGCAAGCAGCTGAGCAACTTCGGTCTGGACTACATTGATCTGTATCTGATGCACATGCCGGTAGGCTACAAGTGTATCAACGAGGAGACACTGCTGCCCAAGGACGAGGCTGGCAGGCTGCTGTTGAGCGACGTGGACTACTTGGACACATACAAGGCGATGGAGAAGCTCGTGAAGCTCGGCCTGGTGCGCAGCATTGGCGTGTCCAACTTCAACAGCGAACAGCTGAAGCGTGTAATTGACAACTGCGAGATCAAGCCGGTGACTAACCAAGTGGAGTGTTCGCCAGCTCTCAACCAGAAGCCTTTGACTGCATTCTGCAAACAGCACGGAGTCACTGTGACTGGCTACACCCCACTGGGTAAGCCCAAGCCGGACGAGCAGAAGCCCGATTTCATCTACTCGCCCAAAGTAAAGGCCATAGCCGAGAAATACGGCAAGACTACGGCCCAAGTTGCTCTTCGCTACTTGGTAAGTTCGAACAGATATCGATTGGGAATTTTTATTTAATAAATATATCTATCTACAGATCCAACTGGGCGTGATGCCCATTCCGAAGTCTTCAAACTCTGGACGCATTGAAGAGAACTTTAACGTATTCGACTTCGAGTTGACTTCGGAGGAATCTTCTGTATTTGATGGGTTCCACACTGGCGAGCGCACCATGAACTCTCTGCCTCTGATAAGGAATCACAAGTATTTCCCCTTCTCCATTGATTTTTAAACCAAGTGCCTGGAATATGTGTGTATATATCCTATGAAATAAATGAAGCTGTTGCAGAGCAACTGCATTTTAATTATACAAATTTATTATTTCTTTTGATTTGTGAAATTATCGGAGCTCTTTCGTACTTTTTATCATTATGAGATTTACAACTGTTTTCCTGCTTTGAAAACAGTAGAAGCTAAAAATCTTGAAAGCATTGTCAGTTTAAAAACAAAATTCCTTGAATTTTATTCGAAATTATGATTCCGGCAACGTGTTTAACTACATGTGAAGATAATGAAAACGAGGACAACTCGCGGGTCGCACTTATACTGGGCGATAAGCCGGTATGTGGTATCAAGACCTTGCTGATGGCACCGAAGATCAAGCTTAGCAGTGGCTACGACATGCCCACTCTTGGGTTCGGTACCTCTGGCGTAAGTTAGACGGGAATGATCTTGAACTAATCCTTAAGTGAATCCAATTCCTTTGCAGCTGACAGGTTATCAGTGCTCCTCAGCAATTCATGTTGCTGTGGAGACTGGGTTTCGGCATTTCGATACCGCATTTAATTATGAGAACGAGAGGCAGGTGGGCGAGGCTATTCGCACCCAAATCCAAATGGGAAATGTCTCAAGAGAGAATATCTTCCTGACTACCAAGGTGCGGAATCATATCCGCCCTTCTTTCCCCTCCCTTTCTATATCTTTCTCTCACTTCCTCACTCTCGGCAGCTTTGGAACACTCATCACGATCCCCGCGATGTGCGTCGCATTTGTGAACAGCAACTGGACGAGCTCGGATTCGATTATATCGACCTATATCTCATGCACTTTCCCGTGGGTTACAAGCATCTGTGCGATGAGATTATTTACCCAAAAGAAAATGACAAGATTCAGACCACGTACGTATCTACCCACCCTTTTTATATAGGGTACATATGGATTCCTATATGATTCACAGCGACATCGATTACATTGACACATGGGCCGCCATGGTGGAGCTCGTGCAGCTGGGTTTGGTGCGCAGTATTGGTGTCTCGAATTTCAACATGGATCAGCTCCAGCGCATCATACAGTGCAGCTCGATGAAGCCGGTGGTCAACCAGGTGGAAGTCTGGCCGGGATTCATGCAGAAGGATCTTGTTGACTATTGTCGCTATAATGGCATCACTGTGACAGCCTACGCACCGTTGGGACACCCAAATCGGGAGGAGCATAAGCCCATCTATTTCTTCTCCGAGGGCATGAAGCGACTGGTCAAGAAATACAACCGCTCAGCATCACAAATAGTGTTGCGTTACTTGGTATGCCGAGAGAGATAGAGAGAGAGAGAGAGAGAGAGAGAGATTTAGTCTATAGGTTGCCAACTAACCTATCCCACACGTCCCATAGGTCGATTACGGGGTTGTGCCCATACCCAAAGCCGGCAATCCGGTACACATAAGGGAAAATCTTAACATATTTGACTTTGAGCTGGATGATGTTGATACCCGCGCCCTAAGGGCCATCAAACCTAAGGATCGCCTGATTAAATATGAAGATGTCACTGATCATCCGCATTATCCCTTCGAATCGTAAAACAAACACATGTACATACGATGGAAAATCTGTTCGAATCACATGTTCTTAAATTGTTATGTATCGAATTAAAATCCCGATAAATTTGATGTGGCAGCGTTTAGTTGCGCCAAGAACTGAAATGATGCATGAAATATGCGATTCTCCCATTGTTTTTTTATTTAAAGTGGACTGTGGCTGAGCTAATTATTTGCAGATTAATCGGAATAACCGGAAATATAATTAACCCCTTACGTGATGTCATTTGGAAAGAGTTTTTAAATCTCTTTCTCTCATGAATTAAAAAACAAAATACTCAAATAAGCTTAGGCTCAATTCGGTTCTGCTACAATGTACAGAGTTGATTCATAAGAAGGGAAAAACAGGCGTTGAACTAAAGTTTAGGAGAGGCGTGTGTGACTTTTATAGCTAAGCTAAAGGTTGTAATGGGGGTTAATTGACTGGGCTCTGAAATGTTTCGTTATATCATTGTGGGTTCAATATTCTACAAAGTAATGTGCAAAGATTCGCGTAAAAAAATGTATAAAGGAAGTTGCGTGATATCATACTTTAAGTTACTTGAGAACAAATACTTCTTGGGGCAGGTTTTACCAAATAAAATCCATAATTGGAATAATTATAATCTAAATTTTGTTTGGAAATCGATTTCCCTTATCAGTTATGCACAAGTTGAATCTATTCTTGTAGCCAAACTACATTACGTAAGTGCCAGATTTACATACACGCTATTTGGTTTTTAAATTCAACATGAAGATATGCTATTAAATCTCGGGTCAAGAGGCCAATTTGCTCAGTACATGTTGTTTTTTCCGTAAATAAAGCAGTGAAGTGGCGCCCTCTTTGGGGGAGTTGCCTACGTCATGTGGTGGGTCGAAGACCAGGAATAGAAACAGGAAAGTCGCAATTAGACTCCATTAAAAAGTGACAAGAGCGAGGGAGAGAGAGCATAACAGCAAGCACAGCTCAGGCGCAAAAGCACTCAACAGCTGCTCTTCTCCGCTCTCTATCTCTCTCTCTCTCTATGCGGCTTCGCATTGAGTGAAACTGCAGCGAACGAGGCTTAAATAATGTTTCAGTTACCGAAATCGTTCAGTTTCGCTCAAAGCGTCACCACGTTCACAACGTCGTCGGCTGGTGCAGATCTAAGCCCGAATCTCGCTTATAGAGAATAGCCAAATTTTGGATAGAAAAAATAAAAATAAATACGGGCATATTGCAACGCCGCGACGCAAAAGTATTGTAATCTTTATATAATTTTTGCGACTTGTGAAATTGATCAACCCGAAAAACAACAACAGCAGCAAAAGCAACAACACTGACAAACGAGCCACGAGGAATATCAAAAGTGAGTTCATTTCGAATTACAATTGCAGTGTGCAGTATATTGCATAACGGAGAAAGGATACGGGACGCCTACATAGTGAAGCAGCTCTGCAACGTCGGCTGGCGTCGCAGCGCAGCGAAGAAAAACTTTCGCTTTCACTGAGGCGCATGCGTAGCCGTTTATCACATTGCACGAGCTTTTCTTGCGATGGTTCAATTAGCACGAAGGGGTGGTAGGGGGGCAATAAAAGGAGCGAAGCTTTCGCTTGCATTGTGTGATCGATGAGAGTTCTTATGCGATAACATCTTACAAAGTATTATATCGATATTACAAATATCTGCATATTTTTAAAGTAATCGATAGAAGCCCAATTTAGTATATTTTTCCTCTGGCAACACTGGCACGGCAAGGAAAGAAGCAATCGTACGTCTTTTGCAATTGACAAAAGTCCCGCAGACAGTGGCTTACAAAATACAGTGCAGACTGTAGCAATCGTTGGGCTTATCGATATTACGCACTGCTACTGCTGCTTTGAGCTTGCACTGAGTTTTCATTGAAGCTTAAGGCCCGCTGCGCAAGGTCTCGTCCACCAAAGTTGGCTAACACCATAAAGCGAAGTACATGAAAAACGAACGACTCTTGTGTGTGTGTGTATTTGTGTGTGTGCATAAAATGTGTGTGTAATCGCGTAATGTGTGCTTAGATACAGTTGTATGACGCTACAGTGGACGGTCGCTAAGCTGATTTGGCATGAAATGACGTCAATAAAACATTGAGTCAAGATAAATAGGGCCAGAGTAGAGTTGAATCTGTAAAAATGCTTTTGCTGTTCACTTTTGTGTTTACTTCTTTGGCCCACTTCGTCTGTTTACTTCTTTGTATATTTACGCCGAATGTATTGTTCGGTGCCCACTGTACTCTGCGCCTGTATTTGTGTATTTTACTTTACGTTTGTTTATTCTTTATTAATATTCATAGCAAGCGCAATTTAGCAACTGCATTAACGGTCAGCTAAGCCCCTCGGCCTCGACGCACGAACACCATCTGAATGGACCTCAAAATAATGAAGCATTTCATAGTAGTAGATATGGCGGGGTCTCTTCAAGCTAATCGTTAAGTTGTATCCGCACTCGCAAAGTGTCGGGCGCGATCTTGACCAGCAGAACGTGAGATGACTCTTTAATTATCGCATTTGCTATAGAGATGATATTTCAATTGATTATTAACGATGAGAATTCAGACTAATTGGTCACGTGGGCGTGAAGAACATGCATAAATCACAGACAGCGACAGAGAGACAAAGTGAAGTGCCCTATAGAAATTGCGATTCATGGAAAGCTCATTAGGTGAGCTGTCTATAAGATATTTAATAGACTATAGTCATTATAGAGCTGTCATATATACGTCATATATTATTATTTAGCCATTAGTCGAACCTGTCTGTAACACGAATTTCCGCAAAGAAATTTGCGTATGCCCTATTCGTAAAATTGTGTAAAATATCAAAAGCAAACCAAAACAAACGGGAAAACGATAAACACTTTGAGTGACAATGGGGTTGGTAGGAAAGCTCTCAGTGCGGAAACTTTAAAGTTTCAGAGGCAAGAAACCAGTTTTGAGTGTTTTCTTTCTTTAACACTCTCCCTCCCCCTCCCTCTCTCTCTCTCTTTCGCTCTCTTCCTTTGCATGCATAATTTTAATGTTGTTGTACTTGGTTTTTTCGTCTTTTTTCTTTGGTTTTATGGTGTGATGTAACCAGTAGGCTAATTGGCAGAGCGGATGCAGAAAGAGAAGAAAGAGAGGATAACAAAATATAAATTGCACGTTTCAAGCCCAGCTCCAAAGCGAAGCTCTCTCCTGCTGCGGGTGTGTGTGTGTCTGTGTGTGTGTGTGTGTATGACCCAATAACGCAATCAACAATATGCTGCGAATATGTATGTGCACACCTGTAACTAGGCGTGTGTGTGTCTGTTTGCGTGTGCGAGTGCGTAAGCTGGGCATAGTCAAAGGAGGGCAAGTTACCAATTTCATTTCGAGCGGTGTCTGCCCCGTCTTCTTCATTCATCGTTATCTGTGTGAAGGCCATGAAAGTGAAAAAGAAACCTGATTTGGCGACCGCAACGCAAACGGCTATAGTTATATGGGCATGGATCAGATCGGACTATGCTCATAAACAGTTTGTTGACCAATTGTGGTCGCTTCACTTTCTGGCTACGCTTTCTGCTCGGTACAGCGCGCACGTTGCGATGTTATCGCCTCGCAGGGCGCCAACAGGGCTTGCATCACCCGTGGCACATACTACATACATAACTCTATATATATCACACAATAAAAGACATGATATCATATATGGACACGCGTTCAATTGGGCACTGCTTGTGCTCCACTTGTAACTCTGCTCATCTCTGTCTCTGTCTCTGTCTCTGCTGTGACCTTCGGGCGGGCTAAATGGGTTTTCATCATGTAGAAATTTACATGAGCCATCGTACGATCGTGGATCGGACCATGTTGAGCCCCCAGTCATATGCAAAACGGAATAGCCCTTGGTTTTGGGTCATGGTCAATGGACCGGTAACTGGAAACCTAATGAGCTGGCGACACACACACACATGGGCTATTGCAGTTGGTCTGCACACACACACACAGATGCAGACGCACCTCGAGCTTGAAAGCGCTAAAAGCCAATAACCCTTGCCCGCCTCCGGAGACAATGAGCAGCTGTCGAGGCGCAGACATTTGCATCTACATTCGTATGTAGATATATACATACATATATCTTTTAACTATGATCTTTGATGGTGTTAAAATAAGTGGGCAGCATCTAAGTGGCGAGTTCGATGAATTTTAACATTTTTTTGGCCAAGGCCAACGGCGCAATTAGCCAGCGCGGTCGGCGGCAACTCGTACGTATACGTAATAAACAGTTATTTCGCCAAGCTACTGATGTATGATTATTACACGTTTTTATGGCTTAATTGATTTGCTTGTTGCCTTTTTTGCAATAAAGAAGTTCTAGTTTCGAAACTGACGAGGGTTTCATAGCGGAGATTTGTTAATTGCAGGCTTAAGTTAAGGCCACAATTTATTGGTTAATAACATGGGAAGCAGTATTATAAACCTCAAACTAAAAGTGTTTTCTGAAGAGTAACTAGTTGCATAGTTGATCTGTTGATCTTGTACATTTTACTGTGCTTAATTGAACTGAGAAAAGATCACAGAAAGTATTGAGCAAACTTTAAGAAGTTTTCTTTAGGCGTTCTTCACAGTAAGTGGTTTATTTTCCAGGGTATTGCTTAGTCGAACCCACTCAGGCATTCTACTCTAAGCAGTTTCGCAACTTGTGTTCACACGACTTTGGCAATTGGTTGCCAAAAACTTTGCTTTAATCGTTGGCAAACTGCTGGAGGTCACTGTGTGCAAGCACCTTCGTTTATCGACAGTGGAAACAATTAACTCTACACTATTCTGCCTGTACCTTAGTTTATCGACTGTCGAAAACATTAACTAATTCTTTTCTCTAGTCTGTCTCTAACTTCTATTATCGACA
Organism: Zaprionus camerounensis; assembly: GCA_018904165.1. Classification (NCBI taxonomy): domain Eukaryota; kingdom Metazoa; phylum Arthropoda; class Insecta; order Diptera; family Drosophilidae; genus Zaprionus; species Zaprionus camerounensis. Next base: position 12,670,135 of record JAEIFS010000479.1, on the reverse strand, counting down.
TTTTCATTTATCCACAATCGAGAATACAAACTAACTCTCTTCTCTATTCTGCCTCTACCTTTATTTATCGACAATCAAAAAGATTAACTCTCCTCTCTATCTATCTCGACAATCGAATACATTTACTAATTCTCTTCTCTATTCTGCCTCTACTTTCATTTATCGACTATCGAAAAGATTAACTAACTCTCTTCTCTATTCTGCCTCTACCTTTATTTATCGATAAAGCGAAAAGGTTAACTAATTCTCTTCTCTATTATTTCTCTACCTTTATTTATCCACAATCGATAACACAAACCAATTCTCTTCTCTATTCCCTCTCCACCTTTATTAATCGACTATCTAAGAGACTAACTAACTCTCTTCTCTATTCTATCTCGCAGTGCTGGAAACCGAGGTGCTGCAACAACCCAAACTGAACGGCCCCGCCGCCAGCACATCTGACTATGATTATCCTCCTTATGCCTGCAGTCTGAGCAGCTCCATGAAGCAGGTGGCCAAGGAGGAGCTGCACGAAGATGAGAACATACGTCGTCAGGCTTTGGCTCAGTTCCGCGAGTGGATCACCAAGCATCCGCACATCAAGAAGTGTCGCACTGATGCCGTCTTCCTGCTGCGCTTCCTGCGCACCAAGAAGTTCTCCGTGCCGTCTGCCTGTGAGATGCTCGAGCGTTATTTGACCATTCGCCAGCTGTTCCCCCAGTGGTTCCAGCATCTGGACATCAATGATCCGGCTATCAATGAGATTTTCGAGGCGGGTTACCTGGTGCCATTGCCGCAGCGTGACTCCGATGGTCGCCAGGTGATCTTCTCCGTTGCCGGCAAGTTTGATCCCTACAAGTTCACCTCGGTGCAAATGGCCCGTGTGCACAGTCTGATCTGTGAGGCTCTGCTGGATGATGAGGACTCGCAGGTGGCCGGGTATGTCTATGTGAACGATGAGAGCGGCATGAACATGGGATTCGTCAGTCTGTGGTCCCTAACCGATCTGCGCAGCATCATCAAGTGCATTCAGAACTCGACGCCCATGCGGCACAAGCAGACGCACTTCGTCAACATTCCCCACTACGCCAACCGCATCATCGAGTTGGGCGTGTCCATGCTGAGTGACAAGCTGAAGAAGCGCATCATTGTGAGTAGCCAAAGTGGAGCAAAGTGAAGCACCTTACTGATCTCTGCCTGATCTGTCTCTTTCTATAGGTGCACAAAAACGTGGATGCTCTTAAGTCGAAGATCGATCCCGCCATTCTGCCCAAGGAGTATGGCGGCACCATGCCCATTGCGGATATGATACGCGAGTTCAAGCTGAAGCTGCAGCAGCGTCGTGCGGCAATACTCGCCCTGGACGACATGCAGATCGAGATCACCAAGGAGGCGGCCAACTTTGCGGGCAACGACATTGGCGACATCGACGCTGGCGTCGTGGGCAGCTTTAGGAAACTGGAGGTGGACTAGGCGGGCCCCCATTCGAACGCCCCTTGTTCCCACTCGATTTACGTAGTTAGTTAAGCTAGGCTAGGTCTGAATACCATTGAGACAAGTGACAACACGCTGAGGCAATCAAAATTCTTGCTTAAATTATAATCCAAAATCTAACCTCAAATTACTTACACCCCCATTCGGCACGCACACAAACACATACACACTCACATACACACAACAAACACACACACACACACAGGTACAGGTACCAGAAACTGAAGTTGTAGAGTTATTTTTACATATTTGTATGGATGTTATTTAAATATATATACACGTTACGTGCATTGTATGTATCTTATTGTTCGAAGTATGTTCGAGTTTTTATTGAATGTTTTCTAAAGAGTTTTCAGCGCCTCATTATGACAATCCCAGGAGGGCATAGTACATAAGCCAGTGTTGCCAATGCTTCCTCTTTTCCAACTAGGTTGCCTATTTAGTTGAGTCTAGCAGGCAAGAGTAGCTAAGTTGATTGAATCTCTCGGAGCTCCAATGAGGTACTTCCCTATATTTTCACGTTTCTTTCTTTTGTAGAACTCTTAACTAACGTGTGTCAATTGATTTCGTGCCATAGATAACGCTGTTAGTGTACTTCTCGCACGCAGTGTACCAAGAATTTGTGATTAACTTCTGGGGCATCTACAAATGTATGTATATCTAGTACCTGGGCTAGTTGAGGTTAAGTGAATTGTTTGTCGTTCATTTTTATGGTCATAAAGGTAAATGACCCAAGTGAAAAGTATTCTAGCTTTTAATTGCCTTTATTGCCACGACTGCTAAAGGGTAGAAAGATAAAATAAAATACAGTGAGATTTATGTGCACATGCAGACCAGAAGGTACTCTATATAGTAAAGATATATTACTGAGATAATGCAAAAGGGAAAATTTCTTTGAATCTTTAAAACAATATAATAGGTTTATATACACACTTATTGTTTGTTCTATGAACTATGTTTAAGTTCTTTCTTATATGCAATTAATAATTGATGGAAAGGTATTCTTCATACTATAAAGATATATTATTTCGATAAGAGGTTTTCCTTTCGTTTCCTTGAACTTGTTTAGAAATACATACTATAGTTTCTTCAAGTTCTTAAGCTAATTGTTTTTTTCATTCAAAACTTTTAACGATCTTTAACATTTCCTTTCTATAATTTTTAACGAACTTTCCCAGTAAAATCATGAGATCATTATCGGAAAATGAGGTCATTGTGCTGCTGTAGCGTATGCCATAGTCGCATATGACGCGACACAGCGAGTGATGTTATTCCCGTAATTGTTGTTGCAACGCGATAACGGTGACACAGACACAGAGACACTCTCACACACACACACACACACACACACACAGAGACGAAGACAGTGAGAGAATCTTATTGCATTTCTGAGCAAGAAAGCGACGACGACAATCAAAGCTCGAAGTACAAAAGCGTAAGATCGTGAGAGTTGTGTGTGTGTGTGTGTGTGGGCATATTTGTGCTGTACAAGTACATATACTTATGTCTGCCTGCCTGCCTGCCTGTGTGTGTGTGTGTGTGAGAATGTGTGTCCGCATTATGATTGTACGCTTTATTATTATGGCCGCAAACGAAATAATTTCCAAGTTTACATTTCAGTTGAGCGTCGGATCAGCTGGAGAACGCGAGCGATCGTTGCGATCGTCCATCGTCGAGTTGTTAATTGTTGTGCTAAATGTTTCGCTTTGTGGTCCGACACCGAGCTTAAGCATGTCAGCGTAGATCTAGCAGCGAAGATTGCGATCGTCTCTTACTTGAGATCTGTACGTAGGTTCTCCTACGTAGCTATGCACCTTTAGCTATAGTTCAAGTGCAAAACACGTGCGCGTTGTGATTGGGCGGCAAACACGGCGTATACTCGATGCGCCGGATTAGTCATCAGAGCTGAATATATATCATATAGTGTTCATTCATATACATACATATGTATATAAAGTGTCGCAGGGTTCAAAGACTCCGCGACTAAAAGAAATCGTTTGTTTGCTAGTGAAATCAAAGCTGATTAATTATTATTTATGTGTATGAATGTATGTATGTGTGTATGCATGTGTGTATTCTTTGTGTGCAGCAGTGCAAAATGCAGACATACATATTCACACTTATAAAGTTAACTGGCAGCAGCTGAATACGTTAAAGTTCATGTATGCAGCCAATTGGCTACTGGGCATGCGGTATTTGAGAGAGCGCGCCAAAAGCTTTGCCCCTACAGCTGTTCGGAAGTGGGAGCTTATCCAAACGCAGCTTTTACGCGCCTCTCTCTCTCTCATTGGCTGAGCACGCGCCAAGTCGTGAGCGCACTGGAATGCGCACTTTACTTACACTGCTCGGCATAAGTATGTTGACAAAGACATATTTTGATAAATTAATTATTATTAGTATTTAGAGAAAATAAACACTTTCTTTTCTGTTTTACATTTTGCAAATTTAAATTTAATTTATATTAATTTCCGACCAATCAAAACTTTCTTTTAATAAAGCAAATTTTAATTTTAATCAAAAAGTGCCTTCGTCTAAATAATTATGTCGACCAGTGTATTAAGAGTGAGGGGGAGAGCGAGAGCGCGAGTCTACTAATTGGGAGTGGGAGGTCGTGTCGTATCGTGTCCGCTATTTTATCAATACGAAGTAAAAGATAAGAAGAAACTGAAAGCATTCACAAAATTATCACCTTTTTCTTTTGCTCAATCGCATGGAAAACTCCAGAGTGGCCACAGCAAGGGCTGCAGCACGACGTCTTCAGCATGAACAAACTGCGATCGCTGCTGCCGGGACAGCACCCCAAGGATCAAGCCCGACACTCCGTGACACTTGAGCCCGAGATTGGATTTCAGATCACCATCGATACGCAACAGAATCAGAACCAGCATGAGGGCGAACAGGGTTACAGGGTTGCCAACGGCGCTGGGAGTGCAGTGCCAGAGTTGAATGTGCACTTGATAGCAGCGCGACACCTGCCGTCTCTTTTTGGCTTCAAGATCGTGCAAGGCTATCTAATTAAGGTAATTAAAAGCTTGTCGTTTGAGTGAGAGTGAGCGAGCAAGAGCAAGCACTGTAAACAAGCCTTATCTTTATAATAATAATAAAAATATATATGTATGTATATACATATATGTATATGTTTATATCTGTAATTCCCTGTCTGCCTTTGCAGGTAAAACTATTTCCCGGCACGAAACGCTTGGACAGCAGCATTCAGACCAATTCGTGGCCCAAGTTCAATGAGAATTTCAAGTTCCCGCTGGTGCCAGATATTAAGTGAGTGAGGTGATCTCTAAATGGAATGTTTATTAAAATATTGACCCCCCCACCCCCACAGACCCTCACTGAAGCATGGTTCTGCCTTCTCTTCGCGTCGCCAGACCCAGAGCCAACAGAATGGAGCCTTTTCCGCGCCAGACGAACTGTTTGCCGGCCAATTTGTTGTGTTTACCGTCTACGCGCTACTCGAGTTACCTGCCACAGTAAGTTAGCCCCCCTCGTACTCCTCTCTTTGTATTATAGTCACCTTTTCAGAGCTTCAATCGCTTCAACAAGACGTATCGCTCCCTCAAAGATAAGAGCTCGAATTTTGTGCAACGACTATCGACGGGCGCCAGCAATGAGGCAACGACTGAAAATGGGTCGCCCAACAAGGCGAAGAATAAGAAATCGCTGGAAAATCCACGTGATGCCATGCCCCCATTGACCATAAGTGAATCACGCAGGAATATTGGTAAGTTCCGCTGGGGGTCTCTTTAGATATAACAATTTTATAACACGAAGTTTTTGGCTCTGACCAAATTTCTAAGACAAACAACCAAGAAAACTCCCACTGCTCGACTGTAAAATACCCAGTAACCACCTTAGCAAAAGGTTTTCTTAAATATTTGTTTAGTGTATTTTTTGTTGCATACTTTGCTGTGTACGGAGTGAAAATCAGTACTCCTATACAATTATTTCTTAAACAACTTATATTATTCTTATATTCTTGTTGATTGTTACCAATTAAAAATCAATTATAGTATTGTGTTCAAGAAAAATAAACCGAGGGCGAAGGGGCGTGGCCAAATTCTAAATTAAACTTGATCTGTGCACAATATAAAGACATATTTTCATATTTTTGTTGGTATTCCAAGCTGTTATAGTCTCTTAAATCTAGATATGGCAATGCAGATATATCTGTAGTTGATGCTGATTAAGAAGGTACTTTGTGGGGTCCGCATGCCTTCTTCTATCCGTTTAATACTTTTTCGGTTACCGCAAAGTTATAACACCCTTCTACCCTATAGATGGCGGGTATAAAAACCGGATATTGACCGCAATGTTATTTGCCGAACAGCTTTTGACACACGAACAACGATTCTTATCTTATTTTAATCGATTATCGACTTGCACTTCAGGCTCCGTCACCTGTTACCTGGAACCGAAGCTTTTCAAGCGCAACTCTCGCACCGGCAGCTATGCGAGCGAGGAGCTTTGGCTACCCATTAAAGATATAACAACGACGGTGCTCAAGACGACGCCCAATAACAACAACAACAGTGGCAGCAGTACCGGAGGCAACAATCATGTAAGTTATGAAAACAAAAGTGGCAAAGTGACAATTAGACTAGAAAATTAAACCAACAATGACTTAACTTAATGCCTAAAGTGTCGTAACCCCAGTTAAGTTAAAGCTTTCAAGCTGGGTAGACAAGTGGAGTGAAAGTTGAATGAAAAGCGAATTGCGACAACCCTCTAGACAAATATAAACACGCAAAGATTGACCCTCGACCTTGTTTCTTCTACTCTTTCTGTTTTTACAGCTAACAAATGCACCCAAGGGCGTGATCGAGTTGTCGCTGGAGGTGCGCGATCTCAGGGCGGCAGCTGAGCCAGCAGCTGAGCAGACGACAGAGGCAACAACAGCTTCGCAGACTCTCTCAACGGGATCGGGATCTGGCACGGGTTCAGGATCGGGGGCAAACAACTGGCAACGTATTTCGGCTGAAATGAAGCGCAAAATGGGCATCAGCAATGTGGCAAACAGTGCGAGCGATGAACTCGTGCTTCGAGTGACCACGTCGCGCATGCGCTGCTCCAACAAGGTTAAGGACGAACTGGAGGCCACGGCCGGTGGAGGTGTCTATGTGAAAACGACTGTCTTCGAACATGGCATCTACGTGGATGCATGGAAGTCACCCGTGTTCTATCCCTCCCTCTCGACCAAGTGGGATGGAGCTGGTGGCGATGAGGCAACTATATGCGTGCCTCTTCGAACCCTCGATCAGCTGGAGAACATTGTTATAAAGACCACGCTGGCAACCAAGCTGAAAATGGGCAAGAAACTTGTGCTGGGTACGGTTTTAATAGGAGGTAGTGGGGCCACAGATACGGGACAGGCGCAGATGCGGCATCTGCAGAACTCGCCATCCAACGAGCGGGTGGCCACCTGGCACTGTTATAACTAAGAACGGGAAGAGAGAGAGAGAGAGAGAGAGAGAAAGAGAAAGAGAGAGAGAGAGAAAGAGAAGGAGTGCCTTGCCATTGATTTCTATGCAAGTTAAGGTAAAGCTCTAGTTAAGCCCAAAAGACAATTTAGTTCCGTTTTCTAAAGATTATTAAAATATATTAACTAACTTATATGGTCGTCTCTTTTCTTCTGTTTAACGTGTACTTTGGATTCCCCGTTACGTTCGTTTTATTGCCCTGCTCAAGGCATATTTGGTAAACAGTTCGAAATCGAGGCATTTCATGCTCCAGGGTTTTTACACCACTTTACGCATGACTTTCGTTTGCGGCCCACTGTGCGAGAGCTAAAAGTGCGACTGTATGTGTGCTTCTCTGTGTGCGTGTGTGTGTAAAATAGTCGCTAGCAGTAGTTTTTGCCTGATTGTTGTTGTTGTTGTCGTTTCTGCTGCTGCTGCCGCTGCCGTGTTTGAAGCGCTCGGCGTTCGCGTTGGCGTTCAGTTCTCGAGAAGACGTCGACGCGATCGGTTGTGTTTCTCCGTTAGAGTCCCATCTGGCTGCCTTACGCGCACTGCAGGCAGGAGATTCATATGCAGAATTTTGAGTGTTCAGTGTAAAAATAAAAATAAATCCATAAGTGCTGTACGCGCCAAATTGGTCACCCTGTATCGCAGGTAAATGACAACAACAACGACAACGGTAGCCTCTAATTGAAAGGTGCCTCCGGTGATCGGTTAACATGCAAATAACAACAACATATAAAAATAATCATTAACCATTCGCGCATTGAAACCGTTTCAATTGAAAGGCGATAAAACGCAACAAAAGCCTAGAGGCGGCCTCAACGAGATGCCGTCATTGCGTGCAAACAAAGCCAATATATATTAGTATGTCTATATATGCACATATACATATGCATATGTATATTATCTGTGTGTAACTGCTAAGCAGAGTGCGCCAATTATGCACACAACAAATGTTTCATTCATAAAAAACAAACTGAATCTACTTAGTGAATGCAATAAGTAAATACACACACACGCATACAGAACCGTAGATAAATGTGTGCTTACGCATATCGATATATCGATATGCATTATGCCAAATGTACTGCTTACATGTGTTGAGAATGTGGCGCAGCTTACGCAGTGACAGAGTGAGAGGGAGGGAGTGAGGACACACATTGGGGGTGGCACCGTGATCGCAGCTTCGTTGCGATTGCATCGTCGCAGACGAAGCATGATTTATGGCCACCAACATCCGCCACTGTAAATATCTGTGCCTGTTCTTGTGTGTCACTGTGTGTGTGTGTGTTTGCTTGTAAATTGTCGCAGAGCGCCTAACGAACTTCACGATTTGCGTATTACAACAGAAATCGAATCGTTAATTGGGTTTTATTTTGTTGAATGAAGAAAAGACATAGAAGAACGACTAATAAATAAACCAGACGGCAGACGAATCTCTCGACAACTTGACATTTTCAACTTCCGTTGTGGCGGCTGCCCATCTGCTCACACACGCACACATGGACAGCATTGTAAACACGAATCGAAAGACGAGAACTGCCCACGAGCGAATTGACGGCGGCGCTGCCCACTCGAGACGTAAACAACAACAAACCCCGCACGAGTCACGGATAGCAGAGGCAGCAGCAGCAGTGGCAGTGGCAGCCGCGGCGTCGATTCGCTTTTCGATTTTTCGTAAGCACCATTAAAATTGCATTTCGGTAAACTGGCCCCAACCAGTCGCCCCCTCACCCTCGCACCCACTCGACCATTGCCGGCTTCTGTTGTCTACTGTCTGCCGCCTGCTGCTGGCTGTGCCAGACTTTGTGGCTACCCGCTGCTGTGACTGTTGCGGCACTTGCGGCAGGTGGTGCACGGCGTCCAATCTGATGACTATCGAGCGTTTAACTAACGCGTTGTTGCAGTTGTTGTTTTTGTTTCGCATTCATTCATAAGACTGTTCATTCATGGCAATAATAACAGTTAGACACGGCTAGCAAATACCCTCTAAGCACTTTGAGGGTTGTCAAGTTTTCATAAAGGATTTGTGAGTATGTAACATAAGGCCAGCGAAATAAGTCAAGCTGACTCACATATAGTACTTGATTTTTTACTTGATTCAGATGCAGATTTATAATTTATATTAAACAAAATGCGTAAAAATTTCAATTATGAATATACTTTCTATAAAGTTAAAGGAACTATTTATTTATGTCAACTAAAATGAGTTGACTTAAAGAATATCAAATTTCAATTGCTGTCACAATTAATAAAAATAATATTAGAAATAAATTAAAGATTTATTTATCTGGGATAATAATGATCGATTTAACATTTGTTGCAAAGGATTGTGGAAACTCTAGAAAGACGAAATCAGATAAGGATATTAAATTGAATAAATATTTTTCAAACAAAATAAGAGAACCGATCATAATGAAAATCAAGTTTGTTCATTCAAGTTTGTTTTGTTTCATTATAGTTTTTATGTTTAACTATCAAATGTTTGATCTATCGTTCTAAATAACTTTTATAACACGACCTGGCATGGAATTTATCCTTCAGGTGTACATATGCTGTATGTAAAATACGTATTATATATTTACACACATGTTTATGTAACATTTATCCATTTAGTCGCAGTATTAAATAACCACAAATATCTGGTTTCAACTGTTTGACAGTTTTGTGCACCTATAAAATTTAATATAGTAGGTATCCCAAAATAAAAACACTTTGGAGCTGGATTTGAATTGTAAATTGAAAATATTTAAAAGGCCGTATCGCTTAATTCTGATTTATGGCAAATACTTTACAGTAGATACCGATCAACCAAATACCAGAGTACAATTTATGGCATATGGCAATATCTGTAAGCAAGATCGAACGAAAATCGTTTAAGTTGTAAACTTCTGCGTTAAACAAGCGAAATTATGTTGCTTATCAGATCTGACTTTGTATGTTGTGAAGTTTTAATCGCACTTAGTCTAGGTGGGGTATTTTATAAGGCGTGGCTGTCAGTCTGTCGTTTTGACGAACGGTTTGTTTACACGCGCGGGGCAGCGCATCCGCGTCTGGCGACGACGACAGGCGGCGGCGGTCGTCGGTCGTCGGTTTATGGCAACGGCGACGTCGGGCTGCTGTAGGTGTTTTGCGGTCGCGTTGCGTTCTAAATTAAGAAGCAACATGTATGCTGGGACTCTGTATGTATGCGTATGCGTATGTGTGCGTCTAAATACGTATGCCTTATGTCGTCAGGTGTTTAAGAATAGTTTCTAGTGGTTTGTTTTCTGATAATGTTGAATATGCCGCACGAAATCCGGAGTGACAGTTACTCAACTTTCGGGTTATTAAGTTCACTGTACAAACATCATTTCAGATAGGCGCCGTCGTGGGTTAAGGCCCTAGTTGCGGGTGATTATCACCCGAGGAATGCCCAGCCAAGCCCACAGATTAAGCTACAACAAATAAATACAATATGTTTGTTTTCCGAAATATGTAAACAACTCTGATAGTCAAGTAAATCGAGTGACTAATATGAATATGAAATTTAGTATGAAGTAAAACACATACCGCATAACTAAGGATAGCATATCATATGTGAAACTAGCACAATATTCGAATTGAATTTATTCAGTACGATAAACAATAAGAAACATATAAGGGTTTCATTCTCATTAAATAGTCATCAGCTTGATTGGAATTTGATTGATTGGTTATGGAATTATACAGAAAACTTGGTAAAAGACGAGAACAATATTACCATATTTCATGGACTTTCCCTTCGATCAGTTCGAACTGTCCATTCTTTATGCAAGCGTGTCCTTAAAGGGACAACCAACCCATCCATGACCATATAAGCAGGAGCCCGTTCATTAAGAACGTTTCAGGTGGGTTTGATGTGTGAGTACAGTCGAATGCGAATACTGGTACGAGTGCATGCGTGATTGAGTACGACGGACGGGTACTCGCAGCTGAATTTGGTCAGCATTGAACGTTGACGTAAGATCGATTGCGCTGGTTAATGTAAAAAAAAAATAAAAAAAAAGACCGACTGTACATTGTTTTTGGCATTTACCGAGTGCTTCTTTCCACTGTTGCCACTTTAAATTCCTCGGTGCAACTTGAAGTTGATTTTAATGGCGACCCGCACAGTACCGCATCGGATCCGATGGGATCATATCGAAGCGTAATAAGCCGCTGCACAAGCACTGTGAGAGAGTCGCCCGTCAAAGGCAACCGCTACACACAGCTTGAATTTGTTCAAACAAATAATTTATCTTTATGTTTTGAATTTTTGCTCGTCTGTTTGTAATTACATGTAGCTAATTAATTTCACTTTTTGTGCGTTCTGCCCACGCGTTTGATCGCTCCGAGAAGACTCAGAGAGGCCTTTAAGGTATCTTGCAAGTTCAAATATTTGCTTTGTAGTTGCCAAAGGCCCGATATCCCCGACCCCAATCCCCATTCCGAGTGCTGCGTCAGCCTCTGCTTGAAATTCGAAAAAAGAATCCGGTATTCCGAATTGTTGAATTGTGCGCCGCCTGCCCCAAAAGATCCGATTGTACTTCTCTTGTACTTTGACGCAAATGGCCCGATTAGTCGGGGTAAATTAAACAAGTTAATTGGCTTTGTGTGCCATTGGCATTTGGGATATGAATAGGCCCACCTACATATGATTTGCATATTAAGTGTGCTCTACAATAAAATAAATAAGGCCAGGCACCCACGTCGGGCTAATAGATTTTGATAATTTATAGGATAAATTGTTTGCTACCATGAATCAGAGCAAAAAGAGATAAATATGCTGCAACTGGATTATTTTTAAATGAGTCAGGGAAAGTAAAGATCCATTTTGTTTGATGGAATGGTATGTATCGAAAATGATGAACCTAACTGAGTTCCTTTCTTTGCAGATAAAATCGCTGACAAGTTCATTAAGTGTTGTCTATAAAATCGGATAGAAAGCTATAAAAACCGACAAAGAATGCGGCTAATTTGCGGCTTTTTTAAATGGCTAGCACTATTACAGCTGCTGGCCCAAAGTCAGGTGAGTACAATCTGGGCGAATGTACCAATCCCACTTGACACGAAATTGTGATGTGAATCGAAAACAATTCCCTTGTTAATTCGAAACTGTGAATAATTTACAAATTTGTATAAGTAGTGCAACAATTATCTGTGACCAAATTAAGCAATCGCATTGTACCGTTTTCCGTAGTCAATGATAGTGAGTACATGGATATGTAAGTGTGTACATGTGTGTGTGTGTAGTTTGTACTTTTACGTAGATATGACCCCGAGTACCGAACGGTATCAATTGCCCTTGAATGATTTTCGTGTAGTTCGATTTCCGCATGAATGAGTGTCACAGTTAGCCGTTGTCGAGTTCCCAAAGCTGGGAAGGTTAGGCAACTCTGCCGTGACCCAGGTTCGCGATTCTCATTTTAGATAGTCAATTATTTACTTATCGATATACACATAAACACACACAGATACACAGACAGTGTGCACCCTCCCGCGAGCAGACAAATTTGAATAAGTGAGTTTTTGTTTGCATAAAAGCGAAACGAGCAGACACCAGGACAGGCACGATCGAGTCGACAGTGTCTGATATAGGTATTTATATATAAATACGTAGTATACCCAGCTAATTTATAGGGCGATTGACACCTCTACCCAACTATTATTTACACAAGTTAAACAAGTACATTAATTGATGGGAATGCCATGCAACGTATAAATTTCCCACTGGCAGAAGCCCTGCAAATTGCCCAGGGATGGCAAGCAGTATTTCAAAAGAAAGTAAATAAAATACCAAATTACAATTACGGGCAATAAATAGAGCTACGCAGCTCCGTTAGGACACTACTGTTTAAGGCACTTGCAGTGCAGCCTAACGAAGCTGTTCTCATTTGGACACTACTGTAAAAGGAACTAGCTTGGCCACTCGCAGTGGGACTTCACTGTAGAAGGAACTGCTGAGCCAATTGCGACGGCGGCAAATTGCTGCCGCAACCTATTTTCGATAAGAATGAGAGACAGGAAGAAGGGATACGAGTGCAGTCAGTCGTCGTCGTCGTGTTTGCAGCAGAGCAAATTTATGTTATTTTTAGCGACGAGGCCCTCTCTCACTCCGCACTGGAAACATAACCGCAATGTGGCACCTCGCCCAGAGGCCGAGACAGAGGCAGAGAGCAATGACACCTCAAACCAAACACAGAGAGGGTGAGGCAGAGGCGGAGAAGATCTTCCATCCCCTGCGCTACTTTCGCGCGGCTACGGCCTGATTTATCCCAAGAAAGATAAGTCTGTGTTGCCTCGACTGCGCGTCTTTTCGACTTGGCACAACATTAAAGTGTCTGCGACTGTTTCTAATGCACCGTTCCCCGAAGATTGAATTACGGCGCGTTAATGGGGGCGGTGGCAGCAGTCGCGGCAACATATGTACATCATGCAACAACAAAAAAATACTTTAATATGCTTCGTTCTCTTTGCAGAGTGGATATGTACAGGAGGCAAAGCGACACATACGCGCCGAATTCCATGAGGCACTCGATCATCATCCCAGCTATCATGGCTCCCATTGGCATGGTAGACAGCGCGTGCATCGTCTGCACATGCCACACAGCAGTCAGCGCTGGAGCGGACGACGACGCTCGATTCACAACCAGCATCCCTTCAGCCGTTGGACACAGTGGACATCCTGCGATGAGGAGTGCATCAAACGGCGTGAGCGCTACTGCAAGGTGAAGCGGAAATGTGGACACACCAAGCATATGGAGCAGAGCAAGTGTTTACAGTAACTATTAATTGTTGTTCTTGAATCATGTCGTACAATTGCTAATCTCTCATCACTTGCAGTTGCACGCCCTCAGTGAAGTGGCATGAAGCCTCGTCGTCTGTCAATGCTCACCACTTCCAGGGCGACGTGCGGCACAGTAGCCCCAATTCACCCGCTATCATCATAAACGCAGCGGCTGCCGCTGCCAGCGGACGACCTTACGAATCGCACAGAACTGAATCACATCCCTATCCGGACATAGACTCTGTCGAGATAGTGCACAGAAAGCCACCACGCCTGCAGCCGATCGAATCTAGCACAGAAGAGGAGGAGGAAGAAGAGTTGGATGAATTGGATGATGATTCAGCTTTGCACAATGACCAAGGTGACTTCTTCGTATTGAGGCGGAACAGAAAGAGGCAGAGGAAAACGGAAAGACACAGAAAGAAACAAAGGAACAAGCACGAGGAGAATCGCTCAAGGGAGAGACACAGGCCAAATCCATACTCCCGACATAGGAACAAAGAGAAGCATAAACAGGAATATATTGATGACGATTTCGAGGATTATCTGGATAGGAAGTCTTTCAGCCTAGAGCCCCGTAGCCTGGGCAGCACAGAGAGCGGGGCAGATGGCTTGGAAGGTGATGTGTTTCAGTACGAAGACTTTGACTTTGAGCCAGATAACGTCTACGCCGACTCGGAGTCCTCCGAGAATCAAAACTCCAGCTGGACGCCAGCTGCAAAGGAGCGCAATACACCCGACGGTCTACGTCATCGTCGCATCTACACGAAGTGGAGTCGCTGGAGCAAGTGCTCCCCGAAGTGCACTACACGTCGCTATAAGTAAGTAGTGCATTGGTTGGTTTCTAGGAGAACCTCCTTCTCAATCTACTCTCTCTTGCAGAAAGTGCCGAAAAAGCGAGCATTGTGGACGCGAGGTGCTGCGTGAGATCGCCTACTGCTACACCGAGGGCAGCTTCTGCCAGCAATGGCTGCAGACACAGGTGCAGAAGCAACCAGTGTACGAGTCACGCCCTCCTCCGAGTCCCGCCACAGCCATGCGCCGCATACACACAGAACCTAGTGCTGAACTGCTGAGCAGAAACGATGTAAACGTCATACTGAGTGGAAAGGGCTATCGTGGACCCGAGTACTCGCCGCTCAAGCTGCAATGTGGCCTGGTGCGTAATAACCATCGCAGCATGTACAATATGCTGAAGATCATCGGCGGACGAGCGGCCCGCAAGGGAGGCTGGCCATGGCAGGTGGCCATTTTCAATCGCTACAAGGAGGCATTCTGTGGCGGCACCTTAATAGCTCCACTGTGGGTGCTGACAGCGGCACATTGTGTGCGTAAGGTGCTCTACGTACGCCTTGGCGAACACAATCTGGAGTATGAGGACGGAACTGAACTGCAGCTGCGCGTGCTGAAGAGCTACAAGCATCCTAATTTCGATAAGCGAACCGTGGATAGCGATGTCGCTCTGCTGCGGTAAGCATTACCATCATTACCATCGAATCTTAACCAAGATATTTATGTCTCTGTCTTTTGCCTCTTTGTAGACTTCCCAAAGCAGTCAACGCCACCACCTGGATAGGCTATTCATGTCTGCCGCGGCCCTATCAACCATTGCCCAAAAATTTGCAGTGCACAGTGATTGGTTGGGGCAAGAGACGTAACCGGGATGCGATAGGCACGAGTATCTTGCACCAAGCCGAAGTGCCAATAATTCCTATGGACAACTGCCGCAAGGTCTACCATGATACAACCATTACAAAGGTGCCACATAAATATATATTCTATACTCCATTAACATATATATAACAAAATCTGCTGTAATCTGTAGAACATGTTCTGCGCCGGCCATCGCAAGGGGCTCATCGATACCTGCGCCGGCGACTCCGGTGGACCGCTGCTTTGCCGTGATAGCACAAAGCCCAATCATCCGTGGACTATATTTGGTATTACTTCCTTTGGCGATGGCTGCGCCAAGGCCAACAAGTTCGGCATCTACGCGAAGGTTCCCAACTACGTTGACTGGGTGTGGTCTGTGGTCAACTGCAACGGCAACTGCAAGTTGCATTAGCACTGGACATAATCGTAGATATATATAGTTTAGCTTTAGGCTCGTTTTGTTGCAGAGGCTGTGAGTTACTTAACTAATTTTAATCGCCCCCACGTGAGCATCTCATATTGTAAATAGAGCACATACTAAGTAATTCGAGTAGGTTTCCTTTCCTGTTTAAAACTTAGCATAAAGGCTTAGCTGGTGCTCAATTCAGCTGGCTTATAGAGCCTATACTTATAGTTTCAAATACTAACCAAAAACTAATTTGTTTGCGTTTAAAACGTTTCAAAGTTATTTATACTTGGAAATGTGTTGGTAAATAGCTTTAAGCTGAAGATAGATCTATAAATCTAATGAAGTTAAGTGAAGAATACCAAATTAAAGTACGACGACAATTTAGTAGCTAATACTCGATATAATGGACTCGAAGAAAGTCTGTAGAAGACCTAACTATAAATGTTTTGTAGATTATTCAAAGTAATATAGTCCCAAATATGCCTAAGCCTTGGCTTGCCAAACATAGCCATTTCTTAAAATAAAACACCTGACTAACTTATCAACCCGTACATAAAATCATTACAATCTTTCTTTACGTTAGTTTATTACATAAGTATTAAATGCTGCCCGTTCAGGCTTTAATAATACAACTATTCAACGGGACATTTTTACATTTCTTCTACTACACATAAGAGTACAGCTTTGTTTATAATAAAAAAAGACCATCACAAGATTGACCTGCATACGAGTGTGTGTGTGTGTGTATGCATATACAAGTAATGTATATAGGGTTGCGTGTATGATTCCCGGCGAGTGCAGTCCAGACCCAGCAATCGATTGACCGTCCAGCGTTGTCAGCATCATCCACTATCCGGCCATCGTGTAGTGCAGCGCCACCGAGGCTAGCAGCACGAGCAGAGCCACCGCAATGCCTACCATATAGAGACTGCGCGATAGTTCACGTTTTGGCATCGAACTGACCATCCTCCTACTCTCATCTTTAGAATCAGAGTCTGGGTTAATGTTGGTGAAGTTGCCATCCTCCGGCAGACCCTCGACGTCCAGTAATATGGCCTCCGGATCGAGCTCAATGTCAAGTACCTGCTTGGCCTGAGCCACTGCTACGGTGGGTGCCTCGCCACGGAAAAGATATTCCGAGAACTGAACCAAGTGAGACGGGTTTGCGGCACCTTCTGCGGGAATGCTGAAGAAGACACGCCTTGGCGGCTCGCTTATGTAGACGGCCTCACTGGATACATGAGGATCAGTTAGCCCATCGCAGTAGACCTGTATGCGTGTGATCAGCGAGCGCAGCACATCGTCGCGTAGGAAGCGCTTCACGTCCATGATCGTGTTGCGAGAATTGCAATAAATTCGTGAGAAGATTAGTCCACTCATGCGCAGCGTTCCATTGAACTCCTGCACCTTGATGTTCTGTTGACTGTTCATTTGACACTTGACGGGCATCACGATGCTTGCGCGGATTACTCCGCTACTGTCCAGCTCGCTGGAGGACAGCACTTGCAATGCAGAAGCCGGCACAGTCGTGGAGGAGGCAGCTGCATTCGCACTGGTATTGGATGACACTTTAAGTTTGTTATCCGTCAGCATTTTCTTGTTGATGTACGCCTGTAGATCAATTGTGTCGTCGACAATTTCATTTTGCAGAAACACCTCACTGGCGATAAGATATTTCCGTATTGTGACTATAATGTTCTGGAACTGTTCTTCGATATTGATGCGCCTGGCTGCATCAACAATAGGGATAACATCGTCCAGATCGTAACTGCATTCCAGCTGTATCCACTCGAAGGGCTTCTCCACAAAGCGATACTCCAGTGGAGAGAAAGTGCCGCCACTGTCAAGAAAGGTATTCATATTATTCTTCAGATAATGGCAAGAGTTGGAAGCACTACTGATATATATTTAAAACGTACAACATATACTAGAGTTAAGAGAGAACTATAAATTTCAACACATAAAATGCAATCCATAAAAACTGAAGTGTAGGTCGCAAGAATCGTATATGTTTGTATATCTACAAGAAACGAACATTCGCAGCAATGAGAGCGTAAAACATTCAAGGGTTTATGTATTGAAAGTACTTAATGTTATTTACCAGATGATGCATTTTATGTTTGCCGTAAAATACGTTTTTTTGCAATGTCTGTGTTAAGCATGTAGCCAACAGGACAATCAACAATAAAAGAAAGGTTACATAAGTCAACAGTGGATCCTAACCCGATAACTATGCAATATTAGCGTGCCTCGATGGCCCACTGTACTTACTTGCCGTAGGTAAAGGTCTTGCAGAGCAATCGCTTGTCCGCCAGGGAATAGGCTAGAAACACATAGTTAGTTTGTGCCACGTCTGTCGTATAGACTCCGTACGAGCCGTTGCTCTTGAGCAACAGGCTGCAATTGAATCGATAGTTAACTCGTTTCCAGTTGGACTCGAATGTGACATTCCCAACTTACTCGTAGACATCGGAAAATAGTTTTTTGGCGTTTTTCAATTCATCACTTTTCTCCTCGGCCACCCCGGAGCGTAGGGAGGAAATAAATATACCTGCAACGTGAGCAGTTGTTAAATGGGGTCAATTTTCTGTTGTGTTGGGCGTGCACTTCACAAACCTATGACGTCAAAAGAGCCGGGGCACATTTTACTCGCGCTCAGCCATTGGGAGGCCAACGTCTGCGAATTGACGTCGCGAATGGTTAATCGCACATCGGACAAATCCTCCAGGTCTGCATCCTCCTCACTGTTGCGGGCCAAATGTACAACAATACTTTTGCTCAGATCGGCTTGCTGCAATAGTCGCAAAGTGCAGGGAAGATGTTTTCATCAATCAACAAAATAAACCTACGTGGCGGTGCCTGAAATTGCGTGCTTTCTTTTACTTACATGACCAATAATTATGCCGTACGAGAAACTGTGCTCCTGGGCGCATTTTTCGAGATACACCTCATCGGCTTTGCTCAAAAGCACTGTGTGCATTATTTATATTAAATTTTTTCAACAATACAAAACAATACGATGTAGCAAAGCAATTCGGGGCTGGCTGCGATGTTGATTGTATATCGATATGTTCTAGTTGGATATATCGTAGCGATATTTCTAAATAGCGTACATCGATATTTCTATGTCATATCGATAGTTCGCTATTGTTTCGTTGAGTTTCGTTAAGTGCGACATATGAAGAACAGCTGAGCAGTTTAGCGCCAAAGTGTCATTTTGAAAATTAACATGTTAACATATAAAATATAACAAAATATAAATATGTATGACAAAAATGTATGTTAAAATTTTTAATAATATTAGATGATAATAATTACTTTGTATATTAACCAAAAAAACATAATAGAAATACAACTAGTCTTGTTTGTCTTTAAATATCGATTTGTATACGCCCGAAAAGAGCGAACTCACTTTTCAAAATAAATTTGCATATATGCAAATTAATATAATCATTGTTGAGTCTTGAAACTGGAGCATAAGGTGTGTGTGCAGATTTAAATGTCGGTTGGCACAGCTGGTGCTGCTGCTGCTGGTGATGCTGCTCCCTTTTGCCTGCCTCTGCACTTCACTTCAATCGCATTACGTTGCGCACACATCCGCACATCCACACAAGAAAGGTATCTTCATCCGTGCATACCCATCTAAAGCACTTGGAAGCACTTAAATTAAGGCAGCAACCTTATTACTCCGTAATGATTGCTCGCTCGATCAGGCCACGATCATGTATGTGTGTGTGTGTGTGTGTGTGTGGAAATCATATGGAGATCGTATGCATATTTGTGTATGTTCGTTCATATGTGCCACCCAAATGGTCAAGTGTTTTGTGGATTATGGCGAACGGACGCGATCGGTAATCGAATTAGGTAAACAAACACTCAATAAAGCGAGTGTTCGTTGTGCATACGCGTATGCCTCTGTGTGTGTGTGTTGTGTGTGTATGGCAAACATACAGACACGTGGATATATCTGTATTTATACTCATATGCATAAAGGGGGGCTCACATTCAGGCCAGTCAGCCGGGATTGCGATTGCGCCGTGATGACAGGCTAAAACTAAATGAAATTTCGTTTAGGTGGTCGAACCATCTGCTTGTGTGAATGCTTGATTGTTGAAGTGCCACTTGATGGCGCGAGGGCGCACGCTACTCTCAAGCCCCGGCACAGGCACAGGCCCAGGCACCAGCCACAGTCCCTGCCCCTGCCCCAACCCCGATGTCTCAGTTCACGTCTTATTTACATAGTAAATTATTCCTGTTCGATTGTTTGCGTTTGCTCTGGATCTCTGGCATGAAAGCACTTGAGCGTCATCGTCAGCTTTCATCGTCGTCGTCCGAGTTCATTCATGATTTACCTTTCACAATTTGATTTATGTACACATTCGTACCGTGCATATCCAGCCTGGCTTTGTCTGTGTGCGAGTGCCATTTGCTGCACAATTACAACAACGACAACGACAACAACTAAAATGTTGCGGATATCTGAGATCCGTTAGTGAGACATCTTGTTATCAATTTAAAGCATTTCTCAGGCAGATGCAGACACAGCGGCAGAGGCAGAACGTTGCACGACATTCACCTGCGCAGATTTATGTTCTATTAATCCAGGAACCGGATAATTGCACTGAGCTCGCACCGGGTTTGTGATCGGGATCGCCGGTAGCTGCCAGACAGACTTGCAGAGCACACAGACCCGACTCGTCATTGCAATTTGGCTTCTGTGTAGCCAGCTCTGCCATTCCCATTTCCATTTCCATCTTCATCTCCATCTCCATCTCCCATTGCCACTGCCCCCCGACGGGCATTCTGTGTGGCTCTCCCAATCACGCCATGTGTAGCTTAGTTGCAGTTTCGACTCAGCTTTGAGTCGCCTTGCCCAGGCAGCGCATCAATCATGCATCACGCACACCCAAACCGACGTGCCACAGACAGTTTGCAAACCCGATCGCACACACACACACACACACGCGCTTGCATATATTGATTGTGTGTCTGTCTACGTGTGTGTGTGTGCAATTACAATTATGTAAAACTCGATGCTGATGTCGAGCAATTTGGGGAAATTTTCTGTTATTGTAGTGCAGCGAAAAGCGAGGATATATTGAATATGTATCTGATGGATATGTATCTAATGAATGTGCAATAAGAAGGAAGCAGTTTAAATGTTAACTTCATGTTAATTTATTTATTTATTTTTAATTTATTTATTTATTTAACAGACAATAATTGATGAAGAATAGATTTATTAAGTTCTCTGTTTATTAAAAGCAGGCTCAACAATATGATAAAATTAAATTAATATTGATCATATTTAAATAAAAGTAAAAATTAATAGAAACAAATAAATTGAATAAGAAATAATTTAAATGTATAATAATTATAAATTTTTTTTGAATTCAATTATGATTTCAAAAAAAAGTTGATGTTTATGTTTGATTAAATTGTTATAAAAACTTATGTAACTTTTAAACAGTTGCCAAAAGTATTTTAAGTAATTTAAGAACAAAAGTTAATATTGGAAACATATGTAAATTGCAAAATAATTAAAAAAAATTAAATTCTCGATTTACTGTACACTGGATATCAATGTTATATGATAAATAAAGATAAATTACAATGGTTGTGTAATACAGGAAACGAATAAATAGATTTTTATTGTAATACTATGTGCATTTACACTTCCATTAGTTCGCTTTTCTTTAATTGACATGGCATGTAAGTATCGATTCAGACTTTGTAATCCATGCTCAAACTAATCAACAAATTACTAAATACTTATACACTTGAGATACCTTTAATATTTCTTGGAGTATTATCAGAATAGCGACACTATCAAGGTGCCTTTGTGCGAGTTCTAACACTATTTTAGTTATTATTAAGTTCAAGCATTTCCTTTTCATAAATAAATTGCACTTCCCCTTCCACATGCATCTACACACACATACACACATTTGTATGTGTGATACACATTGTCCGAGTTTTCCTCTTTTCCTGAGGCTGGTTGTTTATACGCTCAGACGCAGTCATGAGCGCGTTGGCCACTGCCTACTTAGCGCGCTTGGCTCGGTTCGATTGCCGATGTCGGTGTGTGTCGTATGAGTGTGAGGGGGAGAGAGGCATTTAATTGCTTGCATTGTGTGGGCGCCAACTGCGCAACAGTATTGCCGTCTCGTTTCTGCGCATGTCGCTCGATTGAAAACGGCCGCCATTATGAATGTGCGCCGAAGTTGAAAAACCGGTTGGCGCATTGCTCACTCACTCAATTGTTTCGAGTGAAACGGCATTTGAGTGGAATGCGTACGAACGACGAGTCGAGAGGTTGCCGGGCCAGGTCCAGGTGAAATTCAAGCCACTTGCGACTGGCACTCAGTGTGCTGAGAGCGGCTTTCACGTGAACAACGTTAAAACGGAACGGAACACACATTCAAACAAGAAGAAGAACAAAACGGCAGTAAAGCAACGCTAAATAATATCATCATTTGCTTGTGTTTTCTTGTGCAATGTTGTGCGCGGGTGCATTAAAAACGGGTGCACGTTATGCATTTAATTGGCCGCATTGCGTATCCGTCTGCCACTGAGTGTCTGCATTTACCGCAATTTGAACGTGTCGTAATCGATAGATAATTGCCCAAACATACGATAGTTATCTACTAACTGTGACTACTGTGCTACTTTAGTGCTAAGACAGTGAAAATACTTAAAAATAAAAGCCAAACAGGAGCCCAAAAGCTGCTGACATGTTGATAGAGCCGAGTTTGAACCGTGACTTTGGCTCGCTAACTGCTGCAGGTTCTGGCATCGCGACCGCACACTGGAAAATGGAGCCACATCCCCAACGACTGCCATCGCTGGCACCGCACGCGTCCAGTGGTAAGTCATCGATTCCCAATAAGAATGTCAATTTGAAGGCGAATGTCAAAGTCGAGCGGCGGCAGCAAATGCCGTCGGCAAGTTTCAAATTAATTCGATTGCGATACCGATGAGTAAGCTTAGAAATCGATATACTAAACACGAGATTTTTAGTAAAACTTTTAACGAAACAGTTACTAAATGAATCCTGATTTGCTGTGGTTAATTTTGCAATATTAATCGATATGCTAATAATCGCACGAGATTTTTAAAAAAATACTTTTATCGAAATAGTCACTGTTTACCTGTTTGAGTGCGCAATTGTTTTAGTTCCTTAAACAAATGATGCGCACATTTATCAAAAATATTTGTTTAGCCCTGCGCGAGTATTCACAGTTAATTAACAATTGGGGGGAAATACCGATGCGACAATGCTTAAGAATAAATGTGATATAAACGCGCTTAAACACACTAACGCGATTAATGTGTGTACCGAATATGCGCGTTCGCAGCTGTATAAATATTTTAATTTAGCTTTTTATTGCGCTAAATTGTATGGCAAGCGAGAATTTAAAATCGGAATCCATTCAAATCATAAACAGCTAACGACTAACTGGTATTTTTAACTGAGTGAAATGACTATTGCCGCTGTTTGGTATTTTATTTAGTGCTAATTGAGTGAAACGATAAATACTATTGGCAATTGAGAGTCGCCATTGCTGTTGCTGGTGTTGTAGCTGTTGTTATCGGACTGGGGAAGGCAGTTGAGCGGCTTTTGCTCACAGTTCAGTCAACGTCAACACAATTAACCGTTAATTTATCATAATTAACCATTGTGAGTGACAGCAACAACGACAACAACAATAATACACACACCAGAAATAATGATAACAATGGCCAATTATCATTCAATTCGTTCAATTGCAGTGGCGGCGGCATCACCAACGTCCGCAGCGACAACAACAGTCCCAACATCTGTGCAAATACCACCAGGTTTCGGTGCTGGCGGCAGCGCCAACGGGCCAACGGCAGCATCAGCAGCCGCCGCGGCGGCAGCAGCAGCAGCAGCAACTGGAAGCACACTCGGCGCTTTGATGTCGCAGCACCGTCTGCTGGAGTTCTCCCGCTTTGGCGGCCTGCGAGGCTACGACATTGCACAGCACATGCTGACGCAGCAGGGCGCAGTCTCCAAGCTGTTGGGTAAGTACGCAAACAACGCGCATCCGTTTGCCATTTCCTCCCACTCGAAGTAGGTACCCACCACCAACTCTCCCCTGATCCCCTGCAGCGACACAGATATGTATGTAGGTAACACAATTTGTAGTCGATTTGTTTGCCAATTTCAATGATAAACACAATTATGTACAATGTTATTAGCCCTGTCGCCCCAACTCGCGTAATTTGGCCACTTAAAATTGCATAAACGCCCCGAACGACTGCCTCATTAATCATAACCCGAGTTCCAGTTCGAGTTCGAGTTCGGGGTAGCTCTGCAGGCTGCGTGCTGCGTGCTGCGGTTCCTGTGCGTTCGTTCGTGCAAGGGGGGATTCCTCGATGTCGATGAGGACTCATGATAAAGCTATTAACTGCGCGCGATAAACCAGAGAGAGAGAGAGAGGAGGGGAACTGCAGGCACAGTTACTACCGAAAACAGACAGACCGACAGACAGAGTGTCAGACTGACTGACAGACTGTCTGCCTGACTTGGTCGCCCCGTCTCATTACGCCGTGTTCATAATCCATAAGCCATAACTCAGCTTTGCATCTGCGTAACGTTGTGCCTCATTTTATTTGCAGGATCTCTGCGGCCACCTGGCCTAATTGGTGGCTCCAAGCCAAAGGTGGCTACACCGACAGTCGTCTCCAAAATCGAGCAGTACAAGCGCGAGAATCCGACGATCTTCGCCTGGGAGATACGCGAGCGTTTAATCTCAGAAGGTAAGTGTGGTAAGCAGGCACAGATAATTGCGCCGCGGATAATCTTCTCCGATTGATGCCATGATCCATGATCGGCGGCAGCTTTGTGCCGATCGCAGCTGATCGCAGTTAGCTAATTGTGCCCTCTCGCCCTGCAGGTGTTTGCACGAATGCCACCGCTCCCTCGGTGAGCAGCATCAATCGCATCCTGCGCAATCGCGCCGCAGAGCGGGTGGCCAGCGAGTTTGCGCGCACAGCCGCCTACGGGCTGTATCCGCCGCCGCCGCATCCCTATGGCAGCTTCACCTGGCATCCCGGCCAGGTGACGGGCAGTGCTCCAGTGCCGCCGCCACCGTCTGCCCTGTGGTCAGTGACTGCACCCACGCTGGCCAATTTGCCGCCCAGCGCAGCCAACTCTGCGCCGGGCAGTCTGAGCTTGAGCTCGGCGAATCTGCTGGGCAGCGTGGCTGGTGCTGGAGGAGCGCCGCTGAACCGCGCCATTTCACCAGGCTCGGGTAGCCACGAGACACTGGAGTCGGCAGATGAGAATCGTCAGATCGACTCGGATTATTTGGACGACGATGATGAGCCGAAGTTCCGGCGCAATCGCACCACCTTCAGTCCCGAGCAGCTGGAGGAGCTGGAGAAGGAGTTCGACAAGAGTCACTATCCGTGCGTGAGCACGCGTGAGCGACTCTCCAGCCGCACCAGCCTGAGCGAGGCACGCGTGCAAGTAAGTGTAGAGCAGGCCGCATGTGCCGCATTCTGTGGCAACTAACTAACCCATGTCGCCTCTCCCTCTCCCTGTCTCTTTCATTCTCTTGCAACAGGTTTGGTTCTCCAATCGGCGTGCCAAGTGGCGTCGCCATCAGCGCATGAATCTGCTCAAGCGTCAGCGCTCGAGTCCCGCCAATCCGATGCACTCGCAGCAGTCCAACGATGGCCCCGCGACCAGCTCGCCCACGCCCAGCACACACAGCAACACCTCGGCCCCGACCACACCTCACACACACCCGTCGGTGCTGTGTGCCGCCGACTCGCCGCTCTCAGCGGCCCAATCGCCGCCTTCCGTTATGATGCATCCCCTGCACGCGCTGCCCCCTGGCCCGCCAGCCCATCATCATCCTCATTTGCCCACGCATCCCGCAGCTTTGCAGCTCTTCAGTCATTACCATCAGCAGCAACAGCAACAACAACAACAGCAGCAGCAACAGCAGCACCAGCAGCAGCAACAGCAACAACATTCGCCCAACTCTGGAGGCGTGTGCGGCAGTCCGACTTCCAGTCTGTCCATGGGCGGCGAACGCAGCGCCTTCCGCAGCCTGGTTGGGTCACCCTCGGCGGCAGCCTTCGCACTGGGCCTGGCACGACAATACGCTGTGGCCGCCTCGCTGACCGTGGCCGAGGAGCAGCGCTCCCGCCTGCACTATGCCGGGGAGTGTGCAAGTGTTGCCGCCGCGGCTGCTGCAGCGGCTGCAGCTGGTGCTGGAGGTGGTGGGGCTGGAGGTGGCACGGTGACCGTGGACAACTCGTCATCGGATTCAGATGAAGAGATCAATGTGCACGACGACTCGGATGCTGAAATTGAGTCGCCGGTGGCAAAGGTGGCCCGCATGTCATCCTCCGATGCACCGACAACGCTGCAGCTTCTAAAGCATGACCGCTAGGCGGGTTGCCGGCAAAGGGGAGGAGCAGAGAGAGAGACAGAGAGAGAGGTGGATCGGCGTCCAACTGACAGTCGACTGGTAGCGTCTAATTTAATACTTGAGTTGTGTGCGCGTTTGTGATTGACAGCAACGAGTCGAGCCGGACCAGACCAGGCCAGAGCCGAGCATTGCTCCCCTCCTTAGTGGGCTGCGGCAGGAGGGCCGAGGGGGCGTTGCCCGGGCGTGCATGTTGCGCTCTGAAACCTGAAACTCGACTGCGCTGCGACATTGTAGGCAAAACAAATCGAAAACCAAAGTTAAAATGCTGCTCACCCACATGGCTGCGGATCAGGCGGACTAGCAGGCACTGGGCGTGGCGGGGCGGGGTGGCGGGTGAGTCAAGCTTGCAACTGCAATTGCAACACACACAGTAGCAACATCAACGAGTGTACGTGTGTGTGTGTGTGGACATGCCTAAAATTAAACTCAAATTGTAACTAATACTTAGCCCCGGCGCATTCTGCCCCACTTCGTGCACATTTTTCTATTACAATACAATAGAATACGTCTTTATTTATTCATCGCCGGGGGCAGGGCAGTGCAGGGCAGGGCAGGTCGCCCTCAGCCGGCTTACCTCATCACCATTTAAGGCTATAGCGTATGCAATATTTATCTGTAACTTAGCCCTAACCTAGCCTAGGCTTAAGCTTAGCCATGTATGCTCATTAAGTGCGAACTATATATCATATATCGTACATGGTGCATGGTGTATATATATGTACATATATGCCAGACCAGTGCGAGAGTGGGTACCCTATGCGCGTCAGTGTGGGGTATGTTGTGTCAAGTTTGAACTGATATTGATACAGCCGCAGAAAGTTGTCTGATGTGACTATAGAAAGTCTCGCGATATATGTCGAGATGCAATAAATAAAATGTTGAAAAAATACAAGAGTTTGTTTTAACTGCAATGGGAAGGGGGTTGAAGGGGATCTACCCAGTAGTACGAGTAATTAAAGGTTTGCCTTGAAAAGCCAAAGAACTTTGCTTTGCAAGAGTTCTTTGGGCTTATATGTTATGCAGGGTAGCTTTTGTCTGAACAGTTCTTGAGCTCTGACCTTGTGTATCGATCAATGAAACCTGATTTGCATGCACTTTCGAAATTATCTATATATTTTCCGCTTTTGGCGCCAAGATAAGCCCGTATGAAATGAACACCCGACGATAATATCAAATTAAAAGGCAGTCGATGCTAATCTATCAAATGTTATTTATAACTTGATTAATTCCATAGAGTTTGTAATAAATAAAACGATCAATGCATTTAAAAATGATATGATATATATGAGTTATAGGTGCAACTGAGAGGAAACTTTCGAAATAGTTCGAGCAAGCGAAACATAAAACTCAGTGGATAAGAGAGATAACTAAATAAGTTGATTTATGAAGAGATTACACAGGTTAACAAGAGATACAACTTAAGAACCCACGAATCAAGGCACAAAGAGAGCGCGAGAGAGGAAGAGAGCAAGACAGAGAATGGGCATAAATAAACATTTAACACTCAAAAGCTTCTTAAGACGTTATTAAATATTAATTTAATCAATATGCATAGTGTGTGCGAGACAGAGAGAGAGAGAGGGAGAGGGAAATTGAAATCGAAAACGAAATCAAAATACGCGCATAGAAATCGCTTAAATTTCGAGTGTAATGGGCAATATGTCCAATCGGGTTGATAACATCGACATTTTAATTATAACCAAATGAAGCCGCGTGCGCACACACAAAGGCGACATAGACATGGTCTCCGCTTGGGCAGCAATGGGGGGGGGGGGGTATCGGGTTCTGATATTGGTGACGGTGCCGGTTAACCGATTAAAAATGCAGAGTCAACTAAGCACATAAATCAATGTAAATTATGGTGTTAACAAAAGGCAAACTCGGCGCGTTCGGTTCACAAGCAACGCGACTGCGATCGGGTACACTTTTTCTTCTTCTTCTTCTCGTCGTCTACAGTACCGGGACTGGGACTGGGACTGGAACCTGGTCGAGATTTAAATGAGTCGAGCTGGAGTATGTTGTGCACTCGTCGCGTTCAAATTTGAATCTGATAAGCGGGCAAGCACAGGCAAACAGATGGTCCATGATGATGATGAAGCAGTTGATTCTTCACATTCTGTATCGGATTTGGGGATGCGGATAACGATGTCGATGCCGATACCGTTTCCACTTGCTGATCCAAGCGTGCGCCGAGTCACACAAATTTAATTTGCTTGCCTCTTTACGAGGCAACTCCCCCAGTGCCACAAACACACAGATTCCAATACCCACACCCAACTCCGTCTCCGTTTCTGCCTCCTCTCCAATCTCTACTCCGACTCCGACTCCAATTCCGTTGCTGACTTATTCTAATTTAGTGCTGGGCTGGTCGTGAGCATTCCTTTAATAAATTTAAATCACCTTCTATTGAAAATATTTTCACCTCACGCTCCATAAATTATACGCAGCATTATACACACACACATTGTGTGTGTGTAGGGATTGTTGTGTGTGTGTGTTTGAGTTTGTTTTTAGCCCTGCTTCTGCTGATATTTCCAATTTGTTTGAGTTCGTTTCAAGCCTGGCGACAACCCCTTATACAGTATCCTAGCACGCCCCTGGATTAACGAGCACAGTCCATCAGCGAGTCGAGTCGAAGCATCCAAGTTGAGGGCTTCGTCTCTGACAAAGTGGCGCTCTCATGAGCGCCATATAATCGCAGTCAAACATTTTTACGACCTCGCCCAAGCTGGACAGCTGGACAGGATGTGCCAGTGTCTGTATGTGTGTGTGTGTGTGTTTTACAGTAAAATTGCTCAGCTCTGCTGAGGCAACAATGTTGAAAGATCTTTTGCAATTCCTCGCTTGATCACTGCGCACAGTTTTTATCACCTGGGTTGGCTCAAATCGATGAACTATACTCGGCCTGGCACTGGGACTTGGGCTCCTCTGGCTGTCCCACCACACAGTCTCTGGCTGGCGCTACACTCTGCTGGCTGTGCTGAACTTGGTCCTCGGTATATGGCTGCCTGCCTGCCACCCGCCAGGGGCCGTCGGTGATAAATCTGTTGGGAACGCCGACACAACATTTCCATCTCATAGTCTTAAATGGACCATAAAAGTGCGAAGATCGCAACACGCGCAATAACTAAAGTTAGTTACGTTAACTAATACGACAACAATGTTGCCGGACTGTCTACCTGCCCTACCTGGTGCCAGCTGATTGACGGCTCGAACGAGGGGTAAGAGTGAGGGACTGCGCAGACAAACAGCTCATAGAACTCGATTGTTCATGCTGAATCTGTTTGCATGTAGCAAGTGATTCCTGAATGAACCGTTTATATATGCCTTGTATTACATACATATATAAACAGATCGCAGATATACATTCAATATAAATGATTTTAACTCATTATTATCTGTAATTCTGTGTCGTTAAGCTATTAGTATATATCTTAAAGTTATATCTTAAGAGATATAAAGCTTAGATAAGATAAGAACTAATCGATCGTTTTTTTATATTGTATAATCACATATTATCAGCTCTAATAATCTCTTAAGATTTCATATAATTACATTACTAAATTACTAACTGATTTCCCAAGGAGTTGCATTATATATGTGTTATATATTATACAAAGATTTGCTCCCGTAATATATACAATTATATTAAATATACATTCTATATATATTCAAGTTATATCTGACACTTATCAATTTTAATCTTATTCGCTGAATTTCAGTATCTGTAGGAGTTCTTAAGCTAAGATCTGATAACTAATCTATCTATGATGATTTTAAAATAATCATATATCATTTGACAGCCTAATGCCTTATCGAGTTCAAAGATCTCTCAAGTTTTCACATAACTAACTGAAATTCATTTGGCAATTTGTTTCGAAAACTTGTTTACCCCCATATCGTAATGTTTCTGGTGATTCGACAGTAGTCCGATCGGATGTCTCAGCTGATCGGGAGCTTTGGTAACTTGTTAAGTCATAGAGAGAGAGAGAGAGAGAGAGAGAGAGAGAGAGAGAGAGAGAGAGAGAGAGTGCGCTTTGCCATTGATACGCCCTCTCATTCGCTTGATTGGCTTTGATTTCGATAATTTGAAAAGAGACAATGGAATTTTCAGACTCTGCCTACTACTCCCGCTGTCCCTAGTCCCTACTCTCTACTCCCTCTGGTATTAATGAGCAAAGTGATTAAAATGTGTGCATTTGTATTTGTCCGCTCCTTAAATGAGCTCGCGCTTTCAACGCGTTGCGACCGAGTGATTTTGTCTCGTTGTCATCTCATTAGGAATCGGGCGATAAGACAAATTTGTTTTCTTTGTTTATAACTTTATGCAGATACAGGTTTCCAGCCCCGACAACCAAGGTGCTCCACAATATCATGGGGTATATTCACTCAACAGAGCATAATGGAAAGCAGTTGGTTGCCCCAGCCAGGCAGGGTATCTGTCGGTCTGGACACACTGCTCGGAAGAAAAGTTCAAGCAATCGACCGAAAAAAGAAGAGTTATATGTTTAATCTTTGTCGCTTCGCTGCGACACAAGCAGCCACAACAAAAACGGAATGCTAAGCAATGATTTTGAATTCAAAATGGTTCGGTTTGGGTTCGGATTCGGCTTTGGCCTGGGGGTTTTGATACCGATGCGACGGCGACAGAGGCAGAGGCAGCTGCCACTGACATCTTCATTAACGAGGAGTGTGATCAAAAGAGTAATGAGGTGTTGATAGTGACCCGAAAAAGAGAGAGAGAGAGCAATCCAAAGACATTTATGCATTCCCGTGGGCTTAATTAAGACAGCGTCACTTGGACACTTCCACAGAGAAAGAGAGAGAGAGAGAGAGGGAGAAAGAGAAGTCAATCTGGGTTCAGAACAATAATTGTCTGACTGCCGTCAAAGGTCAAAGTTGAGCATCAGAATTAAAGTCGCATTGTCTCTTGTCCGCTTTGTGTGTCTGCCGGAATTTTCTCCTCATTATAAACCTGAGCGATCGCATCGATTTGCATTTGATAAATTTGCGTTCATATTTTGTT
The DNA here is from genome assembly GCA_018904165.1 of Zaprionus camerounensis. NCBI lineage: Eukaryota > Metazoa > Arthropoda > Insecta > Diptera > Drosophilidae > Zaprionus > Zaprionus camerounensis. Next base: position 12,638,844 of record JAEIFS010000479.1, on the reverse strand, counting down.
AAATCGCTTTATTGGAAAGAGCTCAGGTCCCCGATTCTCGATGGGGGTATTGTAAGGCGTCCAATTAGCGTACGGCTACCGAATTATGAACAATTATTAAGTCGCTTGGGGAATTGATTTCAGTCTCTCTCTCTGTCTCTCTGTCTCCTCAGCGGGCATTGTGTTTCGCAGTGGAGAATGACAACGAGCCCCATGAGTTATTAGCGAGATTAGGTCGTCTCTGGCGGACAATGGCCAATCAAAGAGTTGTGATGAGTCGCGGCACTCCACTTTGGACCACTTAGCTCGCACATAAACCTTGCCGGCATTCGCTAGATGTACTTGGGGGGAATGGCTTCGGTCTGCAATTAATCTAAGGTTATGTTGGAGTGCGTAATTAAAATGCAACGCCCGAAATGGTCTGTAAAACTTTAAACTACGCCTATTGTTCCCTTGCCCTGGGTGCCAATCTTTGGGCGCGACTACTAACCAAGAAAGAAATGTTCGATTCGAATGTCAAATGGCATTCTTTGGGTCGCTTTGACACAAGATTTATTGCCTGTCCCCGAAATCACAGAAGACCCGTTGTGGCTGCTGCCGGTGCTGCTTCTGCTGTTGCGGCCAAATCAAACCCTGAGACAATGCCGCACAGCTCCAGCAAATCACGCATAAACGAAGTCGTCGTCTTCGTCGTCGCCATCGACGCATTAACGCCAACATCAACATCAACAGCGAGATCGGCAGCGGGATCGGCATCTGAATCGTCATCGGCATCTGCATCAAGAGCCACATTGAGGGCGACGTTAACGTTAGCATTAACATTAACATTAAGGTATTCATGCGCCTACTTCGCCCACTAATTGACCCAGCGACACCGACACCGAGCACCAGCCCCACTGATAAGAGTCCAAGCGAACCCGAGTCGGGTTTCGGCTGTGCTGAGAGCGATCGTGGTGTTGCTGCCGTTGGCTAAACCTTCATTTAAATGTGAACCCTGGAGTTGCTGCTATGATGCCTCATAATGCATACAATATGTCTCTATAGGATTTCAGTGGCTTCATTGATTCTTATCACCCTATAAAATACATTTCGTTTGATTATTTGTATTTCTCTCGCTTTTTATAAGCCTTCCACTTGGCTGTCATGTTGCTGCGCTCTCCTTGTTGTCGTCTGTGGCTGTTGAATACCCTGTATACACGGCAATGTGAATGGGGTATGTTCATTTATTAGAACCTAAACCAATAACGTAAGCAGCAGAAACGGATACCTTCAGCGTACTTAAAGTTCCATACCCTTGATGGTTTTGGCTTTATTGTTCTTCTATTGTTCCTATATTAGATACATATAATGGTAATAGGTTATATGGGTCCGATCCGTTTTGTTTCGACTTATTTATAGCATGCGGAGATGTTGGCTAAAGATTGTTTTAAAACTAAGAGACTGTATCCTCTGTAATGGGAACTGCTGACAATAGTGAAGTATTTATAATCGAAGAACTACCATAAGTGTACAGGGTATCTCTTGTGCAATCAATCGCCATAAGTGTTTTCGTGCCTGCCTTTATTTGTTTTTGTTGTTGTCGATTTTATTTTTCATTCAACACACTCACACATAGTTGGTTGCTTTTTATTTGAGCCCCGATGCGACGGACGCAACTGGAGAGCCTCGTCGTACCCATAGTGCGATTCTGAGTGTAATTTATGTCTTTATTTAGTAAAGATTTCGTTTCCTAATTTATTGTGATATCTCTCTGGGCAAACGGGCATCAGCATCGGCTCCACTCGCCACTCGGCACCGTAGTCTGTAGTTTTCATGTTGCCTTTGCCTCGACACCTTGCCTCGAACGTTCCCCCTACTCCCCGCCCCACACTCTCTTCCCCTTTGGCCTGTCCACTCCTTCATTACCTTCCATCACTCTCACTCTTTCGGATGCTGCTGCCGAACTGATTGTGCGCATGCGATGTCGTTTGTGCTCACCTTTTTGACCACTCATTCGTTGCCGTGACTGGCAACTGGCAACTGGTAACTGGTCACCACCGGTCACTGTTGACTGGTCACTCTGGGATGGGATGGGATGCTGCGCTGTGCCGTGTTCAGCGTCGTCACCTGTAGCAGTGTCAATGTTTGGCTACTCTTGCTTCTGTCGCATCCGCGGCTGTGGCTACGGGCACTCTGCGTCGGCATTCAGATTCCTATTAAGAGCGTGAAGCGATCCCAATTTATCTGCTATCTTCCGATAATGCTCATCGAACAAAATGAATGAAATTGAATTTGAAAATAGCCGCAAAACAGAAGAAAGATTCTGACATAAAGAGAGGATGAAGAGAACGGTAATTACTCCACCCCAACCCCATTTGTTGCCAAGTCATTTGGAAGAACAACAAACGAATTAAGTTGAGCATTTTATGTGTTGGATTTACACTAAATTAGACCGGCAAATCGATCGGTATTTTTTGTTTGTTTACATACTAGATTGGAGTTAATGTACACTAACTTCTTTGTCTGCTTATTTAGGCGATTGCACAGGGTTGCCATATCTATATCTGTTTTATCAGTAAATATGCTGATGCACCTGTTACTGGTTCTGAAGGATGCGGGGGTGGAGTGTGGTAGACAAACTACTGATTTTATAAGTGACTCATCTGGCAACCTTATAAAAATACTGCTCTGATGTAATTAGTCGATTGTTGTGAAAAAGGATTAAAGTCATCGATAGTGTGCGCCATCTTTGAACAAATACAATCGATTGCATTAATTGAAGCGATAATATCGTTTGCCTCTGCACTAAATACGCGCCATCAGAGTTTGTAATTTATACATTCTTTTTTGCACGCCAATGTGTGTGTGTGACGTCAGCCGCCAAAACGCCGCTGGGCCAACAACACTAACCGAAAACATCTTCATTAGGAAATGGCACTGCGATTGGGAATGGGATTGAGAGGCTGCTGCATGCGGCAGAGGCAGGAACTGTGAACGCGTTCGAACGGCGACAAGTGCTTTTTCTTGTACGAAACGTTGCCTGGGCTAATTGGATTACTGTAGACGGAGCACGGGACGCGAGAAGTGGAGTCAGAGTGGAAGGAGCTTTAGCCGGCACCGTGTCAATTAAATCTGCGAACGAAATGCTTACATAAATTCAAAAATTGCTTACGGTGCGCATCGATTTAAATGGAACAGGCCCAAGAATGGCCCAGACTGAAGCTGCGCAACGACGACGCAGGCAGCGCAGTCGCTGCAATTTATATGCAAATTTATATACTGCAACAGGCTGTGATAGCTGCTGCAACTGAAGCAGGCTCAACTAGCCCGGGACCAGGTGATAACGACGGCACCGTAACGATATTATGACGGCGATTATGATTGCGCCTCGGCGATCGCAGCATCGACTTCGGCGTTGGCGTCTGCGTCGGCTGCGACAGAAGTAATTTGCATACAAATGGTGAATGCTCGTGCTCAGTGTCGGTTGCGCTTCGTGATTCCGGTGGAGATTTTGCGGCATCGGCGTGGTAATTAGATTGTTAATTTATGCGATCCGATGCGCAGCAGATGGAGCTGGCGAAGTGGCCGGAGGGCAGTTCCGAATCAGTTCCGAATTCGACAGCAAGCGAAGACAGTGAAGCGAATCCTACGGGAGAGCAGAGATTGCAGTGGAGGCTGCGCGCTTCCTCATGATTTATCGCTGGGACGGCCCGTTTTATGTTTTATTTGCGCTGTGACAATCGCCGAGAGTGACATTTGCATGGATCGGATCCTCATGGCATACAATCGATGGTCGGCACTCGATGGTCACCACTTCCACACTGCGAGCGACATTAAAGGGCATTCTGCTGTCAGGTTCGCGGCAGCCGCCTGACACCTGTGAGATTCTCTGATGTGGCAGCCGCGGCAGCTCCTCTTGCCTGCTGCCTGTTGCCTGTTGCCGTTGTCAACTCTATTAGCCCGGATGCCAGCCCAATTCTGATTACCCAGTTCTCTCTCTCTCTCTCTCTCTCTTAGTATCATTCCCGGAGTGTGGTGCTAATTGCGGGCAATTAATTTACACGCGTGTATCTTACACATTCGGGTTATGTGCTAATTTCTACACAATGTGCATGACGGATGGCGATAAAGAGGCGCTGCTGTCGGTGCCGATGATGCAATGACATAATAAAGTCGACAACGGCAGCAGCAACAGCAACAGCAACAGTAACGACAACAACGACAGCGGCGACGACAACAATGTGCAATGCCAGCAGCGACTCCACTCCTCGCTGGAATATGCAAATAGTATGCGCCGATAAAGATCACGCCGAGCAAACAATAAACAGCAAAAGCGGCAACATCAGCCGCCACAACGACGATCGCTGCTAACTGTTTGTTGTCTCTGTTGCTGTTGCTGTCATGTTGACAATTGGTAGGTCGCTTTGTTTTGGCCCTGTTGGTATTATTGTGGCAACAATTAACACACAATGCTAAGGCTAAGAAGAGGGTTGTCCCGCTATCATGGACAGCACTTCCGTCTCGGACCCACGCCGTGTGTGCAGGTGGTCCTTGGTCCTGGAGAGTCCAACCACTTATGCAAAACGAATTCAATTAACACCTCAGCATAAAGCATAAACCCTTCATGGACGACTCGCGTATGCTGTGCGCGGTAGCACGCAGGTCCCTCTTTCTCCTTCCTATCTCCCTCTTTCCCTCTCTCTCTCTCTCTCTCTCTGTGGCTGCTTTCGTCACCCTTGTCTTCATCCGGATTGGACCTGCGCAGCGGGCGACGACAACGACTTTTGGGGTAATCGGCACGCCAACGCCGCCGCATAGCAATGACCACCGCGAAGAGGAGAGAGAGGCAACAACAACAACAGCAAGCTGGACAGGGCGACAGGTGAAACATGAAAGGAAACGCATTGAAGCTGCTGCTGCACTCACTCTAGGGGCGCCTCAGCTGGACGAGCTGTGGACGCAGTGGAGCGCGAGTTCGCCTAGTTATTTATGTGACAAAATTTTGCAAATAATTGGATTGACTGATCAAAGCGATAGGAAGAACGACGGAACAACAACGGGACGACGACGACGTCAACGACATCAACTCGTTGCTTGGCGGGAAGAAGCAGAAGCAGAAGGAATTGGAATTTAATTCAATTAAATGCGTACTGCGCTGCAATTCCTCAAATGGACTCGACGCAGTTCTTATTGTTGTGTGCGCCCTCGACCAGGTAAGCAGCTGACCCAGCTCAGCTGACCCCAAGTTGCCCAGTGTCCGCTCTGTGATGTCTTCATGCGATCGAGAGAGCTGATGAATGATCCGCTTCAACCTGAATGATGAGTGCTCATGTTCAGCCTGACGCTTATTAAATATGTGCAGCGGTTGCAGCTGATAAGCCAAGTCTGCTACGAGCAGAGGGAAAGACAGAGAGAGAGAGAGAGAGATGAGAAGAGAGGGGACTGTGATCGGAACGGGCTGCGCGATCAAACGTTTCCGAGCATCGACAAAAGCTTTCCCATAACTCTCTCGATTGCTCTGCGACTCTGCGCAGCTAGCCTAATTGGATTAAATGAATCCAATGAAATCGAAAACAAAATCAAGCTCCAAGTTTTCATGTTGTCTCGTTTGTCAGTAGAGACTTCAGCTTTACTAAGAAGTGCCCGAGTGCGAGACGAGGGAGATCGGAGCTCATTTGCTCATTTAAGCGAATCGACGAAGATGTCGAAATCTATGAGATTCACCTCAGCTCAGCGTAACAATGATATCCATGGGAAAACATCTATCCCAAGTCCCAAGAGCGCTGTCGTATTCGGTACCAGCTGGAGCCAGTGAGTCACATTTGTTCCAGACGCTACCAAATGGGAGCAAAGCTTACGTATAATTTACTTTTGGGGCTATCAATATTTAAGCTTTGTGTAAATACAAGTTGCACAGGCAGCTCCTTAATAGGGGTACTGTCCAAAGGCCAAAGTAATGTTTAAGATACTATTACAGACAGTGTTGAACAGTTCGCTGAAGAAATAGCTTGAGGTTAAAGAGGTTGAACACTGGACTGTAGTGGACTTTTCTTTTTAATGCACGATATACCTATATATAAAAACATAAAACAATCGTACCAGCACATCCTTCCTTATCGCTATAGATTCTTAAGTGAAGCAATTCGAAATTCAATTGGAGTTTATTGTGTAAAGCTCCTAAAAAAGGCTAGATGTTAAGCTTCAATGGCAAATCTAACCGAATTTTGCCCTCAAGTTCCTAAAAAAGTAAAATAAGAATAAATAACTTTCAGGAGAGCATTTATCTAAGATATCTCCATAATTTCTCTTATATTAGCATCAAATTGTTCTATTTAAACTTATTCTTCTGTATTCCCATTACTTTTTAAGTAAATGCAATCCGAAATTTATATGGAAATTAATTCCTAAAGGAGTTAACTTAATAAACACCCCTTTGAATAACCCTAAACAAAGAAGATAGCCAAATATGACGGAAAAAGAGCTACAGAAAGAGCTGACAGCACTGTCTTAGACATCGGACATCGGCAACACCAAAAGGTAAAGCCAGCTGAGTGTGTCCCTCGACTTTGATAACCGGCAATTTAAAGGTAGTACCTGCCAACCTACCTACCTACCTATCCAGCTACCTAGCTGGCTACGTATGCAACTAACTATCATGGAGAGTACTATATAATTTGTGCCTCTGCCCAAAAACGAAATACCCATGTTTGTACAATTGTAGTCGTAGTTCCGTAGGGAACTTGAGAGTGTGTGTGGGGGGGCAGTCAAAAATCGTTGGACGTTACGTTATGTGGAGATGTCTGAGGCCCTCCTTGGTTTGATTTGGAAAATGCAAATTATTGAATTCGAAATGCAAATAACCATTAAGTCTAAATTGTGGTAAACTCTACGTAGGGTTGCGGGAAATTAACCCAACCAAAACGCCAATTGAAAACTGTCTCGTTTTGTGGTCGGCAACGGGGTCGGGGTAGGGGTCGGTGCTGGGGCTGGGGTTGGAGATAAGTTCCACTTTAGCATTTTCCAGTCGAATTTCCATTTCGGGTCTCTCTCTTTCTCTCACCTCAATTATACGCTTGGTCTGCTCGACGAGAGGGGCGGATTACCAGACTGAATTCGGTCAGAGGTCCGTCAACCCTTTCGGGTCATTGGCAACACCTCTCGAATTTTCCTCTCGTGCGTGCTTGGCCTGGCTAATTGTCAATTGGGAACAGCAGAAGAGCCGCTGCTGCTGTTGCTGCTGTTGCGGTTCACTGGAAGAGACGCCACAATTAGTCCAAATGAGCGGCTTACGTGGACAGTGGGAAGGAGAGGGGCAGAGAGGGAGCTGTACATGACGGAGGTGAAATTTATGAATAGCAAAATCCATAATAAATGGCTGGCGCATGATTGCACTTGCCTACTGCCGTGCTGGCTACTGCAGTGGCAGTTGCCATGGCCTCTGGCCATGTTAGCCGTAAGCCCAGCGGGCAAGTGGTAAGTGCGCTGATCGCCATCGCGAGTGCTTCCTGTGGCCCGGCTATTATGGCCAACTGCAGACACCATTGCGCACCTAGAATGGGGGCCTGAGTCGGTGCTGGGCTGCTCTAGGCTGGACTAGGCTGGTCTGGATCTGCATACGCGGACACGAAGGCGTCGTAATCGTGGTCGCTTGGTCGCGGTCGCGTATGCCGCGTATAATGACCACATTTACCATTTACCAATGGCGCAAGTGTTACCTAAGTATGTCTGTGTGTGTCTGCATCTGTGTGTGTGTGTGTGAGAGTGGGTAATTACGTGCAATTTTCACTCCTTTCCAAGCTCAGAGCTGACTCGGACTCGGTCTCGAAGTCGGAGTCGGGTCTGTGCAACGCCAGATGGCGCAGTCGTGCGCTGCGTCGAGTTGCCCCTCCCCTGGACGCATTACACAACCTCCATTGTTTCCGTTTTCCGCACAATTATTACTTATACAATATGTATAAATTTCAAAACGCTTCAAAAACGAAAAAAAACATAAAATGCTAAAGAAGACAGAAGGAGTAAAAGAGAGAGGGAGATTGCAAAGGTGACAGAGACCGTTGCCGTTTTTACGGCCACTTAACAAATAAATAAATGGGCCGCAAATTGCCAGGGCAAAAAAAAAAACAACAGAACTCAACTGAACTGAGCCAGCAGCAGGAGCAGCAACAACACCAGCAACACCAACAACAGCACACGAGCAACACCATCGTCGGCCAACCACAAGTTGCAACCCGGTCTCGGTTTGCTTCGCCAGTTTGAGCCAAGATTAATAGCTGTAATTGTTATTCATTGAGCGCCGCGCTCTGCCATTGTCTCAACACTCTGTCCGCCGGATCTGGCCCTCACGGACAGACATGCGAGTACTCTTACAGCAGCTGCCGCCCGGCAGCACCGTTTTTCGGCTCTAAACATCCGAAACCGCAAAGTCTGCTAAATTGCCGCATTTTCGTAAAACGCACTCCGTGGCAAATTGAAATGTTTTGCCAGCATTCGAAAATGTTTATTTAATTTATTATAATTTGCATAGACTTATTGCAAAGCTGCTGCAAATTAAACCCAATTTGCCGGGGATTAGTGTTGCCTTGAGAAATAATTCATGTTATTACAAATAAATTGTTTGGCGATCTTGAGTTCTAGTAATGAAAAGCGAAGAATATGAAGAAATTTCGTTAATAAACCTAAACCTATAAAGAATATGCAGGGAAAATTGGGAAATATATAAGTTCGTGTTCTAGATTCCTAGACAATAAGTAATGTAATATTAAATTCATTAAAATAATACAAATAAATAGTTATTGTTATTAAATGTATGATTCTGGTAACGAAGAGCTGTTTTAATCAAATATGATCTTGGTAACCACAAACCTAAGTATTATTAAAATATACAGTTTCTTTATTCATGCTTGAGAATATAAATATAAACTTTGTTGTGAACATTGAAACCTAACCAAAAGCTGAAGGATCTAAAAAATATACTACAACAATCCTATATAATACGAAACTATGCAGGCAAATAATGAGAATATAAAACTTCATTGGAGATCTTGATTTGCAGTAATAAAAATCAGTTTTAATCGAACAGGGTCTGAAGAATAATTTTACTACTACAGCCTTCGCTATATATTACATATATAATATAATAGAAAACTTAGTTATATAGAAGATATATAGTATTATTTACTTCAAACTTATATCAAACAAAAAAATTAACCTTGCAAACAATTTTTATTCAATCCAAATATTATTTTCTACTTTACAGACATTTCGCTTCCTGATAAATCGAGAAACTAAAAAACTATATTTATATATCTCTCTCTCTCTACCAACCAACCACACCCAAAACCCCAAAGAGAGAGACCCGTAATCCCGCGGTATATGTGAATTTTCTAAACATTTCGCAAGCTGCTCGCATAAAATCGAAGAGGTCAAAAGAGAACGACAGACAGAAAGCAGAACACGGATAAAGCGCTTGGCAAACAGAACTGGGTGTTGGTTACGGATGGCAAAGAGGGGGTGACAGAGGGGGAGGTGGCTGGGCGTATATCCGCGAACGTGCTCGGCGCAGAGCCAGCGAACAATGTGCAAGTGAAGCCCCATAAATATTGTTTAATCGATGTTTGCTCTACGTTTTATTGCATTTATGGCGTTTTTAATGAGCGCGCCTCTTCGCTGCAGCAGGGGAACGAGAAGGGGGAGGGGAAGAGGGGCCAAAGAAGTAGGAGAAAGGGGAAAGAGGGGAGAGCACAGTGCAACATTTTAATTTTATGCCCCGTTGGCCGAATGGTTATGGTTGCCCGGCGGACCAACAAGACGCCTCGTAAGCCGCTAACGAAAGTGGGGGAGGGAGGGATGAAGAACGGGGGAATGGAGAAGGGGAGGTTGTGGGGGAGGGGGTAGAAATGTGGCAAATGCGGCCGCTGCCAATAGGCTTACAACATTTTTGCCAATGACTTTGAGAGAGAAGACGCTCCACTTGCCGTTGCCGATGGCGTTGGCGTTGGCGTCAGCGTCGACGTCGACTGCACCATTTGGGGGTCGCCGCTGGCATCCGGCAGACCAGGAGAATTGACATTCATCAGCAATTAATTTTGTGCGCCTCGGCAACAATGTAACGCCGGCAGAGGCTGCAACTCTGGCGCGGATGATTGTGTTGCCAATTGGCTCGTAAAACGCAGCTCAGGCTTGTTTCTTGTAGCCATAGATGCCTTGGTATTGGCCAACTTAATCTTATCGCTTTAACGGTGATTTAGCACTGCAAAGATGCAGCTCCAACTGGCCCTGCTCCCTGCCCTGCCTGCTCCTGCTTCTTCCTGCCTTCGTTTCCTGCCTGCTCTGCTGCTGCTCCACTGCGGCCATTAAAGTATCTCATCAAGTTTTATCGACCATTAAAATGAAATCCGTATTTAATTAACCAGCCCAAAATGTGAGCTTGAATTGGCGCTGGCCAGGCGCGCACAATCCCATTTGGCCGACGCTGTGCATCCTTTTTGGGTTAGTTTGTTGCTGATTATGGTTATGGTGGCAAACATGCGCGTTTTATGCCACATTGCTTGCCCCAAAAGAGTTGAGCAAACAATTTGCAGTTGCCCCTTGGCTTGTGCTCCCCCAACTGCCCCTTCTCCATCTCTGCCCCTTCTCTCTCCCTCTCTCTCTTTCATTCTCTCTCGAGCCAAATTGCTTAAGCCGCCGACGACGTCGTTGCGGACGATCTGACAGGGTGTTGAGTGGCAGATTACATGCATTAGGCTGCCACTACACTCTGCTCCGTTCTCCTCCTGCTATCCTGCCTCGAGTTTACTGCCACTACACTCTCCTCCGCTCTCCTCTCGATCCTGCCACGTTGCACATTTATCGCGCCTTGACAAATTTACGGCTTGTAATTGCAGTCAGCCTGAAAATGAAACCGGCGAAAAGTGCACAACTTCATAAACACACAGACAGCTCCTGCTGCTGCTGCTGCTGCTGTGCCTGCTCCTCCTCCCCCCTCCTCCTCCACCTCATCCTTCAGTGCCTCCTTCTACTCCATCTCCATTCAATTGTCTTTTGGCTCCCGCTTGCTCTACCCGGCAATTTGTGACTCTTTGGTTTCCTGCAATTCTGATCCCGATGCCGATCCCGACTTGATGCTCACACGGCGCCTTTCACTGCCGCCTGGACTGGACTGGATTATGGTTATGGCAGCGGAAGTATCTGCTTGCCTCGCCCGCTCGCTGTGCCATTATTTATTTGTAAATGGGGCGGCCAGCTGGCCGAGCAAGCCGCGTCACGCCAGCTACCAATACAACCCCCGCTACACCCTCTTCCCACCTCGCCTCCTGCCCGCCCAGCTGTCTGGCTGTCTGCATTGCGACTGGTCATTCGCAGTAGCCACAAGGCGCCCACTCACCCTCGCTTTGGGAGGGGATGCGGGCATGTGGGTGTGTGTGTGTGCGGGTGTGCGTGTGGCACTAAGAAGGGGCTGCCTATGCGGGTGCGGGTGTGGGTGCGGGTGTGTCTGCCGGCCATTAGAATGCGTCAGCCATGTTTCTGCTCTGGAATCTAGCAATTTGCCGGCGAGGCGAGTGCAGCCAAGCCAACTGGAAATTCCATTTGACTCTTTACTGTTTGGAAAATAATTGGAAAATGCCTCAATTATTTATGTATCAAAGGAAAACTTAACTGTACTTTTTCGCGTTTTGGTATTTTAAACAATTTTACAATTAAACTGTTTTGGAATCGTTTAATATAATTGATTTGAATTGTTTTATTTATTTTAAAGAAAGTTTAGGTTTTAAAATATTGAATATTGAATATTGAAATATTCTACACTATGGGGGTTAGCGTCTAAAAGCAAAGGAAAAGTCGTATCTAGTAAACGAATAGAATTTAAATACATCAATCTAATAACACTATGAGTAAAATGACACTGATAATTATAATACAATTAAAACTGAATGATGTTTGATACAGTCAGACAGTAAAAAACCTTATATATATACATATATATCCATCCAATGTTAGAAGTAAACTTGATTTGCTTTTTGTATATGGTACAGAAACCTTCATGCCAAATTTGGTGTCTTTGGCTCTTATAATGGCTAAGATCTTGCCTTTTATAGACAGACAGACGGACAGACAGACAGACAGACGCACGGACAGACAGACAAACAGACTGACGGACAGAGTGAAGGACAGACGGACTGATAGAAGGACAGACAGAAGAACAGACAGACAGACGGACAGGCAAACAGATAGAAGAACAGACGGACGGACAGACAGGCAGACAGACTGACAGACATAGTGAAGGACAGACAAACAGATAGACGGACAGAAAGCAGGACAGTCAGAAGAACAGACGGACAGACAGACGGACATACAGAGAGACAGACTGCCGCACAGGCGAACAGATAGACGGACATGTATACGGACAGACCGACAGTCAGAAAGACGGACATACAGAAGACAGACAAAAGAACAGACGGACAGACAGATGGGCAGACAGATGGGAAGACAGCTAGGCAGGCAGCTAGACATTGCTCAATCGACTTGGCTAGTGATGCTGCTGATCAATAATATATACACTTTGTTAGATCTGCCACGCCTCCTTATGCCTGCTACATATATATATTCACAATAATATGAGTGTATACTGAATACCAAATATAATATAATAATATAATATACTTGTAATTATTATTTATTTATATATATTATAATACAAATAGTGCGATTATTAACCAAGCTGGAAGCGTTGGTGCCCCAGTCAGGGGTCGAAACTAACGTTAAGGTAAAGGCAAAGGAAAGCAAGTGCTATTCCAGCTAATTGGCCAAAAGTAAAAGGTGATACCCAGCAGCGTGTTGCGATGCTATCTCGAGCTGTCTCTGGTCTAGGCATAAAAAATGAAGACGACGTGATGCACCAAAAAACAAAGCGGAAAATGAATTATGAATTGCACTTTAAAAAATGAATGCCGAAATGTGTGTGTGATGTGTGTGTAAGGTGTGTGTGTGTGTGTGTGGTGTGTGTGTAAGGTGTGTGTGTTGTGTATGTTGTGTGTACACAGTGCGGCACTCTGCTCGAACTGCAAGCTGATTGATGGTTGCGCACCTACGCAGCAAACCGAAGCAAGTTGAGGGCAAGAAAGCGAAGAAGATGACAAGAGAGAGCAAGAGATAGAGGGAAAAGGAGAGAGAGGGAGGGGGGAAATTAAATGGTATTATTAAAAGGTAACAAGCTAAACGCCTTTTAAAATTCGTTGAGCGACAACTGAAAGGGTGCAACCGAAACAGAACTTCAGCTCCAACTACAACTTCAAACCCGATCCCGATCCCGATCCCGCCTGCAACTGCGACTGGGACTGCGTTATTTATGCATTAGCACACGCTGCAAGGCGGCGCGGGATTGCACCTGCCTGACAGACAGCACTCAGTGGAGTAGGGGGTTCAGAGGTGCAGGGGAGAGGAACGCATCCTTTCGTGTGTGGATTTAAATAAATTCCAAATTAAGAAAAACTCACTTGGCAACCCTTGGCTTTCCACATGCCCACGCCACGCTCGCATCATGCAGACCCCGTCATCAATTCATCAAAAAAGGAGCAGCAGGAGCAGGAGCAGGAGCACCAGGAGCAGCTCGAGGAATGCTCTGCAGGGTGATTAAAACAAAAACGAACGATAACCAGCGGAAAAAATTAGAGCAATGTTTGGGGAGCGCGCTCAATATGGCATAAATTTGTGATGAACAAGCAGAAGGAGAAGAAGAAGAAGCACACGGAGATGAAGGAGGAGGAGTAGCAGAAGGGGGAGAGTGAAAAAAACTTGTGTGTTCCCGATAATGACGCTAACATTTTGAGGTTTTTGTCTATAGCCGGCGGAAATGCCACGACAAAGACAGGTGAGTTTTGAATGGACTTGGATGCGTATCCCTCACCTTGATCTGTGTCCTGGGCGCACGCGCGTGTTCAGCTTGCGCGCAGCACCATGGAAATTAGCTGCCCCCCTCTATCCTCCCCCCTTTTTCCTTGCTTCATCGCAACCTGCAATCGCGTGTGCTGCGAGCAGCTTCCAGCGTGCGACATGAGCGCGATCTGCTGCTGCTGCTGCTGCTGGTCCATATCAATAGACTGCTCTAATAACCTATCTATGCATGAGCAGTCCCCTCTCCCTCTCCCTCTCTCACCTCTTGCTGTCTCTTTCGCGCCTTGCATGACGGCTCATCACCTGCCTGTCGGATGAAGCAATCGACCTTTGTGGATGCCACTTCGTCGTCCTCCTCGTCTGCTCTGCAGCATTCTGCGTCGCGTGATTTAAGCATTTGTTTCCTGATACACTTTAATTGCGGGTTTATCCAGACGGCGCTGTCTTCTTGTTGTTGTTGTTTCAGTTGTTGCGGTAATAACTGCAGACGGCAAACGACTCCAACTCTGAATTGAAATCGTTACTCGGTATTCAATGAGCTGCAAAAAGATCGATGAGTTTTTACCACAACATTAATAATTAGTTCCATTTCTGAGTAATGTGTAGTTAGATATGGCCTGCATATGCTCTTTGTGTGGGATTCATGTGCCCTAAATACCCTGTATGTATATGTTGTAGTTACTGTATACTTTGTATGAATACCTTATATCAATATTATACAATTAATACCCAATACACACTGTGTACAGTCTGTATGCCATGTTGCGCCTATATAATCTGCACAATATACAATATACATCCTCTATACAGCGTGAATAGTCTGTTAATTCCTTTATACTTAGAAAGGTTTAGACTGGTTGGACTATATAAGAAATATAAGTAAAAGATTCCTTATTATTGATCCCTCAATGACTTGTTCGCTCTATATTATCAATATATATAGATAAATCGTTGAATAACAAGAATATAAAGTTACAAAGAACATAAAGTAACAAAGAAATTGGATAGTCAAAGTATAGTGTACACGAACGTATCTTAAATAAAACAAGAGAAAAAACATAATATCTCGTAGATAATACAAAAGTATTCATACACATATTTATTAATTATGAAAAGTTGCAGAAATATAGATCTCTTTAATTATATAATATTAATTGTGATGTTAAAAATGTTAACATAGATCTTTTTAATCAAATAATAGAGATTGATTTGTTAATTTCCTACTTTATATATAATCTGTAATTGCTTTTATATTCGAACACCTCTGTTAATGTTGTTCCATCAAATCCGTCCTATACTCTTTCTTGATTAAGATATTATACTTTACTTTGAGGTTTAAATGTTTAAAATTTAAATGTAATCATTTAGCAAATGTTTGTAAGGAATTGATGATATAGGCTATAAAGACCTATGATAGATCTTGACTATATATAGCGCATTATCTATCATATCTGTTCGAAATTCTCATTAGGAATCCTTTACTACAGCCTTGTTAAACGTGACTTCAATTACATAATCCCCTGCAGACTACACTCGTAATACACTCATGCCGAATTTGATTTCATTTGTCTGTTGTCTCTCTCTGCTGTCAATAACTCTGTCTCCACTTCCTTTCCCCCCTCTGCCTCCACAAGCGTTTTGACTGCCAAAGAAGTTATTAGCCAACACGGGCATTAGTTATTAATGGACTAGCAACTGCTCTTGCTGAGAGTATATACGATAAAGTGACGTGTTATAGACACGAAGTAGACATCTTTACACACACACTCACACACACACAACACACTCACACACACTCACACACACACACACCTATCACATATGGGAACTTTCATTATTATGTGTTTATTTACCTGGCATTTATTGGCCTGCTTATGCTGCTAATTCGTCACGTCTGCTAACTAAATGATAAATGCCTGTCAATTTGTGTGTACCAATAGGAGAGGAAGAGGGGGGAATGTAGTCGAGGGGGGAAAGCAGGCTAGAGGGGGAACAGGGAGCCTGCTCGAGGTAGGCAGAGTCGCGCCAACCATCTATAATCAACTTCAATCGGTTAGTTAACATATGCCGCAAGTGAGTGTGTGTGTCTGTGTCTCCTTGTCTATGTGTGTGAGTGTGTGCAGTGTGTCTTCTATATGTGTGTGTGTGTCTGGCTTTGTATCTGTGTGTGAGCATGTGTCACGTAGCTCATAAGCAGCGGCTTTATGAAGATTGATATAAAGCCTAATAATGTGGTAGCATAAATGAATTGTCATTACTTTACACCAAGCTGCCTCTCACTCGCACACACATGTGCTGTCTCTCTCTCCCTCTCTTCTTCTCTCTCTACCTCACTGTGTGTCTCTTTCTCACTCACATGCTGGCACTTGTCGCGCGGCAGTCACTTTTAAAGCGACTAATTCCATTTCCAGGCATCGCGCACAGCAGGTTGTCCTGTCCTGCCTTGTCTGCTTCGTGGCAGAAATCTCTCACACTCACACACACAGGCACACTCATACACACACACACACACACACATAGAACGACAGACACACACACACACTCACTCACAGGCTGCCTTGTTCTATACAAAACATCGATCGCTTTCCGATGATGATTTTTGATTAAACGTCTGCGATTTGTCAAAATATTTCACGCTTGCTGTGCGAGTGGAAAGAGAGAGAGAGAGAGAGAGAGAGAGAGAGAGAGAGACAGGCAGAGTGAGCTAGCAAGAGAGGGCTGTTTAGGAGCTGGGGCTCGCACGTGAGCGCTGAAGCTGTGCCTGACTATGATGATGATGATGATGATGATGTGTTTGCCATGCAATCAGTACGCGGTGTCAGCAGCGTCTCCCATCAGCGTTGGCGTTGTCAGCTCGACCTGTCTGCCTGTCTGTCTGTCTGTCTCCCTGTCTGTCTGCCTGTCTGTCTGTCTTTGTGACACGCCAGCAGCAGCAACAATACGAGTTGACAATCGCTGAGTACTCGGCTACCTGCAACTGTGCAACTCGGAGTTGAGGCTGCTCTAAGGCGACTCTCCCTACGCCGTCTCCCTGCCTCGACTGCGACTTCGACTTGAAGTTGACATTAAAAAATGCCCACAATGCGTTATGTTTCAATAAATGGCCGGCAAGACAATGCGGCAATAGTAAACAGGCCGGCAGAGAGCAGCAAGTACAGCAAGTAGACCGAGTAGACCGATTAGAGCTCGCAGAGATCAGCTCAGCTCGATAAGGAATCCGTGAGCAGCGTGTCAAGGTGACTAATTGACAGACAGACGAACAGTGGGACAAGTTGTACGCATTGGCGTATTGATCTGAATTATCAGCGATTTGTATGAAATACGTGTGGCAACCTTACACCCCCCTCCCACTCCTCTGCTGCTGCTGCTCCTTTCGTGGAACGGATGCTGCAGTGTGGCAGCTAATTGATGTGCAATAATAAATCTGGCAAGGCTTAGACAAAGTGAGAGAGATAGAGAAAGGAAAGGGGGAGAGAGAAGAGTGGCAAAGTGGGAGAAAGGAGAATTAGAGTGGAGAGTACAGCGTGCAAAGTGTAGAGTAAGCCTGGCTAGCTGCGCAACTTGTTTGGCCAGCGACAAGCGAAGCCAATTACGAGTGAGCTAAGTAGAGCTAAACAAACTGCAAGCAGATTGGCAAGAGCTGCAGCAGGAGGAGGTGCAGCGGGAGGAGGTGCAGCAGGGGGAGGTGCAGTAGGAGGAGGTGCAGCAGGAGTTGACAGTCAGTTGACACATGCGTAGTGCGCCTAGCGAGCGAATTGCTCTTGATATGCCTCTCAAAACTTCACACTTCAGAGGCTTGTCTACAAGCTCATCTCTCCAGCTACTTTCCTGCTTCGTTTGCTACTATTGAAGGCTCCCTTAAGCTGCCTCTGCAGCGCCTTTGGCAGTTTCCTTCCTCCTTCTCCAGTTCCTTCCACAGCTTTCTTTGCACCCTCCTCCCTAGCTTCCTTGCTGGCTACCTCTCCAGCCTCTGCTTTAGGCTACTCTCTAGGCTCCTCTCCTGCCTTCTGTGCAGTCTTGTCTTCAGACTTGTCTTCATCTACGTTGCAAGCCACTTCTCTAGTCTCCTCTCTGGCTACGTTTGCCTCTCTAGCTTCCCTTCTGGTCTTGTCTTCAGCCTCCTTTGCCGCCTCTCTATCATGTTCTCTAGCCGCATCTCTAGCCTCCTAGTGGCCTCCTCTCGAACCTCCTCTCTAGCCTACTCTCCAGCACATTTTCCTGCTCCTTTCCCTTCTCACTTCAGGCACCACTTCGTCTTCAACTTTGTCTTCAACCTTGTCTGCCGCTTCAACTCCATCGACGTCCCCAGCCTACACTACAGTCTCCCCTCCAGTCTCCCTTTTAGTCTTCTCTCCACTCTCCTCTCCACACTCCTCTCCTTTTTCCTTTTCACACTCCTCTCCACTCTCCTTTCCCCACTCCTCTCCACTCTCCTTTCCTGCTACATTCCCAGCCTCCTCTCTAGTCTCCTCATTCCAGCTTCATCTCTCCCTGCTTATTCCCAGCGCTGCTATCTGCTTGCTATAAAAGCAGCTACGCGGATAAGAGCGACGTGTTGCAGCTGAGAAGGAGCAGCCGCAGCAGCAGCAGTAGAAGGCGCAGTAAGCAGGGGGGGGGTGCAGCAAGGGGGAACTGGGACAGCGACAAAAGCAGAAGTGATGACCGGACAACAAACTACATCCAAGAGATAAATACTGAATTTATGACTTAATTTAACTGCGAGCCAACGACAATTTTGATGATACGCCGCGAGACTCGCTGCGACTCGACTTGCAGCGACTCACATCCGAGCGGGCAGCGCATGAGTGGGCAGTGGCAGTCACTGGCGGAGACTGTGGACTGTGGACTGCTGTGGAGCTGGTTCTCTGGCTGAGGCTGAGGCTGCCTGGCTGTACATTAGCCAATCCTGAGCGCACAAACGCGTCGCTTCATTCACAGCGAGCGCGCCAGAGACGAGCATAACTCAAGACAGAGCGGGGGCGGGAGGAGGAGAGGGGCAGTGGGGTAGAGGGAGGAGGGTAGGCAGGCCTGCTTGATGTCTCTATTGGCATAAAAGAAGTTTAGCACAATTTGCGTTGAGCTGCAGGCGATAGGCATCTTTGAAAGAGGAAGAGAGAGGCAGCTAGTTGAAGAGTGAGAGGGAAACAACTAGCAGAAGATAGAGGGAGCTAGCTAGAGGGGGATAGGCAACAGTAGAGAGGGACAGAGAGAGCGAGCACTTCGAGGCAATTAATTTATGGCTGCGCAAGGAGCACAAATTGTTGCCGAAGGACATGTTGCAGCCACAGCAAGGCAGGGGCAGGGGCAGGGGTAGGGGTAGGGGCAGACCATGTGTGTGCCCAAAATCAGAGCAGCATCGATGGTCCAAGGCAGCAGCTGGCGCAGCAGTTGGTGGGCAGGAAGGAAGTGGAATGTTTTCTGCGCCTCGCGCTGACTCCGACCCTGGGCTGGCTGGGCTTGCGTGTCTGTCTCCTCGGCTGGTTTTGATGTGATGTTTACAGGCGCAGGCAGATTTCAAAGCACTCATCCAACCCGCGTAGACTTTGTGACAGCAATTAACTCGCTCGCAGTGGGAATCGAAGGCGGAGACAAAAGAGAGAAGAGGGAGAACGGAGAAGGGAAGGCAGTCGCAGTCGGCAGTTTCAATCTGCGGTAAATTTTGGCCTTTCTCCCGGGCTAAGTTAGAGCTATTTATGCGTAGCTTCGCACGCACTCTCTCTATCTTCTTTTCTTTCCCCTTCTGCCCCTCTCTCCCTCTCTCTGGCTTCCTCCCTGCTACCCCCTCTTGCTCGCTAGTTGCGTGTTTCGTGACCCAAACAAATTATTAATTATTAATTGGAGAAAATATGCTATAATTGTGGCGGTCGCTTCTTCTACAACTTCTGCCGCTGCTGCTGCTTTAGCCACCCCTCCTTCCTTCTCCATCTCCTCCTCCTCTCCTACCCTTCCCCCTTCTTTTGCTGCCTCTTCTTGGCTGACAATGCCCGAAAATTAAATGAAATTAGCCGAGTCGAGTCAAAGGTAATTTCACTTTGCATGTGACGAATTCTCTGACACAGAGAGACGCAGAGAGAGAGAGAGTAGGTGCGTGACCCGGCAGTTGCTCTGGCCAGGGCAGGTCACCGCTGGTTACCGCTGGCTGATCCACTTGATTGGCCCAGACAATGCGGACAGCTGTAAGGCGATAATTGCCCCGCTAAACGCAATGACCAAAAAACTGAGAAAGCAAAAACAGTTGAGAGAGACATGAGACATGAGACATGAGGCACAGGCAGGACACTCATCCTCGGGAGAGAAGGGAGAGAGGGAACTGCCATTTAACACTTGGCGGGTTAACAAGTTTGGCTTTTTTTTGCGACGCTTCGATAATTTTGATTTATGTGGGTAAATCATGAAGGGAACTCGGCGAGATTTACGACAGATCAGCCGCAGATTTATTACTTTTTGATAGCGAGAGAAGGATTCGCGACTGCTCCAGCGATGCGACGCGCTGATAGCGTCTAATTTGGGGACTGAGAGTGCCAGTGGGAATGATATGGTAATGGGATGGGGATGGGAAGAGAGAGAGAGGAGAGAAGAGAAGATGGGAGCAGCCAGCAGGCGTTAATGCGTGTTGTCGCCTTCTTAAGTTGTTCTAATTTGCCAGGGAGTCTTGTGAAGGGTTTGAATCTGTTGCAGTCTCATTCCTTGTCTGTCCTGCTTCCTCTTTCAGGCTGAAATGAAGGTGCTGGCTTGACTCCTGTGGTGCCGCCTTGCACACTGTATCCCGCTGCCTCTTGGCTTGCACTCTTGTGCCTTGATTTCTTGTGCTCGTTGCTCTTTTCCTGCTTCTCTCCCTCTCTCTAACTGTGCTCCATTTTGGACTACTCCCTTCTATTTTACTCTCTCATGCCTTTCTTTCTTCTGTCCTGTTTCATTGTGCTTACTGTCCTTCTTCAGCTCTTCTTCTTTTTCTAGTCCTACTTCATCTTGACCTACTCTCTTTTGTTCTATGCTTTCTTGCCTTACTCTCCCTTGCCTAGATTACTTTTGCTTTAGAGCTGAAGAAACATTAATGTTTGCTGAGGTTTTTTTTTATGAAACATCGATATTTATCGATGTAACATCGATGTTTCTCTAGCTTTATTGTGCTTCCTGCCTGTTACTCCATGTTACTGTTGTTGTTTACTCTGCTGTCTACATCTCTTCTGCTCATCTCTCTGCAATCCTTTTCTTTTGTGCTATGACTTTTGCATCCTTGCATTCTCCACTTATGCTTTCTTATGCTCTACCTTCTCTTCTCTCTTTATTTTCTGCTCCCATTTTCTCTACTTACTACTGCTCTTTTCCCTGCCTTCTTTCCCTCTTGTGCACTTCTGCACTCTTTTGGTCCACTTCCTCCTGGACATATCCTTTGTCTTCTGCTGGTTTCTTCTCTGCTGCCTTCTCTTCAATTCCCTTGACTTCTGCTCCCTCATGATCTACTCCTTTCCCTTCTCCCCTATAATCTTAATACTTTTTCCCACACTCCCAAAGAAGAACCAGTCTGCATCTCTGCTTATTGCTCGAAAAGTCACATTTGATTTGGCTTTGTTACTCAGCGAGGGCAGTTTATGAGTTTGGCAAGAGACTCGGCGCAGAATTGTGAGATCTGAGATCATCTTGCAGAATTGCAATGGGAAAGTTGGAACTGTGTCGATGTTGGCAGCTTGGCGCGCTTGTTGCCAATAGTAGGTCGCAGTTAAAGACGTTGAAGATGGCGTTGCAGTTGCAGTTGCAGTTGCAGTGGCAGTTGCAGTTGAAGTAGGAGTCGGAGTCGGAGTCGTCGCTACCGTCGTGATTCGTAGCTGGGCATCGAGCGCAATTATAACGGTGCTGCGTGGTAATTACCTGTGAATGGCATTTGCATAATAGCCAAGCCGGAGCCAGTGCTTGTGCTGGTGCCGAGTATCTGCCCCTGCCACTGCCCCTCTCTCTCCCTTTGCCTGCCTTCTTCCCCCTTCAGTTGTGGGTGGCAGCGCGAGTTCAGTTGGCACAAAAAGCATTGCAATTACCTGCATAAAGCTGGCGTCAGCCAACACCAGCAGCACATCCCAATGGGCTGCCCAGGTCGCAGCAGGGGCCGTCGTCGTTGCCAGCTCAGCTAACACGCTTGGTGGCACCAACAACTGCATACGTTGCTGGTGTTGGCTGCCACGCTCTGACGGCTGTGCCGCCATTTTACTGGCTACTCCGTGACCGAAGCAACGCACAGTGGGCCACAAGACTCATCTAGTGGAATTAAATGCAGCGTTTTCTATTATTATTATTGATTATTGCCAAAGTTTTATTGGGAATCGAGAGTAAACACTTTAGTGATACTGAACACACATTTTGTTTGGGTTTTTGTGCCATATTTATTGAGCTGTGAGGCTGCAAAGTTTTCCAAAATTGAAACGGACTGTGAAATTATATAACTTTAAAAGTAATGCGAGTTTTGTTCACATTATACCCTAGCAAGGAAATATATACTTCTATTTTGGCCAGGAGTTTGCAAAGCACCTTAGCAGATATCTCCGAGCCCATAGAGTATATATTGTATTTTCTGAATCAACATTAACAGAGGAGTCGATCTAGCCGTGTCCCTTTGTCCGTCCATCCATCTGCCTGTCTGTTGCAACGCAAAATAGACTCTCAGTTTTATAATTATCTTCATGAAACTTGGCAAACATGTTTCCTATGGTTGTACGCTTTAAATAAGTCGGATTGAGCCGAATCGGGCAGCTATATCGTGTAGCTGCCATACAAACTATCGTCTGATTTTTGTTCTTTCTCAAAGTATGGCAAGCAAATATACTACGACTTATCAGACGATATATACATATGTATATCTATATATGCATATAATTTAATTTGCGTATAGAATTGCATCCATTTTGGACGACTATAACATATAGCTGCCATAGGAACAATCGGCTGTAATGAGGATTTTTGTATGAAGAACAGTAATGGTTTTCTTAATAACTTATCAGTGCCAAGCAAAGTTGAACATTAATAACGTATACTTATTCCATTTTATTAAAGTCGAACAACTATATTCTATATTATTGTATAGGAACAATCAGAGGGTATTAAACCTTTATATAATTCCGCCAGCTGAGCATTCTGGCCCACTGTGCAACGGTCTCTCTCTCTCTCTCTCTCACTCTCTGCACACTCCGTCTGCACATTCCCCCAGCTCCTCCGCTCTCCCCCTCCCCGCCTGCTTGCCTTGGTGGCAATTGCGCTCCGCTTGCTCGTAACTTGTAACAATGTAACAAGTCTACGTTGTTGTTGTTGTTGCTTCCCACCCCGGTCGGCTCCTTTGGCTCCCCCTCCCACACTTGGGGCTTGTCGCTGCCGTCGACAACAATGTTAATCGGTCTTATGGTTTGCTCAAGATTCGGGTGACTAAAGACGTTTCTAGCGTCCATTTATATGCAAATTGCGCTATTTATCGCCATTTTGTTTTTCCATGTTCGCTTTGTTTTCTCGCGTGTTTTTCTCTCGGTTTTTCTCTCTGCTTTCTGTGCAACTTCTAATTGCAGCGCAGAGAAGGAGAAACCTTCGTGAAAGCGTAGTTGTAGTTACTTTTCATGTTGCCAGGAAGGGGAACCAGCAGGGGAGAGGGGGGGGTGTGTGTGTGGGGCGCTGCTGCTGTGTGTGATGCATTTAATTAACCTTATAACGGTTCGCTAGCTGAAAAATGCCATTTTCGATCGTTTGAATTTGAATTTGTGAATTATACGTTGCGGTCACTGGACGCCGAACGCGAATGAATGTTGTGAATGCAAATGTGAATACACTCACTCACTCACTCACTCAGTCAGTCACTCACGAGGGCCTCTTTGGTGTCGTGTCGTGCCCGCACTCCGCACCTGGCCTGGCCTGCAGTTGCCGCCAATCATCAACATGTTTTTGAATCCATCCTGAATCCATCCCGGCTCTGTCCCGACTTTGCCTTTTGTTATCGAATGCAAAACTATTTAGCCATGTTGCATGTTGTTAATAATTTTAAAATCAGATTTCCGCAAGTTTGACGCAAACACGAACGTGCAACATGAGAGAGAGACTTTTTTGCCTGCCTCTATCTGCCTTGCCCTCTCTTGCCTGGACGAGTTGACGTGTCCGTGTCTTGATTGCGGTTGACTGCAATGCGCCCTTAAAGGCAGCGACGCCGACTGCGACTGCGCTGCCAACTGCAGCCCTGACAATTGTTGCGCAATTACACAGAAGACCTATGGGCACGCAACTTTTCGACGGTTTTGCGGCCAGTTTGGAGATGGAGACAGAGCTGGAGACGGCGGCATCCTCGAGAGCGCAGAGCGACGCTTAAACTCGCCTCACGCCTCAGCAGAGGCTGCTGCTGTCCTCGGCTTCGACTTCGTCCTCAATCACGCCATGCACATGAACTACTTTTGTTCGTCTGTCTCGAGTTGTGCTCCCTCTTCCCCTCCTGCTTCCTCTTCTTGGCTGAAAATCAATGTTGACGCAAATACGTGTATGTAGAATCATTTTACCGACAGTTCGGACTTATTTCTTTCGCTACCGAATTTAATTGGATTTTCTCCCTGACTTAAGGGCTTTAACTGCTGTGGTATGTGGAAATCATTTCTGTGCCCCAGACACGCAATGCGACGGAGCAACTGCAGCAGAATTGTCTTGGCTTGGCTTGCCTTTGCTTGGCAGCAGTAGCCACCGCAGCCACATTAAGAACCTGACCGCGTGTGTATGCGCTGCTCCTCCCTGCCCTGCTCCCTTCCTTGCCACCTCCCTCTACTACAGAGCTCCTGCTTTAGGTAAAAACTCACTTAATTTAGCCACGATGAGGAGGAGTTAATCATTACATTTCGCCGACAGGGAGATTGGTGGGGTCAATCCTTGCCCCAGTGCGTGATGTGCCACAGATTCCAGTAGCTTACACCCTTCTTTCCCCCTTCCTCCCTGCCTGACTGTATTATGCTTCTTATTAGTCCCTTTTGCAATCTGCACTCATAATAATATGATATATGCATGTAATAACCTGGCAATAAGATGAAGTTTTTGGTGGATGGAAATGGAGTTGTTTGAACTTCGTTTATGCTATCTTTAAGACAAATAAAACTCTGCAAAACTCTGGCAGATTAAAGAAAAACACAGTCTAGAACTGTGCACTTATATTTTAAGAATGAAGGGTACTTTAAAAGGAGGTTTTTGATAAATTTGTACTCAATATAAAGATTAATCCATATTGATTAAAATATATTGATTAAAATAAACCTAAGAAAACTTTTGAGGTTGATGAATAACATCTTTCATTACTGAGCAAATCGATGAATCACGGATTATATCATTATAAATAAAGTCAAGAATACTTATCGATTGAAGAACGACATCAATGAATTCGACGAGAATTATTATATTAGAATTATGTTGACATATTCTTGTTTTTTATTTGGAATGGGAGGATTTTGTAAGAGTAAGTTAAAGCTAAGTTTAAGAGTAATTTAGTTTAGAATGAATTATTTTGTAAGAGGAAAATAGTGTAGGAGTTGTTGTAACTCAATTAACAGTAAATATTAGGTTAATTATTGTCAATAAGCCTTTCACAGATCCAAGAAAGTCAGACATATTTCAAAGTAAATGGATGAAGGAACGATTTTTTGATATTATTTATTAATACCTTAAGAAAGGTTTGGCTTGGTTAAAGAAAATATCTGATATATATTGGTGTTGGAGTAAAGAATAAAGTAACTATTAGGAGTAATTATTGTGAACAAACCTATAGAACTTTCTTACATCGTCTATTACTGAGTACAAGAAGCCAAGAAGCAAAGGAAAGAAGAAGACTCTTATGCAGACTATATACTGCCAATTGAGACACATTATCAAGTATTTGTACGTATGTATATGCATCTTTACAGCACAGTTAAGTAGAGGAACCCCAATATCTAATTGCTGTTTCCAATTAGAAGAAAAACAAAGCTCCCTCTTTGTCGGCAGTTTTTTTTAGTTTTCATTTTTACGCTTGAACAATTTTTTTGACCATTGTTTTTTGTGTGCCGTCGAGCGGGTTCAAAAAAGGGCTCCTTCTGCCTCTCCCTCTCCCTATCTTTTTCTCTCTCTGTGTCTTTAGCGAGTTCTAGACAGTGTGTGCCCCACCCGCAATCGCAATCAGCATATGCATATGCCTGCATATGGGTAAACATCACCGCGCCGCGAGCTAACCGGGGGCAGCACACTTCTTGTCTAAAAAGCCACTTCTTGTCTATGTTTGGCTGGGAACAGGCAGTTTGCCGTTGAGCTCGGACAGGCCGGAGGTCAGGGGCTACGGGGCGACGGGGGCGGAGACAGCGGCAAACAAACAAAAACAGGAAGTGTGGCTACCACAAATATGCGCGCTCTGTGCCCTGCGAGGAGGGCTCTGACTCGGGGTTAAGTTTTGGGCTTTGAGTTTGGACTTGGGCTTGGCTCTTTTGCTCTGGGCATTGGCTGCCACTTGCATGTAGATACTAGATCGGTATCTGGCTAGGAACTTCGAATACACAGAATAACAGTGAAATAATGTTGAAATAATGGCGGCGTCGGCGTTGGCAGCCATAATTAATTCCTCATTCCCGAAAAAGGCGCACGAAAGGCAATTAGGCGCAAGCATAATTTGTTGTCGTTCAACTACGTTGGCAACTCGTTGGCAACCGCGTTGCCAACACACATACACAAACACACAATTGACATGCAAATGGCGCTCGTTGTGAGCCCATTAGATACAGTGATAAATGCTTAATTAGGCGCGTAATTAGCGTAATCAATCATGGCAGGGCAAGATGGAGAATCAATCAACGCGAACTGAGCGCCATTAGCCAATCTGCAGCAATCTGCGGTGGCAAGAATCGAGAGGCACAGAGACAGTTGAAACTGAATTCCTCAAAGTGTTTTCAACTTGCAATTCAACTGTCATTGGCTGCCTGCCTTGCTATGGCATTTGCATGCGTGCGAAAGGGACAACTAGCTGTGCGCAGTTTGCTCTCACTGCACTGGTATGACGGGCACGCCTCTCTTTGCTGTTGCTGTTGCTCTTTTCACTCAATTCGAGTGAGAGTGAGACTTATGCACGCTCTCGTTAATATGACAGCGGCATTTCGATTATGTAACTTGAGTTGCGCACAGTGTGAACAAATGAGCAAATTAAAAAAAAAGAACAACAAAAACAATAAAACTAAAACAACTTTTAGACAAATTTTGTGTTGCTCTCGGCGCAGACACAGAAATTAAAACGCAACTTTTGCTTTGACTTTTTATCGATATAAACTATCGGCAAACAGTAGTCGGTATCTCTGCCTTGTCTTGTTCGCTGTAGTTGTTGTTGTTGGCATTGTTAAGTTGGCTGCGTTAAGTTTAGTTTTTAATTTAAAATATTGTTGGCGTGTGCTGGCAAATTATAGCCCATTAAAATTGATTATTTTTCATTATCTGACAGAAGGGACGTACCATGTGGGGTGTGTGGGCGGGTGTGCAGGCCACCATTTTCCAATTATAATAGACAGTTGCGGCGAAATTGCAGGCCTGGCTGTGATTAGAGGGAGTTGCGTACGTGGAAGCTCGACTTGGCTGCGCTGCGACACTTTTGCAGCGACGCCTCCGACGACGCTGACAATTGCAGCCAAAACAAAGTTGTGCTTCCGTTGCACACACACAGACACATGCAGACCCACAAACACACATGCAGAGTAGCAGCTACTGTGTTTCATTTGCGGCAAGAAAGAGAAGCGAGACAGACTGCCCGACAGCCATTACTCGAATGCACGCCCCCCGCTCCCCTTCCCAACACTCTCTGCAAGGGCAACCATTTTTACATGCATGTGCGTGTGTGTGTGTGTGTGTGTAAGTGTTACGGCAATGGGAATGCGAATAAGAACGGGAATGGGCAAATAAATCAATTAGGCGCGTCGCAGCAGCGCCCACTGGCGGCAGTCCGTGTGACCCCTTACATCAGTCTGTCTCGCTTGCACTAACTAGAGTGCAGCAAGCGACAACAGGAGCAGCAGCAGAGCAGGGTGGACATGCGGCTGAACCATGATTTTTGCGCATACGCTAGCTCCATCTCTCTCTCTCTCTCTCTCTCTCTCTGCCTCTCTCTCTGTCTTGCTGGACTTGAGTGCTTTGTGGTAATGGGGATGGTTTAAGCCTAATCGGTTACTGTTACTGGCTAGCCAGTCGCGAATTCTTGGCTTTTTGCCTGCGCTTCCCGTTGATGTCTGCCCTAATGCGTTTTTTGCGCCCACGCTCAGGCACAGACAGCCCCATTGTACACACTCAGTGTGCCAGTGTGTGTGCCCGTATACATATGTGTGTGCGTGTGTGTGCTACTCATATATCATAATCAAAGTGTGCGATTAGCAGCAACGGCTGCACGGGCTTCCGTTGGCCTGACAAGCCCCTCTTGACAAGCCCCGCCCGCCTCCGCCATCTGTTTTGTTGTATGCTTTATGCGGGCTTGTTTAGTTGTTGTGTTGAGCCATTTCCAGTAGCGATTTTCTATGTCGAAAAACTTTTACCAACTAACTCACACATACGCCCCGTATTACAAAACAAAATCACTCAGCGATTAAAGTTTGAGCAGAAAACGAACAGCAAAAGAAAGAAGAAAAGCAACAACAAAAAGCCGAAGTAACAAAGCATCGACTATCAATTATTTATTGAACTTTTACTACTGTTTGAAAACAGAAACTCAACTCAATTGTGACTCAAATTCACACACACATACAGAGAAACAAGACCCCAATGCTCACTCGATGGCAACCAAAGCCACAAGCAAACCAGAAGCAGAAGAAGAAGCAGACACCGATCAGCTGCGGCTCAAGGCACAGAGTGAGAGAGAGAGAGAGCGACAGACCGAGCGGGAGAGGGAGACGAAGACGCAGAGAGGCAACGACAACGACAGCCAAGGCAGAGTCAGTCTCTGTCTCAGTCTCAGTCGGCGTCAGCCAACAGCGTGAGTGAGTGCGCGTCGAACGGGAACGTTTCCCGTTCGCGTTCGTTGTTTTGTCTCTCGTGTCTCGCCTCGTTCGCGTTCTCGTGTGTGAAAAGGCCGACGGATAAGCAGCAGCAGCAGTCAGAGCAGCCTCAAATGCTTAGCGAGGTTAATTAGCTGCACAGACAATATTCGGCTTGGAAGTCGCGCTCAAAACTCAGCTCAAACCTTGATTTTGAATTGTTTTAACTGTGCTTTCTCCCATTTGCCCCACTGTCCTTTGTTGTTGCGCGGGGCATGGCTACAACAGCAGCAACTGCAGCCTCAACAAGGACCTCCTCCTCAAGTCAAATCACAACAGTAGCCGCCAATTATCAGTCATCAGTTACGCCCACTTCACCTGCAATTATGCCCACTGTCAGCGTGCCGCCGGGCATGCCCATTGCCATCGGTGCAGCTGTGCCACAGATGCCGCCGTCACATCTCTCGCTGCTGAGCGGCCTGGAGAACACGGCGAAAAACATTGCCACGGGCAGCAGTGCTGCACAGCCGACGGCAACAACAAGCCCCAGACTAGCGGGAGTTTCACCCACGCCTGCAGGTGAGTTGACAATTCCATTATCATCCTAGCTTAAAGTTGCCAGACTTACGTTGCAAATTGGTACTAAAAGTATATTTGTCAACTATAAACATGTGTACTAGGACTTATTTATTCCCTTTAACTTTTCAAACTTATCGATAATGACATGCTGATTATCTTAAGCAGCCTAAAATCTCTCAGAAATTTCGTAATTATCGATACGCTGGGATTTATTTAGTCCCATTAGGTATTAAAATACATTTCTATTTAGGACTTATTAAGTCCTTTAAGCTTTCAAACTATATCGATATTGACATGCGATAGCTTGTCACCTCAAGCAGCGTAATATCCCCCGAAATTGCCCAGCTCACATTCGAGCAGCTTTTCGGTACTTATTATGTACTTAAAGTATATTACGCAAACAACGCTAGGAATTATTAAGTTCTTATAAAGTATAAAAGGAAATTTATTAACCAGCAATACGTGTACTTGGATGTATAAAGTCCTTAAAACTTAAAAACTTATCGATAATGACATGCGATAGCTTGTCGCCTCTAGCAGCAGCCTGCCAAATATCCCTCGAAAATTGCCCAGTTCAGCGGCACCTTGTGAGTCTAAACACTGCACAGAGCATAGCGAGTGACGCATCCCAGAGCTACATAACACAATTCCTCGAATCGACAGGGTATATGCCAAAGAACACCACAGCAACGTAAAGCAGCGGCTGTCCCGGTCCCAGTCCCGGTCCCGGTGCGATGGAAAAGCGCAATGATTCGGAAATTTCACAACAACAAACGGCACAGAAATGACTGCAACGCAGAATGAAACGCACAGCGAACGCACCGCAAACTTCCAGCAGCAGCAGTAACAGCGGCAGCAGCGGCCTTCCAGTTTCCAAGTTCCAACTTGCAACTGCCAACTGTTTTGGTCTTTCGCACATCAGTGGCAATTTGTTTTGCACAAGTATGGGTTGTCAAATAAAATTAGTTCACGTCGGTGGCCAAAGCGGCCATCGAGTGACCAAGTCGAGATGCGACTGTGCCGCTGTGCCACTGCCACAGCAACAGCCGTAACCGCTGCTGCTGCTGCCTTGCGGAGACCCAAAGGGGTACGGGGTTGCGGTGGTGCGGTGCGGTCGGATATTGCGGGCGAGACAACCGGGGCAAAAGCTTTGACTTGTCTCTAAAAGGTGTTGGAAGTTGCACAATAAATAAATAATTATAAAAAGAGCACAGAGACGCTTAAGAGTAAGGAAAACCAGCATTAACACACACTCATACTGCACACACACACTGCACACACACACACTTGTATGAGCTTCGAACATGGGTACATGGCATACATTGAAGTTTAAGCACTGGGCAGAAACCATACTTAAGGTTCTCGGGTTTCGTGGTGCGTGTATTCACATTATTCTTAGAAAGCCGAGCGTATAAAAGGTGTCTACAATGATTTTCAAGTGTAGCCGTAGATTCGATGCTCATATAGAATACATATACTTATACGCAGTATGTATGTCAACAGACTTTGACTTAACTTGCTGCTCTTGAAGGCAGTCAAGACCGGAAATCGATTGAAACCCATGGCGCTTTCTTGTGCCCAATTGAACATCTGTCAGCTAAACTCAGATTAAAGAAGGTGCATTTGGAAATACTTTGGAATACTCTATGAATGCTGAAGCGAATTGCAGTCATATTGTAATGATGATTAACTTATTAAATGCAATGAAATGAAGGTGCTTCAATAAGGAATACTCCATGAAAGCTTAATCAGAACAATTGTAATCAATATATATAAAGTAGTGCTTGCCAAGATAAGAATTGAATTTCCCCTTTATTACAGGGTATTCCCTTAAGAATACTGTGGAATATGTAATTATTATTTAATCAGGCTCCACGGGGGTTGCCCTTGCCAGAGAAAGAACCTTGCACTACTTGAACTTATTGGCAGAGATTGGATTAGTGCAGTTGGGCCTAGGCCAACCCACGAGCAACGAGCATAGCTCGCTCGCAATCCCGTTCAGGCGAGGAGAACGTGCGAAGATCATAATATTGCGCGCTGAAGAAAAACCAGAAGCCCGTAGACAGCGCAGAACGCGTAATGTGCTGCGCGCGACAAACAAGATCAGCGAGCACTAACTGAGCACGCAGACAGAGAGAGAGAACGCAAAAGAGAGCGAGAGAGGGAGAGAGAGCGAGTAGTAACCAGAGAAAAAAGCGGGCAGCTTTAATTTATATGCAGTGCTGGCAGGCAGCGGCAAAAACTCACCGGTAGCAATAAATCAAACTATCAATTGAATTCCGAGGCGATCATCACTTGTGCCTCTCTGGTCAGGCCTGGTCTGGAGACCGATCTCGATCTGCTAGTGGCAGCGGCAGCGGCTTCAAGTCGCTTCTTGTTATAAGTCGCACGCTGACGGCAACAGCAAACGGGAGCAGTAGCAAGCACAGAGAAGAGAGAGAGAGAGAGAGAGAGGAAGGGAGACGCATGCATGTGCGCGATCTTAAGCCGATTTTGCAATTGACTGAGGTGCGTCGAGGCAGCCGTAGCTGTCGCATTGCCACAACCGAAGATCGGGTAGTAAATCATCGGTGTATCCAACTCCAAGTGCAAGTTGCAACTACGCTGCGCCAGAGAAGAAGAGTTGACATCCGTGGCATAAGCGCAGCCAGGCCGGGATCGGACTGCTGCCCGTTGCTCTCCTCCTCATCCGCCTTCCTGCTGCCCGGTCAATTGTGTGCGGAGTGCAGCATAAATCAGGCATAAACCATAACCGCGACCACAACAATTGGCGCAACATGCGGCTGCAACAAATTGTTGAGCGAGTTGCGCGCCAGATCAGCAAGCCATACCGGGCTTAATTAGCTGCAGCAGCAGGGGGGGACAGTGGTGCAGTGGCAGGGGGGGTCAAAGAGGTCACACAGAGTTAGAGAGAGTGAAGTGCTGCAGAAGCATACCAAAGCATCCCAGACTCTGCAAATGCCACACAGAAGAAGCAGCAGACAGCAGGCAGAAGAAGGGGTAGAAGGAGCAGAAGGGGCTACCCAGGGGCGTGGCAAAAAAGAGGTGTTAAAATGTGTGCAGTTCTCGCGATCAGATAAAATGTCAAAATGAACATAAAAGCTTCTACATCTGAGGAATTGCTAATCGCAGGCAGAAGACAACGACGACGAAGACGAAGAGGAAGATCCTCATCCTCGTCTGAGGCTGGAGACAATGCGATTCCAATGATCCCTGGCAGTTACTCTGGCTGCGACAAAACAAATTGCCAACGAGTCCACAGAAGACATGAGGAATTTCATAAATTCCAGCTCAAATTAGCGCGGCCGCAACTGATTCACGGCACACACTGCCTCGGCGACGGTAATGGACCACACCACGTCCACTTGACACGCCATTATGACCATAAACGTTGACACTTCCGCCAGCAGTAGCAGCAACAGTAGCTGACGAGGCTTGGCTTGGGCTCCTCGTCACTCGCATGTGTCCAGTGTGTCTGCGCCTGACGTGTTCCTTCGATCAAAAACAGACCGAAATTTGTCCAATCATCAGTGCCCCCCCCCTCTTGCACTCCGGTGCCTGCCTCTGCCTCCTGTTTCTGCTCCATTCCCTGCCCCAGTCTGAGCCCCTGACTTTGTCTTTCCCTCCCCTTCTCTGCTCCTGCTTCTACTGTGTACAAATTTCTTGGTGTTTGCGTGCCATGCGCGGAATGCCGGCAGCAGCTTCGTTTAAATTCCAATTGGCATTTAATGATCTCATGCTATCTCTCTCTCTCTCTCTCTCTCTCTCTCAATTGCAGCGCTTGTTACGCACAGCCACTGCCCGAGCGGGACTCCAGCTGCAGGTCCTGGCACACCACCCGCTTCCACGTTGGCACTTATGGGCAGCGGACCTCCGGCCGCGACATCGGCAGCAGCGGTGGCAGCGGCTACAAATCTCAGTGCTCTGGCCTCGCAGCATCGGCTGCTGGAACTCTCACGCTTTGGCCTGCGCGGCTACGATCTGGCGCAGCATATGCTCTCGCAGCAAGGCGCAGTCTCCAAGCTGTTGGGTAAGTTGCCAAGGGGGAAGGGAGGTAGGTAATGCCATAAGTCCAGCCTGACCAATGTAATCAGCGGCAGCGCAACACGCGCTCCAAATGCGTTTGCCATGTGTCCCGCTAAATTAGGGAGCCAAGCGTCCGTAATCGATTTGGCGCAGAGTCCGTGGCCAGGGTCACGTATACACGACAAATTGATTGCACCTCGTTGCAGGTGTCACCTGGGCAATAGCCAAACAACCCAAGCATGTTCAATTGCCTGCCACGCACACCTGTTGCGCCCCATCAGCGCCAGCAGCGACAACTCTTTTCGCTCCAAATTGCAATTCTTCGCGCTTCGTGGCGAAGTAAATCGAGTAAATCACACGCTATACTTCTCTCTTTCACTCTTAATTGTTAACTGTTTCTTTCTCTTCCTCTCTCTATCTCTTTCTTACTTTGTAGCTCTTTTTCTATGCCTCTTACTCTATGTATTTGGCTTTATGTCTGATAAAAACTAGACAAGAACTTTGAGCTATACAATATGTCTATACATCGAGTAAATCACACTCTATTCCTTTCTCTTTCCCTCTCATTCGCTCACTGCTTCTTTCTCTTTCTCTCTCTATCTTCATCATTTTTTCTATCTCTTGTTCTAAGTCTCTTTCTCTCCAACTTTGGCTAATTATCTACATTCAACTATCTCTTTCTTCCCACTCATTCTTTTCGTCTCTCTCTCTCCTCGTACATATATCTCTTTCTCTCTCTTACTACACTATATTCTGCCATCCTCTTGCGTTCTCACCTTTTTCCTATCTCTTTCACTCACTAAATAACCCAGACATGAACTTTAGCTATAAAATTTGGCTTTAAAATGATTATTTTTTGATTCCCTTGGGATTTTTCATGATTTTAACATGAATTTTGCTTCAGGGAACTCCCACTATGAATCTTTAAAGTTTTAACAATACTAAATTGAAAGATAGTTACATATGTAGCATGATTATTCTTCTTTATCATTCTAAATAGAGCCATAATAAGGCTTAGTTATATTCATTTCATGTTTCAGTTAAAGGGAAACTGTAAAGTACTTCATTATCATTCCACTTTGACCTATTTTAGAGTAGCTTTTAACTGTTTCACCCCTTTCTCTATACCTCCCCTCATCCTCTCTCTCACTTCCTCTTCCCATCATTGTTAACCACGACTCAGTTCGGTCAGCATAACAATTCATTGGGTTTATCTTTGAATCGCACTCGCAAATTCGCAATTTATCTGATTTGTGTGCAGCGAGTACGACGACAATTCATTCACTTAGTATGTCAGAGATATACCTAGAGGAAGAGAGAGAGGGAGAAGAAGAGGTAAGAGAGGGAAGCCGACGAGATGGAGGTGTTTCCTCGCTAGTTCATTTAAACTGAGCTGTGTAAATGCATAAATAATTTCCGTTTTACGCAAATCAAATTTACATAGGCAAATAGGAGATGTAGAGAAGTATCTGTGTATGTGTGAGTAGAACGTATGCTTATGTAAGTAATGCACCTGTGCAGGTAAAGCTATAAATTCTAATGCTGATTGCAGGGGTACACTGAGAGAAGGTGGGGCAGAATTTAGAATTGATGTATTTTCTAGTAAAGATGAAAGTAAAATAAGAAATAACTGACAAAACAGTTAAAGTGAATTCAATAAGAAATAAATAATGTTTATTTAGATAAAATCTGATAATCGATAATCTATGTATATATACTATAATCAACAATATATAAATATATATATATACAAATATACAAGAATATACATAATTGGAGTTCAATATACCATCTTGATATGATTAAAATTCACTTTCGAAAATAAACCTAAGAGAATCAAATAAAAATCAGTTTATAGTCAGATTTCATAGCTAAGGTTTTAAGCTAGCTATTTAATGAAAGAAAGAGATAGCAAACAGGTGAGAAATAGAGAAAAAGGGAACATATGGGAAGTGTTAAAGAGATAAAGAAAGATATAGAGGGAAACGGATGCACAAAGAAAACTATAGAGAGAAAGAATATATGAGATGAGGGAAATATGAAAGGAAAAAGAAGGCTGAGAATGAAAGTGATATAACTATATGTATAAGTATGCATGTACATATATATATAGTTAGAGGAACTGCAAAACACAGTAAACAATTGAGGAAAGTTATAAGTAAAGTAAGTTCGCTTGATTTGATTATTAGTGGAGAAGTTCATTTAAAATCTCTTGAACGGATCATTTCAGTAAAGCTTTCTGTTCTGGTTATGTAAGATATTCACCGACACTCCATACTTATGTATATACCTACATATCTCTTGTATATATATATATACATATTTCTCCAGTCTTTTCTCTCAGTGTACGCCTGGAGCAGCGCCTAATTCACAAGATAAACAGCGGCGCGCGCTGTCACTCGCTTCCGACAAATTATCGGCGGACTGAGGCTGTGCTATTGTGGCTGTAGTTGTTGTTGTTGTAGTCACAGTTCCAGTTGCTGTTGTTGCTGTTGTTGTTGTTGTCACTATTGCTACTGTTGCTACTACTACTGCTGTTGTTGTTGTTGCAATTGTGTCGCTGCCAAATATTCAAATCAGCGCGACTTTAATTGTTTAGGCAGCCAAGCAGAGGCAGAGGCAGAGTCAGAGTCAGCCCGCAGCGCAGTAGCCCCAAATACAATGGGTCTAGCCGGCGGGACTGTCGACTGTCGACTCTCGTCTGTCCTCTGTCGACGCCCAAACGACAACGATTGATAATGCGAAAATTATACGGCACGCCCGAGGCAAGCAGCGAGGGCAGAGTTCAGGTCAATAGGTTTCAAATTGGTTTGAAAATTAGTAGATATCTCTCGTTTTGCATAAATCAAGCTAAAAAAACAAGCTAAACTGTGTTCTCTTTCTCTCCCTCTTGCTTTGCAGGCACACTGCGTCCACCTGGACTGATTGGTGGCTCCAAACCCAAGGTGGCCACGCCGACAGTTGTCTCGAAGATCGAGCAATACAAACGCGAGAATCCAACGATATTCGCGTGGGAAATACGCGAGAGACTGATTACCGAAGGTGAGTTTAGGGCGCCAGAACAATGGCACAACTAAGGGAAGGCTGTGGGGGGCAGTGGGAGGTAGGGTAAGGGGGTTTGGGGAAGACGGAAGACAGCAGCAGAGGCAGCAGCAGCAGTTGAGCTGAGCTAATTAAAATGAAACTGATGGGAACCCCCAAAAGCAAAATTGCACAATGTCACAACAATCGATCGCACTGCAGTGCGTCTGGGCGGGCACACAGCCTGCTCCGCACTGCCTGCTGCCTGCTGCGCACTCCCTGCTGCCTGCTCCGCACTCCCTGCTGTCCACTCCCTGCTCCTTGCAGTCTGCTCCCTACTACCTTTGACCAGTTGACAGCCAGACCGATTAGCTGCGCATCTGCATCTGTTGCTGCCTCTGCTGCTTCTGCTGCCTCTTCTTCTGCTGCTGCTACTGCTGCTGCTGCTGCTACTCTGTGTGATGTGTTTATGGTGCGCTTGTCAGTACGCGAGCTGCAGGTCGAGTACACGAATTAGCCCAGCAGCAGTAGTAGCTCAGCACATCTCGTCCAGCTCCAGCTCCAGCTCCAACTGCATTTAATGTTGTAAGAACATTGTTTCTGCTGCGCAAGATTTATCGATTCGGCTAATTTATGAACATCCGCTGCACCAGGCCAGTCCAGGCCGGACCAGGCCAGCTCCAAGCCAAGTCGATTGATATGTAAATGTGCTCACATTTGTGTCACTCACTCTCGCTGTGGGATTCGTCGTGCGATCGTCGATTGCGCTGCGGGGACACACACAGCGCGAGATGGCAATCGCAACTGGTCCATGCTCATTACAGTCAATCTAATTTGTGTCTCTGTCCACTCGACGCACTGCATCCGGTGGCCGCACTCACTCCCATCTCTCTCTCTCTCTCCTCAGCTGTCTGCACCAATGCCACAGCTCCCTCGGTGAGCAGCATAAATCGCATCTTGCGGAATCGTGCAGCGGAACGCGCTGCTGCAGAGTTTGCACGCGCCGCCAGCTATGGCTATGCACTGCATCCGACGCATCCCCATGCGCATCCCTATACAAGCTTTCCAACCTGGCCCAGCAGCTTGCCAGGCGCACATCATGCACTGTGGAGTGCGGTGCCCATGCCAGGAGGCAGTGGCTTCGGCACTGATGGCAACTCTGTGCTGCACAACAACAACAACAACAACAACAGTGGCAGCTTGTCCAGCGGTCGCCTTTCGCTGCCTGCCATGTCGCCAGAGTCGGGCAGCCGGGACAGTCGCTCGCCGGATGTGGATGCCAATCGTATGATAGGTGAGTTCCCGACAGAGTTGCCACAAGTGGAAGCCACATAAACGGACTCCTTGTTCTCTTGTTTTCTTTTCGCAGACATCGAGGGCGAGGACAGCGACTCGGAGGACAGTGATCAGCCCAAGTTCCGTCGCAATCGCACAACCTTCAGTCCGGATCAGTTGGATGAGCTGGAGAAGGAGTTCGAGAAGTCGCACTATCCGTGCGTGAGCACGCGTGAGAAGCTTGCAGCACGCACGGCCCTGAGTGAGGCGAGAGTTCAGGTGAGTTGTGGCTTCTGGTGCATGGATCCCTTTGGACTGCGGGCAGTGCTTTACCTCCCCTTCATCCCGCCTACTAACCCACTCGACTTGGACGCAGACACAGAGAGATGTTCGCTCTTCTTCTTGATGAACTAACCAACTTGTCTCTCCGTCTGACTGATCAATTAGGTTTGGTTTTCCAACAGACGAGCGAAATGGCGACGCCATCAACGTGTCAATCTGCTGAAGCAGCGCGACTCTGCCTCCCCCACGCCCCCCCAGCAGCAGGCCATGGGTTACCACGACGCCACCAACACCAACAGCAACAGCAGCAGCAGCAGCAACAACAACATCATCCGCACCAGCAGAAGCCCTATCCAGCTGCCCGGCCCCAGCCAGCACGAGCAGGCGACGGTGGCAGCAGCAACAGTGGCAGCAGCAGCAGCGGTGCCTCCTGCCTCACACACAGCATCAGTTCCATTATTAATGGGCGGTGAGCACAGCGCCTTTAGGCCAACGGCCATGCCCTCCTCCGCCTCTGTCTCAGCCGCCTTGGCGCTGAACTTTGCGCGACAGTATCTATGGCGTCACATGGCCAGCACATCGCCGCAGGCGCAGCACAAGCTGCCACTGGAGCAGGACGAGGAGGAGATCAATGTGGATGCAGAGACGGAAACGGAAGCAGAAGCGGAAGGAGACGAAACGGAGGCTAACTAGAAGGGGCAAGAGAGAGAGAGAGGGAAAGAAGAGAAGGCAGAAAAGAGAGATAAAAGTGAGAGAAGACAGATAATGACGAAAAAAGAGAGTGTGGGAAAAAAGTTAGAGACGAGAGAGGAGACAGAGACGAGCAAGAGAAAAGAAAGAGAAGAGAGAAAAGAAAAAGTGAGAGAAATAAGTGAGAGAGAAGAAAGGAGAAGGAAAAAAGGGAGAGAAAAGCGAAGAATAAATTAGAGAAAGAATAGAAGAGAAGAAAGTGAAAGAGAGAAAAGTAAAAAAAGAGAAAAGAAAGAGCGAGAAGAAAGAAAAAGAGCACATAGAGAAAGAAGAGAAAGAAGAGAGAGAGTGAGAAGAAAGGGAGAACATAGAGAAGAGCAGAGAGAGAGTGTAAGAAAAGAAAGAGAGAAGAGAGTGAGAGGAGTAAAAAAGACAGAAGAGCGAATAGAGTAGAGATAAGGAAGCGATAGAGAAGACAGAGATAGAGGAGAAAGTGAGAGAAGAGAGAGTGAAAGAAAGCAAGGGAGAAGAGATAGGAAGCAGAAAGAGTGAATGGATAGAAAGAGAGATGGAAAGAGAGAAAAAAGAAAGATAGAGAAGAGATATAGGGAAAAAGAGAGAGAGACAGAGAGTGACTGTAGAGAGAGAGAGAGAGAGATAGAGAGAGTGAGATCGCGAGATCGAGAGCGTGCAATCCCAATTCCAAACTAAATCTAGCTAAAGTTAACTTTGGATTCCATTGATGATTTTCCAGTTTCCTATATAGTGCAATTTAAACTTAATTTATTCAGTTTGCAAACTTCTTAATCTCTATGCGAAGTACAAATAAAGAGCGAATATGTATATACCATATATATCTATATATAAAACATATACAAGACAATACAAGCTTAAGATGAACGAGAAATTCTCACGGGTTTTATATAATTGGTTGCCAGAGTGCGAAAGGCACAAGGGAGAGGGGGCAGGCGGGGTGAGGGAGCCCGAGTGGGAGCTCGACGCGCATTCGAAAATAACTCAAGTGGACAAATCTGACAATTTTGTGGCTACCAAGACACACACACACACACAGAGAGACAATCTCAAGTGCCTGCGACTGGAATTGGGACTCGAAGTCAAACTCAAACTGGGACTGAGGAGACTCGAACTGAGACTGAGACTGTGACTGGGCACTGTGTGTGCTCAACCTGGCTGGATGATTAATGTGGCTTTAATTACATGCGTCCTCTCCTCGTCCACTCCTCGTTGCCTTGTCGTCGTGTCGTCAATGTGTATGCTCGGATGGATCACTATAATTATATAGATGGCCGAATTAAATTTTAATTTAACGCCTGTCAAATCAGAAAACCACTTGTATAATCGTTCGCTTAAGCCAGTGCCAGGGGGAAATGGAAGCCGACTCTCTACAGTTATTCAATTCACTCGATATTCATTTAACATTCGAAAAGAATCAATCGAACACACTATTCATGATTGTAATGAGCCACCGAAGGCGTCAACTTCAACGTCAGCGCGAATCCGAGTGTGTTGGAAAATAGAAAAGAAAAGAAAAGAAAAGAAAAGAAACACCCCTTGCCGGGCAGAAGGGGGAAGCAGGTGGGGGTAGGGGAATGAAAACAATTAAGCACATGAAATTTACATACCTGCGGCTTGCGATGAGTCGCTGAAAAACATTGTAACGCCCCCTCTATCATCCCGTGCCCCCTCTTGCCACTTTCCTTACACTCTTTCTATGTTCGCGTACACACAATATTGAATTATTGGACTTACATTTAAGGTGGGAGGGGGGTAGGGAGGGGGAACAACTACAAAGAGCGCGACTACGGCGCAGCGAATGCTGAACACGGCGCTGTACAGTGAACCGTGGCTGCCGTGCAGATTCGATTGGCCTCTGGCGCTAGGTAAGTGTGGAGGGGGAGCAGGAAAGGGGAAGGGGATAAGAAAGTAGGTGCTGATATAGCTATGTATGATATGGAGTTTCTTTATCTAGCCTGTTTTTTTGGCTTTATAAAAGGAAACGAAGATTGATGTATGTCATATTAAAGGAATATTAAGTTAGCTTTAGAATAAATAAATAAAACTAAGTGAGTATTCATTATATCCTTCAAACATTAAAAATTGTCAATAAAAAGGTATATTCATTTTGTACTAAGGTAGAAGGCACAAGGAGGCGTGGCAGACCCCACATAGTATATGTATTCTCGCTCAGCATTACTGGCCCAGTCTCTTGAAGCAAAACCGTCTGTCTGTCTGTTGGTCTGTCCGTCTGTCTGTCCGTTTGTCTGTCCGTTTTTAAACACAGTTATAAACATGTTTTGTAAGACCTGTATAAATATTTTAGTATACTTTTAATAGTTATAGCTTAACAACATAAAAAGCACTGTCTGCAATTTGAAAGAAGAAGATCTTATCTTGTTTTATTAATATCTAAGTGCTGTTGGGCATGAGAGGGATAAGAGTAGGTTCCTCTTTATCGTACTATTATGTTTCTTGATCTGAAGTTTCGCGAAAAGGAACATGAGGTATGAAATGATGAAAAAATACTAGGTTATCTATAGGAAAACCATAACGAATCTTCATTGCAACCATAGTTAAAAACCTTACATGAGGTAAACTGTCGGCAATCGGAATAGGGTTATTTTCTAGCCTTTTTTCTTAGATTTCTAATTACAGCGTTTGTGCAAAAGGCTCTTGAGAAGTCAGTATGCTTTGCCAGAACCATATAATGCTGCGCCTTAGGAAGATTTCAGTCCGTTTCGATGAGCTTTGTCTTGATTATTTTGCTTTCTAAGAAATGACGGTGGCCTTATAGCTTTGTGCATAGTTTCTTTAGCTAATCTTTTAAAGTACCCTTCATTCAAAGCTCAGTTTGACTCTTTTTTTATAAGAACTATAGGATGGTATACTCTGTTTCAATCGGACTTAGCTTAATTATATAGAAAGCACAGTCTGAAATGGATGTAGGTTGTGCTACCTTGTGCAATATATATCGCCGAAAGATATACACAATGACAGCAGGAGGAAGTGCTCATTCTTAAGCAGATAAGCTATAGAAATACTATACTAATCAATTACATAACCAAGCAGACTTAAATAGCTTTAATATTTCGCACACTCAACTAAAATAACGGCAACTGAGTACCTTGCATAATATCATTATAAATATCATTATTCTGTAAGTAACCTTATTAATTCCAGGCACATTTAAATGGCATAAATTAATTCATTCAACACTCTCTTCCACACACACACACACACACATGTAGGCAAATTAATATGGTACAGATATACTACATATGTCTCTGTGAGCTTGGCAAGTGACCGGGATTGGAGATCCTTCTGGTTCTGGTTCTGGCTGTGGCTCTTAATTGCCAAAGGCGTTAGTATTAAGTGGTTTTCGTGCTTATTATAAATATCTCTTAATTTTTGCGATCCCAACAAGTTCCTTTCGTGTGTGTGTGTGCGCTTCTCTGTGTGTGTGTGTGTGCGTGTCTCTGCTGCAGGAATGTGTGCAGGCAAAATCTTGAAATGGCAATCACCGACCAAGCAACGGACAAGTGGAGGACGACGACGACGACGACGAAGACGTTGTTGCTCCTGTCGTCGGCTTTGTTGTCATTATGTTGTGTTATTTGGCACGATTTGTTGAGCCCAGAGACTGAGACAGACTGCGAATGGGAATGGGAATGAGGCTGGCATGAAGATGAGTATGAGAGCATGAGGCTGCGGCTGAGGTTGAGGTTGAGGCTGAGGCTGTGCGCGGTTGCATGATGCTGCCGATCGATTGAAAATCGATCAGCTCAGATCGGCGCAACGGCAAAAGGCGGCAAACAGGCAACTGAGAACTGAGAACTGGCAACTGGAGAACTGGAGAACAGGCAACTGGCAACTGGCAACTGGCAACTGGCAGTAGCTGCAGTCCAGTTGCAGCAAACCCAGCTCGAGTTCAACTTGGGCTGAGGCTGTAAGTGTAAAGCCAGCGGCAGCATCAAATGCTGTCTGTCCGTCTGTCTGTCTGGCGGGATTTGGTCATGAGAGCGGGAGCCAGGCTGGCGTCGCCCAGCGCATATAATTGTCGCATGCAACATCGCGGGGCTATCACAGACATTTATAGTTCAAGGAGGAGGGGGAGACGGAGGAAGAGGAGAAAGGGAAGCTGCAGCCAGACATGAAAGGTAACGCAATGCGCTGCAAACAGAGTGAGGGAGAAGGAGAGGTAGTAGAAAAGGAAAGCAGGAGATTGAGCAGCAAAGGCAGCAGCAGAGGGAGGCGGAGAAGGAACAGGAGAAGGAGCAGATGAGTGAGATGGAGAGGGAAGAGCAGCAGAGAAATCTGTAGAGGGACAAGGAAAGGGCTCAGGGAAGGAGCAATAGATGGGGAGCCAGAGAAGGAGCAGGACAGGGAAGCAGTAGATGCAGCCAGAGAGGCAGCTGAAGGAGCAGCAGGTAAAGGACAAGTATACAGACCAGAAGGAGCAGCAAGTGAGGTAGCCAGGGGGAGGGGGAGGGGAGCAAGAGGTGCAGCGGGATCGCGCGAGGAATAAGTAATTCACTTAACGCTTTAATATCGCTGATAAATGCGGCGATCCTCGCCAGCCTCGCCAGCCTTGGCAGCCTCTCGCTGCACTGCAGCTTAATTGGTGCAATTTTCAACGATTTTGTTTTATTTGCATGTGTGCGTGTGTGTGTGTGTGTGTTGCTTCTCTGCCTCCTTTTGCCAGACTTTGTGGCAGCGGCGTGCGAAAGCAGCGCGCGCGAATGCGCCTCATTTGCATAGTTTCGTGTGCCACTGTGTGTCGCCAGAGCACTGCATGTGGCATGTTGGCTGCGACAGGGACAGCTGTTGATTGGCTACAGCATGGGGCACAGGCGATGTGGATGAGCAATGAGTGCCACATTGACCGGATGCAGTGCAGCCACTGGGTCTGTGCTTGCTCACTGCACACTGTGGCTCGACTGCAGCCTGGGCGACGTCTATGCGAGTTTAATGCAAAGCTATAGCCTATAATTTGATCATATCCAGGCTATAACTCAGGCAGCAGCCCCGCCACAGTGGTGCAAAATGGCCACTGGCGCTGCAGTGACAGAGCAGGGATAATGGATGCGCAGCGCGGCCGTTTTTGGCAGCTTGGGGAGTGCACAGCGGCTTCTGATAAGACCACCAACTCGGTGTGCCCAGTGCCACAACTTGCCACAGCTTGTGGCATCTGCAGTAGTTGTTGAAAGCGTCGAGTGCCCAGCCAGGTAGCGGACAGACTGCGGACTGTGGAGCCAGTGGGCTCACTTAGCGGGCATGCGTCATAACTCAGCGCGCACAGGGCACAGGCCGCAGCTCGATCGGATTACCCGCCAGGCATTTCAATTCAACACATCCTTCGCATTCTGCTCGCATGTGCGCGGCTAACCCGACTCCGGCCCCGCCCCCCAGTTTGCGCATGGGCGTGCGACAGTGTGACGCAAATTATAGCAATGCGCTGACTTAAATAAATGCGCAAGTTTTCAAATTGAAAAGAAATTGAAATTAACGCTGCGCTTGGCGAGATTCGAGATTCTCATCTCGCTGAACTGCTAAAATATTGTGCATAATTATATGCTAATGTCCGTATTGAATTCTATATTTATTGCTGTCCGCACAATGCAAGAGTGTAAGGTACATTCACTATTATTAATCTATACGATAGCTTCAACTTCAATTAAAATCAACTTTATCTTTTCCTTTCTAACCTCAAAAGCAGCTTCCACTCCCACTCCACTGCCAGGCAGTGTGTACACACTAGACATCTGCAGGAATGAATTCATGGCAGGGAAACTATGCTGTACAGTACAAAACTGTACTCATTTTTTGTTATACTCATTTCTCGCCTTACAACAATTCATAAAATTTAAACAAAAAGTGTACACTTTTTATGAGTACACAATTGAATTGAGTACACCAAGAAATTAAACATTGTTGTTGAATTGGTACAGTACTGTGTAATGTACCCTAAAATACTGTACTGAAAAG
Organism: Zaprionus camerounensis; assembly: GCA_018904165.1. Classification (NCBI taxonomy): domain Eukaryota; kingdom Metazoa; phylum Arthropoda; class Insecta; order Diptera; family Drosophilidae; genus Zaprionus; species Zaprionus camerounensis. Next base: position 12,594,151 of record JAEIFS010000479.1, on the reverse strand, counting down.
TACTGTACTCACTATTAAATGAATAAGTATAGTAACTACAACATCAACAACAACTCACACTTATTGTAAGTGCTGTTTTGAATGCATTCATGCAGAAGTATAGTACACACAAGGCTGCCCGCGCGTTGTGTGCACACACTGGTAGTTGTGTCTTGCCATCTGCCTTACCCCCCTCCCCCACATTTCTAATGGCGGATGCTGGGAAATTGATGCTCCCGGCGCCAGAGGCGCAGCAGCTTCTCCTGCTGCTAAGCCCACACGCCGACTGGATCAGTTATTGTTGTTATTGTTGTTGTACTATGGGAATCGGTCATGTAATTTTACTGTCTGATATCCACCGACAGTTGGATTGATTACTGTAAAAGAGTGTGATAAATCTCTGTTTTTATAACTTTCGGCATGACGCTGCGAAAAGTGCGTGTGCCGCCGTCGGAAGAACATGAATGAAAATCAGATCAGCATGATTAGTTATAATTTGTAAGATCATAACACACACACAATCGATCGTTCCGTTCGGCCACACACCGAAAATACAAACCAGAAATCCGAAATTAATTAATTAAATTTGTTCGACGTCTGCAAAAGTTCATCGAGTTAAAATTGCTTTCCATTGGGTTATTTGAAAGCAAAATTAATTGAATTCAGCAACGAACAGACGAAGTCTATTGTTTGCAAGTGCAAATAAATAAAAATATTATTAATCCTCTGCAATAAAATGTTGAACATTTGCAAATATTCAAATTTGAAAAAACCAGTATAAACACTGCGAAATTGCTGCACACTGAAGCAGGTAAAGCAGTGCCACCTGTGCGGTATTTATTTTCGCACTGCTTGTCCAATTGGAATTTCATCTACGACTGTGTATAGTATTTATGCACTTGCGTAATTCGGTCACACTTACAATAAGCATTCCAAGTTGAATTCGGTGTTAACATATTTTCTTCGTCAATTAATATTTATGTCTGCACTTCGGGGTTGAGGAGACAAATGCGCAAGTGCATCAAATGTGTTTAGTTAGGTGCAACAAGTCTGCGGTAGCCCCCTTTAGATTCCAATTTGCATAGATGTCTTGTTGCTGCCTGCCTGCAGAGATTGCAAACAACGCCAACGTCAGCAAAAAAGTTGCCTATCAACGATAAAAGACAAAACAGTGCGTGGAAAAACAGTTCGAATAGGCAAATAAAACGTTGCCATGGCCAGTCCCAGAACGCGTCGCGTGTTGCAGGAGCTTAAGCCTCAAGACGAGAATTCGGTAAGGTTAAGCCACTCACACACAGACACACACACGCATACATACACACATGCCTACGCACATGCCAAGATAGATCCCATTTCGCACATAGTATATAAAATACACACACACACACACACATAAGTGTATTTAAAACATTGTTTTATTTATTCATTTGCAACTAGAAATGCTTCGAGTGTGGCACACACAATCCCCAATGGGTGTCGGTTACCTACGGCATTTGGATATGCCTCGAGTGTTCGGGGAAGCATCGCAGTCTGGGCGTGCACCTGTCGTTCGTGCGCTCTGTGACGATGGACAAATGGAAGGACATTGAGCTGGAGAAGATGAAGGCCGGTGGCAATCGCAATGCACGCGAATTCTTCGAGGATCAACCGGATTGGAATGAACGTGCTCCGATTACGCAACGCTACAACTCAAAGGCAGCTGCGCTCTATCGGGACAAGATTGTCACGTTGGCTCAGGGCAAGAGCTGGAATCAAAAGGACGCCGAGGCGCGTCTCAGCAGCAGCAACAACTCGTATAGCAGCAGCAACTATGTATCCAGTGGTGGCAACAACAGCTCGCAGAACCGCGCAAGCGCAACAGGTTATGGTGGCAATGCTGCTGCCGCAGCCGGTGGAGGCTATCAGAACGGAGGTGGTGCCTACAGTGATAACCAGGGCTATCAGCAGTTCCAGACGCAGGAGTTCAAAGATCAGAAGGAAGAGTTCTTCAGCCGTCGTCAACAGGAAAACGCCTCGCGTCCAGCGTGCGTATATATTCCCTGATCTTCATATACATATATAGAAAGTCAAATGTAATTAAATCTTTCAGTAACTTGCCACCGAATCAGGGAGGAAAATATGCTGGCTTTGGATTTACACGTGATCCGCCACCGAAAACACAATCTCAGGAGATAATTGACTCTACGCTGACCACTTTGGCCTCCGGCTGGAGTCTCTTCTCTTCGAACGCCTCCAAGTTGGCCAGCACGGCAAAGGAGAAGGCCGTCACCACGGTCAACTTGGCCTCAACTAAGGTAAACTGGCAACGGATTCATCTGTTTGAGGAGTTTTCCATATGATTTCCCTTACGTATCTTTATGATTTTCCATCTGTTGTTTCGACTCTTTCGTTTGTTTGTAGATTAAAGAAGGCACATTGCTAGAAAGTGTTCAGAGTGGGGTTACCGATGTAGCCTCCAAGGTCGGTAGTTGCTTATGAAGCTTGCAAATTGAACGTTCTTTCCCAATTCCAATTCTAATCCAATCTTTCTTTTCTCCTCCAGGTGTCGGATATTGGCAAAAGAGGCTGGAGTAACTTGGCCGGGGGCACCAATATGCCATCGCAGGGCGGCTACAACGACCCCAGTCAGGAGGAGAATTCGTATCAGCGATCGCACTCGGTGGGCGGCAACTTGGCCAGCGGATTGGGCCAACAGAGCGGGGTCAGTGACAGTGACTGGGGTGGTTGGCAGGAGAATGCGAACAATAAGACGCATCTCACCAGCTCCAGCTCATATCATAACCAATTGAGTGGCAACAATGCCCCAGTCGCCTCATCTGGCAGTGGTCTAACCCATGATGACGACTGGTCCGGTTTCACCACAACGAGCTACCAGAACGCAGAGACATCGTATCAGAATACACCCTCGGGCGGCGAGACAACCAGACGCAGTATGAAAATGCAGGAGACATCGCATAAGCTGAGCGAGGGATTCGATAATCTGGATGTGAAGAATGTGAAACCCAAGCCAGCTTCGGCGACGGGTGCTGCGGGTGGTGCGGGTGGCAAGGCCAGTGCCGAGGATGATGCATGGAATTTGTTAATGAACTAACTAACGAATCAATGGAACCACAGCGAAATGTATTTTTCAGTTAACTTGATTTGTTTGTATTATTTTAGTCGTTGTCCCTCTATATGTGTTAAAGAATATCGAAGAAGAAAACCTCAATTAATTTGTACGCGCGCATTTAATGTAATTATTGGATACTACAATATTTTCAAACAATTTTATTATGTAAAGGATTCCAGCAAACGCTATTTCTTTGTCTTAACAATTCTTACAGGTTAGACCAATTTTAAATGAAAAAAAGAATAAAATATTACAATGCGAATTAATTAGCCAAAATATATATCGAAGCAAAATTAAAAGGGTACGTAAGTGCATTATTTGTCTCCACTGTAGGGGGATATATACATATATAATCTGTTTATTCCAGACATATCTCGTTGTCGTTTCGTTCAATTTTAAAAATACTAAAATAAAGGGGCAAACAAATTGAATCGGTATCGATATCTTTTTTATTTTGTACAAATTTATAAGATGGTAGTGCAGTGCGCATGTATCGACATATCGATAAGATAAAAAAAGCATTTCTGTGAGGTTTTCTCTTCACGTTCATTCTTTTTCGTTTGAACAAGCTGTGCGGACGCGTTTTTATCGTTTTATCGTCGTACTTACAGACAAGCTGGCAGAGCACAGTTTTATATTTTAGATAAATTAGATACCGCATTAATTTGCATGTTCGGTAACCTGCATTAAATTCCTCAGTTAATATATCACTAACAAGAAGACGCCTCCAAGGAGCCAGTGAACGGGAGTACGTAGCCGCGACCCGCTATTCTTCGCGAATGTGTCTCATTCGCGTATCTTTTGAGTATCCATTTGTATGTGTGTGAGTGTGTGTGTGTGTCTCCACGAGTGAGTGTGTGTGTGTCGTGATTGCGAGTGTGTGTAGGTGTGTCCATGGAAAAAGTGTTCGCTGAAATTGAATTTTGCCAATTTGGCAAATCAAATGCAGAACTAATTAATGTGAAATTTGAGTCATTGCTTCTGTGAATTGTATGTGTATTTCTTCCATGGGAGAAAGGCATTATATATACGCACTCTTGCCTAGAAAGAAAGTTCCAGCATCGTCCTGCGTGCCTGCCCTGTCCCCACACCCACCACTCACAAGGTTTCTCTGTATGCGTGTGCGTGTGTGCGTTGGGAGTTGTCACTTTTCAAGGCTTCCGTTTCTTCCGGGAAAGCACACGCAAAAATCAATGATTCCAAAGGCCAATCTAGGCAATACACTCAGTCCGATCCGAAGTGCCCAGCTGGCAGGCCGCAAGCTGAAAATTTCTAAAATAAAATAAAAAATAGAGAAAGTGCATTCCCATGCGGTCACAAGTGACTTCATTTTCATCTTCCACCGAACCGGTTGTGGGGCTCCAGCTACAGCTACAGCGACAGCTGATTTCAAGCCAAACTGTCTGTATGAGATTTGGTTCGCTTGGTTTACAGTTTGTGTGTGTTTCAGGCACCCCGATAATTTTTAAACAATGCCAATTTATGTATGTGTATGTACACATGTATAAGGTGTACATATCTATATCTATAATATACCCGAATAACAGCAACATAATATTTGAATCTCTTTATTTTTAGACCCCGCCTTGCCACACGTTCGGTTCAGTCAACATGTACCAGCCATAGAAGGAACCGCCGTTCATTGCTCATCAGCTGTGCTAAACCAATCGAACCTAGAACGATTGTCGGGCATTCCCAGGGACCTGCGTATGCATTGAGGGCCCGCCAACACACGAAACGATATAAGAAAATTAATTTGACAACTGCAAAACAAGAAATACTTGAAAAACGTTAAGACGAATCTGGAGAATGGTTAAAAGGCAAGACGGTTTTGAAAAAAACGCATCCTTAGTAATAAGTCAGCAGCAGCCTGAGCAGCAGCCCGAGCCGAAGCAAAAGCAGCAGCAACAGCAGCAGCCTGAACAACAAAATCATCATCATCATCATCATCTTCATTATCAGCATCAGGACGAGGATCAATATCATAATTCAAGCAATTCCGTGCAAACGGAACGCATTGACATCGATTTGACGCCGAGTAACTCGCAGGGCGTCAACTATAACTACGCCCAAAAGGCAAATGCCCTTTATGCACCATTGAACGCATTCGGTTTGCCCGCTCCACGCAGCTACGAGCAAGTCCTGCCGCCGCACAGGCTTCATCTACAACATGCACTGCTCGCTTCAACGCCCTACACTCTCAATACTGTACAGCCAGAGGATATCGACGCGGTGGCCGTTGCCGTCTCGGGTGTGCCCCTCGCCATTATGCCGAACGAGATACCTGCCGAGGACGAGGAGCGTCTCGAGCGCATCTTCAATCAATTGGATCGCGATGGCGACGGAAAGATCGACATACACGACTTGTCGGCGGCTCTGCACGAGTTTGGACTCTCCAGTGTCTACGCGGAGGTGAGTTATAGCGAGAGGGAACTTGGATATTGTACTGTATAAATTACAGACACATGATGTCATCGCCATGATGAGCTACATACGTGGAAAACCTCATTAGCATAGCTTTTCATGCAAGTCTCCTTTGGGTATTCCATGTTTGATCTTTTGCACAGTTCATTTCCTCTTCGAACTAGATCACAATGGGGAAGATCTTTAGTGATTTGTGCCTTTGCATAATTAAATTGGTATTTTGAGGCGCGGATATGCAATGAAACGTGTCGCAGCTCGTTGAAATATTCATTGCGACTTTCACATCATGTATTTTTATTGATTTTGGCAAATGGCGCATTGTAATCCCAACAATTTGGGGGCCAAGGTGAGCCAGATAGTTGTCGCCAACAGTCTGGGTCAGTTGGGCGCCCAACAATTGGCAGCTGTTGTCTTAATTTACATATGAATATCATGACAATTTCTCTGTATTATGTATTTTCTATAACATGCCATAATAGTCTCTCTTTATTATGTGTTTTCTATAGAAATTTCTGCAACAGTCGGACAAGGATCAGAGCGGAAACGTGGGATTTGCCGAGTTCTTGCACTATGTGCGGGAACACGAGAAGAATTTGTGCTTGCAGTTCTCCCATTTGGATAAGAATCGGGATGGTAAGTTACCAGTTAAATATCTGTATATAACTCGTTTACAACTGATTGATTGTTTGCTCTGCAGGCAAAGTGGACCTGGAAGAGCTAATATCGGCATTCAAGGATCTGGGACTCGAGGTGGACGTTGACGAAGCTAGAAAACTACTCGGCAGGTGCTTTAAATACTTCTCGATTGCTCAACAGATTTTAACTGAGTCTCTTCTTTCTTCGTTTGCCTTCACAGAATGGACAAGGATGGCAGCCTGAACATAAGCTTTAATGAGTGGCGTGACTTTATGCTCCTTGCGCCCTCGACGGACATTCATGATCTGATCAAATTTTGGCGGCACTCTACTGTAAGTCGAGGCGGAGTAGTCGCCCCCTCACCATCCTTAGTTTGTATGTCTGCAAAGTAGTTGCCCGTAATTCAATAGTCTAAGCATTTTGAATGTAGTTTGCTTTAAATTGGATTTGTATTGGCTCCGCGCTAGACTGAAATAGAATCGCTTGCACATGTGTCTCTATTTATATTGTAATAAGAGGCCCCAAAGGCAAACAGTGATGTCTATTCCAGTCCCCGTTCCAGTTCTAGCCAATAGCCAATTGCAGATCCAATTTGTACTCGATTGCGTTCCTTTGTCTAGACGTACATATGTTCAATAGTTTATGTATTGTTTATTTCAATCGTATCGCATTTAAAACTAATTGTTCAACCTTTTTACCCTCCCCGTTTCGTTCCGTAATGCGCAAACATAAACAAACAAACACATATATTGTCCTAACATACCTTACACATACCTGTACACCTGTGTACGTGTACTCGACTGCTTTAATGTAGTTCCTGCTTACACAACACTCCTGACTAACTGAGGAAGACCTGAAGGTACATATCGTCAAACGTTAACTACTATTACCAATTATCATCACTATCAATATCAACTTGTAGTAGTATGTCGTATGTAGAAGTTGCAGGGCACATTACCCCCTAGTCACACCCTTCATTCATATTCGATTAAACATAATCTGTGCCAAATCATTCACACCCATACCCACATGAGTTTTTATCAGCAATACAATCTCTAACGCACCTGAACTTTTCGGGGGCCACTGTGCTGCTAGAGAGAGAGAGAGCAAGCGCAAAAAGCTTTACTCAAAGCTCTGCTCTTAGCTCTGCTCTCAGTTTTGCACTCTCTCTTTAAACAGAGCCACACTCTCTTTTAGCTGACGTAAGCTGTCGCGTCTATTTCATCACTCTTTCGATTGTATCTTTAGTTCTATATATCATAGCTTTGTCTAGCCCGAGGCCTGTCGTGTTCTAGGGCACTCAACTGATCTTCCGTCGTAACCTTATCAGACTTTTTCACTCTCTAACGATGCGTTGGCACACTCTGTGGAAGAGTGTCCCGTAAATTGGGTAACTGACACGTTCATTTCATCGTGTCGTCGTTGGCTTTGTTGTCTGCATAATCATTTTGTTTACATTACAATCAGAAAATTATTTAATTCAATTGTTTTTGATTCGACAATTATTATTATAATGCTGCGCATAATAATATGGCAAATGTTTGCAGCTTTCAAATGACAACTATTTGCATGTAGCTTTTACTTTCCTTATCTCTTAAGGTCAACCGGTTCGAGAAGAGGAGTCTTCCTATAGGCCAGCTTCGTGTTGCTACGGGGCTCTGGGCTCTTCTGCTTCTTCACGTTAGTCTAATGAAATGTCAAACTCACGAATTTGGCGTATCTTGACATTAATATGCAAAGGCAAACAGCCGGAGAATTTAATACACTAAAACATAATTAAGTTGACACTCGGGGGGCTTTGAAGGGACTACGTTGAAATGTCAATTAAGTTGTCTGTACACTAGGACAAGGAGGTGGAGGAGGATTGCAAGTAATTGGTCGCTGATAAGAGTAATTGGCATGTCATTTTCCCTGTTTGTAAAATATATTTACGTCGGAATAACTGTAGAACAGAGTGTTGACGATTAAAGTCCAGCCCCCCTTATTATTTGCCATTGAAGTAATTGTTGTCCATATGGAATCAATGGTGATAACCTCTTAAGTTTTAAAATACCCTTGCAGAGATACTACAATACTATATACTGTACTATACTATATACTCTATAAGTATATTGCTTCAGCACATTAATTACCTCTGTCGAACTCGGCTCATTGTGCTTTAAACTGATTTCTGGCAAAGGTTTCACTATCTCCAAGCAGATAACACTAAAATACTTACTCTGAAAAACCTTTAGCACGTGAATTTGAAATAAAACTAAGCCGAAGCATCAGTTCTTGCTAATTAGCAGTAAAATACCTAAAATTGCACAATTTCCATATTTCCATTCGAGTTTTTACTACTCAAACTTTACGCAACGTTAAATTTGTGATGTCTTTCATATTATATTACTTGAATGTGGTTCGAAAACCGGTAATCGATTGATAACACATGACAAGCCAAAGCAAATATTATTCGCTTCTTTATCTGTACATCAAAACAAAAAACAAAAACCAATAAGAAAGTTATTAGGAGAGTTGTCTAGACTGATTTTTATATTGCTAATTTCCTGTTTTTATGTTAAAATCTCTTACATGCTAAACGTTTTACAATGCAAATGAGCTGCATGGTAAAATTAGTTCCACAGATTCATGTAGCATACACAGAAGAACATAAGCTGCGGTTCAGAAAAGTTAAGTTGAGAAATTGTGAGGTTTGACTTTCGTAATTAATATATATATATAAACAGTATATAGATTGTTGCTAAATAGCACCAATTAATCACACAATAGAATCTAATTAAAGAAACGTGTCAAGTTATATTAAGACTTAAATGTTGTTTAGTAGCATCTTATCGAAATATTTTCGTCAATTTCTACCCTTAGACAGATCGATAAACTCATCAATTGAACCATTTTTGTCTGATATTTATTGGTATCGTGAATTAATTGAAAACCTCCTGAGTAATTGCATCCCGTTGCGATGGCATCTACGTTGCTTGTCTCCGTCTCCGTCACGACAAATGGGTGTGTCCGTGTTTTGTATTTAACTGGAACTTTCGACCTAATAATATATATTTGTTTTTTTCAGACTGATATTTCGTATGTCTGTCACCCTTGTACTTGCTGTTTTTTTGACTGATAAGCTTAGAGGCTTGTGCGGTATACCTTGCAAAAACACTTTATAGGGTATGCAATTTTCTTTGCAAGTTCCGGGCGCACCTTATCAAAGGTTTATTTCCATTGTGCACATATTTATTTGTTCTTGAATGTTGTAAATATTAGTTGCTGAAAGGATTTCTTATCTTTTTATTAGGATTATTAAATGAAATGTCTTTCATATATGTTCCTTTATAAGGGCACTTTAAATGAAAGTACAGAGTATCATAGAGTCAAGCACTCTCAAGAGTGTAAGCCTCTTCTAGTTGTTTGCAAACAATCTTTGCTCTGAAGACAATCTCCTTAGGAACAGCAGCTCTCTGGGAATGCCTACGTAGGCTGGAGAAGAGCTAACCTACGTATGCTATGACGATTGAGTGCAATCTGTAAAATTTCCATAGATAAATTGCTGCAGGCGTGCTGAATAATGTGTGTGTTGTGTTGCTGTAAACATTAGATCCGCTACAACGCAGTAGACAGAGTAGACGGCGCGACAGTGTCGGTCATACGCCCGTCATGTGGCTATCAACAAAGCGACACACTCTCCACGCCCGCTCGCCGGTGGGTGCCCTTGATTATTATGTGCGAAATCGGTCTGAACCGGTTCCGGTCATGCCAAAAGCCCGAAGAAAACAACGAAGGAACGTAACCTGAACATGGCCAGACTGTCTGGCTTGGTATGAATGAAGAGACAGGGAGAAGAGATGTCATAAATTCGATTTTGTTTTTCTTGCTCTTTCCCCAAATTACATGCTTAGAAATGCGCGTGTGTGTGGTAGTGTGCGTGTGTATGGCGTCCGTTAATTGACCAAACGAGAGAGTGGGAGAGGGAGGGCAGTGGGTTGGGAATTTGCCACTATAACTTGGAGGCCAATTGCGCTCAAGCGTAAAGAAGAGAGGAGAGAGGAGCAGGCGACGTGAGAGGGAGAGAGCCACGCGCCAGCTGTTTTGATAATAGCCGAGCCGAACTAACAAACGAACTTTGAGACGCGACTCACGAGGCGCAATTCGTGATTCGTGAGAGTTAACGACGACAACGAGAGCAATGACGACGATCGCTTTGGCTCTGGCTCTCAGTCTTGTGGCAGCTGGCTCACGCGTAGGTTGTGTGCGCGTTAAATATCATATTCGATGTGCTTTCTGTGTTGAGTTATTATATAATAATCGCACCGAAGCGACTAACACACTCTCTCAGTTCTTTCGTTTTCAACTATCAACACGGTTTTAAACCATTCGACGCGTTTTGTTAGGCGAATCAAGCAAAGTTCTGTGAATACTGTTGTTATACTCAATAAATACCCTATAACGGTTACTCGTTACCAAACTATAAGTGAAAGTTTGCGATCTGCAACAAATAGTGAAAGCTCTCCAGACCACATTGCAATATATTGCTTGTGGGGAAATAAATAAGTGAAATACCTGAAGAAACTGAAATACCTGAAATAACTGTGAGCCAACTTCCGAAATGTTGCGAAACGGCACATACCAATACAATCTGCCAGTCGATTACCATAACATACAACAAATGGCAGTCGCTGGCGACATGATGGAGGATTTCGTGGTCATATTCCGTGACATGATGGGACGGGTAGGTGCTCTTCATTACTCTTGATTACTTTGCAACTGTATAAAGAGTCGTCTAGGAATGTGACCATTTTATTTTTGCTATTTATTCAGTAATCAGCGGAAGAACGATAAGGGACTGTTTGTGGAGCGTGTGTAAATCCCGTCGTGTGTTTTCCCATTTAGAGCTTTGCATTCCAGTTCCAATGCAGTTCCATTGAATGGATGCGGATGTTGACGCAATTGTATTGATAATTTATCTTATCAACTTGACTAAGAATACACCAGAAAATGCTCGAGCTGCCACACAGCCTGTCTGCCTGCCACACAGCTGTCGAGGTGAACTGCAGCTGCTGCTGCTGCAATTGTCCCTTGTCTGCTGTACGTGTTGTGGCATCTACACGCCTCGCTTTGGCTTCGCTTCGCTCTGGGTTACGTAGCATATCGCGGCACGACGCGCATGGCAACAGCGCGAAAGACTGAAAGACGGCGTTGAGCAAAGTGTTGCTGATATGAATGTTGTGTGTGTTTGTGTGGAACCGGTCGATCCCCCATGCGCCATGCGGTTCCCCTTACTCCACCACACCTCCTCGTCCCGCTGTCTTCGTCTTCGTCTGTGTCGATCGTCGTCAAATCGTGTCGACGACATACTTGTACACACACCCGAGAGACGTGCGCGGGAGAGAGAGGAAGAGAGAGCGTGTACCTCTTTCCTCTTCCCTCGTCAAGTTGGCGCCCTGTGGGGTTTCTGTGTTGATTTTGTTGTCTGTTACTAAGCGAGAAGGCGACGTCATTATGCTTTTGCTCTTGGCCAACTTACTGGCCATGTATGGACACTGAGTCATATGTGAGGCAGAGTGGGCTACTCCAAGGGGGGTGTAGGGGAAGTGATTAGGCATGACGACAATGAGCAAACAGTTCATAAACTTGTTGATCTTTTGCTTACATTTTTATATTTACTCCTCTCTTGTTTACTTGGAAGAATTGCTGACGTTCACGCCTTGTCTGTGGCTTTGCGTCATAGCTGAATTACCCGCGGCTCACATTCCATAAAACACTTGTGAATGAACAGTGGGACAAAGCTTGGCGGGCATGCATGCCATCAATTTATCCGGTTTTGGCTCACCCTTTGCTGGCCCCAAGGTGTCTTGGCCTAGTTTGCCTTCATCGTGGCTTGCATTAGTTAAAAACTACTTCAAACTGACCTCGGCTTGGGGTTTTCAAAGCGCCTCTGATTACAACGCATTGTTCTGCACAGGGGAGCGAGGGGAGGAGGGCAGATATTTGTATACGTATGTATACAATTTCCGAACGAGCCTTCTACATTTATCGCTGCGCGATAAAAATGCGGAGGATGACTAAAAATAAACCAATTCATAGAAATGTTTTCACTGTCATGTGCTCTTCCATCAAGATACTATATACTATACCATTAGGGGGTTAATACTTCTCATATAGATCAGAAACTTGGCAAGTGGAAAATCTTCTTCAGGCTTGACCATTAAAATTGCAATGAATATATGAATTCTCACACAATTTAGCTGGATAAACGAGACACCGCCGACCACATGATGCCCATTGCTGCTGTGTTTGCTAATCAGTTAATCAAACAAAAACATGTACTAGATTTGTTTGAATATTAAAGAGCCCAAACTATATAAGCAAATAAACACACAGCAAGAAGTCACATATGTATGATTAACATGAATAATAAATAACAATTGTGCCTGTCACTCAACTCAGTTCACTCGCACATCTATTATAATATTTGAATATGAAATTGAACAAATACATTTACATATATCATATTCCATTGCATATTTACCTAAATCAACATTCAAATAGAAGAGTAGAAGAGGAAGAAGAAGCACATTAAGTGCCTTGTTTGTCACTGCTTTTTAATTTAACTTCGGAGCTGATCTCAATGATATTTCAGAGGGGCAAATGAACTCAAAAACAAAAATTAAATTTAATATTTGCTTCACCTTGACAGCAGCAGAGCAGGTATTGTTCAAATTTGAGTTGCAATTATGGCAGTGTATTCTTTTTATAGAGCTAGCAACGGATTTGAGGAGCAATGTCCCGTGCCGGGTAAAGTTTCCTGAGGCAGCTTTCGTAAATCACAAGACTCGCCTGCATAGCTAACTGTTTTTATCGCCTTCAGACAGCTTTTTCTGCTGGCTTATCAGCTTTGCTTGTTATCACCGAAAAAACACTTGCGAATCTCTTTGAAAACACACAGTCACGCCTCATACAATGCCAATACTCGTATATATAGTATTAATAATCCAAAATACACTGCAATTTGGCTTTGTTGGCATTTTCACAGTGAAATTGCCAAGTTATGCAATGGGAATAGGAGAGGAGGGGCACGTCTGAGAAAATAGAAATCACGCAAATTAGTATTACCATTACATAGACACGAAGACACACACAGACACACATGCATACCTTGTGATATAAGCTTTGAGGGGGGGAGGTATAAAGGCGGGCAAAAGGGGGCAACGCGTGTAGAGAGTTTCTTATTTTAGAATAGTTGCATATTTATTCGTATTCAAAATCGGCTTCCGCATTGTGTGTGTGTTCTTGCTTCTCTCTCGCGCTCTCTCTGTGCCAAGAGGCTTAATTTGATTACCTCTGTAGTGTGTTGCATCTCTCTCTGTGTCTCCCAATTTGGCAAACTGGACTAATGTAATACTTACAGACTGGCGTACAAGGATGGCTGACGTCGGTGTCGATGATCTTGAACCATGCTGCAGATAATAAAAAGGAACCGGTCTGAATTCCCAATTCCAAACAACAGATATTCTTTGATTCCTTATCGTTTTGTAGTTTGTAGCCAAATTCATAATCATCATGTTCTCTCTCATGTGTTCCGAATAGATGATACTCTTTACTTTGATAGTAGTTGATAGTAGTCCCTAAGTGCAGTGCATTGAGCGATGATTGCTAATTTCTTGTGTTTTGGATCCATTACAGTACCTCGACATTGGCGAGGATATGAATGTACCTGATGACTTTACGCAAAAGGAAATGCAGACAGGCCTCTGGTGGCGACACCTGGTCGCTGGTGGCATTGCTGGTGCAGTCTCCCGCACATGCACAGCTCCCCTGGACAGAGTCAAGGTGTTTCTACAGGTGAGTTTCACTTTAAAACAATCAATTTAGACGCCTCCTTTTGACTTGTATTCTTCTGTGCAGGTGCAAACAACGCGCATGGGAATCTCAGAGTGTATGCACATATTGCTAAAGGAAGGCGGCTCGCGCAGCATGTGGCGGGGGAATGGCATTAATGTCTTGAAGATTGCCCCGGAAACTGCGCTTAAATTCGCCGCCTATGAGCAAATGAAGCGTTTGATTCGCGGCAACGACTCCACACGTCAGATGACCATCGGGGAGAGGTTCTATGCGGGTGCTGCGGCTGGTGGCATCTCACAAACAATCATTTATCCCATGGAAGTATTAAAGACACGGCTAGCGCTACGCAAGACAGGCCAGTACGCTGGCATTGCCGATGCAGCGGCCAAGATTTTAAAGAACGAGGGTGCGCGCAGCTTCTATCGTGGCTATGTGCCCAATATTCTGGGCATACTTCCTTATGCCGGCATCGATCTGGCAGTCTATGAGACGCTAAAGAGGCGCTACATCGCCAGTCATGACAACAACGAGCAGCCCAGTTTCCTTGTCCTGCTCGCCTGCGGCAGCACATCGAGTGCTCTGGGACAACTGTGCTCCTATCCGCTGGCTCTGGTGCGCACACGGCTACAGGCACAAGGTAAGTTATCACCTGCTGCTTATACTCTCTCGACCTTTTGCTAATTGAGCTTGATTTCTTTCTTTGTGACAGCCGCTGAAACAATTGCCAGCCAGACGCGCAAAACTCAAATTCCATTGAAGAGCAGCGATGCGCACAGCGGCCAGGAGACAATGACGGGACTGTTCCGCAAGATTGTGCGGCAGGAGGGACTCACTGGACTCTATCGCGGCATTACTCCCAATTTCCTGAAGGTGCTGCCTGCCGTCTCCATTAGCTACGTTGTCTACGAATACTCGAGTCGAGCGCTTGGAATCAAAATGTCGTGATTTGTTTACCCTATGCCCTCCGGTCGTCTGCAGTGCGGATGGAACTGTCCTGTTGGGGTGTGCGTGTTGGGCTTGGGTGTCATGGATGCGCCGCCAATTTGTATAGTAGTTGTAGTAGATAGTTACCCGACATTCTATCTCTGCTGGAACTAGCTGATACAGGGATATGAAGAGAGAGAGAGACAATGCCAAAATGGAGTTGGAGAAGGTCTTCTCTTCCTGATGTAATCTAATTTAGTTAGCCAGCTGCTTTCTCTAGGTGTAGAACAAGTCTCTTCCATGCTCTTGGTGTATATTTCATTATAATTTTTAGCTAAATTAGTTTCGATTACTTTCTAAAAATACAAAATAAGTGATACTATGGCTAATTTATTTATAAATATGGAAAATGTTATAAGTAGGCATGCGAAGTGTGGAGCGGAGCGGAGTGCTGGTGGAGTGTGTCTCTCCCGTCACCCCTTGCAGAACTCTCTTAACTTATCCTACAATCGCAGTAGGCTCAAGCCGTTGTAACTTTAAGTGCTAATTTATTTCCAAAAAAAACACATGTATAGGCTACATCAGAGAGTGGGGCGTTGTAGAACGTTTAGACTAGTAATGTATGTGGTCGCAGTGCTATAGAATACCAAAAATAATAATGAAAAAACACAAAAAGAGACACAGAAACTACTCGAACAGTTGAAGGGTCAAGCTTGCACTGTAAGCATTTGTTCTCCGATGAAATTCTGTAAACATTATTGAACCGTCTAGACGACTATAATAGGCTAGAGGTGTAATAGATGGTATAAGTGTGACAATTTGTAAAATTTCCGGGAAGAACCAAACGAATAAATACTTAGGAGCGTTTTAAGCTTTTACACAAAAGACATAAACTACTCGTATTTGTTTAGCGTTAACTTACAGAAATAACAAGTAACACTTAATGTTTCAAATGTGATGATAATAGTTTATAATATACATACATACATACCAACACACACTCATACATAATACCAATACCGACCTAAACAGTCGCAGAAGATCATGTTCGACGGCGAGGCTGACTTTTGTAGCATTTTATTTGTTAAGTTTAGTGACATTTCTCTTAGATTATATTTTGCCACGCGAAGCCAGCGAGATTAATTGTGACTAAAGCTAACAAACAAAATTATAATATTTATTTTTTTTATATACATACATACAATATCAATCAATCCACCACACACACACAAATTGTAGTTTAATTTCTCATCTGAACTTGGGAGCAGAAATTCGTATGTCTTATAATTTTGTACTTTATATTTAATTAGCCAATTGTGAATTCTCTATTATTTTTATACACATATGATTACGCATTTTTGTAAAATGAATTCTGAAAGAAGCAGAACCTGAACATTTTCTCATCTACAATATTTAACTTACTCACTCATCGATGAAAAATCAAGACAAGATCATATGCATTATTTAAAACCAACAAATAAATTCAAACTTTAAACTACAACGGCTTTTTTGTTCAACTTTTGATCAATTAATTGGTGTTCTTACAGTATACTCTATATAAAGCTTAATTCTAGTCATAGATTTCCGAGAGAAGTTCTCTATTCGAAAATGCTCAATTCGATTTATTTTCGATAGATAGCAACAACTTCCCTATAAGATAATAAAGATACGCCCACAAAATGTGTATAAGATATATATTTTCCCCAGTAGTAGTTGCAAACGTAGAAATGAATGTTTAATCTAGTTATACGAATATATAAATCTATATGCCAGTCTATATATACTATTTAAAAGATATTCCATTAAATTAACTTATTGAATTCAATAATGTTTCAAGGCGAGAAAAATCAACATAAACTATTTAATATATACAGATATATAGATGGCCGATCTACGATAGTTGTCGGCGCGTATACTATATATTTATATATTGTTATATTTTTGTACGTTTAGCTAATTTTTAAATAAATTATTTAATGTGATTTATATGCCCTACTCGAGTTAAACATATAAACAACATAATAAATGCAAAGCATACTCCAATGTGTACTTACTATCGTATATATGATAATTGTTTTCCATTTCGAAATTGTCTTCGATCCGGTGAACCGGGAAAATGAACTAGGATCACACTAGTTCACTGTAGAATCTGGCGTAATTATTTATAACGTGGCCATCCAAATGATCGCATCTATTTTTGGAGGCCCCGACAGCTGTTTGCAATATTCTCAGCAGAGGAGGAAAAACGAGAAAAGTGTACAAGATTTTCCACAGGAAATCATATTGCATTTTATATAATTAATATAAAGATATAGTCCGCGTATTGTATATCATGGAATACGATACGAACTATCAGCAGATATGCTCCACGCGCACCGTGCAGTCCGACAAGAAGGGATTCTTCAACGAGTTCTATCTGGATGTGAAAGATGCATGTGGTGAAAAGTGGCTGCAGAACTACTTCGGCAAACTGAAGTCGAATGCGGCTCGTGTATTGTCCATATTCAGTGATCGTGAGGTCTGTGATCCTGTACTGGGTGTGCTGGAGCATGTGCAGCCTGTGTACAAGCTCAAGGATGTGCTGCTCTCGTCACAGCAGCGTGCTCAGGCCGATAAGCTGTATTTGATGAGCTCCAATGCGGAGGTTGAAGAGGATCGCAAGGAGTTGCTGCAGCAGGCACTGAACCATGCCAATCTGGCTGTGATGCGGGCTCCTGGTCCCAAAGTGGACACGGCCATTGACAGTGGTCTCTCGCTAGCCATGGCCTATCGCACCAGAGCCATCATTCTCATTGCCTTGGGCGAGGGAGAGACAGCATTGAGTGACCTGAAGCTGGCCTCCAATTTCGGACTCGAATCAAAGCAGAGCGTGGATTATTACTGCAAGATGGCCAAGGCATATGCGGGCAAGTGCTGAGTAACCTTTCCTTGCCGTAGCTCTCTCGCCTCTAATGTTCTCCTTCTGCAGCAATGGGTGAGGGTGCTCGTGCAGAAATCTCTTTGAAGATTGCAGAGAAGATGCCTGGTGCTGACAGCGCCATAATCGCTGCCTGTCGCAAGGAGATCTCCACGCTGAAACCAGCTAAACGGCAGCAGCCCAAGGAAGGCATCGTTCCGGAGTTGACGCACGGAGAGAATCCTTCTCTTAGCGGCGCCGCCAACGTGGTTAAGCTAGTGGACACCAAGGAGAAGGGCCGTTTCGTAGTGGCCAATGAGGGGTTGAAGACTGGCGACGTGGTGCTCTGCGAGAATCCCGTGGCAGCTTGTCTCTTGCCCAGTTTCTTTGGCACCAATTGCCACCATTGCTTCAAGCGGTGAGTTGTCCCAGTTGCAGTATCGATTCGTTTCATTTACTGTGCTTCTTTTCTAGTCTACGCACTCCTGTGCCCTGTCTCAACTGTTCGGGCATTGCCTTCTGCTCGGCCCAGTGCATGGGAGAGGCCTGTGAGACTTATCATCGCTTCGAGTGTCAGTTTATGGACTTGTTCATCGGCTCGGGAATGTCCATTCTCTGCTTCATTGCCTTGCGCATTTTCACGCAGGCCGCCAGTGTGGAGGATGGCCTGACCACGGCCAATTTGTTGTTTGAGCACTTGGTCTCCCATCAAGATGAACGCAAGGCGGATGATTATTTGCAGCGCGCCGTGATGGCGGCTTTCCTCATGCGGGTGCTGCAAAAGGCACAGTACTTTGGTCGCCGCAAGACCGAGGGAGTTAATCCCACGGCTGTGGAGCTACAGGTGGCCACAGCGCTGCTCGGACTGCTTCAGGTGTTGCAGTACAATGCCCATGAGATCTATCACACCTTGGTCACAGACGAGCATTGCTTCGAGGGCAGCAAGGTGATTTACTTGGGCGCTGGCCTGTATGGCACCGGCTCCTACTTCAATCACGAGTGTTGGCCAAGTGTGGCGGGTTACTATGTGGGCAAAAAGCTGGTACTGACAGCCACAAAGCCTCATCGTCCTAATGAGGTGGTTGCGGTTAACTATGGCCCACTCTTCACTAAGATGAATCTTAAGGAGCGACAGCGTAACCTGCGAGGTCGTTACGCCTTCAGCTGCAACTGCATGACCTGCCAGGAGAACTGGCCCCTGCTGCAGAAGATCGATAAGCAAGTTCGCTTCTGGTAAGTTGCATCAAAAAATCCTAGTTCTTTTCAATTCCAATTCTTCCTTCTCTCCAGGTGCACCTCAGCAAATTGTGTTTATCTGCTCAAATTCCCCAAGGATTTGGCCAAGGATGTGCGCTGTCCCCGCTGTCGCAAGAATATTTCATTGAAGGAGAGTGTCGCAAAGCTCATCAAAATTGAGGAATCTTACCGTGAAGCTGCTGAGGCCATGCAAGCCCAAAAGACGCAAGAGGCCATTGATCTCTTTAGGGAAGGCATTGATTTGTTCTTCCAAATTGCTGCACTCCCACACAAGGACACCCTCATTGCACAGCAATCGCTGCTCAAATGTGTCGCCGACACGGGCACCACATTCAGAAAGTAATGTCCATTGATTAAAGTTCATTTTTATGATTTTTTACAAATATTTCAAAATTTATTAAACTCCAATTGGAGGCAGCGCGCATATTGAACAGCCAGTGTTGATTAAGGCCAACGTTTGTATTGGCTAACATTATCGATAACAACACACAACCATGCGATGTGCGTCACAGGGTGATTATCGTTTATATACGCAGGATATTGCACATCTCTAGTTGAATCAGCTGTTCGCTTTGGTGTGCGGCTTTTGATTTTTGTTTGAGATATCTACAACGGGCGCAAAATGTTTAAAAAATTAAAACCTGGAGAAACTGAGGATGATGTTCTTCGAATGGCAGCCGAATTTAATACAGAGCGTGAGAAGAATCCTAATTTTCAACCAGCAGCAACAGTTGTGCGCGTGGAGAAGCGTAAGTGTTGCCATATAAACACACTTCTGATTGTAGTAAAATATTATATTTTCTTTGAATTAAACAAAAGGTCCTACAAAGTCTTTATTTGCACAAAAACGAGAGAAAGCCAAGCTTCAAAATAAAGAGAGTAAGTTACCTCAACAGGTGCCGGATATGAAAGATGATATCAACAGTGTTAAGGAAAGTATAGAAAATAATAAAGTATTGCTTGATGAAATACATGAGAACATATTGGGAGATGTTCGTGGCACTAAAGTAAATAATCTGATAAACAACGTGCTGGGAGAGCTTGTCGAAAGAAAGGAGGGCAAGCTGCGACCCGCAGTTGAAAGTCGAAGTCAGGTAAATATATCTATAATGGACTCCTAACTAAGTAAACATGGTAACATTCTGATTCCTTAAAGAACAACAACTACAAGGGAAAGAGCATATTTGCTCGCCAAATCATGGGTCAGCACACCTTAAGCCCTAAAGAAACTGAAAGGGATTTAGAAAACAATGAACCACATACAATAAGTCCTGGTAAAAGTGCAATTGTTCAAGATCCCAAACTTACAAAAGAAATTCACGAAGAGAACATTAATAAATTGAATCAAATGAGTGTGGACGATATAATGACAGAAAGGGAGAAGTTACTTAGCTCATTGGGTGAGTGGAATAAGAAGAATGGAGGGGAATTTAAAGAGTTTTCATGTACATTCAACTTACAGATCCTTCACTTATTGAACTACTGACCAAAAAGCGTCAAACACAGAAGAATACAACGCCCACTGTAGCACAAACTAGTCCCAAGCCGATCCTCAGCCAGACAAGGGTTGCTGAATTAGCATCGCCAGCAGCTTTGCCCAGCTCGAACCCGGCACACGATCTGCTGCAGCAAAGTGAGGAGAACAATTGGCTTAACTTTAATTTGATTGAGGAGCACAAACTCGATTGGATGCGTGATATACCCGCAAAGATGGCTGAGCTGAAACCTGGTCAACACTTCAACGCACGCTTTGATTGGAAGGGTGTGCTCCTGCCGCACTCCCTCGAGGATCAACCACAGAATGTGGACGAACGTGAATTGTATTTGCATGGTGAGGAACCAGAGAGGCCAGGTTATACTTTGCAGGAGCTCTTTCGCTTGGCGAGGTATGTTCGATGGGATTCTCTATATGTGTTTCCCTTAAGATTCTATAAATATTACCATCTTCACAGATCAACTGTGTTGCAGCAAAGGATTTCGGCATTTGGAGCGATCGCTGGGATCTTTAGCATATATAATCAGGGGTTCTACGACCAAGTACTTTCGTTGCCAATCTCTAAGATATTCTTTTTGCTGCGTTTCGGTCTGGATGATAATACACCCGCTCAGCTGGAGGTGGTCAGCAGAGCACTAGCTCGTCTTTTCTACAACGAAACGGATGAGGTTCTACTTGATCATATCTATGAGAACGCCTACTGTCATTGGCAACCGACGCTGCAAGTGTTGGTCGAGGGCGACGAATCTGGGGATCCAACTTCATTTGCATTCCTACAAAAATATATGGCATTGTTGCGTACAAATTCAAAAACAATAAGCGCCGATGTTGATGAGGATCAGGCAGAAGGCGACAGCCGTGCATCAATGGATGACTTTCAGCTGGCTGAAACAGATCTAATGGATTGTCTGCAGCGAACAAACATACTGCAGCGCATCAGGTACGTCGGAGGTGACTTATTATGGCGTCTCTTCTAATGTCTTGCCTTTCACAGATTTATACTGGACTCTGTGCGTCCTGAAAACAGCACAGTGGAGTCCTGTCTGAAGATCCTCATACGCATTGCACGCACAAGTTCTTCTACAGCGAAACAACTTATGCATCAGAGCACACTACTGAATGTACTGCTCACCCACTTTATGTCCAAACTGAAACCAAACAGTAAGATAAAGTTTCTATATGTGTATCTATTCTTAAATATCCATCTTCCACAGCTGTTGATAGCTCGGTGCAGTCTTCGATCTATGGAACCCCGCAATATCTCTGCCTGAAGCTGTGGCGTGTGCTGATCTGCCAGCATCTGGATGTTGGCAAGCAATTGGCCAATGAAACACTGATTGATAGATTAAAAGAGTTTTTATTTTATCGTGATAATATCAAGGTAAACATATGCATAATAGTTTGCAAATATAATTGTTTTTCAATTTTTAATTGCAGGGTAAATTCATACGCGTTCAGATCGAGGCACTGCGTATACTTCGCTGTCTCTTGTTGCTGGGAATCGTTGATCGTGAGTTGTTCCGGTGAGCATTAACCCAGTAAATCATCCACAGCGGACTTTATAAAGGGACCATCCGTTTCGATGTAGCATGCTACAGACTGATATGCAGTGTCGCATCCATCGACGCCCTCTGCAGAAGGGAATTAGTGTCACTAAATAGAGAGAGTAATCTCACAATACTCACTCTTCGTGCCACAAGCTTCAATCAGATTCTTTATCTTGGGATGTAGTTCCTCTGGCAACACTTCTAGCAAGGCTTCCACGTGCATAACGTGCTCACTGTCGATCTGCAGAGGAAGATTACACTTTGTGAAGAATATAATTGAATGTGAAGTACGCACCAAGCCAAACATCTCGAACATGCAGTGCAGGAAGCATTTAAATGCCGGATCATTGGGCAGGTTACCCTTGTGTGCTTCGGCCATCAAGGCTGCAAAAGAAAAACAGGATATCCTTTAGGCTTAGTTAATGTATTCGATGTGTGCTTACCTTCCGATGCGCCAGTCTGGTTTACACAACGCACATGCACCTTCTTCACCTGCTTCTTCACCACATCGGGGAACTGCAACTGTATTTGAAATTAGAAGGATACTGCAACAGTTGGAGAGACAAAACTCACAGCATCTCTTGGCTCTATGACGGCGCATATAACGAGGGCCATCAGTGTAAAGACCAGAGATTTGTAGTACATTGTAATTAGCGATTATGAAGCACAGTGGGTAACTGCAACCGAATAGTTGTCGTACGAAATTGAAACTAAAGCCAGCCCAGAGCGTAACCAACTTTTATAGCTGATTTGTGAGGCGTTGTTAATCTCTATTATTTTGCTTTGACATTTGTTCCCAGACAATTTTTGCCCGCTTTACGCCAAATGCTTGACTGGCACTATAATCATTGCGTATTCGAGGTGGGCGGTCCGGCACTTATTCGCCAGCACGCAGCTGCCCTTGTAGTCGCATTGGTGGCCAGTGGGGAGAGCGGCGTATGCGACATGGAGGCACAGCAACTGTTGCTGGAGCCGTTGCATAACTGTTGCTGCAACTGGATGCACAAGGCAACGCGAGGAGGAGATGGCGCGCTCAAGGATGTAAGTGATATGTGTGAAGTGATGTGATAATCGAGGTGGAGGAGATGCAGGCATGGGAAGTGTGTCTTAAGTGCATCTCTAATTGCATTTAATTGTCTTGCAGTACACGCAATTGACGCTGCTAAGTGCTTCGCTGTATGCTGTAGGCTGGTTCGCACGTTATGGTTATTTGGGCGCCGCATCCTTTCGCCAGTTCCTGCTGCGTTTGTTGCCTGATTTTGTGGCCTCAGCTGGGTTCATTGGATGCGTGCAACAGTTGACGTGAGTGCACTTGACAGGCTGTCAATTACAAACGGACGGCATTAATTATACACACACTCAACTCACTTAACCTACACCCACACAGGCGGAGCTCTATAATTTTACGCAGCTTGAGTGATAGGCGCAATGTCCACGCCCCGTTGCCGAATGTTGGCGCTGTTTTGATGCACGACTATGGTCCGCAGCTGATTGTGAGCGATACGTATCCGGTGCAGTTGTTAAGTAACGTCTGGTCATTTCTCGAGACGCCACTGGAGGATGGCAAGAAGGCGCTCTTCGATGTACTTATGCAACCTGCGGTGCTGGAGCCTCTTGGCGATTACCTAAAGCAGTTGAGTCTGCACCTCAATTGTTTTCTGGCGAGTAACTTCTTTGCACGTTCCGAACTGAAGTTTGTCCATCAGCTGCTGAACACGGATGGTATTGAGACTTATCTGACCAACACGCAGCTGCTGCAGTTAGTCTATAGCTATCTGTGCAGTCTAAGTTCTGCACAGGCCACACAGATGAAGGGCATCTTTGAGCGGTACCTTTTCAGTGGCAAGTACGTGCAGTTGGATGAGAAGTCGTTGCAGCTGTTGCAAGATACTTGCATGGAAATTGTTTACTCACATTTCATAGCGGTAAATCAACTAAATATTTGTCATGTGTTATGTGGTCAATGTCTTTGTCTTTTGAATAGGACCGCAAAGATCCAACATTGTCGCTGTGCTACACTCAAGCGCCAGTTTTGCCGCCCGACTGGCCTTACTTTCAACTTCGACTCATACTCAACAACTATCTTAAGAATGTGCAGCAAATTCCAGCTGTAATATATTCGGGTATGCCACAGACACACGCACATACATGAACACACAAAACTATTTGAGCGTATCTAAAGCGGCTTTGTTTTTCCACAGAGAATCAGGTGGTGCGCATGACGTTGACGTTTGTGCAGCAACTGGAGCAGCAGGGCCTGCAGATTGTCAGCCCACTCGAGAAGCTTATGTATCTGATGATTTCCTTTATGGGTCCGGACAGTCAATTCCTTGAGCCGGAACTGCACAAGCTACTGCACAGTCAACTGGTCGATTTCTATACAAAGAATGCAACGTACAATTTCGATTTTGAGGCCACCTTTGAGGACAAGGCTAATTTCGAACCGCTTTATTACTTGTTTGTCAATCATTTTGAGGCTGCCAGCTATGGCGATGAGCTGTTCAGCTCATTGCTGTTGCTCCCGCTGGCTCAAAAGTATGATAACAAGTGGCGACGTCGTATCTGGTCCGAGCATGTGCAGGCAATGCGTTTCCTTAGCTGTAATGAAAGTCTGGTAGGTTCTGCATACGGCATTGCTGTTGATTGCTTTTCCAGAAGGTGTCTTATCTTGTATTACAGTTAATTGGTGGCATGACAGCTTATCTGGAACCTCTGGAGCAGGAGCCATCACTGGTCAAACTCTACGGCGATGCCTTGCAGCGACAACTGGTTCGTCCTGGCAGCATTGCGTACCAGATTGCGCGACATCATTTCAACAACTCCGAAGCAGTCATGAAATCGAAAACATTTTGAATGTGCTCGACTGTGAGGAATCGTATAATTAATTCAAAGTGCATATGTATAATTGATTCCTTCGCCTGGTCTAGCCTCGGCTGGGTGACGCGACGTGCTCGGATTGCGATTGCAGGCCAAGGGCAGAATAGATTACGTGAAAAACAATTAATACTCTGTGGCTTACATGTGTATTTTTTATATGCTCCCTGGGATTTTTATTCAATTACACACTTGATTGGAATTAATGCACAGCATATTGAACATGTAGAAATGTAACAATCTTTTCTATACATGTATGTATCTCGGGGAACACAGGCATGCTCAGCTAGATATGTCACTGCTAATTGCATGTGCGTCAACTGTTTCGAGCAGGTTGGCTGCCTGCTGCAGAGCGCAGCACTTCACTATCACCCTCAATTAATTAACATCACTTGACTTATTGACAAACGCCGCACACATGAGGCCCGACTTGGTCCGACAGTGTGTCGGCTATGTCGGGCGCAGTCGTCTTTGCCTATTTCTGCTGATAAAGTATATATGTTATTATAATGAACGCAATTGAAAGGCCAGTGCTAATTAAATTATACGCCATACGTTTGTTTCGGCTTCAGTTGTGGTTACTCTTTAAGTGTGTGTGTGTGTGGGTTCTTGTGTGTGTTTTTACACACACTCCTAACGACCGACAGTCAAATGTCAAGTCATAAGGTCATTGTGTGTTGCATGTGGCGTATGAGTAATGTGGCCCGCACCGCTTTTGATGAGCATTCGTTGTGGCACTAACAAATTGTCGGCCTGAAACATATGTACTCGAAATCTCAGAAGTTACATTACGCCACAGAGAGCAGAGGCTACTCCTTGGTAAGCTCTTAGATCCGGGAAGGTCCTAACAATTAATTACAGCATTCCTAGCCTCCTCCTGCGCCTCCTGAATTTACATTTGCGCCGCTTGCCAGAGCCGAGTCTGACCCTATTCCAGTATCATATTAAAATATGTTTGATTTATATCTGATATGCGTATGCATATTTGCATGGTATATGTATGTATGTGTGTATTGCGGGGGCTTGTTGCACTGAAAACAACCTCAGGAGTTTTTAGAAATTATATTATCTAAATTTATTAAGGCACGCAGGGTTGCTCCCCTTAAGTCTGCTCGCAGTTGTTTGAGTTTGTACTCAGACTCAAAACTCTTCGTACTTACATATATTATATGCATGATAGATGTGTGCGAGTGCGTATGATACGCATTGGGTTGGCACATGGTGGTCTATTGCCCGGGGGGAGTGGATGGGTCGTGAGGGGGGACAGCACGTGCACCAGTTGTGTCTTATGCCCGGCAATTTGAATTTCCTTTGTACTTTTCTTGCCCAGCAACATTACACGCACTCCTATATGTACATGTCTATGCGTGTCTGTGCATGTATGTGCAAATCATTTTGAGTTTGATTTATTACCAATTTGCTGAGGTTTTGTTTTAAATGTATATTCATTTATGGCCCTTGTCGCTAGGCCAACAAATTTTCCCTGGCGCCAGCAATGCGAATGATATTTATATGAAAATTCCAATTTTTCAAATACTAAAAATACTTTAAATTGTATTATGCAAATAAATTTTAAGAATATAATATAAGGGTATCTATAGTAATAATCAAGAGGTTTAATTTACTTTAGGCAAATATATTCATGCCTTGCATTTGTATTTCCTATTTATTTGTTGTGATGTTCCTGATAAAACCTTATCGATATAAGGAAAACACTGGTATTTATATTATATTATACCATATATAGTAATTATTTATTGTCTAAAAATATCCAACCCAATTCAGGCAACAACATCTCTATCTAGGCAATGATTATTATAAACAAAAGTCATGTGTGCGACGTAAAATGGGAATGGAAATGGGAATGGGGGGATTTGAGGTGCGCAACACCTGGCTAACAAATATTTACATTCTCTCTGCCTGCACTTCTCTTCCACCCCTAAAATGTAACATTATATTGCACGCTGCAGGCACAGTACAGTCAAGTTTAATGAACACATTAAAGAGTAAAGTAAATAATAATTAATTATGCATTGATAATCATAATTAATACAATTAATTTGGCTTTGATTATCATAATCTTATTATGAATGACACGTTTTAAATGCTGAATAATTCTTTGAAAAATCGTTTACACATTCAGTAAGTAGCTCATACTACAAAGGCACTTGAAGCGCATAGGGTTTGCTATGCTTTATATGTTGTTAAGGTATTGTACTCTCCACTACTTTTATAAGCTAAAAGGAGAAATAAAATATACAAAATTACCTCATACCTCAACTGCACTTTTATTAGGTCATAGAGAAACCAACAGGATTTCTCTTCCAAAAGCAGACCCGTGTGCAGGGTGTGCTTTGCACAAGGGCGCATGGTTGCCAAGTTTAGCACAAGGGCCCTCACGCCGTACCAACGGCGCTGTCTAAAAGGGTATGAAAACTAACCCCTAACGTAGCATGGAAGTTAAGATGCAGCGAGGCCCGGCAATACAGCTGGCGTCACACACAAGTCCAAACATGCTTCGTCTAACCCCCTGCTCAACCCTCATTAGGTCTCTCTCTCTCTCTCTCTCTCTCTCACACAGTGCAGTATTTAAAGTTCCACTCATAACTCCATGTGCGTTGAGTGAAACTCTTGCACTGCACGTTCCAGCAATTTGTCATCGATCACGTCACACACAGCTTTGGACGAGTTACCTCTGAGTACGCGAAGCCGTTACAATGGTTTGGCTTCGGGTGCCGCTCGTCTTCGTCGTTGTGGTCGTCAGCTGCTCTGCTCGGTCGCTGGGTTTTAGTATTTTTCTGCTGATCGCGCGAACTGTGCGCTTCAGTTGCTCTTTGGCTCTCTGCACGCGCGGTACCTTTGCTGGCTTCGCATGGGCCTCGCTCCCCCGACATTGCCTTCGCCTTCGTCTTTGCCAGCGCGTCAATATCTGGGAATATTTCGGCGTATGTTGAAGTTCATTTAAATATTCTCAAGTGGCCAGAAGATAATACAAATTCAAAGTTTATTTTCGTTGCTGCATAAAAAATACAATAGCTATTTACGTAGAACACACGCACGTGTGTGTATGTTCAAAAATAAAGAGTGCACAATATGCTCAAAGCACATGCTTATTTTTGAAACAAGGCAAGTGCTGTGCTATGAAGATTATCCAGTCAAGTTGACTATTAAAGAACACTTATAAACCTAAAGGGGCGAGCTGGAAGTGCAGTGAATGCAGAGAGCAAAACGCTTTAAATTTCCAGTCGCGTCTTTAAAGTTCTCAAAGAAGTTTGTGAAGTTTCCGCCTTTCCGGTCTCTCGTTTCAAACATTCACGTGCCACACACACACACACATACGTACAAGTTTTACATATTAATGTGTGTAAATATGTATGTTTGTGTGCGTATTTTGCAGTATTTTTTTCAGTCTTCTACTACAGCTGATAAGCAGAGTGTGTTTCTATTCAATTGTGTGTTGCGTTCTCAAAGTTTTGTGTTTTGTTTCGTGGCGCAGATAAGAAGCTATTTACATATTGGTTTGTTTGACCTTGTCTGGGAGATATCGCTCCCAATATCAGAGTTTCAAGTTAAAAGAGATTCAATATTGGAATATCCGTCCACGCAGAATACACTCGTTTTAAATGGGAATTACGTGTAAACCATAAGCAATAAATTCTGGTAAGTCGATGTATCTGCATTATATTACATATAAAGCTTAAGAACCCGAGTTCCTTAGTAACTAACCTTTGCCAGGAGTGTCGAATGGTTCTTTTTAATTTATTTTTCGTCTTTTTTATGCTTTGCGCATAACTTCCGTTGAAATATAATATAATAAATGTTGTTTACTTTGGAGTTGCTCGTTTTGAGTTTCCGCTTTGAAGCTCTGAAAATTTATTATGCTCCTGCTTGAGGACTTTATATATGTTAAGTACAGAGTGGGGCGAATATTTGAAATATGAGAACTTAGCTCTTTTGAACTCGAGTTCTTTATGAATTCTGACAGGCATTAATCGAGATATTAAAGATACGGAGTACCCACTGTACTCTACATATGCAACTGACCCCGACCTCGCATTTCGTGTAGCTCAGCGTTATCAAAAATGTATTCAATGAGCCAAACTTGCTGAGTGCATCGTTTAAAACAAAGTCTGCAGTCAGAGATATATACTTCGTCTGTATACACTAGTGTATATTGCATTTGGGTACGTATTCCGCTCTGGCTAAAGTGTCTCTTAGTTAAAATGCACTTGAACTTGAAAGCTGTAATTGTTATCTTGTCCGAGCGGGTTTCCATCTAGTTACACTTACACACTGTACCCACGAGCGATGTATCCAGCATTTTGGTACTCTGTCTAGTTTTTCCTAGTCGGTAATTTATCATTGCTACAGGGGGCGGTGGGTTTCTGCCCCGGCTCTCGGGTCGGTTCAGAGTATTCGCTTGACGGAGTGGATGGCAAACTTAAGTGTTTGTAATAGAATAACCCGAGCTTTAGGACGCAGTGCCGTTATGTATCTTGATATATACATATAGAGGCATGTATATAAATGTACAAGGTATACATATGTATGTATACATAGGTATCGTGCAAACACGGCATGTTCGTCGGTGTGTGCACGTTGAGCACAATGTTTTCGGTGACAAATCATCGCGTATCTGATTACACTTGGAAATAAGCCAAGGCGGTATCATATCTCTACAGTTTGCTTTAATTTAGTCTAATTAATCGTTATGTCACAGCAAGGCCTAAGGTGGGAAACTATGCCCAGATATGCCCACATATTGACTGTCATTCAACAGTGCAATATCAGCTTTAATAAGCCTAAGTTCTTAACCTTGATGCACTCTTGTTAAACTTCTGCTATTCAGTCTGCTTTGCTTCCTGAAGATGCCAGATTAAATAACTATAGATATCCAGCATAGCTTCTCATATTCATCGAATCCAGTTTATAATTTGTACACCTGCCCAAATGGAATATTCTCAAAAAGGTTCGAGTTTCCTGAGCCACATCTGCCACAAAAAAAAGTGGCATAGGTACCTAATCAACCCCCGAAGAAGCATAAACAAACTTGCTGCTACCCTGAGAATGCAGTGCATTCCCCTCTGGGGTGTTGGGGGTTGCTTTATGATGTGCATATTTGCGTTATGAGATCGGAATGCTGGTTTCCTGTTTGTCACAATCAATATGTGCATTCCCCATGAAAATATGGACTAATAGCTTCTGACTGCAGGGGGATGGGGGATAGGGAATGGGAGAATGGGAGAATGGGGTTCTCCCTTCGTGCGAACAAACAAGTGGCGCTTGCAGTGGACAAGTGCAAAGGCAAAAGCTTTTCACGTCGGCAACAGACAAATAAATAAAAGAGAAAATAACGCTCTGTGACAGGCGAACGGGCAAACAAACAAGACAAGACAAGACATACTATAACAAAGAGAAAAAAAGTCCGAGGAATTCTCAATAGATGGTGACAATAGAAAACCGGAGAATGAAACTATTAAATCATTGACCTTGCGAACCTTGACAAAGTGAAATGAGGCGACAAGATATGGCACGACTGCAAACAGACTGCACAAGTCGATTAGTTGGTTTGCCGAATGGCAATGCAAATGGACTGAGGATGGGACTGAGATACTGGGGCTACTATAGTCAGTCGGAGACTGGGTACGGCACAACGGAAATATTCAGAACGCGACTTGCGAAATTATGCAAAGCCAAAGCAAAGCAACGAAAATAGCAATCGTCGTCGTTGTAGCTCACTGAAACGCGGACAATTTTCACCTTTTGCCACATTTTCCGCTTTTAATCAAGATTTATGGCAATTGACGGAATGACAGACCGCAGAAGGCGTAGGCGGTGCCAGCACAGCAGCACGGGCTAAGGCACTGCCATAGAAAGAGAGAAAGGGGGGAGGAGGGAAAGGTGGCTCAGTTTTTGCATACACTGGCGCGTTTTGCTAATCAAAGCGCTGTTCGTCTTGTCAGATCCATAAAGGCAATCTTGCGGTAGCAGCTATTAATTGAATCCGCCTTTAATTAAAACACGCGTAACCCTTGAACCCGTAACCCTTAACCCGATGCCGTGACCCGTGCCAAAGCGATTGTCGGCCAAGCTTGAAAGATTACAATTCGCCAACGCTTTGATGTGTGCCCTGCGATGGTCTGAGGGTTAAGGAGACTCTTTAAAAAATTTAAGTCCAAAATGGAAAATCTGAAAAATAAATGAATTTAGTATTCCAGTCAAAAGCTTTAGTTCAGGCACAGTCAACCCGAATTTATTTATTACTATTTATTTATTTTTAATGAGGTCCTATTCAACGCAGCCAACAGATTATTGAGAAAGAATATTTAATAAACATAATATTTCTAGTATTAGCCATTGGCTTACGCTGAAAAAACATTTGACACTTTTATTACATTATTATTGCATGTTTTATTTGCATAGATCAATACACTTATTAGATTTATTACTTCAAATAAATAATTAACGAGCTATTTCAGTAATTTTATTACTCAATAAATAGTACAAAACATCGAGTGTTAACGATAAAAAGTCAACTAAAAAGTCAAGTTGAAAGTTTCTTTATTTTACAATGGCCCATAAAAAGTGTCTATAAACAGAGCTGCGCCCCCATCTGTCTATGGCTGGGCGCTCTGTGCGCTGACCCGTGAAATTATGTAAAGCATTTGCATTCCGACATGATGTGATAGTCATAATACCCGCCTATAATTACCAGGAAGCCCCAAAAAGCTCTGTATGATGAGCTTAATTTAGACAATAGTAGAAAATCCCTGAGAGGATTTCCCTTTCCCTTCGACTAGGGTCAACTAGTTGATTCTGTAATATACATTTTCATGCTAATTCCCATTTCGATAGAGCTGCTTTTTTTCTGAATTGTTTATTGAGCTTAAGCCGCTTCTGCAGCATTCTTGACTTTGTTAATTAGCTGAACGAAAGAGGCTTTGATTATAGCTAAATTTATTTAATAAGTTTCTCATTTTCGAATTAACATAAATTGGCAACACGTGCGAATGCCCCTAACATGTTGTTGTTCGTTTTGTTGGTGTTGTGCTGGCTTTGTTCTTTTGTGAAGGGTCTGGGAGCATGTTTAGAATAAAGTTATGAAAGCAAATTCTTTGCGCTCTCTTTGCGTGCTTTAATGCGGTTTCCGCTTCATGCTAAGTACAATTCTGAAACTTTCTGCCTGAGTCCAGTGTGTGTGTGTATGCGCGTGTGGGTGTACGACATGTTTGTGTGTGGTCTTTAGCAAGTAATCAACATGTAATGCTTAATTATAATTAAGTAATTAATACGCTATGTGAATAGTAAAGATTATTATGGGTTGCGCTGCTGTCTCTTAAAGGAATGCATAACACATTTATTTATTTGTATCAAGTCAACTTAAAGCAATCGATATTTAAATAAATAAAAGTAATTAGAGTTGAATAACAATTTCATTTATTTGTTTAAAGTCGACAAAGGATAGGGGACTCAAAAATAAATATAAATACATATAAATATAAATAAATTCAAGTTTCAATAAACAAAATTAAATATTAAAAATAAATTAAATATAGGTTAGGTTAAAATATAATATTTATATATAATTTATAAGTAATTGTTAGTTGTATTCAATTTGATTTACTTTGATTGCAATGAAATTGACATCGTTGTTCGGTTAAAACATTGAATGCAAATATGTAAATATAATAATAAATTCCTGGAATTAACAAGGCAATAAATGAGTCCGAAATAATATAAGTTTTCTTTGGAAAACGATATTAAAATATGTCAAATAATATTGCCATGAACCTGACTGTTGTTGGGCATTTACAATCAGTTGACCCACTTGAATGATATCACATGACATTGCCTGCTTGCATTCCTGTATCGAACATGCAAAAATGCACCCTACGTGAAGTTGAGAATATTCATAATTAACATTTAAAAATGCAGCAATATGCAAATGCACCCACACACACACTCATATACACACACACGCACCAATGAGCGCAGAGCTTCTGTTAAATAGTCGTAGTGACTGTGGAATTGCCGTTTAAGCTTGCAGCACATGATTTTGACTTTACTATTGAGTTGCTCATTTAAAAGGGCGTTATTTGATTGCCATAAAGCTGCACTGCTGAAAGCCCATTGCGAATTTTGTCAATCGGCACGAAAAGTTGAAATGTTCGAATGTTTATTGCTGCGCCAGCGTGGCGTATACGTAATGTACCTTACATTACTTTGTTTCTCGCTCTCATTAGAAACGGATTTTAGTTGCTTGCACCGATGGAAACTCTTTGTTATATGCAGCTCAATCACCACTTCTCGTTTATGGCACTGAATACGGCGTTTTTGCAGCAACTTTATTTATTGCAAAGCTTAGAAGAAAGTGACCATAAAAGTCGAGAATCGTCCGAGATGGCATTGAGATTTCGTCAAAACAATTTTCCTTATGCCCGTAATACATTTTTATTGACCTTTTAATGCCATAGGCAGCATTGTTTTGCCCTTGGCAGGCAGTCGCAGTGTAGCCGTGATATACATATGTACATGTATTTGCTCTTGTAGGTTTTTGCACTTAATTTATGTTGCCGCAAATGAAGCAAATAAAAGCTGCAGTCACAATATATATTCCCACACCCACACACGCATACTCCCACGCACAGCGGAGTCTTCTGTTTGGGGACAGCCGTCTCCGGGTACTTCCAGAATGGCATTCCATTTCGGAGTCGTAAATTTATGCTGCCACAAATTTACGACTTTAAATCATAAAAAAAACATCGCTTATTGGAATTTCGTCTTCGGCTTCGGCTCCGACTCGGGCTTTCCCCAGTAGACGCATCCATACCTTACCTCAGCCATGGCCAAGCTGGGCCGTTTG
The DNA here is from genome assembly GCA_018904165.1 of Zaprionus camerounensis. Classification (NCBI taxonomy): domain Eukaryota; kingdom Metazoa; phylum Arthropoda; class Insecta; order Diptera; family Drosophilidae; genus Zaprionus; species Zaprionus camerounensis. Next base: position 12,560,311 of record JAEIFS010000479.1, on the reverse strand, counting down.
CAAGTTTCCTGTTGGCAACATAAAAGCAACTCGCGAAATAATATTTATGACACTTTTCAATGCAAATTTACAACAACCAAATAATATAAAATACTGGCAAGTGAAAGAGGAAAGAACTTGAACTCTTGAACCAGCCCGGAAATGCTGCAGAAGAGCTTAAACTAATGCTACACTTTGTCTACATAAAGTCAGCCCATTTTATAGTACTGTATGTATGCTGTAGTCTATAACTTTATAGCAAAAGTTTTTATAGTTTCCGTTGTTACAGCATTTTGTAGAAAACATGCAAATTAATTTAAAACTTTAAAGTTTTCTGCGTAAGCTTTAATGCTGTCGCTGTTGCTGTTACTGCTCAGATCAAGGCGCGTTCGGTTCTTACCTGTTTTTATGATTCACTTGACGTGGTTTTTTACTCGCATTTATTCAAGCATGCAAACATATTGCTGAAATAACATAACTATAAAAGTTTTATAGTTTTTTATCAAATGGAATAGGAAAGTATGCCAGCTGCTGTTTCAAAACAAATTGATATATTAAAGCGAGTAAAGAGTTTACTAAATGGGCAGTTAGATATCAGCATAAGGCATTGTCTGCACATAACGCAATACTAGCAGATAGCCAGGTAGAGATAATGACACTCAGTAACAGTAGGATCTAGTCGAAACTAGTGTGAGAAGGGAATAGAATATCATCCTCATACCGGGATACCAGGCCATATTGATAAGCCTGGAAAAAAGAAAAACTGTTCTGATAATGGAGCTCTAAGCTCAGCAAAGGTACAATAGATCTTATAGGTTGTAGTGCAGATCCCATTTTCAATAATCACAATTGTCTACAGTTTCTTTAAAGAGTATTTCATAGTTGAACACTCTGTTTATCTCTGGAACTCTACGTGAGCAGTAATTAATATTCTTTGCTTTCGTTTTAATTGAAAGGGACTGAGGGCTGCTTTATGTGCATAAATATAAATCAACTGGCTGCTTCCGTTCTCATGCGATAATTTGATCCTTGAGTGCAAATTGTAAAATTCGCAGTATTCTGGCCTCGCACAAAAAGGTTTTTTTACTCGAATAAATAAGGATTTCGCTGGACAATCGGACTATTTAATGTTAAACCGCTTGCTTTAATGGATGTTGTTGTCCGTCTGTCGGGTAATGCTCTACGGATCAGAGCACGCTTGACTTGTTTAACTTTTGTTGTCTTCTGTCTCTCTGTGTGTGTGTGTGTGTGTGTGTTCTTGACACTTTTTTTGCCGTGCTGCTGCTGCTTCACCTCCTCCTCCTTCTGGGACTTGGCTTGTTAATCAGCTTTGATGCGTGTGTGTTTGTGCGTGTGCTGACCGCCTTCTGTCATGTATTGTTGACGGACATTGGGAGCAGGCCAGGCTCCAGCTTAGTGCACAACATGTTGTCTCTCTCTCTGGGCGTGGGAGTGGGCGGGGCAAAAGTTTTGCTTTGTTTTTGCGCGTGCCGCTTTAATGATTACACTTCGGACATGTTTCATCCTGTCGTCGTGTGTAAAAACGATTGATATCAATATTAGGGCATAAACTTTGACCATCAGCAATGTGTCACTTGACTTGGCTCCCCCTGCTCGGACAGCACGTCCCCAGCACTGTGTGTGCTCGTTCCAACTGCCATTTCTGATGATGTTTTGTCATTAAGACGCGCTGCATCAGCATCGACAGCGGCATCAGCCTCGTCGAGTTTAGCGTTAACTTTAGCGCCGCCATATTTTATTGTTGCTCTTTGATGTAATTGAGGTCATGTCATAAAAGTCACAATATGCCTTTTTGTAGGTGACCAGGGATGCGTGAGGTATGTGCTTGAGAAAGGGTTTCCATCAACGGGTATTATGGCTTGGGCTATTCTAATTTCTTTGCTCAGCTCAACTCTTTACGAGTTACAAAGTTAAATTTATCTTATGCTCAATCGCAGGGCAAACATTTAATTTGGTCATAAGAGAAGGCGTTGTCGAACCAGCCTTTATATGGAGGCGGCGGGGTTGGCTCAATTGTGGCTCAAAGATCTCACCGAAGTAGTAAAAATCTTATTTTATTGTGGCAATTGAAATGCGAATGGGCGTTGAATTGGGCAATGAAAAGAAAGCGAAGCGGCGCTTAAGTACGACGCGTATACGCCGCATAGGCATAGTCAAATCGCTGAAGGAACGAGCAGTTCCGGAACGGGAAAAACAACAAGAGGAACAACAACTAGGGCAGTCGCTAGAGCAACAAGGCAAGGCGCGACGTCAAGAGCAATTGGCCCATTGTAGGGCCATTAAAATGGCTCCATGCCCCACTTTGCCTCGAGGGCCGCAGCCGTCTTCGTGGCTCGGACAATGGCAACAATTATTCAGATAAGTTTTTTACAACTTTTCCTGCTCGTTGTTTATGTCATGCCTTTTAGCAGCTGTCAAGCGATTCCATTGAGCCAGGGCAGGAGTTGGGGGAGCTTGCTGCTGCCTGCCTGCTAGTCACTTTTGCTATCTATCAAGTTTGTTATACCCTTCGAACATTGCAAGTGGTAAAAATGCTTATACTAACTATGTGTAGATGTATGTAACAGGCAGAAGGGGCGTGGCAAAGCCCATAAATAAGCTTAATCGATTGAATCATGTGCGTCTGTCTGTCCATATGTTGTACCTACAGAGCTCAGCTCATTATAAGTGTTATTGACATCAAATTTGGCATGTAGGTTTTTGTATATCAATTTTAGTTCAATTTATAAGCGACGTATAAAATATACAAATTTTGATTATGACTTATGCTTAGCCATCTTTAATCTACCTTCCCTTCAAATTTCAATTCAATCGGACAATAAACACAGATATGTTTCAAGTAATCTAAGCGCCCAGTGCTTTGTTGAAACTGGGGCGAAGGGTATCTCACTGTCGAGCTCGCCCAACTGTATCTTATTTCTGATGTTTTTTTCTTAAAAGAGATCTCAATGGAGCTGCTGCCTCTCTGGGCAGCACCTGATGTGATGATTTGCTTATGGCACAATTAATCAAAATCTCCCATCATAAATCTATCATCTACAGATTTTGAATGCCATCATTAGAAGCAGGAGGAATAATTTCATTTTGCAGAGTGTTCCCACAACCCTTAACCCAGTCCAGCGTTTATCACGCCTGCCAGCCCCTTGTCGCTTACCTGTCCCTTTTTTCTGTAGGTCGAAGGTCATTGGGTAACTTCTACGATTGTCCTGGCTGTGCAAAAGTTCTGCTGCCAGTGGACTTGCTTTGCCTGCTGTCGTCGCAGCCATTCCCCGCCCTTCCTGTGTCTACGTTGACCCGTTCATTGAATTAAGCGCTTAATTGCTCCAATAAATTTGTGCAAATTCAGAGTGCAAAGTTCCCACATATATTCTGTAAAAATTGCATAATTGGCGTAATTATCTTGCGCTTTGTGCTCTACTCGTTGCTCTGCTCTTGTTGTTGCTGTTGTTGCTGTTGCTGCTCTTGTTGTTGTTATGCTAATTGTGTCGTTCGGCTTTGGCGCTTCCGCGCTACTCAACTTGACCCATAAACATCAGCTGCAGCTGGGGAGAGAGTGTCGTGAGGAGGGGTGGGGAGGGTTAAATGTGACAAATTGTCGAGGCTGGTGCTAGCGAGCAATCAATTCTTGTAATTCATTTGGGTTTAGCAGCTGCCAGACTTACTTAGCGGGTGCCTTGGTATCCTGCTTGAAAATTCATAACTTATACGCCAGGTGTGCCGTGGGTAAAGTAGGCTCGCTCATCCACAAACACAAGCGCACTTGCCAACACACATGGCAACCTGCTGCCATGGGAGTTGAGGAAGCCGAGCCCGCTAATCATGATTAATTTGCATCAATTTGCCTGGGGCCATTTTTAGCCAGCGATTTGTGCGAGAATTTTGACTCAAATTACTGGAATTTTGTGCGAGTTAAATGCAGACACACACAGAGACACACACACACACGCACACACACAGACACACAAGGCGTACATTCACGGATTTGCAAAAGCTCAGCAATTTCCTGAGCTCATATGAATTTATACGCAAGTATTACAAGTGTACGCTATAAATAGAACCAGAAGCCACAAATAACCAGCTGCCCCTTTTACCATTGACTGCTATAGTAACTAAACTAGTTGCAGAAGATAATGGGGATGTGGGAAATTTGCACATTCCTCGCTATAAGTCACAATAGGTTTAAGCAGCAAGCGGCGCCATTGTCTGCCTGCACTGTTGCCAGATATATTTGAATGAGCTTCGCTGTACTCAACATTTCGCAGATGAAAGACGAGTACGAGTACTTTGTGCGATACCAGGAAACATCCTTTACATCAGGTACAAAGCAACTCAGCATGCAGAGATGTGTGTATAGAGCTGCTACATTGTTACATTAAGTAGCAGAAATTCCTGGAAGAAATTTCAACGTATTCATATCAGAAAGTGATATGAAGTGTTGTTTTTCGAATAACTCAACTTATCAGTGACAATGAAAGTTGTACAGTAAGCTACGTACTTTATATAGTATATTCCTTCAGTATTTAAATCTTATGAATCAGAGTCCTGCATAAATACATTCATTCTTTACTTGACAGTACCATGTTTACTGCCCCGCACTCATTTTTACTGTACACTTTTTTTTAAAACTCATAAAATGAGTTTTATAGTTTTTCTTTTCTTACAGAAAATAAGTGACAGTAAAATCTGTGATAACTATGAATTGCTTATATACTTTCCTTTTCAAACCTTATAAAATACATTACAGAACTGATGAGTTCAATATTTCTGTTCTGCCTCACAAGTGTATGTAGGTGTAATTCAAACAGTAGCCTAATCAGTTATTGTTCTCAAAAAATTGTACCCATCATTTTATTTTACCTTTTATTTATCTTTATCAATGTATTCATGCATTTCTATTTAACGAATCCAAATATGTTTATGCTAAATATATGTTATATTCAAACCCTGACCGAGTTTGCCATGAGTTTCAACAGTTTAGAATGAATATTTATGTGAAACTTGCTTCAATATGTCACGCCCCTATATACTTAGTACTTAATATACCTATAAATATATCAATAAAGTATCAATATATATTTTATATACATATATCTGCTGCACTGAATCCCATGTAATATGCTAAGTAAATCCCACATGATTTAATCATTTATGAGGCTTTTGTTTTTATTCTATTTGCAGATAGAAGCGAAGCGGAGAAGCGTAAATAAATTAAAAGATACAAAACGAGATGCGAATGTTTTGTTTTGTCTAAGGAAATAAAAAGAGAATTAATACAGCCGATTTACACAACAAGGTCGCAAGGTGCATGGGTCGAGAACGGGACGAACTTGTCCGTTTTGAAAGTTGTTTGCATTAGCGCTACCCACAGAAACCCAAAACTTTTTCAAAACTTGAACCCAAACACACCCACACAAAGCGAGAGAGAGAGAGAGAGTAAGCGACATGTCGGACACAATTTCATTCGAAATGGGTTCGGTCGATAGACCCAACCGCTTCCAAGTGAATCCTGTAAACCATCAAAAGAACAACAACGACACTGAAAACCGCAAGTCACACGCCCCGTCGGCAAACGAAACAGACGCGGCGGATAGCAATGGGCCCCATAAAGTCTACTCCCGACTGACCAACAGCGAGGGGGAGCTGCTCGAGGACGACACTTTCGATGCCACACAGTTGTTGAAGCAACAACAACAGCCCAGGCAGCAGAGGTGAGCAACAACCTTTCTCTCTCCCCAGTCCACAATCTGCCCTTCCACTGTCTTCTATAGTTCCATTCTTTCCACTCGCTTGTCTCCTGTCCATCAACTGCTGCAAAGTTTGAGGAATCTTTGGTATTCTGTTAATTGTTTTGCTTCTCTTTCCGTTTCTTATTTCCCTTTTCTTCTGTGCTCTTCTTCCTTTCCCTTCCTGCTCTTCCTTTTGACCCTGTTAACAATGTCACGTTCCGTTACGCCTGAGGTTCCGTTAACATGCGTATTATTTGCTAATAACTTGAAAGACGGAAGGGATTGTTTCCAGCTGTCTTCTAGGTGAAATACAATTTCACATTTCGAAGCTTGATTTGTACCCTGCAAAAGTGCAGAGAGGAAGTATGCCAAATTGAGTACAAGTTTAAGAATTAAATAATGATCCATAAAGAAATGCATACCTAACAAGGAGAGCTACCTATACCTATAAGTATAGGTAACTATATTCCTAGAGAGAGAACATAACAAGTTTCTTAGACTGCTCTCCAGGGTGTCTCATAGTCTAGCAACTTAGTGAAGTTGTGCTTTTGATTGTCATTGCATGTTTTTGAATACAAATTGGAAAACGTGTGCTTGGCCATTGGCTCCGCATTAAGTTTGTTGCATCTATCAAATTACCCGAGAGTCTTTTGACCCTCTCGCAGGTTCAACGAACCTGGCCCTGGTTTTATCGTCAATCTAGCTGTAAATCCCCCCTGGAGGGGACGCAAGCTCAAAAGGGACTCACTGCACTGGCAGCGAACAATACACCCAATCAGAGTTGGAGAGAAATAACCGTAATTCGTATTGGTATTCAATGAATGCAGTCGAGGGGGGGGTCAGAATCAACAATGGGGCAGACAGGCAGGGCAGCCCATTTGCATGGCCAATGGACTGAAACTGGTGAAGACATTTGCCTAGCTCCAAGGTCGTGAGTGCTAATCACAATGGAAAGCGTAAAGAAAACTCTCTTCGATTCTCTTTTGGCCAATAATTATTGAGCATGGCCCGCGGAGGCTACAGCACTGTAAACAAAAACTTCTTGGTCTCATTATTTTATCATTTGCCTTTCTGCTTTGTCTTTTCCAGAGACAGAGAGAGAGATAAACTAATTACTGTTTGCAAAGTTTCGAATCGGGTCAGGCTGCATTAAGCCACAATTTCATTAAGCATTCAATTCGAAATTAGGTGAATATTTGAAGGCATTACTGAGCCTCTCTCTCATTGGCAATAGCTGCACATTTGGTCCCGCCTCGGCTAAAATGGGCCACAAATTATATGAAAAGCCATAATTGCCACTCAATAATGCGACTCAACGTATTTATGTGGGTGTACATTGCTCGCTTGCGGCTTTTGGCAGAGTCAGAGCCAGACGCAGGCACACACACATGCTGAGGCTCCCACGCACACACAAGCAGACACACACACACAGTCAGCACACTCAGATACATGGCCCCGTGTTGCCTGGGGTCCTTTGGTTAAAGTCAATTGTTCAAATCAGCGGGGATCCAGTCAACCAGTCATGCATCGCATCATCAACAGCTACAGCAACAATCGTCAGACAAAACCAACAACAGCAACAGCAACATATAATATACTCTTAGTACAAGCTAGAAGTTGTGTATCCTGCGGCCTGCTGAGCACCTGCCACACAGCGCTCGCCACACGCATAGAACACCTTTACGCATGTTAGCTCTAAAATTGTTAAGCCACAGAATTTAGAATTGACTTATCTTTATTAAATTGATAAGTTAGACTTGCTAGCCACAAAATGTACTTAGAAATAAATGTTTAAATTTGGACAAAAATAAACAGAAAGCAGCTCGAAATGTATTTTAATTGCGTGCTGGAATGAGCTGCAGAAATATTACTCTTAAGTAAATATACATGTAATGTACCAAGCAAGAAGAAGAGCTCTCCATTTTGCCAGTGGTGGAATTTTCTTTTCTTTTCTTATTATTTTCTGCAGCTGTCCGAAGGCGCTGCTTGAAGCATTGTTTCGGAAAATTTCCAACAGTGTCACGCAAACTTCAAACTTTTCTTTTCTCTTTCCTGTCTTTCACTTTTTGTGCTTCTAATTTTTGTTTCTCTCTCTCTCTTTACGTCTGTTGTCTTGTCTACTGCAGGCAGTCCATCAAGAGTAGTTTTCGTGACAAGGATAAACCGTCGCGCTTTAAGGATTTGCAGACCACGACTCGCTTTCAGGTGGAGCCGCAGAATGAAGAATCTGACAATGATTCGAATGATTCGCAGGAGGACCGCGAGCTGCTTAACGATAATGAATACGATACGAAATATGGCAAAAGTTTTCGGTCAGTTTAATTGCGGGACTATTTGCTTTTGTATGTGTGTGTGTGTGTATCCTGATGCTGTTTTCTTTTCCGCAGGCATTTCACTCGTGAGGCGCTGCCACGGCTCGATAATTATCGCAATATGATGTCCATACAGGCTGCCTATCGGCCGACGCTGGATGAGCTGCATAATGCGACACTAATGGGCAAGGTAAGTACGCACAGGGAGTGGCTATCTCTTCCTCTCTCCCTCTTTTCTTCCATCTGTCCCTCTCAGTCTTGCTCTTTAAACTCAATTGAAATGAATATTTTTGCCTTCAAGTTGATTGCAGTTCGCAGGCATTTCACAAATGTTGCCAGCTCCTGAGAGCTGTCACTGCATTCGACTATGAAATTGGACAGTCTTGAGATGTGTCAAGTGTGGGTACACGCTACCATCACTCCCCTATCGCCCCTTCCCTTTCACTTGGTCTTTTGTTGTGACCTTTTCGCCATCAGAAAGCAATTTCCATCGGCGACGAAGCGTTCGGCTGGCTGAGACTGCCAACAACAAGTATCAAGAGGCAACTGGCAGCAGAGGGCAGAGGGCAGCAGGCAACGTGGCTGAGGTCATTAGCATATCTGGTGGCACACGAGCGATAATAAGCCAAGCACTGCAGTTGCATAACTAACAATCAGTTGCAGTTGCCGTGCGGTAACTTTAATTAGCTGCAAGTAACACAAGTCAAAAGTTATCCCAAGTCGAAAGTTCGCCAAGTTCATCAATAATTTTTCATTTACCACGCGACACCCACGCGCTGGGGGTGCGCTGACTTTTCAATTGACTTTTGACGCCCGCCCACTCTAATGCAATCAATTGTCACTAATTGATTTTGCACTTTCGAGAATTGTATTTCGTGGGCTGCCAATTGAAACAGACAATGCGAAAATTGGTGAAGAAAAGCGCAGAAAATGCCTGTCAATAGGCTGGAAAATTGTACAATTGTCTTGGCTTGGCTTGGGGGTTATCAATGTCGAAGGTCAACAATAACCTGGGCACTTTTTCACCTTGGCAGAAGAAATAAGTAAAGAGGCTCTGCTCTGGCCTGTTCTGACTGCTGCGGTGGCGTATGATTAATTTAATGGCCACTCGCCTGACAATTATTGTCGCAGGTTGTCAGAGGGGGGCTTTAAAAGAGATTCACGGCATATCGCCCTTCCTCTGCTGCCATTTGTGCCTACGGCGGCATCATTTATCAACACTAGACAGCTTTATTGAAAATATCCAAGCCGAGCAAAGCACTCAGTCTGACTTTCTCTCCCCCCATAGAACACGCACAGCCTGCAACGTAATCAGGACTTGGAGGCTGGCAATATGAATGGCATGCTGAAATTCGGATGGATCAAAGGTGTGCTCATTCGCTGCCTGCTGAACATATGGGGTGTCATGCTCTTCCTGCGCCTCAGCTGGGTCGTGGGCCAGGCGGGCATCATCGAGGGCTTTATACTAATACTGACAACGACCGCCGTTACCACCATAACGGCATTGTCAATGTCGGCGATAAGCACCAATGGCGACATCAAAGGAGGTAAGAGGGATACCCCCCCCACCCAACTTGCTAACTGTTTTAAATGGTTTCTCGAATGGTTCTTACTTCTAGGCGGCACCTACTACATGATATCACGTTCGCTGGGGCCCGAGTTTGGGGGCTCCATTGGCCTGATTTTCTCGCTGGCAAATGCCGTAGCGTGTGCCATGTATGTGGTTGGTTTTTGTGAGTCGATGCAGGCGTTGATGGCGAGCGGGAATCATAGCATTATCGACGGTGGCATTATGGATGTGCGCATTGTGGGCTGCATTACCATACTGCTGCTGCTGATTATCGTCGTCGTGGGCATGGAGTGGGAGGCCAAGGTGCGTATGATTAATTTCGCCTGCCTTAATGAATGTTGCCATTACTCGTCTCTCTCCTCCTTCTGTCACACAGGCACAAATTGGTCTGCTCATCATTCTGCTGGTTGCCATCGCTGACTTCATTATCGGCAGCTTGATTGGACCCAAGGGCCTGGACGAGAAAGCCAAAGGTTTTCTGGGCTACAATGGTGAGACGCGCAGTCAATGTGGCGCCAATTGAAAATGTTTCCTAATCGAATTTCATTTCAGCTACCGTTTTCTATGCCAACCTGTTTCCGGACTATCGCAAGGAGCTCGATACCGAACATGATTTCTTCTCAGTATTTGCCATCTTCTTTCCCGCAGCAACGGGCATTCTTGCCGGAGCAAACATATCGGGTGACTTGAAGGTGACAGTGTGCCCTGCCCCCCCACAATGTGATGTGGCTTTTAAAGCATTCCTCTGTATTGCAGGACCCACAAAAGTCCATACCTAAAGGCACCATACAGGCCATAGTCATCACAACAGGCACTTATCTGCTCATGGTCCTGATCTGCGGCGCTACAGTGGCTCGCGATGCCACCGGCGATTTGGATATGGCCTTTAACGGCTCGTACGAGTTTCTCAATTGTTCCACGGGTGAGTTCACAGTACACCCTACTGCCTGTAGGAGAACAGTCTCTAATTGAGTTTCCTGCAGCGCATGTTGGCCAGTGCCTTTTTGGACTGCAAAATTCGTTTCAGGTAATTGAGTTGGTGTCCGGCTTCGGGCCCCTCATCTATGCGGGATGCTTTGCTGCTACTCTCTCCTCGGCGTTGGCCAGTTTGGTTTCTGCTCCCAAGGTCTTTCAGGTGAGTAGAAGCTGAGGTAGCCACGCCTCCCAAATATTATGAGCTACTGTGTTTTTGGCAGGCACTGTGCAAGGATGAACTGTATCCGAAAATAGTTTGGTTCGCCAGGGGTTATGGCAAGAACAACGAACCCGTGCGCGGCTACGTTCTAACCTTCTTCATTGCGTCGGCGTAAGTTGTGGCAGAAGAAAGTAAAGAAATCTCTTTTCCATCTCTCTCGTTCTCTCTCTCTTCTTTGTTCTCTCCCCTGTGCAGTTTCATTCTTATTGGTAAACTCAATTTAATCGCACCGCTTATTTCGAACTTCTTCCTGGCCGCCTACATGTTGATCAACTTCAGCACATTCCACGCCAGTCTGGCCAAGCCCGTGGGCTGGCGGCCAACCTTCAAGGTGAGCGAGACTTGATATAATGATAAACTTTACTAATCTCTATTCCCTGCTCCCCTGCAGTATTACAACATGTGGCTTAGTCTGCTGGGCGCCGTGCTCTGCGTGGCTGTGATGTTTCTGATATCGTGGGCCACCGCCCTCATCACGTTCTGCGCGGTGCTGGCCTTGTACTTAATTGTCGCCTATCGCAAGCCCGACGTCAACTGGGGATCCACGACGCAGGCACAGACCTACAAGAATGCGCTGATGTCGGTGCAGCAGCTGAACAATGTGGAGGATCATGTGAAGAACTACAGGCCACAGATTCTGGTGCTCTCCGGCCTGCCCAATACTCGGCCAGTGCTGGTGGACTTTGCCTACATGTTGACAAAGAATCTCTCACTGCTGGTCTGTGGCCATGTGCTGCGCGGCTCTGGCTCGCAAAAGTATCGCAATTATCTGAAGGAACGCGCCTCCAACTGGTTCCGCAAGCATCGCGTCAAGGGCTTCTATGCCCTGGTCGACGGCGAGGACTTTGAGTCGGGCACACGGGCTCTGATGCAGGCCTCCGGCATTGGCAAGCTGAAGCCGAACATTATCCTGATGGGCTACAAGACAGACTGGCAGACGTGTGAGCGCAAGGAGCTGGTGCAATATTTCAATGTCATGCACAAGGTGAGTCGGACATGGCAGGCAGTCATGGCATTCAGTTGTCAAGCTCTCTCTCGTTTGGCAGGCACTGGACATGTATCTCTCTGTGGCCATTTTGCGTGTGCCGCAGGGTCTGGACTGCTCGCAGCTGCTGGGCACGCCGGATGGTGGGAACTTCAATCTGGATGTGCCGCGCACACTGCAGCCCACCGAGAGCTCTGGTGATCTGCAGGGAACGGAGCACGCGGCACGCAATGGACTCAGCGGCAGCGTTGACTCTCTGAGTCGAAATGTGTCGCAAGGTGAGTTTGACTCGTTGACTACCTGCCGTTTGGCCGGGCTAATAATCTCTCAACTACTTCGCATGGCCACCTGTGCACCTAACTGTACAAACACCTCGGCACCACTTGCAACACTTTAACAATGCACCACACCGATTCTCCTATCGCGAATCTCTCTTAGATGTCGTCGGCGAGAAGAATCTGAAGATGGTCAAAAGTAAGTAGTAGTACTGGCAGTATCCAGTTGCAGTTCTTTTGTTACAATTCTGTTTCTTACTGCCTTATCGACTTCCCTGCGGGGAAGTCTTGCTGCGCTTCGTCTGCTTTACTTAGGGCACTTGAGGCAGAGCTTGCGCCGCATTCGCTCCTGGTCAGGTGAAGTTGTGTGTAAGATCTATTTTGCGTTGGTTTTGTGTTGGTTAAGCTGCTTGCTTGTGTAGGGTCGCTGTCAGTAGTAGGTAAATATGTGTGTGTGTGCGAACCAAGTGCCGACCCATCCCATCGCCTACATCTCTCCACACTCGGCACCTTGCATGCTCCTCCTGCCTCGAAACTAAAGCAAAACTAACTCTCTGACTGCTGGCCAACTTTCTATGTCATTGCACGCGGGAGGGGAGGGTTTATAAGAGGGGAAAGTCTGGGACAAGAACAATGAACAGCTGCGTGGGAAAACCCTTCGCCAATTTGTTGTGCCCCAAATTAATAAACGCTCGTAAATTTGAATTTAAATTTATGCAATGTCCTTAAGCGGAGCCTAACTAATGTATGATAAGAGAGGGAGGGGTAGGGGCAGGGGCAGCCCGCACAGCACGTGCATGTTTTGAGCATTGTGTTTTGCATACATTTCCCAATTGAAATTTGCGAGAATGAATGCGAAAATGTGCCCCATTGCGTGGCAACGATTTGCCTGCCTTATTTATGTTATGATATTGTATTATCCCCGACTTGGCCTGCCTTTAATACTATATACCCTGTATGCTGCATGCCGTATGCTTGGCAAAGACTTACGCCCACGTCTCATGCTTATCCTATCATCAGCTTCCAGCACCAGCGACTTATCCTTCATAGCCGGCAATCAGAGCAAGGATGTGTCGGGAATGCCCGATCCCCTGGACGTCAAGAGCGCCATCGAGGTAAGTAAGGGTGGGGCAGGGAGGCTGCTGGATCTGCAGGTCTTATGAATTCCTTACTCAATTTACCGCACAGCCAAGCATAATACGGAAATCGAAGCAGAAGCATGACGATCCTGCATCCCTCTATCTTGGTCCCGGCGGCGTGGAGTTACCCAAGGACGTTCTGGCCGATTTGACGCAATTTACGCGAAAACGCAGCCACGCCGTCATCGATGTCTGGTGGTTGTACGACGACGGTGGGCTCACCTTGCTGCTTCCCTACATCATAAGTACGCGACGCACCTGGCAATCATGTAAATTGAGGTAAGCTCGAGGGAGAGTACGTCGGGGGAGGCAGGAGGAGGTTTGTAAGTCGTGTGTTTTACATAAGGCAAAGACGAAAGGAAGCGTGCCTATGCCTTAGAGAGTTTATTTGCCATGAATTCAATTTGCACAGCAAGGGGAGAAAGGTAGGGGGGAGGGGGTTGGTAGAGAAAAGGGGCGTGTTCTGCAGTAACAGTTGGCAGATGTTTTTCCATTGAATTGAATGCGGGTTGCGTCATGTGGGAAGCAGACAGAGCAGACAAACAGTCTGACTAACTGACTTGGACAGCTCGACTAACTCGACTGACTGATATCGAGATTGCCTGCGAAGTGCAAGAAGGTCATCCAAAGGGGGGGTAACCAGGAGGTAGAACGAGTGGAGCAGGAGGCAGGCAGTCAGTGAGGCGTTAAGTATAATATTCTGTGTGGCAAGTGGAGCGAGTGATTCGACTGCCTGTTTTTATTGTCTTGAGCGCTCGATGGATGTCTTCGACTTGGCTGCACTTCACGCGATATGAATTAGCCTGCCACCCTGCTCACTCACACACAAAACATATAACACACTCTCTCTCTCTCTCTGTCCTTCTCCTTACTCCTTATACAGGGTGTATGCCCTGGCCAACAAGAAGGCGGAGCTGGAGTTCGAGCAGCGTTCCATGGCCAGCCTGTTGTCGAAGTTTCGCATTGATTACTCCGATCTGACCTTGATACCGGACATAACCAAGAAACCACTGGAGACCTCTACGCAGTTCTTCAATGAACTCATCAAGGATTTCGTTGTGGCTGAAAAGGAGAACGGACACAGCAGCAAAGCGACGCTCAACGAGGATGAAGGTAGAGCTGCTGGAAAGTCGAAGTCTTCCCTTCTCTTACTGATCCCTTTCTGCCTCTCCCTCCTCCCTTAGCTCTCATCAGTGAGGATGATCTGCTGGCTGTGGTGGACAAGACGAATCGCTATCTGCGACTGAGGGAATACTTGCACGAGTCGTCTACCAAGTCGGATCTGGTGGTCATGACCCTGCCCATGCCGCGCAAGAACATTGTCTCGGCGCCGCTGTACATGGCCTGGCTGGAGAGTCTCAGTCGAGACATGCCGCCTTTCCTGTTCGTGCGAGGCAACCAGACGAGTGTGCTCACCTTCTACTCATAGAGCAGCAGCTCGACATGGACATGAACAAGGATAAGGATAAGGACAAGGACAAGGACAATGTCTGCTTATAACCAAAAAACGCACTGTTGTTGTTGTCAGTCGAGGGAGCACAGGATTTTAACATTATTCTAGTTGTATCTTAAATGTATTTATATTTATGTAGGTTGACCTGACCCCCAAACAGACACACACACACACAGAGAGAGAGTATATATCCCACTCCAATACCCCGTCCCCACCACGCACTCTATAAGCACAACGCACGCAAGACTATCAAATGTTATACCGACTTGTATCCCTTTTGTATCATAAGTATTTGTGAAGAATTTCCTGAACAGAACAGAACAATTCGTGTTTCCTTTTGCGTGCATGTCCTTGCGGCTATTAAATATGATCAGCAGAGCAACTGGCTCGACACGCAGCTCACGTCTGACTTTCAATTGCATTGCCGTGTAATTGAAATAATGCTGTCGTCCTCGAGCTTGTAGGACACGTCCCTACAAGGGGGCAGCCACCGTCGCAGTCCGCTCGGCATATTAATTTCTTCATTTTACGTTTAACCATTATGACCATCGTTCAGGTCGAACCCGATTGCGATTCGGATTCCGATTCCGATTCAATGAGCATGACAGAAACCCCTTAGGACGGGCTGGACCGGCACTCGTTTCACGTTTCGGTTACGAGTCGTAAACTGGCAACTCAATTTATTACAGTGTAATTTAGTTTCATTTTTTAATTGCTGCTCCATTTCCGCGCCAATTGAGTTTACGCCACGTAGCAAGGCTAAATGATTTGCCAGGAACGCGCCCCTTATCGGATAGTGTATATAATTATAATCCAGCTGGGTCAGTTCTGTTGCTCTCGCTGTGCTATTTCTGGCACTCAGTGGGGCTGCGCAGAGAAGGTGTAGGAGGAAGAGCTGTTTCATAAACCAATCGACAAATGCTCGTTATGTGCCCCCTCGATGAC
Source organism: Zaprionus camerounensis (assembly GCA_018904165.1). Lineage (NCBI taxonomy): Eukaryota > Metazoa > Arthropoda > Insecta > Diptera > Drosophilidae > Zaprionus > Zaprionus camerounensis. The sequence goes on along the minus strand of JAEIFS010000479.1, from coordinate 12,544,711 downwards.
TTGCCGCCACTTATCCGGTTTGTCATTGTTTCCCAAACAGCACTTGGCTACAAAGGATTATCGCTTCGGTGCGTGGCTGCTGCCACAGATAGAGATATAGTACTGTATAGAGTATGCTGTATATGATTATTGCAATTTGCTGGCACTGTCGCTCAACACTTTAAGCCCTAGTTAAGTTGTGCGTGTTTGTTCGAGCTGAAATTGAAATTAAGTTCAAATTGATTTAAGTGGTTTACTTGATAAAGGCAATTTATTGCAATCCAAGCACTGTCTGCGCGCTTGTGGCGCATCTGGAAGTGCTCTAAAAAACGATTGCCAAATTAAAATTGGCAAAAGGGAGTGGAATTCGCATTGGAATTTGGCTTATGAACGAATCGATGAATGCGCTTTGGAATGAGAGTCTTCGCTTGCCTGTGACTTGACATTTGCGTGGTATGAAAATTCCATTTTAAATCATTTAACGAGGTGCACAGCGAACGACTCTCCTTGCCCCTCTTGCCAGCCACAAATAAATATTTAATTTGGCAGCCATTGTTGCCAAGGGAGATTGCTGTTTGTTTTTTCCTTTCTTCTGTCTTTTCTGGAGGTCAACACTCGTCTCGGCCGACGACGCTTGGCCATTTCTTGCGTGGTACTTGGTATTTATTTTAGATTTTCCTTTCTTCTTCTTTGGTTTTGGTTGTTGTTATTGTTGTAAGGTTCCTTGCACCTAGCGACACTTTTCATGTTGCTAAACAAACTGATGATAACGCATCTTGACTGTTTATTGTTTATCAATTTGTTGGGCACTGTACGCGCTATTAAAGAGGCTGCTTGTCTTTACTCTGTCTGTTCGGTAACACTGCGTATGCGCAATATATTGTCTGCGCTGCGTGTGACACTGAAAAATAGCCGCAATTGCGTAGCACCTCGAGTGGTAATTAACTGCGGTTCACACACACACACACACACACTTGAGTGTGTGTTTAATATGTATAAGAAGCGCGCTTGTAATATCAACTGCGCCCAAAAGTATGCAGCACAATAATAAATTTGGTTACACCTCCCACGCACAGCAGATTTATTAGTGAATGTCAGTACAGTGTGTGTTTGTGTGTGTGTGTGTAATGGACTAAGTTTCACATACGAGCTGCCGTCGCTTAAATCAATTAAGTTTTCGCAGCTAACAACAACAATAGCAACAACAACAACAACAGCGCGTAGTGAACTCGTGCGTGGCAAAGTGTTCGTGTGCGAATGCTGTAGGCATCCCCAGGCTCTCCCCATGCCTCCCTTTTCTTATCAAGTTCGGCAGTACGCAACGTTTGACAGACGTTTAAACACTATACGTGATGTATTTGCCGCTTGTTGTTGTTGAAGTTGTCACACCCCCAAAGCGAGAGAGAACTTTGTTATTTGATTGCCTGAGCCTGTCAGCTCACATTGTTGCCACTTGACGACGATAAGCCAAAGGGAGCTAGCCCCTGCTCTGCATGGCGTAATAAAATCTAAGCGTGCCAGCCTGTGTTGCCTGTGAAATTCGATCAACAAAGTCGCCTTAGGTTACGCACTGTAAATTGGAGAGATTCGTTTCGCGCGAATTTTGCAGATCAATCCTTTTAAAATTTGCGAAACTGATATCCGGCAAGGTACGTAGATTATGCCTGTGCCCACAGCTGTCTCATAGCACACACAAGAGAGCCTCCTTCCTCTCATTGTTGTGCACGCAGTTGCCGCGTGGGAGCTTTCCTTCAACTCTCCCCCGTCGAGCTTTCCTCATAAATCGCATCGAATTGTTGCTCCTTCTTAATTTAAACGTGTAGTACACATTTCTATGACCGAATGACTGTGTTGAGTGTGCGTTGTTATGTGAGTGCTTTTATGGGTGTGAGTGTGTGTGTGTGTGAGTTCTTTTTATGCTCCTTGCGTACATAACATATGTGCGCAGAGGGGATTTCATTAAAATTATATGCGCAAAGTTATCGAGTGGCTGCGGAAGTGAAGAGATTCCCACTGTGCACTGTGGAGTGGGATCTGTTTCTGCTGGCGGCTTGGCTAATTGCTGCTTCATAAATCGACTAACTGATAAAGCCGCTTAACTCACTCCCTCCCTCTCTCTCTCTCTCTCTCTCTTTTTCAAGAGAAGCTTATCAAGATTGGCAATGCTTGTTACTTATTTTTCTAATCTGTTTATTGTCGCAGTAATTTTTGGTAAAGCAACTTTACAATGCTGCGCAATAGCGAAATACCATCAAGGGGGACTTTGTTATTGTCCTTGTCGTGCTCTGCTTCTCCGTAGCTGCTTCTCTCTATACCAGTGTCATAAGCCTTTTTCGCTGTGAATTCTGAAGTGCGTTTTGATTGTGGATTATAAACAATTTGGAGTGGCAGAAATCGATGCGAGCTTGGCGTTAAGCCAATTAGACAATTATTTTGTGCCCTCAGTGTGCTTATGTAGGCTTACGTTAGCGCACACATAAATCCTGCCGCCTTATCGCTGCATTGTCAACTTTATTTTTGAGCCTCGACTCGCACGATTGCGCACTGGCATGATAAATGCTCCAAGAGGCTCAGCCTTTGACCTCTGTCTCTTTCTCCTTCTTTCTTGCTTTGCCAATTGCTCTGCAGTTGTTGTTTGACCTACATCAATGGCTCAGCTTCGTGTTCGACACGGTAATTAAAAATTTAGAGCACGCATAGCAAAGGAAAGGGGACGTTATAAATCACTCGGATCCGCCAGACACGTGCGCGTCGTAAAGGCTACCGCGGCACATTAAGCTGTCAGCACGACGCGGGTATAATTACAAATTCCAGTCCACACATTCTAGCCCTAAATCAAACGCAATGCGGAAACGTTAATGTGCCCGCAATTGCATGAAATTATCACGAAGCCAGCCGGGTTAGCCTGGGAAAGTGGGAAACTGCTGTATGTCATTAGCTTGCAATCAGCAAGATAACGTGGCGTATGCGTAATGCTTGAACACTCTCAGCGTCGCCGTCGCCGTGGGGCAGTCTGGCAAGTTGCCGCCTCAACTAAGTGGAAATCTGGGCAATGACTTTGGCAACTTTTGAATACTTTGATCCGCAATTAATTGAGCCACGCTGACGTTGCGTATTCGCACCGTGTGCCGGGTTGATGATGCGGCTAAGCCGCAAAGACGCTCATCGAATGCATTAAAGCTATGCTAGCCCCGCTTTAAAAATAGCACACAAGAACGGAAATTTATTTGTATAAAGGCTGGGCATGAGTTGCGGATACTCTAGAAAATGTGATGCCCTAAAACAATGCGGGGACTTCAGATTTGTGTTTTCTTTTTCCAGCGAACTTTACATAGTCCGCCCACACTCGCGGGCGTATCCCTCGTGCAGCATTTTATTGTCGTCGCACTCGTCGGGGCATTATGCTGCTAAAATTATATTTGACACGCGTTTATCGCATAAATACGGCGCGTGTATCTGCGGCACTAGTCGAAGCCTATGCTGCGTGCCTATGCTGGGTGCCTATGCGCGTGCACGTGTAGATACATAGATATGTATGTGTGTGTGCGTGCACTCGCATGTACTGAGTACAGAGAAGAGTGAGAGTAGGAGAGAAAGAGAGAGAGAGAGAGAGAGGGAGAGGGAGAGGGAGAGGGAGAGCGCACGCACCCACAAACTCCCTGTCCACTCAAGTGGTTTGCCCATAAACGCGCCCATATTTACGGCCAACATCATCGAAGCTGCTCCCTAACCTAAAGAGCGGAGTGGAAGAAGAGGAGGGGTGGCTGACCCTGCGGCGTATGCTTAAATTGTTGGCTCATAAAGTGGCAGCGTAGTTTGTTTTGGCGCTCAGCCTTCAATTATTTACCAGGCACAGTGCGGAAGCCGACGCAGCCCAACGCACATGCGACGAGTCGTGAGTCGTGAGCGGGAATAAAGCACTAAACATTTTTAATGAAGCTCCAAATCGAAAGTTTACATTTAGCGAGTCTGCTGGGGGAGCTTTGTACATTGAACAATTCCAAAAGCCAGTGACAATTGCAATATTCCCTGCGAGCAAGAGATTGTCTGTGTGTCACGTGTTCACAATAAAGTCGCGTCTCCTGCTGTCGCCAAACTGAGGGAGGAAAATTGTCGAGCTGACTTGGCCTAGCTTCCTGCAGGGACCCGAAATGAAAAAGTTATTGCCAGAGCAAGAGCAAGAGCCGGAGCCAAGGCGGGCTCAGCCGGCTAAGGAGACTGGGAATGGCAGCGCAACTGAGACTCAGGCAGAGACTGAGGCATTAGCTAAAAAAAGTTACGGCAAATTAGCAAGAAGATGACACAATTTTCACCGAGCTGCCTACCAAGTATATATGTATCTGTGGGGCTGTCTGTGTGTGTGTGTATGTACTGTGTACACATGTCTGTTTGCCAGCAAACGTCTTCCTTGTTCATAGGGACGAATTATGTGCGCTGTTTAGTCTAGTTCGTACTCTCTTCTGTCTCCTTTTCTCTTTTCATCCCACTCTCTACTCTGTCCGCTATCTTAGCCCATTGTCAGTTACTTTCTGTTATTTTTATACTTTTCCTTTCTACAGCTCAAGAAATGCTGCCGCCAATTTTTAAGTAATGCAATTAATTTGGGTTTATTTCTATAGCTTTTGTTAGTATTGGGCACGAAATGGCAGCGGAAAAGGTCAGCGGTTTGAGTTATTTCTAGGCACTTTTTCAAGTATTTGCAAAGGCTTTTTAAAGTGGGGAAATGTTTAAGAGAATTGCTGAAATGTTTATGAATTCCTTCCTTCATTCTACATTCTGCAAACCATTCCAAATTCCTCTTTGCAGACACGTGTCTGCTCAGCCTGAGTGTTAAGTTGAATAACAATTATTTAGCCATAAGTATTTTCCTACAACTGCTTCAAATTGTCAAGTGAAATGCCTTAATTAGAGGCACGCTTCACCCGCTGCTGATGATGTGTTAATAGCACAAACCTATGATAAATACACAGTTCTTCCTTCTCACAAATCTCAGCAGTAAACGAAAGGATTCAAGTCGAGAGAAGAGTAAGATTGAGAAGAGGAGGAGTGGAGGAAGACATAAATTATAGTCCCGTTATATGGAACCCTTGGGCTAAAATTATATTTGCATGGCTTGCTTTGGGTTCGGGTTCCGAGTGGTCCGGAGAGTGGGTCAACAGAGCCACCTAATTACCAGTTGTCACGTCACAGATTTACTCAGTTTGAGGGCACAACAACGGCAAGAACAACACCATTAACATTAGCCAAACAACAGCAACAAATAACGTGTAAGTGTTAGTGTGTGTGTGTGTGTTTGTGTGTTTGTTTCATTTAATTTAATTTAATCGTCTGCTGTAAATGAAGACGCTTCCGAGTGGCACTTAAGGCGTGTCCACAGCATAAAACCACAGACTGCCACTTGGCCTATTCAAATATGTATACCAAATATTGCGCATACGCCGTGTGTGCAGCTGGCGAGCCAACGTCCGATGGTCGAGTGCAATTTGTTATAAAAATAATGTAAATTAATTGCCGTCGGCAGGCGCACAGAGCAGTTTCGCTGGCAATAACAATTTCCATTGGATCTGGGCTGGCACTTAATGCGGGCTGCGGCGTCTGCTTCTTAATTTCGAGGTGTGAATTATGTCTATTATCATTGCTTGTGCTAGGGCGAGTTAATGGCATAGTCTGCCACCCAGTCTATAGACTGTCCCCCTTCCAATCTCTCTCTCTCTCTCCCAAATCGCGCTACTTTAAAGAGACTGCAAGACGAGCCTGTTTTTCCCGCTCTCTCTTTTAGCAGTTTTCAAGTTGGGAAATTTGAATAATTTTCATTAAAGACAAACATGAAAATTACAGTGTAAGCCTTCAGCAAAGGGGAAAGTTCAAAAGTCTCAGGCTGTTCCCAGTAGAGAGAGAGCTTTGGGGGATATTTGTAAACAAGTCACGTGGCTGAAAAAGTTACTTTATGGCATTTGTCGTATTTTATTTGTTTTAATTCCACATTAGGGAATGAAAAAAGTTTGAGAACACAGCCCGTAAAACACATATTAAAAGAGTGTGTCGAATCTGACAAGTGGAGCTGAGTTTGGCCAGGTTTGTCTTCTCTGCCACGAACTGCATACTTTGGCTTTACTTTTGGCGTATTTAATTAGCAATTTGGCTTGTCTGCGACATCGGACGACTGCAGCAGCAGAGGCGTCACATAAATCACGCTCACAGAGGCGCAATGTATTTATTAGCTTTTCAGCTCAATGCCACTAATTACCGCAAGTGGCTTTAACCGACCCAGTTGGCAATAGGCAGAGGGGGTACACTGCGCATTGGCTACATTTTTATATGGCATAAAATATTTATGAGCGGCCAAGCTAATAAAATGGACGATGTTGGGTCTACAAACGAGCATGGGAAGAAGAGGGAGGAGCACTTGTTCAAGTGCCGAAACACTCGTCGAACTCATAAAACCCCAAACCGAATGCTTCAATGGTCAGCTTAGGTTGTTGTTGTTTAAGATACTTCTTATTTTGCTGCTGCTGCTGCTGCTACTGTTGTTGTTGTTGTTGCTGGCACTTTGTATGCGCCACATTGCCGGCGCTTTGTTTGCAATAAATGTTTAAAGTCTGCATAACTTCTTAATAATTAAGCAGGGGCCGTAAATCACAGAGACAGCTGCAGGCTGTTCAATAAATTAATTAAATCGCCGCATTAGGTATATAAACATATAAAATTTATACACAATATGAATGTCGCATGCGATTTGCGTGCGATTTCTGGCTTATTTACGTACCACTAATTGGCTTTAATCAAAAAGCTTTGTGGTGACCAGTGTAGGATGCCCAAATGTTTAACGTTTGTATGCGGATGCTGGCTGTGACCACTCCAGTCCCTGCTCTTGCCCCTCTCCTATACCAATACGCACTTCCTTTTTGTTAGCTTACCGCAATTTATGTTTGAGCACTCTGATCCGCATCCGAATCGAGTTGTGCTGCTGTTGCTGCTGTCGACCCTTTGACAAACCGCTAACCACACCGCGTCGTGCAGCTTGTCTAACTCTCCCTCCCCCTCTTTGCTCCTGGAGCAGCAGAGGGAACACAAACAACAAATTGCCAAAGTAAAGCCTCAAGTTTAACAGCAAGTTGGAGTTGCCGCTGCATGAACAACATGTGAAGAAACAACGAAATAACAATAATAAAGAAACAACGGCAACAAAAAGAGCTACAACAACAAGCACTACAAGAACAATAGGGATATACAAGCACAACATGAACAGCATGTTTAGCCTGGCCTGGCCTGGCCTGGCTTGGCGTTGCTTTGCTTACACCTGTACAAGCATCGCAGCTGTACACCTGCTGTCCAACCAGGTAGAAACGCCTGCGGCCAACTCAGTTGCCGCGTGACGAATGGGTTTCTTAACCCTTCCAGTTCGCTGTTATTTATTGTGTGGCATGCAAAGGCAAAGGCACGTCTCACGCAGTCTCCCCACGACTCGTACTCATTTGTGTAGCATACTTTCCAGCGCACATTATGCATCCGCCCCTTATGGCAGTCCATCAACGAGTGAAACGAACTGAGCTGCACTAACAACTTAATTTACATGCTAAATTTGGTTAGCAGCTTTGTCGTTAACATATTATAATTTAATTACATTAACCCGCCCCTCCCCCTTCTCATACCTCTAGTTCTCCCCTTTTCGTTTGCTTTAAACTAAACGCGAACTTGAACCCAAGTTCCTTGAACCTCTGCACAGTCAAGCAGAACAACAGCAATTTTTGGCGTTTTTTTCCTTTGCACCCTTTACACCTGATGCCAAACGAAATTGATTTTTACATACCCGAAAGAGTGTGCTTGCCTGTATGTGAGTTGGAGTGTGTTTGAGTGATTGTATATAAATATGACTTTATTTACTCAACTATCTGTGCTCAGGCATTTATATGCCAGACGTCTCCCGGATGCCCAGACTGGCAGACAGACAGACAGACAGTTTACCTTTTCACCTGCTGTCCCAATCTCAGCCAGCGACATTTGGTATTTGCCCACACACTCACTAATACACTCACTCGCACAATTACTCACTCACTCACGGGACTGCACAAAGGCGCTAAATAGGCGCCGTCAATCACCGGCCTTAATGGCTGCCCTGGGCAGCTGAAGCACCTTCCCACAGCGCTGACCAGAAAGTGTTTTATTAGTGTGTTTATTTTCTTGGCCAGCGCCGGCGCGTTTTGATTTCGCACCTGCCCGTTTATGACCTGCTCCCCCCTCTCTCTCCCCCACACACTCTCTTCTGAGGTGCTCTCAATTATCTTGATGTGCAATTTTAATGATGTCGAAGAGAAGACACAGAGAGAGAGTCAGAGACCGCAAGAGAGGGAGACTGCTGTCAGCTGCAGCGTGGCACTGGCTACAGTCGAGTACCCGCACTTGTCCAAGCAGAGCAAAGTGAATACCCGAGTGCAAGTAAACATTCACATACATATGTAATAGGTAGTCCCTTCAAGCTGATCCCACGGATTTCTGCCATTGACACCGCCAGAAAGTCTGTCTTAATGTATAAACAATTTGTTGCCGCTGCCTGATGGAATTAATTCAAAAGGGCACTCGACTTGGATTCGTTGCTTCTGTCGTTGTTGTTGTTGTTCGATTCGTTGGCACAACAAGCCATTAATTTATTTTTCCTTTCACTGGCAAAGTGAAATTTAAGTGGTTTTCAATTGATTTATTTGCCATTTTGTCACATGCGGCTGGCACTTTTGTTGCCAGTTGCCAGTTGCCAGTTAGCAGTTGGGAAATTGCTTTAAAATCTCGTTGATGGAAAATGGAGTTTCAATAGCTTCTCTCAGAGTCAATTACTCAATTAGTTGCTGCTGAGTTTGTCTCTGTGCAATGAATTGGTTTAAATCGGGTCAATTGGTTTAAAGATGCCCTTGGCCAACAGAAGATAAGCCCAAGAAGGGTCCTTTGTCCTTTGGCGGGTCTCTTGCAAATGTCTTACTTGCTGCCAAAGCCGCTTACCTTAGGGCTATCGAGTCCTATCGAGTTAACACGTGTTTGGGCAGCACTTTATAGTAGGGGCAAACACTCCTTGCCCTGGTGCAGGGGGGAGGGAAGAGGGTGCTGAGCTTAGATAAGAAGTCAAGCATGTTGCCGAATGCTTTGATTGTTGTTAGTTCTGTGCTCCGATGCCGATTCGATTTGTTTTTAAGCGCATTAAAGGTTGTTTTGAGCTGGGCATATCGAGCATGTGTAGGCGTGAGAGTTGTGGGTAGAACTGTCTGTGGATCCCGACAGTCTAACCCAATATCTGGCCGTCGAGTACTCCAATCTTATCTCTCATTTCCGTTGTACTTGTTATTAGTTTTTTCGCCTGTCGCCCGATAAAATTTTATCTGCACTTCTTATTGAAAAAGAGCGACGCGAATCTAGCGGCGAGAACTACGGAAAGTTTTTCACTCGTCAGCTGTCAGTAGCATTGTTGTTGTACATGTTGTTGTAGTTGTTGCTGCAGCCATTGTTGCTTTTGTCATTCCTATTGGCTTCGGCTCATTTTGCGTGCGCCTTGGGACAGGCACAGGGCGCACAATTTGCGCCACATTGGGCAGCACGTGATGCGTGCCACCAGACATAGCAGCCAGCACAGCAATAGTCAGTGCCACAGCCGATAGCCACGCCTCGATAGCCCCAACGAAAGGCCCCAAGGAGAGCAACAGGAAGGAGAGAAAGCAGGGCAAGAGCTGGCCATATGCACGTCGCCAACTAATGCCGCGTAAGATGCCCGAAATTGTTGCGTTAGTTGGCCCAAAAAGCAGAAGGAAAGAAAACGGGAATACAAAACAGGACGAAAGTGCGGGCAAGAACTGGAAGAAGTGGAGGAAGCAGAACGGGTCGGCTCCAGCAGAAAATCAATACACGTTGAAGCACGGGTGACGGCAATAAAGAATGAGATATTTGCGCAAAGATATATGGAGTATGGCGTGCTCAATAATTGAGCATTGCCCGGCGACGGAAACCGGCAGGACCTGGGCCATCCTCAGACGCAGGGCCGCTTGCCAGTTCCTATTCCAGCTCCAACTCTAGCCTGGCTTGCAGTGCGGGTCTTAGTAAAGGTCTTAGGCTATTGCTGTCACAGCTAATTCTTTATTCATTCGGCCTTTCATTGAATTTGTGCGCGAGTAGCCATTTCCAGCGAGGATGGGCTCAGTTATTCAGCTCGTGTTCAGCTTTCATGCTTAGTTATATGTAAAGAGTGTTGTGTGTGTGTGAGTGTGTGCTGCGTGTGTGTGCGCATTGTTGGCTCTCACAGATTTGTATAACTATGGCACGCATTCAATTATGCATGGCCCCAGGCTGACGACCACACAGCGCGGCCCTGCTCCACCTGGGCTAGGCGCCCACAGGCATGTTGCATGCCACATAGAGTAGTAGCATACCAAGCCACAGGCGAGCGACCAAAACAAAGAGCACCACCACCACGACAACAAGCACGATGCGGTCGTACAGACTGGCCCGCTCTGCTTTGTCAGCACCAAGCCGCACCCCCTTGCCCCGCACTGAGTGACAGGCTATTCACGTTTCGCCTTAATTAATACACATGGCACTGGGGCGGCTTATTAATAGGCCGTAATTGACGAAATTGTTGTCCACAGGCTGGCTTAAATTCCATTCTCATTCCCTGCCCCGCCCCTTTCCTAAATCCACTAAAAGAAAGGGCGGCATTAACGTATTAAATAATTGTTATTTATTATTGAGCCATAAACTGGTTTAGTTCGTGCCGCCGTTAAGTGTCAAACACGCTTCCGGCATGGCCTGGGGCACTGACAAGTGGCCCCTAATTACCTGGCAGGGTAATCTAAGCCGAGAGTTCCTTCCTCGTGCTCGTTGGTTATGTGTAGCCAGGCAAATGACAAAGCGTTAGCCTAATATTTGCGCGCCGTGTGAAAGATTTCCCACATTTGTTGGATTGATGGGTGGCTGCATTTGCCTCCAGTGGAAGGAATGCGGACTGTGGACTGCGACTGCTAAGTGCTTGGAGTGTTGACCCCGGCTCCGGTTTGCGTGACTTTTGGCGTGTGTTCGAGTGTGTTTTCTACTGCGTGGCACAGGAAATACACTGAGGAAAACGTGCCAAAAGAAAGAGGGAGAGATGAGGAGACAAGAGAGGGGAAGCGTCGCTTCACACACAAAAGAAAACCAAATACAAGTCTGTTGTGTTGTCTGGGAAGCAGGCGCTTGTTTATCGGCATCCTCTGGCAACGCGTACCTGCTCGTCGCCATTTTACAGGCCAGGGCAAGCTGAGGCGGATATCCGCCTTCGCTTCCATTGTGCGCTTGTTTGTTTTTGCAAAGTGTTTTTTCTTTGAATCAATATCAATGTAAGCGCCTAAGACGCACAGCGCGCACCTCGTACAAACCGGGGACAGGGGGGCGTATGATTAATGCGCTCCATTGTGGAATGGTTCGTTGGCGCGTGAACAATGATTAGGGGTATCAGCTTGGTATAGATGAGGGTTGCTGCTACCTCTCTTGCTTCAGCTCCTCCCTTGCATTATCTCCATGCGGGACAATGTGTTAATTTGGAACTATGCATGCTAAGTAGGTGGATTTAGTTTTTAGCCACAGCTCGTCGTGACGAACTGATTTGACTTGTGAATGCTGGCAAAGGCTGGAGACAGTTACTGATTTGCCTTTGTTTTTCTGCCTGAATTTACAGCTATTGTCTGTTGTCTGTGAAGTGCCTCATCTCGAAGGAACCCGTTTTATGTCGAAAGGGAAAAGGTCAAATGGGACACGAGACTGATATTATGAGTGCGAAATTGGCAATTGGCCTCGACGTGACATATAATTTGCAGGGTATTGACTGATGTGGGTAAGCAAAGGGGTTGATGGACTCAATACCGAGACTGTCAGGCAGCTAAGGAAACAGAGAGCAAGAGAGAGAGAGAGAGAGAGAGAGAGAGAGAGAGAGAGAGTAATTCCAGCACGTTCCATGGGAACTATGAAATTGTGGCGCATTTTAAACTTGCAAACAATAACAACAACTTGACACAAAAACTTGAAATCCTATATTAAAGTGTGTTTATTTCTATTCGTACATGTACGTGTGTGTGTGCTATAGCCGTGTTTATGACACTTTTATTTGACGGTCATTAAAAACGTTTAATTAGCGCTTTGCCAAGTAATTTGGGCAAATGTTTCTATGGGTATTTCGTACCATATAAGGCACCTTGAGGAGTTTCAGGTTACCTTAAAAAGTCGCTGTGTGTGTCGCTGTGTGTGTCTGGGTGTATGTGTGGGTTATATGTGTGGGAAGCCAGCGAGGGCGAACGGGATTTTTCCGAGAATAACATCAACCGCGAAATGCTATGAATCGTTTGCATTTGCAACTGTAGCTTGGCTAAAAATCTTAATTTAATTAACATTCCGCACTGTCTGCAGTTTTAAAAATACATATTTAGCGGGAAATAGCTTAAGGCTACATTTATAGCGCGAATTCCTGCTAAACTGTGAACAGCAAGCAGGCGGAACCTAAGTAATGTAAGAGTGTTTTATTGTCGGTCTCCGGTTTCAACTGCTTTAATTCCGCAAAGAACAATGGGTTATAAAATATTTAATTACGCTAGGGTGACATCAAGCGCTTCACTGCTCGTGTTCGTTAAGCTTTCCTTTCGTCATTTATGAGCTAAATTATTTATATATGCGGCATGTATAAAAACAAATTTATGGAATCGAATCGCAAATGCAATTGATTTTCTCATCGTTCATCCGAGAATGTTGAAGCACTTTAATAGTTAATTGGATCGTTTCATTAGGCGACTCTTTCTCTCTCTTCCTCTCTCTCTCTCGCTCTCTCTGCCTCGACCTGCGCACTGGACTTGCAATTAGAGTGGCAGCTGGGAGACAACAGGGCGAATTAAGGGTGAACTGACGCTGCTCTGTGGCTTGTCTGCGTGCCTCTGGAGCACCGACATTAACGTCATCCCAAGCACACTTAAGTTTCATTAAAATTTTTACCAAAATGGCTTCAGCACTTACACATAATACAAAATACATGACAACGTGCTGCTGTGGGTTTTTCTCTCGACACTCAACGATATGTTGCTCTTGGCAGCTCTTGGCAGTCATGTAAGTTGATATAGTATGTGTTTTGCATTGACTCTTTTTTTCTCTCTTTCTCTGGAATCAAGAGGCTTCTGCATATTGCCATATGAAAGGTAACCAAGCAAAATATTTCTTCGAATTTCGGCACCGAAATTATACTCATTATTCCCGTAAGCATTGCAATCAGTCAGACGTAGCTCACATATAAATCATATATGCATGCAGCATGACCTTGACCTTTCAACACTTGAACTCTTCCAAATTTAGTATAAGCTGCTTATACTAGATAGTATTATATAGAATAAAGTATATATTCATGTATTCTTTTTATCTGAGAGGTGTGAAGTGGCTGCACAAGTGTGGAAAATCTGGCCGGATAAAAGTATCAAGGCCACGTGGAGTGACGTTTCTTTCCTTTAATTATAAATTTTATTTTATAATAATAAATGTTTTTCATTGCCCAAAAATTAAGCAAATATTTTCAGGGCGCGGCACGGCCGCCATGCCTTTAATTTTAATATCGCGAGCTAGCGGCATTTTTTGCTGTCCATAATGGTTAAGTATACATGTTCTGAATGGGTATGCTCGACTAAGAGAAACCCTGCAGTCTTTGCCATTAAATATCTATCTTTTTGCCAGGCAATGAGCTGAATATACCCTTTTTAACTGCACAGAGTAGGATCAAGTGCGTAGCACACATCTACCCAATTATACGGCGCACTTGCAGGGTATTCCTGCCAGTTTAAATTCGACCCCAGCGCGGCACTTCAAACGGACAGTCATCCAAATAAAGTAGTTTGAAGCACGAGAAGATACCCGGCCGACAGCGGCGCCAAATGGAAACTGAAGCGTAGGCCCACGTCGCCCTGAGTAGCATAAAAATATGCTTTAAATACTTATGAAAATGGGTAGCCCCTTGCGCCGGAATGCCGGACCAAGAAGGAAGGCAAGTACAGACAGCGAAAGCGAAGCATAATGAAAGGAAAACCCGAAATGAAAATCATTGCTGAGCCAATGCAAGAATGTGGCCGAGAGTTGCCCGGGAAATGCCCGGCATGCTGTGGCGCGTTGCAGGCTAACTAAATTACAGGGCACAAGCCTGGCCAGCCCAGCCCGTATCTGGTATAGAGTGAACTGCGGCACGGCGGAATCAATTTGTTTGAGCATAAATGGCATTTACGTTGCCAACGTAGGCGGGGCCGAGTCTTAAAAGCGGTGTATGGGTATGAACAGTGGACCCATTGGTGGCTATGCTGTGTCCACGATCTGTTTTATTTATACAGCGCACTTTGGCACGTGGCAATTGCTCTGACCAGTTAGCGAACAGGCTAAACTTTTATGTTAATAATTTAAATCTGCAGTCTGAGAATGTCATCGGATGTACGCATATCTGAGTGAGCTGGGGAAATGTAAATGCGAGTGTGTGTGTGTGTATAAACAAAAGCCTGCTTTACATGAACTCTCAATAGATTATGCAACTCTGACAACTTTCCGTGTTGGGATGGGGATGGCAGCCACCTTTCCCGGGTCCGGGTCCTACACAAAGCAATAATCCAGTGGCAAGTCCAAGTCAAGAGCTGTGTCAACTTTGCCCAAAAAGCAAATAAATCACCCGAGAAATTGGAGGACACTCCTGAGAGCCTCGTGGTGCTCTGAGCATCTTCCTCCTTCTGCCGGTGCCATAATGGCAAATTATGCATTTGTACGCGGCGCGAGGCACACATGCCAGCGAACCTTTTGTGGCAGGCAGGCATAACTTCCGGGAGGCGTGGCCTCTTTAAACTCAAGCCACAAGAATAAGCAGCGTGGCGCGTGCCAGGCACAGCCAGTCAAAAAGAAACGTTTATATATTTTTGCTAGATACTTCACAAATTAAATGGAAATTTAGCCCGCAAAATAGTTGTGGTTTTAGCGAACATGCCGAAAAGTATGCAATGCGTGATTTAAAAGGGGAGCACACACACGCACACACACTAGCACAGGGAGATACTCACACGCACACACACAAGGGATTAGCTGGAGCTGGCTGGGCCTAGTTAGCCGCAGGCTGTCAGCTCACTATCAAAGTGGCGCTGCTGTGTTTGACATGGCTCCGACCAACTGGCAACAGCTTCCTGCGATAACGATGGCGGTCCTCTCGCACAAATGGTTAAGCATTATGTCATATGTGTGTGTGTGAGTGTGTGAGTGTGTGTGTGGGACTGACCCAGGCAGGCTGTGCTTCCATCATTTGTCAACATCTTCTGTGTCACACGAAAATTTACTGCTGTGAATAGTGCGAACAGTCCCCATCGATGACGTGGATGGGTTCGTTGTCTTGTGTCTGTGTGTGTTTGTGTGTGTGTGTTGTTGAAATATTGTCAAATCAAAACAAATAAAGAAAACTATGCTAATCAGCTGCGCTTGAGGGAACTAGGCCGGTTCTCTGCCTACTCCTTTCACTGAGAATCGAGAAAGCTTTCTTAAAGTTACCAGAATATATGCACTAAATTTAGCCTGTTTAACTCTTTTAGTTGATGCAGGATAAAGCAGGTTTATTTTCAATTTCGCTTGATCTAAATCAATTTTAAAGGTCAACCAGTTCAAGGTCAACTGTGCAAACTTTGTGCTCTTATCTGATCGGGTTGAACTTGATTTGTGGTGTTGCAAACATGCGCTGCTCACCATCTCTGTGTGCTACTTCTCTCTACACAACTCTGCTTTTCTCTGTCTTCCCCTCTCTCTTTCTCTCCCTCACATTCTCTCGCTCTCACTCTCTGCTGTATTTCTTGCTCTCCCAGTCAGGCATCAAAGTGATTTTATGCTGCTGACCAAGTTTTATTCGAAAGTTCCCCAGATAAAAGGCAACATGACTGGGCAGTCGTTAGTTCTTGCGATATGTAATTATCCAGTTGCTGTGTGAGGGGACGGGGGAGTGCGAGGGCAGATCAACAACTTTATTACACGCTTTGCTTGAGTTCTCGCCCCCGCTAATGCAGATTTAGCTAATTAATTTGAATACACATGCATGGTACACGTTGAAGGCGAAGCTTTAATTAGCCAACAGAAGTACGATACACTGTGCCATGGCAACGACAGACGGACTGACAGACAGATAAACACTTCACTTCATAGACAATTAAATAGTTTGTTTGTTGCCTAGACTCAGACTCTGTATCAAAAGTATAGCAAATAATCAAGTTTGGCGAACTTTGCTCAGGTGCAATGTCGTCTGAGATTGAGTTTGGTGACTGCGACGCACGAGTAGACCGCGACTGTTAGTTTTGTCTAACACAGGAAGTTTGACATTCGAGTTCGGTGCACCATGGCGTATGAGTTATGTCTGCCGAGCATTGCCCTCGCTGGCAATGCTGACTTCAGTCTGTCATGCAGTGCGCGCCAAAAGCATCGAGCCAAGACATCGAACTCGAACTTGTTGCATTCTGTTGCGGCGTCTTTGCTCCTGCTGCGCCGTTCTGACTTTATGAATGAAATCCGTCTGCGTGTTCGAACCTGTTCGTAGAACGCGTAGCGCAGGCACTGCTGTGCGCCCCACGACACGGCAAGCCATCGACACTCGATTCAGTTCGCAATACGCGACGTGGCGCAACGGTTGTAAACACGCACGGCAGATGGAAATAGATGAGCGTGGCTCTTCGCTCGTTCCATGCCTGATACATTGATACAGTGTAACCGTTAACCAATAACCGTTAGCCGTGAACCGTTAACCGATTGCCGTTCGCAGCTGCCGTTAGGCGAGGCAACATTGAATTGTGTAGCAGAACCCCTTAGTGATAAGATAAGAATTCGATTGTGCCAAACTCGAGCAGAAAGAAGTGAAATTGAAGCCTCATCTCAGTCTCCGTCTCGGTGTATTTGTGTAATTTATTTTTATCCAAGTGTCGATGCAAACTTCACTGATTATTTCAGTTATTACACGCACTGCGAGAGCGGTTGCTCTCTCTCTCGCGAAAAATACCTTTGTGTTTTATCGGAATATAAAAGAAGACGCAGCAAAAAGTTTTGGAATCTCACAAAGCAAATATATAAGGCAAGTGACGCAGTTGAATATGAAATTGAAATATTCATTGTGAGATGAAATTGCTGGCAATTGGTTCGACAGCTCGCTCTAGAATTGCGCTCAAGTACTCAAATTCGGCATCATCTCATTTAATACCTCCCGCGCAAATACCCGAAATTGTGCAAATAATTGATAAATTCCAAATTCTAGATCTGTCAGAATTTATACAGCGCATAAAGACTCGACTGGCAATGAAATGAGAAAACGGAGAAAAAGAAATGTAAAAGAATAAAGTAAAAGACTTAAGACGCACATCTACATATATAATGATATGTTAATATTTGAATTGAAAACACAAGTTGTTTGTGGCTTTTGACTTGATCTATTGCCGTAATACCTGGCTACTTATGTTCCTTATGTGTGGTGTGTGTTATTGTGTGTGTGTGGTGTGGTGTACTTGGGTGTGTGCACTTCTTTGTGCTTGAAAAGTATGTGCTCGAGGCGGGACAACTGTGCAAATAAGTCGCTGGCTTCGACCAAGTTAGACAAAGCCCGAGAGCGTCGAAATAAATGCGTTATACAACTCCAACATCAGCCCGAAGAAACCGAAGCAGTTCAAGCAAATAAATGTGCTGTGAGGCACAAATTTATCAAGGCATAATTTATTTTGTTCAGTGTGGCCGACGGCTAAGATTTTTGACAATGAAGTAACTTACTGAGGAGTGTCCAAAGAACGACAATGAAGTAACTTACTGAGGAGTGTCCAAAGAACGACAATGAAGTAACTTACTGAGGAGTGTCCAAAGAAAGTTGTTCTCAACTTTTGTAAACTTGAATTGCAATTAGAAAGAAGCGCATCAGCATTACGAACTGAACAAAGAGTTCTTCTAACGAATTCAATCTCGGTAAATGTGCAAAGTTTTCCAAACACTTTATTTATGCACGATTACCATATACCCTGTGATAGAGCTGCAACTACAGTTCATAAATTAGCGTCGATTATGCTGCAAAACTTTTTAAATTTAATTTGTGACAGCAGCAACAACAAGAACTTATCTCAAAGTGACAGACAAGTTTAAATAAGTACTTTACGAAGCGGATTTATACTGGATCAGGCTATAAATCTCAACTTGAAACAGATACTTTCCCAGGAAGTCGATGCTCTTCTCGAGCTATTTCTGGCTGCGTGGTATTGGTAGGCAAATTACTGCCAAAATGTTAGCTATTTCCAGCTAGCACGAAGCACGCCGCGAAGTGGCCGACAGATAATCATCATTTAAAACGGCCTGTGGCCAAACCATTAACAATGCCAACTCCCACACAACCCCACCTCTCCATGTCCATCTCCAACTGGCGTTTCCACTTCAATCTCCACACTTCCACCTCCAATTCCAATGTCAATGCCTGTGGCGCAAAGTGAGAAAGTTTTCCGCCTGAGTTGCTTGTTTTACATCCCAAAGTTGTCAGTCTATTTTTGGCAAAGGGGGCAAAGCCAACACTGTGAATGATAAACGCTTCATAAATCGCGTATACGCAGTGCATGCCACCTACAGTTGAGAACTGTTAACTGGTTCCATTAATGATTATTGCACTCTTCTGTCCAATTTTCTTTCCAGCCTTTACCCTCGTTTCGATCAGTCTCCAATGGGCAGGCCATCTGCTGCAAGGACAAGGGTCGTCTAGACACTTTTCGGGACACGGCACAAGCTCTTCAGTATTTTCTGATACATCATATGCAAATCAATCAAAAGGCAGGCAAGCTTGAACTGCTTCTTCCTCTTCTTTCTCTGCGTTTTTCGGCTGCTGCGTCTCTGCCTTGTCGGCCGATCAATCAAATGCGCATTTGTATATTAATCGCCTCAACAATTGTAAACTTTTACCCGGGCCAGTCGAAAGAGAGCCCAAGCTAACCCGCGACTGAGTGACAATCGAGGCAATATTCGCATATCAAAGCACATAAATATGACAGCGTGCTTGGCACAGTCGATTGCCCCAAATGGGCGGGCAATCTGGCAATCTGGCAGTCTGGCAGTCTGGCAATCCATCAATTTGCAGTCGGCACATGCCATAATTAACATTTGATCAGGTTCAGTTCAATTACATATTGAAGCGACTCTTAATACCTAATAAAATGCCATTGCATTCTTTGCTATCCTCGCCCAGTTTCGCACAGTGTACTGGGCTTGTATTTTCGACCACGTATTTAACAACATCAACGCGCTGAACTCTGCTTATTTTGCACTGAACTGGTTTTCCATTGTTTTACCCAATGCCAAGCCTTGGGCTCAACAACAACAAGGAAAGCCCTAACCAAGCGCTCAATTTAATTTATGTTCATAAATTAATTTTGAAAATGAAATTTTATGGGATTTTACTTTGAACTTGCACTGCAAATCGTCAGTCGACGCGTCGTCGTGGCGTTACGGCGCAAGCGGCTCAAAGTCGACACTGACACTTGTCGCGGCGTCCACGTCCGCGTCCGCGTTTGCATCCATTAAAGCTAATTCGCGGGCTTTGCACTGGTTGCGCTTAATCGCCTTGGCCGACTGTGTGCCTCCGATCGGAGCTGCCTGTCAAGTGAGAGAGAGAGAGAGAGGTTTTAACCACTTTTACTACCAGCTTGGGGCGAAATTAGCTCGCTTTATAATTACGGTAGTTTAATTGGCCTGCAAAGGTCAACGTCGGCGGCATCGATGAAGTAATTTAGCTTATTTAAATTGCATTAAATGGCTTGGAAAATCATCAAAATAACGTGCAAATCGTTGCAGAGTCCCCACCCCCTGCCATCTCGTTATTTATTTATATTTCAACTGAAAAAAAGCGCAGTGGAAATATGTAATTGATTTGCCCGTTATTGCAATTAGTTAGTCAATCAGTCAAGAGACAAACTTGTTTTCAACTTAAATTAAGGGCTTGACCTATGCCAGGCCAAAACTGGTCCGCGACTCGTAAATGGGACTAGTTGTTGTTGGGGCCTCGACATGTGGCAAGTTGAAACACGAGATGTACAAAAAGTTAGTATCGTTTGTTATTTCTCCCTTGTTTTCGTCGAAAAAGTAAAACACAAGTGAAGCAGAAAAAGTTTCATACAACTAAAGTCAGCAAAAAAAAAAAAACAGAAGTTAGTTTTGTTTTTTTTATCTGGATTCCAATGTTCATTACTTTTTTAAAAAATCATGCGCGTTTTGTTTGGAATTTCATTTTATTTATGGATTTGCCTCTAGGTTGATTCTATTTTCATCAGAATTGTATCAAATTAAATATTTGACATATTTCTATGTTTTCCCCCTGTTCAATTCTTGTTGACTCAAAGTCAGACAGCCAACGTTCATAACTTTGTTACAAATATATTCGTGCGGAATGGCGTTTTGTTGATGTATTAGAATCTAAACTAATCCAGCATCGCAATTTCGAGACTGTTACAAATTCATTTTTTGCCACAGTACTTTCAATCAGAAATTTAATATATTTGTTGTTTTAAATGTTGATATAAATTTTAGGTAGAAAACAGCAAGCATAAACCTAGTTTTCTAGGGTAGTCTCAAATGCTGCAGAAGACTTCCAACACCTATGTATAACTCTGTGAAATATCATACATCTATAGACATTTAAATTCTAGCTTAAAGAGCACATTTGCACTGGCTAAGGCTTTGTATCATAGCATTTGAAACTAAGGTTCACATTAATATAAATATAATAATCAATAAAATAGTTTTATGATTTTACTTTATTCAATATATTTTATTTATCAATTCTACATTAAAAGTGTTACATGTCTCAAAAATTTATAATTTTTTATCTTTTTCTTGGCTTTCCCAGCGAAATTCTACTTTATTCTTATTAAATCTACTCAACATAAGAATTGGAATCGATGTGCAATTACTTTATGCTAACAGAGTAAACAAAAGAACAGCATAAAAGGAAAAATTCGGAATACTTGTGAATACAATTGAATATATTGATGTTTACTAAGTACGCATTGAAAATTGAATGCTTTATATCTTTTTTCTGCTGCCTTCGCTCTTTTTTAATTACATTGTTTCTCTTTATTTGCGATTTATAAGTGAGAAAAGCGAGCTATTGTTGTTGTTTTTCACTGACTTGTTTTCCTCAGCTAATTAGAACTGTTTTTTAAACTTGCAAAGATCAACTACTTGAGCTGAGTGTCGTGCAAGTGCAAGCGAGATACACTATTAATTTGACTGCAACGGAATGAAGTGCAAGCACAAAGGAAAAGCACAGATTGGTTGCCAACAGCAACTATCTCTGCTCGTTGGACAATAGCGTGGGGGGGAGAGAGATAAGTAACAACTGAGATAGAGAGAGAAAGGGGGAGTCTTCGCTTGAATTGAGTGCAATTTAATGAAGAGGAAAGAGGGCATTATCTATTGCTAATAGGATTCCGCAATTGCAAGAGAAAGTACGCGTGTTGTTTTGTATTTTATTGCTGAACAAAATAGATAACATAAGTATATGTTAAACTAATAAATATTTACAAATCATTTTGGAAAATTGGGGTAATTAAAAGCAAATAAAAGGATTTTCATAACACTGAATGCATAATAACATGAAATTTTATACATAGTTGATATTTCATGCCTTCATTTCGCACAGATTTTGCATATATTTTATTAATTGTATTTTTTTAATATATATAATATATTTGCTAAGTGTTCTACTCATATAATATTAAAATAACTCCATATTCTTTGCATTTGCAGAAACCAACAGATATTCCGCCAAACATTACGAGCTTCCCCACTCAGGATGGACTCTATCGAATTTAAACATTAACTGGCATCTTCAACATGCGCGCTGGTTAATGCTCACGCTCCAGGAGTGCCAGGAGAGAAGAACAACCACCGAAACCACTGAACATACACCACAGACAGCAACAGTAATAGCAACAGACGTTTCTCTCAATTAAGATAGCACCCTAGACAATGGTCGACCTTGAAGATCCCTCCTACATCCATGCGCGACTGCTGCCGCCTGCAGGCAACTCCAGCATGTCCACCACGACGCCCGCCCCACTAGAGCTGCTAGATAACCCACTCAATGAGACAGATAGCAACTGGTCGTCCATGGCGAACCTGACACGTCTGTTTGTAGCAGCTGCCGCCGAGGTGGCCCCCAACATAGCCAACTACACAATGAACATGCTTGATGTGGGCCTGGCACTGGCCACCGAAGCAACGCCCTCCGCTACCGAGTCAGTGCCCAGCGCAGCCAGTGCCGAGGCAGCCTTTGCCATAATGACCCACTCCCGGCTGAACAGTTCATCGCTGGGACACACCAACAACCTGGCCGAGCAGGTGCCCGAGCACGTGATGGATCATGCGCCGCAACTCTCGCGCTCCGGTCTGCTCAAGGTGTATGTGCTGGCCGTGATGGCGCTGTTCTCCTTGCTGGGCAACCTGCTTACAATTTGGAATATCTACAAGACGCGCATAACACGTCGCAATTCGCGGCACACTTGGAGTGCCATCTACTCGCTGATGTTCCACCTTTCCATAGCAGATGTGCTCGTCACCGGGTTCTGCCTCATCGGCGAGGCAGCCTGGTGCTACACGGTGCAATGGCTGGCCAATGAGCTGACCTGCAAGCTAGTCAAGCTCTTCCAGATGTTCAGCCTGTATCTCTCCACCTACGTGCTGGTGCTCATAGGCGTGGATCGATGGATCGCCGTGAAGTACCCCATGAAGTCGCTGAACATGGCCAAGCGCTGCCATCGCCTGCTCGGCGGCACTTACATCCTCTCGCTGGTGCTTAGCCTGCCGCAGGTGAGTGTGCGAGACACGCAAATCAATTCAAATTGTATTTCAGCTTTGTTTTTTATCCGCGGGTGATGCAACAAGGACATTTTACTCGCTCCACACACGGACAATTGGCAAGTTATGCGGCAATTTGTCGCCTGCCATTAAGTCAAGCCCAAGCCGCAGGCCAAGGCGGGGCCATGCCTGGTCCACGTGCGTGCCGAGGCTGGAGTAATATGTTTGCTTTATGGCACGCATACGCATAATACGTATACGCCCCCGTGGCAGCGGGTAAATACTCCTTGGCAGGCTTCGTGTCGGCGTGCTTTGGCATTAAAAGTGATTGCCTTCTGCATAAGAGCTCACTAAACGCAGCTTTGGATATTGCCACGCCCACCTTGAGCCACCCATTGCTTATTCCGATCTAGTGTCGGCTGTAAAAAGGGTTGCTTGCCCCAAAAAAAAAGAGAATTCCGGCAGTGCCACTGTGTCAGTTGTAGCAAGCAAGCGCTGCCGCTGACGACAGACATGAAATATTTATATTCCCGGCATATTTTCAAGCACGCTGCCAAAGACATCGGCATAAGTGGGAGCAGGTTGGGAGTGTATATATATATATTCACTTGGCATATATGTATGTTCAGGCAGCCCAGCTCGACCCCAGCTCCAGGCTGCTTATCAGCCTCAGACTGAGCTCTTCGTGCATCCCTTTGCTTTCGCCCATATTTAATCATAAAGAAAACAGCAAAACAAACATACACGCAAATCCGACCGTTTTTTATTTTTTGCGCCCCTTGTAATCCTTTATTTTCACACTTTTATTGCATTATTTATGTGCCGTGGATGTTTTTGTGTCGCCTGATTGCATATCTAATTGAGTTACCCAGCAGATTTATGGCCGACTGGCATTTGAATGGCCCTTGGCTTTTGGTTAACCGCGTTTCACAGATTACAAACCAGGATACCTCATTAAATTTAACACATCGAATTGATTTTTTACCAAGCTACTTAGAAGAAACTTGCACAGCCAAGCAGGAATGGTTTGGCTTCATAATATGAAGAGAAATGTGCTGGGCTTGCTTGTGACTCATATAGATAGATACCTAAGCACTCCCATAGAATATGCTAACCTGGCTCTATCTTCAGTTAATTTCCAGTACTAACCCAAGACTGTAAATACGAAATGAGCTATCGAAAACAACCTATTTATATGTATGAGACAGACTTAACTGTTTGTTGTAAATAGCTCTGAGGCCATATCGGATGCCATATCTAGTCTCCTAGTTGGCTGTCTATGGCGTGCTTAGGTGCTGCGGCTCAATAGGGTTTCCCTTTGGCATTGTTACGTGTGTGTGGGAACGATCCCTGGCAAAGGTTTATGCAAACTGTGACCTTTTCCTTTGATTTGCGTACCGTTCCGTGAGCCAATCTGCATATGGTTGTGGGATGTGGCCACGCATTGAGATTCCCACTTGAAAAGATGCTCGCGCTTGCAGTTTTTAAGCTGCTATCGATAGTGGAATTATTCCTCATACTGCTCGGCCCACTGTTGCTGCTTTTGCTGCTCCATTCTCCCCTGCCAAGAGAGGAATTAGCATATTGTTCGCATTAGAGGAGCACTTTAAGCAGTTGCGCGCAGAAATGTATGCTATGTTTTTGTATAATTCAACGCATTTAATTAGCTGAATCTGGCAATTATGCGCATTGTTTAGCTTCGCTCTTGCTGTTGCTGTAGCTGTTGCCTGGCAGTCTCGAAGGCCCGCAGCAGCAGACGTCTCTGGCCCGCGTCGCTTATCTCTTATCACAGCCGCCGCATGACCATTTGAAGAGCAATGCCGCCCGGGGCCGATTATGTGTGCATACACATAATTAAGCCTCGCTGCGCAGTATTTAACTGTGTAAGTGTGTATGTGCGAGTGTGCCGCTGATTAAAGAGTGGGCTGTGGTATAACGAGCTCTTAAATTATGTTAACTAAGTAAACGCACTCAAATTGTGTGACTAACTATCGCGATATAAAACGAGTGTTGAGGTTAAGTGTTTGCTTCCTTTGCTGCCTACCTTCTCAAGATCATAGCAAGCTGTCTCGCTCTGCCCTTCAACTCTCGCTTTGTCGCTCTGTTGCCTTTGCTAAACTTACACAAAAGCTTAAAAACTTTTCAGCTGCAAAGGAAATCCGCGCTGAGTTTTGTGCCAACTTTTTTTGCTGCAGTCGATATTGATTTTGAAAAGGTATTTTTTAATAGGTATAGTATCTCTCTCTCACTCGCCCCCTTTTTCTCTGTTTATTTTTCAACTTTAATAACTCACAACGCGCAGAGCTTAAGGCCGAGAGCTGAGGACTTAAGCCTCTTAATGGCTTTGGGTGCAGTTGGCACTTATCTTAATTAACCCATAGTGATACAGGTTGAGCATGTCTCGCTCAATTGCAGATGATTTCGCAATTATGGCAGTTTTTATGGCCAACGACGCCACAGCGTCGCTCGTCGATGCTGCTGCTGGTTGCGATTTATCGAACTTGCCACATAAAACTCATGCGGCATTAAAACGTGACACTTGCTGCGTCTCCGGTTGCCTAGTTGCCTTTGCCTGCTCATTCTTTTCTAGGCCTGCCATTCATAATTCGCATGAACTGAACTCGAACTCACGTCGATAATCAATAGCTATGATATCAAATTCAATATGTGACACAGCCTGCGGGCTCCGCTGTTGCCTGATTTGCCCAAGTTCCTCAATTCGACAGTTCTCCAGTTCGCCGATTCTCGAGTTCGCCATTTCACGCGCCTTCTATAATAAAACAAAATGAAAATTTACTTCCACTGCCAATAAACAACAAATGTTGATCCCGCTGCCAGCAGCTGTGCAAGTGAGCGTGTGTAAGTGTTGGTGTGCGTGTACGCTACGTAAGCATTACGTTTATATTACACTATGCAACAGTATTTCGTATTCCTTCTTCACTGCGAGTGTGATGAAATTTTACGTTCGACAGAGAGAAAAAAAGGCGAAACTGGAAAGCGAAAGCGAAAGCATTTTGTTTTATTGGCACATTCCACACACAGTGCCGGCAAAAAGTGTGCTCCTTTTCGACATATTGACGTATGAGGTAATAAGTACGGACGTACAAAATAAGTTATGGAAGAAAAAGTATAACGAATACATAAAGCGCAACAAGGTGCTTGCTGCACGGTATTATGACTTTTGTAGCGACTTTTTTACGGTACTTTCACATTTTAATTAACCAGAAGATAAGCTCATGGTATGAAACTTATAAAGGGAAACGATTCAACCGAGTTGCAGACAGACCTGTTGCCAGAAATGATTCTATTGGCTTTGTGTGTGGCACATAAGAGAAAAGTTTACGCAAAACTTGGAGCCACAAGAGTTTTGGTATTTTGTTTTGGTTCTGCGTCTATTTACAATAATACTTTGCTCAACTGGCACACATAACTCAGGCAGACTAAGCATATCTGCACTTTATTTTGTTGGACACGGCTCTGCTGTTCCATTTGCCAGGATACGCGTGGTGTTCAATTGCTTGGAAGTTATAAATGTGCGAAATTAATAAAAATCAGTACTAATACGATGTCCCAGGGTGTTTTAGTGCTTTAGTGCTTCGTGTTTTAGTTTTACTACTTTCTAGCTTAGCCAAGCTGCTGTTAACATGGCACTCGAGACACACAGAGCATGTACCCTCGAGCCGGCAGAGTCATAAAATGTGCAAATGAAAAGTCTTTTAATGTATTCGTTATAATCAGAACTCTATCCGTGGGGGAGCTTACCATCTACGCTTGAATTTATAACCCACAGAATTGCAAAGTGAACCACCCCAAGGTGTTGGTTGCATTAAAGAGTCACTTGACCGCAGCCCGAAGCAGAAGCTGAAGTACTGTAAGAGAGATTCCTGTGTCCGACACCTGCCCCAACATTAGGTGCCACAGAACATGCAAATTTGTCGACTCTGCAAATGCATTTTTGATGATTCTCAGTTGGCCAACATGTAAATGAAAGCACTCTTTGTTCTTCACTTGGACCTGTAAAAGTGAAAAAGAAATGGGAGAGAAAAGGACACACACTCGGCCAAAATTGAATGCCTTGCAAAATAGCAAAATGAAGCGGGCTCAAGTTGATGCCTCAAGACGTTAGGCAAGGCAACTGCGTTTCCAATCGATAATCAAACAGACACGCATACACATACGCGCACATACACTAGCACAGTCACACTAGCACACACACACACTCTACTCACTCTCACTTGTCATTTGTTTCCCTCAACTCGTTCTTGGCGGTACTGATAAACATATTCAATCAAGAACTCGTCTTCCACTTCTCCTTCCCGTTTCGCGAATTTAATCAAACATTTTGTGTCATCTTTTTCTCTAACGCTCTCTTCTTCTTCTGTTTGTGTCACCCGCAGTTCTTCATCTTTCATGTGGCAAGGGGCCCCTTTGTGGAGGAGTTCTATCAGTGCGTGACTCACGGCTTCTACACGGCCGTGTGGCAGGAGCAGATGTATGCCACATTCACGCTCGTCTTCACATTTCTCCTGCCACTCTGCATACTATTTGGTAAGTACAGGGTATATTATATTTTGCTGCATAGTTTGATGAATAAAGTGAAAGCATAAATTTCAAATAAAAACTTTCAGTTCTGTTGCGGTCACATCATGATTAAATAAGTTTATACGAACACATAAAGCAGCAAACAAAGTTGATAGTTCCGACATAAAATACAGTCGAGTAACAATACTGAGAAAAAACACATGAGTTTTCCTGGTTTTTCCGA
Source organism: Zaprionus camerounensis (assembly GCA_018904165.1). Lineage (NCBI taxonomy): Eukaryota > Metazoa > Arthropoda > Insecta > Diptera > Drosophilidae > Zaprionus > Zaprionus camerounensis. Next base: position 12,517,122 of record JAEIFS010000479.1, on the reverse strand, counting down.
CTATTTTGTATGCTTTTATTATATTCCAATAAATAGAAAGTAACAAAGCGTGCCCAGGGCACTCTCCCTCCCCCTCCACACACACACACACACACACATGTCTCTCCATGCTAATGTAGTGCAACTAATTTAAATATTCCAGGCACCTACATGTCAACATTCCGGACCATTTCAAGTAAGTGGACATCCAGCAAATATACAGGCAAAATATGTGGTTTATCCCGAGACAAACTTTGCAACGTCTCAGGCTCAGGCTCAGGTTCAGCTGTGGCTCCTAACTTATGCTTGTTTCTTCTCTCTCTCTCTCCCTCCCTCTGTCCCTGACAGGCAGCGAGAAAATGTTCCAGGGCTCCAAGCTGGCCAACTACTCGACTACAAAACAGTTGCCGACACAGACGAATCGCCAGCGACTGATTCACAAGGCCAAAATGAAATCGCTGCGCATCTCCGTGGTGATCATCATCGCGTTTCTCATCTGCTGGACCCCCTACTATGTGATGATGATAATCTTCTTGTTCTGGAATCCAGATAAAAGGGCAAGTATGCCAGCGTAGGCAAGCGTGAGCCAGCCCCGAGTGGGAGTCGGTTTCGGGTTCGGGTTCGGCTCAAATTGGGTCGGATGGGTCACTGCTGCCGGGAATGGCAATTTGAAAGGGTTCTTACCCTTGCACATTTCCGTTAATATTTCCTTTAACGAAACGAAGAAATAAACAATGAGTTTTGTCACGCCAAATGGCAAATCCTTTATGGGGTAATCAGTGTCGGGCACTGCAAGTGCATCAATTCTGACGGATTGGGTTGCTCTTCTTATGCTCCACGCTTATCGCGACCCACATTAAATGCTTACTGACAGTTGCGAGAGATACACGGGATATTTATAGCAAATCCCTTTCCCACACTCTGACGAGCAACTGCTGCTGGCACATCAATCAGCAGTTAATTTCCAAGGGGGGTAGGGGGAATGTGGAGGGTAAAAGGTGCTGCCAATGTTATGTTTGTCTTGACGTGTCTAATGTTACAACTTGTTCCTGCCTAGACAAATCAAGGAGAGAGCGCAGCTCGGATTGATGCGAGTGATGGTGGCAGCTGCTTCCAAATCCTTTTTGCGGGATTGTTTTATTTATTTTTAGTGTTTTTTTTGCTGAGCACATTAAAATTATATCTTACGGCAATTTTTAATTAATGGCTAAGGTTGTGCCTGCTCTGTTGACTTGGCTACGGTTGCTCATAAAGGGGATTACGACAGCGATGGCATAATGAAATTCCTTCTACGAAAAGGTGCCTCCAAGAGAGGAGGGCAGGGGAGGGACAAGGTTTGCGGCTTGCCACAGGAGCCAGAAACCGCAAACGGACTTAGCAGACACTCGGACAGGTTGACACGAGGAAGGGTTGACTCGAAATTAATTTGCATTTTCTCATGTATTCTCTGGCAGCTGGGCGACGACTTGCAGGACGCCATCTTCTTCTTCGGCATGTCCAACAGCCTGGTCAACCCGCTCATCTACGGCGCCTTCCATCTCTGCCCCGGCAGAGGCAACAAATCTGGCACAGGCGCAGGCAACAACAACGCATACAGCCTTAACAGGTAGGTGGTGCTCCCGTAACCTTCCTTCTCCCTGCTCCCTTCTCCATTGCTCCTCTGGCCCGACTAACGTTCCCTCTCTCCCCCATAGAGGCGACTCACAGCGCACGCCCTCCATGCTGACCGCTGTGACGCAGGTGGACGTCGCTGGCGGCAGTGCCAGGCAGATGAGGACCTTCCGGCAGCAGAGCTACTACCGCAGCTCGAGCAACGGCGCTGGCGGCGCCCCCTTCAAAGAGCAGGTCGGTCTGCTGCAGGTGGGCAACACAGTGACGCCGCACCTGATGAGGAAGAGTTCATCGGTGCGTAGCCCACATCCGAATCACAGTGCCGCCATCATTGGGCGCCATGTGACGCCGGGCTGCCTGCGCGAGAAGCAGCAGCTGCTGCTGCAGTCCACGCCCCCCTCCACGCTGGTGCTCAACTACGACAGCCAGCGTGGTGGGGTGGGCGTCGGCGTGGCCAGCGGACTGAAACTAATGGGCGGCATCGGGGGAGTCGGAGGTGTTGGCCTTATCGGCGAGAGCGACGAGCATGTGTCGAGCGTGTGAGCAGAGCTGGCGGCGATGGTGGCGGTCGAGGCAGGAATCGGTGCAATGATGCGCGTGGCGGATGTGGAGGACGAGTGCTCCTGCTGCCATTGCCTGAGCCAGGAGCTAGAGCGGCGTCAGCAGGGACTCGTGGAGTCTCCCAGCGAAGGTGCCGCAGTGGACTAGCTCCACACACACACACCCCTAGATAGTATCTAATGGCTCTTCCAGTGCTCGTAAGGTTGTGCAAGAGAGAGGGTGAGAGACAGAGAGAGAGAGAGAGGGAAGCAGTGCTTCGCCTTGGTGATCAGATCATCGGGCCGCCGCGTTACATTTGATTAGTGCTACTAATTGAGAGTCAAGTCTTGGAACACTGTTGGTGTGCTTAGTTGTAATTGTAGTCAGTAAGATGAGAGAGAGAGGGGGAGAGAGAGAGAGATAGCGCGAGGAAGAGCAGCATCCAAATGGAATTCTGATGATATTTTAATAGGCCAAAGCTCAGTTCAGCTCAGATCAGCGCAGCTCGGCTCGTTTAGTTCGATGGCGCATTAATTTGAATTACCCTCGACAATGTAGTCTCAACTGGTCAGTACCACGTGATGTGTGCCAGAGCCAAACTAGTTGCTAAGTGCACGGGGTGCCAAATAGTCCGGCAGCACGCAGGAATTGCCTCGAATTGTGCGCGAATGCCGGGCGGGGATTAGCAGCAGGGCAACTGTAATCTACACAGGTTAATTACTTCGGGTAAATCCCCATAATACTTAAGCGACTTGTACTTAACTTTTATACTTACTTTACTTATACTTTACTTTTACTATAAGACGTTTACCCTCATCATAGTCCCATGTGCTCTCCCCATACGTGGCACACAATACTGAGAATCCAATTTACATTTCCCGTTGAAATAGGCCGCATCAAAATGGACCACGACCATGGCCAGAGCAACCAATACTTGTTTGAAAGGTTGACAAGCCACGGGGTATTTTAATGAATTCGAAATTAACTTTTGCATATTCAAAGGGCCACGTCGGGAGAGTTCTTGTAAATACGTTTTTGTATGTGGACTGCAACACACACCACACACAAACACACACACACACGTGCGCGTTGCTACTATATTATATTTCATAAATATATAATATAACATGCATATATAGAAAGTATGCGCTGCGTGTATTTGTCTCCTCCTATGTAAATGTAAGATAATCTCTGTAAAATTTGTATAGTTTATTTTTTAATAAAAACTGAATGAGCATTGCAAAAAGTTTACGATCTAACTTTTACGCACCACGCACCACGCGCCACAGCTCAACACGTTGATGAACTACGTCGCAGAGGAGCAGGAGGCAGGAGGAGCTGGGGAGGTACGAAATCTGCCAATGTCTTGTGTTGCCTACGAGTTTGGCTCGTAAATCCTCGCGCAAAGCCCACACCCAGCCAACTAGGCACATTACACATTTTATGCCGGGCGTGGCAGCGGCAGCTTGACTGACTCGCTGGGTGGCCTGACCAGTCCCCAAACCCCAATGCCCAATCCGAGCCAGACCACTCCCCCCTCCCCAGTGACAGCTACATATTTTATAACTGCCAAGCTCGTGTTCGAATGCAAAACAAAGCGAGGCGACTCGGCAAATCGAGGCTTTTTTACAGCGCCCAGATATATGTGCTACGAAATGTTCCCTCAGAAGCGGAACCAATTTAACAAAATAATGGAAAACGTGAAAATGCTGAGGGGACGACTTCGACAGGGCAAAATTCGACCAAAGCGGCGGCGTCGATTTCCAGTCGCGCGCTCCACGGGCGGTCGATTGGTCCGCTCAGTTGTCCAGGCCCAATTATGGGCAGTGAGACGAGTGGGCGCCCGAACTGGGAACAGTGGACAGTGAGTGACACGTCCACGTCCCGTCGCACGTTGATGGAGCCGATTTTTCAGCAAGTAATTCTTATAATAGGCACTTGCTTCGTATTTAGAAACTGCGCAAGTACGTGAATTTAAATTTAAAGGCCATAAAGTGTGCGACTGTTTTATTGTACACTCACTCACACATGCACAGCACACACACACACACACAACAAATAAGTACCCCAGCAGGTCCCTCCAGGTCCACTTTATGACCGTGGAGTGGAGCAGGGGAGGGGCAGTCGGAAGAGCCTGCAAAATTAAACGCATTCCGCTTGCCTACCCTGTTTTAATGATGATTCAATGGCATAACCGAAGCGGAGCCAGGGGTCAACAACGGAGTCCTTATTGTTGTTATTGTTTACCTCTTCTCACTACCTCCCTCCCTCCCTCGCAGCATCAGTGACAGTGACAGCGACAGGGACAGCAGGACGGTCATCCTGACTGGCCATTCCTTTGACCGGGACAATGCCACGCTCACATTGGCCTGGGCAACTCTTGACCGAACTCAGGGTCATTACAATGCGAATAATAATATAGGAAGGCGTACATAAATCTATTGTGGAGAAGGACTTCGCCATGCATTCAATAAATTATATAAACAATTTAACAGGAAACTGAAGCCAAGAATAGACGAGGAATAGTTTCCATTCAGTATCCGCCATTGCAATAAGTTAACGTCAAATGACTTTGACCTACATCTAAACTCTGTTGTTGTTCTTTTCCTTTTATTGTGGAACGATTAATGTTGTTGAAGCGTAGACGGGCAATTTGATGATTTCGCAGCACATCAAAACAAAAACATAAAACAGACATACGGGTGTATAATGTATTTGGGGTACTTCCAGTAGGTGCTTGGTATCCACAGAGGACCAACCCCAAGTGACTCATCAAAAATTTATGAGCCGTATGCGGCGCAGAAGATAAATGGAATGCATATGCTCTTAAAAATGCCCTCATTCCTCCACGTATTTGCACGCAGTCCTTTTGCTTGTAACAAATTATAAACTTCGATTTGCTTTTCATGGATAATCGCACATGTAGTAGACACACATATATATATATATTCATTCAATAAGATTTCAGCGCTGTCTTTAACAAAATTTCACTTAGTTTTAAGGGGTTTCCAAAATGTACATCGAGGAGACATCGATATTCTGCTTAAATTAGAGTCGGGGGTGGTGTGGAGGGGGGCAGGCTAAGTACAGCTGCGCTCCTACCTCGTACTGACTACAGCCTCCTTGCGCGCCGCATCCTGCAGCAGCTGCGTGTCCACCTCGTCGGCGGGCAGCTGCACGTATCGCACCACGGAGCCGCGGATGAAGCAGTTTTTGACGCTCAGCATGTGCGGATATTTGTCGGGGTCTGTCACGCTGATGTCTGTCAGCTTTATGTTGAGGTACTGATCCACCGAGTGTAACGTGCCACAGATACTACATATACACAGATATACATATATATATATTAGTTGGATTTCTATGTTGTTGCTGCCGCTGCCACACAGCGCACTCACCTCAGATCATTTTTCAACTCGACGACGACTTCTTTGCCGACCAGGGACTTCAAGAACGAATAAAATAACTGAAAGTAGAAGGGAATTGCTTAGCTCGTGACGATATTGTTATTTATTCAATATTTACCATTGTATGACAATATCTCCAATTGTTTATTGTGGCTACTAGCAATAGTTCGCGTTGTTTTTCGCCGACACAGGGCTGCAAGCTCAACAGTAGTCAATGTGCGGATATCGATATATCGAATGTGCGATGTATCGCAAAAGTGGTTATCGATGTGCCGCATATTGTGTGGAGCAGCTGAGCGCCATCTGTGGGCAGGTAGACTAAACGGTATTTATATGAATTTGGGCGCACGCGAATTTGCGCCTACGTGAAGTTAGCTGCACGCAAATTTGTACTCACGTGAAGGTGGCTGCGTGCATTTTGAGTTTGCCTTAAGTTGGCTGCGCCTAACGTTTTGGCGCGTAAATTCAAATTTGTATTACACATTAAATATTTAAACAAGTGAACAACGCTACGGTGGCTGCTGTTTTGATTTGATTGATATTATATGCCTTGCAACAAGCAGTCAGCGCAGCTGTGAGCAAGTTCCACCTCCTTTTTTTGCCTGCAGCATTCACAAAGGATTAATATTCCCCCTAAATGAATTCACATTGTTTAAATTGCACTTTCTAATACATAATTTATTGACTTTAAATTTAAATTACATTTTTATAACAGTTTTCTTTCTTCGGGTCTAAATGTATTTACAAACAAAGGGTCACACGTGGATTTTACCTTTGGGCTTGGATCTACTTGCACTTCAAAACTAACAATCTAATCTGGCATCCGATGATTATGTACGATGGGATGCAAATCTCTTAAAACTTCGTTTAGCTTAAAAATCACATTTCATATTTTTGCTTAAAATCTCAACTTATTGCCGACTGGCGAAATTTCCCAATGCGCGGAGAGGGAGAGGGGTCAATGGGGTAAAGAAGGGGGTGGGGGACTATCGGCTGCGACGCTAACGCTAATAAATTCGTGCGACTCCATCCTCGCCTCGTGTCTAGTGATCCGAGCTGAAGTACGAGTTCTGCATGAGATACAGCTTGTCGATGGGATTGATAAGGCTCGTGTTCAGATTGGCCAGCATGTCGTGCGGATTGGAGTGCTGGTTCGAGTGGCTGTGGTTGTTGTGGTTGCCCGACGAGCTGGTCGACTGCAGCTCCAGATTGTTCAGCGACAGCGAGTCGGCGTCGTCGTCGAGCTGATCAAAGTTGCTGCCGTCCAGCGAGAGATCCGAGCTGCAGAAGCTGTCGTTCGAGTTGGCCGGATAGTCTGCAAAGGAGAAGAATATATATATGATATATATTGATATATAGCGTATATATAGACTGCTTACCATCCGGTGAGAAGGGCAAGTTCGGATTGAGCGGCTGACTGGCGAATGCGCTGTCCAGATTGCCCAGGAAGCCGCCCACATTGTCCACGCCGTGCTCCTGCTTCACACACTTCTCCTCCTTCTCGCTGCTATCCTTGTCATCGGAGGCACTGGCGCTGCTGTTGCCTGCGCCACGCCCATTACCCCCTCCGCCTCCGCCACCACTGGCAGCCGTGCTGCCGCCATTCTGTTTCGCCTTGCGCTGTATCTTCTTCATCTTGGCACGCTGATTCTGGAACCACACCTGCACCACGCGCACCGACAGCCCCGTGTCCTTGGCCAGCGCCTCGCGCACCTTGCGGCACGGCTTGGGCGACTGATCGAACGAGGCCTTGAACTGCTTGCGCTGCTGCGAGGTCAGTATGGTGCGCGGTCGCTTCGGACCACGTCGTCCGTCACGTGGTCGCAGCAGATCCTCCTCGTCGAGGCCAACGAAGCCGCAATGCTGTGCTGCCGCTGCCGCGAGGAACATCTCCTTCTCCAGGTCATGGCGATAGCAGAAGAGTTGCCCGTCGCGCAGCATGAACTGTTCGCCCTTCTGCAGCGGCAGCCTGCACGCGTAGCACACGAAGCAGGGCAGATGGAATACATAGTTGGCAATGGGTCGCATCACCAGCTCCTGTGGCAAGATGGCGTGGCAGCAGGCGGCGCACTTGACTCCGAAGAGGCGATCGTAGTCCAGCTTGCAGTAGAGCTTCGAGTTGCGCACGTGGCACGTGTGGTGCAGCTGCATGCCGCAGTAGCAGCAGGCGAGGCACTGCTCGTGCCAGTTGGCATCGCCCACGTTCATCAGATAACGGTCGTGTATCTTCTGGCCGCATCCCTCGCACAGCTCGTAGTTCTTCTCGCACTTTATGTGGCCCACTTCTGCAGGCAGAAACATAGAGAGAGAGAGTGTGAGAGAGTGAGAGGGGGTAGTGAGTTATAAAATCGATTTCAAGCTGCCACAAAGCGATCCGCCAACGGGAGCAGCAGCTGTCGTAACATGTGCAAGGGCAAGTCGAGTGGGAGGAGGCAGGAGCAGTGGCAGTGGCAAGGGTCATGGGCAGAGGCAGGGGTCATGGGCAGTGGCAGGGGTCATGGGCAGAGGCAGGGGCAGGGGTCATGTGGGGGGTAAATCGTGTGAAAATGTTTTGCCAGGGTCTTCTTCGCTGCTCATTGTTTCGCTCTTCACAACAACAAAGATTATCTGTCGCCGCCGACTCTGACTCCATCACCATCCCCCCTTCCCGCCACCACTTTTCACGTCCTGCCATTGACTCCGGCGTAACAGCTTGTATTGATAGCTGCTTGATGCGTAATTGAAACGTAAAGTTCGCTTTATTTTCCGCCAGTTGCCCAAGTCGGCAGTCTGTCTGTCTGTCTGCCTGCCTCATCAATACTTCGTATGTTCGCTGTACATACACATACACACACACACGCTCATGCACGCATACACTTGCAGGAGTACTCCACTAATCTGTGCACATGCACGCACATTTCAAACTGTTAAGCAGTCATAAAAAGTAGCTAGTACCCCGAAAATACCCCGAAAATACGCGGCGAAATCTGCAGTAAACATAAAAAATATATGACTAGCACGAGCAACACTGCCCCTTGCCCCCTCTTCCCCATGCTCCCCTTCTCTTGCTCCCTCTTTCTAGACTCCTCGTTGGCAGCAACTGAAAAATGAACAGCAACGAACAGCTCGCTCATATTATATGACTGCGGCTCACTGTGGCAGAAAAATGTGCATGATTTATGGTTGCCACAATAGAGCGCAACTCCTTCTACCTCTCCACTGTTACCCTGTTCCCTTGTTCCCCTTATCTGCCACCCCCTTTGCCGGATAGGCGACTGCCTTCTGGCTTGCCCAAGCAAGCAGCCAAAACAGCTTAAAGTGAGCAAAGCACACTGTGTGTGCGGGAATAGATGTGCGGCTGTGGCTGTGAGCGTGTGGATGTGGGGATGTGGATGTGTTGGACTATGTCGGTTCAGCTGACAAAGCTATGTATTGTAGAAGAAAAGTTGACAAAAGAAGAAATCATGTGAAGAGTCTTGACTGATTTCCATAAAACTATTTGTTAATCAGTATGTTCTATTTATTTGCATATAGTTTGAATATTTATAGAATCTTTTAGATGGATAATATATATGAGGGATACTAAAAGATCTTTTATTAATATTTATATAAACAATCAATGGGCTGTCGATCCTTCGTAGCATCTAAATCTTACCCATTGCAGGGCTTTCTACGTGGTACAAATTATACGACAAATGGTTACAAAATGTAATTAACTTCTTTATGGAGATCTTTTTAATGAAGATCTACTCTGACTATATACAGTAGATATATGTATATATATATATATGTGCATATATACATAGTATAGTATAGTGGACATTAAATAAATAAATCCCCTCTATTATCTCACTGATATTCTGCCTTAAATCAAGAAATGGTTAAGTTAAACATAATTTTCTTTTATTTCCTTCTTTCCTCAGAGCAATCTATGCCTTTTAGGTGTACCATAGCTCTCAATTGCCCTATGAATATGGCTGGCATGTGAATAGAAGATAGCTAAATACCCCAGGCGATAGAAATCTGTGAAATGCAGCTTACATTCCGTTCGCTACAGGCGCCCAAAAAGGTATGCTACAAAAAGAAGCACTGCACTGTGCTGCTCGTGCTGTGCGTTCTTGGTTGGGGGGGGTGGCTGTCTGTGCGGGTGTTTGCCTGCATGCATAAAATCCCATTGGTGATAACAGTTTTTTGCAGTGCGCAAATATTGCCCCAGCTGGTTTAGGACCCCGAGCACAGCACACCACGGCACGGCATATCAAAGGGGCGCACAAAGCGGATCATTTGATAAGTCTTGTTTTGAATTTTTGGACCATTTCGTTCCGTTTTTTATGACGCAGAGTGGAGTAAAGTGTAGTAAAGTGTAGAGAGCACTCTGTGTGAGTGCCCGCGTCTATTGTGAATGCGTTGACATTGCATTGCGGTGTTATCCGCTTACGGCTCGCTTTGTGTAATCTAATCGGAATTTATGGGCCTTGCTGCAGTTTTATGAAGTTGAGGCTGTTTTTGCGCATACAATGGCAACGGAAGGTGGAGAGAGGCGGAAAGGGGAGAGAGGTGTACTCGTATTTGCGTTGTTCGAATTCAATTCAGCGAATTTTTTAGGAAAGGGCAACAGAAGCCTGTTTGGAGCTGCCTGATTGATAAGCCGTCGCCTTGATCGGGCCACAAACCTTGTCAACGAAAACAAACAAACAACAAGGGGAGAGGGAAGGGAGGGAGGGGCTGGACAAACAGGGAACAAGTGCGGCACACTCATGTCAAATACTACTCCGATTAAACGGCAGATAATTCCAAAATCAACTCGACTGCGATAAGGAAATATGGAAATCTATAATATACAACCAGGTAATAGACAGAGGAGCACCCAGAGGTATCAGGCAGGTTATCGCCTTATCAACAGCGCTATATCTATCGATGGTGTCTCTCTCTCTCTCTCCCTAACTCTCGCCCTCTGATTAGGCCCCCGTCCACGTTCGAGTTGGCGAGGCATCCCACGCTTTATGGCACATTTATTGACACATTGACAGGCAAGCGCAGGTCTATGAAGATAAATTGACAGGCAGCCAAAAGTTGTGGCATAAATTTCGGGATGGCGAGTGGCCGCGCAACGTTGTGTCCCTCCCGACGTGCCACGGAGATTTTTTGGGCCGAGACAGCTCATGACATTGTGACAGGCAGGGACGACATGCAGACAGACTTATGAGGCAACTGCTTTAATTACTGCGGTCGCAATTTAAAGGCAGGCGAAAGTGACTGTAGTTATGCAGACATAGCTCCCTCTACTCTGCTCTGCCTACTCCCTACTGCCCTACTCCAACTCCCCTGTTCCCACTTCCCTTCCCTTCCCTTTACTACTAACTATTTATTACACATAGCGCAGAGCAAACTGAGGCCACCGCAGCAACCAGATATGCTAAGACACATGGCGCATAGCTGCCACTGCGAGTGTGTGTGTGTGCGTGCTGAGTGTGTTCATTTCCGAGGTCGGGTCGCCAAACTGCAGGCAGGTCTGAGAGTCGAGCGTTGAGCAGCCACAAATGCCTCGAAATTCCTCGCCTGCTGCTGCTGCAGTTGCCTTTGCCTCTGCCTCTGTCTCTGGTCTCTGGTCTGGGTCTATCTGGGTGTCAAATTCAAATTCAAATTCGACTTGAAACTCGAATTGGGATGCGCATTCATAGATTCACTCGATGCTCGAGTCATGCCAGTCAAGTGGAGCCTGAGAGAAGGCTGACGGAAACGGAAACTATTTGCTGCCATTTTGGCAATGGCAAAACGGGAATTAATAGAAATTTCATATGCAAATGCGAGTAGCAGAAGCAAAGTCCAATGTGCGAGTGTGTGCGGGTGTGTGTGGCGAAATATTTGCGTGCTTGACGGAGAGCTCTCTCGCCCAGCCCAGCCAGGGTCCCGGTCTGGGTCTGGGTCCGGGCAACGGGCTACGGGTTCGCATATGCATCACACATTGTTTGCACACTTTGCATTTTGGCCAGAATTTCGTAAAGTTTGCCAGCAACACTTTCGTTGCAGCAGCAGCTAAAAAGTGCTGCCTACTTTGAGGCGCCTGAGTCAGTTGCTTGCCTTAATCGCCTTTTATTGCAGCACACACACACACACTCGCACACACATGACACATAGAACAACACGCTGTGCTCGAGGTTCATTGCGCAAATTATTTTGTGGTCAACTTGTGTTCATAGTTATGGGGCAAAATAGGAAATACCTCGGGCACATCTGCTGTATCTGCATAATTCATTGTGCGCTCTGCCAATATTCCGCTTGAGCAAAGTCAATTGAAATTTATTTGGTCATTCTGGCCAGCCACATTTCTGACCAGAAAGTGTGTGACCAGAAAGTGTGTGCGCTCAATTTGCGTCGCACTTCACCAAAAGCCAAATAACAATTTTATGTTCGATTCACATTTGAAATGCATAAAGAAAATACATTTAGCTGCAATTCAACTAAATAAAACTGAAATCTTTTGGTTAAACTGAAACAATTAAAACACAAAATAAATTGCAATAATTGCTTAGAAATTTAAATAACTATTTCCTTTTACAAAATTGGCTTTTGCATAAATAATGTAAATTCTCATTTTTAAATTATCTAATATACATTATCCAGCAAATTGAGTTCCTTGTAAATATCCTCTTTAGTTCTACATAGATATGAAAATAAAAATTATATACAATATATATTCTAGTGCTCTCATATTAAAATTTGTATTGATAGAGAATTTCCTGTTCTTTTTAAAATATTTTCTTTTGCAAGCTAAATTTCCATTAAATAATTTGTGTTTACTAGAAAATATTCTCTAACTTTTCACACAGACAAAATAGTTACAGATCTGTTTTCATGGAATATTTAGAATTGACAAAATTGTATTTAATTTATTAATGAATGAAATTTTTCATAGAGAAAGAAAACTCTTGAAATTTGTCTAAATATAAATGTACTATATATGCTGCTCAGATATAAGAAGCACAATCACAGATATTTTTTTAAATTTAAAAACTACAAAACTGCTCATTAAATCAAAATAAATACCAGCAAACACTCTAATCATCTCGAACTCTCCTTCATCATTAAACACATCGCCCTGCTTAGCTCACAGGAATCTCATGCTATCACTTTGCTCCATTAAAGCCGTAAATTCAATTTGAAGGCCCCAAAAACCTAGAATATCACACGCAAATTGCGCAAATAATTTGGGCCAACTTCAAGAGTGGCCTGGCCAGGGGCTGGGCAGGGGAATGGGGCAGGAGAACAGGCAACAACGATGCAAACTAGCCGTAAGTTGCACACCGGACGCCGAGAGCTACGCATATCGAGGCTTCGCCTACGCCACTGCCACTGTCTACTGCCTGCTCCCCTCCTGCCGCACGCCACACGCACACACAACTATGCGAAAAACGAAAAACGTGGAAGCCCCTGAGAGCGAGAGAGAGAGGGAGAGAGGCAGAGAGAGAAACAGAACCGGAACGAGCCGGTAAATGCCTCGACTGCCGGTGCAAAATACTTTTGGAACATACCTGTGCGTCCACTGCAATCAGCAGACAATTTCGATGCTGACGCCAGCGCCTGTGCTGCTGCTGCTGCCGACGACGTCGTCGTCGTCGTTGTTGACGTCGCCGTTGCTGTGGCCGTGGCTGCTCCAGTTGCTCCTGTTGTTGATGCCGCAGCAGCAGCAGCAACAGCAGCTGTTAATGTGTTGCAGGCGGAGTTTTGGCTCTTGTTGCTGATGTTGTTGTTATTATTGTTGTTGTTGTTGTTGCTATTGCTGTTGTTATTGTTGTTGTTGCCGCTGGGACTGTGACCTGTGGGCGTTGGGCAGCTGTTAATTGGCGCTGGCGAGACCGCGTGCGAGGAAATTACAGATGCCGTTAATGAAGCTGTTGCTGTCGGGTTGTTGCTGCTGCTGTTGTTGTTGTTGATGCTGATGCTGTTGCTGTTGTTGCCGGAAATGTTGTTTGCATTTAAATTGTTGTTATTGCTGAGCACATTATGATTGTGGTTGTTGCTGTGGCTGTTGCTGTTGCTGGTCAAACAAGCGGAAGTCATGTTGCTGTTTACACTGTGACTGTGATTGGGACTGTCCAGGAAGCGTGCACCGCCATGATTCTGCTGCAGCGAATACAAACTGCCACCGACTTGATTCAGGTTCGTGGGCATTGGATAAAACTCCAACATTGTATTGCTACACACACTGCACGCACTCTGTGTCTACTGTTGCCCCACTTGGAATCACCTTAAAACTGTTCGCAGTTCACACTCAGTTCACACTGGCAAAAGTACTAAAGTTTCTTTGACTTTCTCGCGAGTATAAACAAAATATACGTCTAACTTCAAACTCAGTCACGAGGATACTGTGGGCTGTGTGCGCGCTCTGACAACCAGCTGAGTCCGCTGTCAGTTTGCGTGTGATCGAACAATCAGCGAAATCAAAGCATTTCACTTTGCCGCTGCCAAAAGTCCCAGCCAGAATGTACCCCCGCATGCAGACACACACACACAGGCAAGGCAAGGCGAGGCAAGGCAAGGCAAGGCGTGCTCTCTCTCTCTCTCTCTCTGTCACTCACACACACTCACTCACACTCGCGCCCTGCCCTGGGCAATGCGCCTGCGCATGTTTACAATAGCAACGCAGTCTGTGGCGGAGTCGGGGAGAATTTCCCACTGCACAGAGACTGAGAAGGGTTGCATGCAACCCCGGGGAGAGTGCGCATGTCTCAAGTGATTATTAGCAGCGAGGGAAATTTACTCATGCGTAATTTCCCTTCGCCCACTGTGGCCACACCTCAGCTGCGCTCTGATTGGTCGTGCCGCTTCCCCGGCAACCATTTTCGGCCTGGTGCGCAGCCAGCGACGCGCAAAGGGGAAACTGCCGTTGCTGCTATTGCACGCAGGCTAAGTCAGAGTCGGAGTCGGAGTCAGAGTCGGAGTCGGAGTCGGCATCTCGTCATCGTCATCGCCATCGCCATCGGGCCGTGACATCGCAGTCGCAGTCGCAGTATTGTTGTTGTTGTTTTTTCATGTGACTTGAACTTTTATTTTTTATCGTCTTGGCATAAATTTGAAGCAAAGTTCCCATTCGCTTGGCCTGGTGTGAGCCAGGCTAGGGTGTTTTGCGTTCGGTGCAAGAAGTGTTTGCTTTGGCTTGTTCTCTGGACTTTGTCGACAGCAGGCTGCGTCTCTTGAGCTGTTGCGGTTCTCCTTTTTAGCTGCAAAGCGATGGCCTTGCCTTTTTTTGTGGCAAGCGACACACAGAGTGCTGCAGTTGCAACGGGCAAAGGCAGCCCACGTTGACAATGGGCCGCAGGGCACCCTGTATAAGTTGCAAACCACCAAAGTCGAGTCAGTCAGTCAGGCTGGCTGGCAGTCAGGCATCTCTACTGTCGCACCCACCTTGCACACACACACACAACACACACACATACAGAGCGTGAGGCTGCACACAAAAAGAAAGCCGAGCAACAAAAAGGCGAAGACGGAAGCTGGAAAGACAAACCAAACATGGCGCTGTGCATAAAACTTTGGTGCCTTCTACTTCTGCTGCCACAGAACCTGCCCCCCTCTTCCCTCTCTCTCCCCTCTCCCCTCACCCTCTCTGGCTTTGGCTTTGGCATCGAATCGTTCGCTGGCAGGCTCGTTCACTTGCTTCTAGTCCTTGTGCTGGATTTCTTCTTTTGTCTGCTGCTTTTGGCAACTTCTTGTTGGCTTTTGGCTTAAGACTGGGCTAAAGCCAGGGCGATTTTCCACAAAACTTAACTGCTCTTGTTCTTGCTTCTCCTTCTCGTCTACTTCTTCTCGTCTTCATCTTCTTGTTTTTGTGCTTCTAACTTGTGCTTCCACACTGCCAGCTGCCGGTCACGGTTAAACACGTTTCCCCCAATCTTCACATGCTCCATGTGAGCCAAGAGAAGTTTCCACAGCTCGATTGGTAATTCTCCAGCTGAGATGTTAAACTTTTACAAAGAAAACACTTAGAGGTTATATTTTATTTATAAATCGAATCAGATTGATGATATAGTTACAAATCAGGTGAGATTCAAGAGATTCCTTCGTTCTTCATTAGTTGTGGCGAATAACAGAATATTATCCAACTGGTATCCGTAGTTATTAATTAAGCTATGGATAGTTATAAACCTTTCTGTAACTGAACAAGAATCAAATAACATTCGATGTGTAAAGTAGCATCAAAACTTTAACAAAGAGATCACCTTGAGATTGTATTTTATTTATAAATCGAATGATATTGCGTTGTTTCTGTGTCGATATAGTTACAGATCATGTGAGAAAAAGAATCTCTCAAGATTAGAAATACTGGAAATCCTAATTGATGTTTGTAATTAAATAACAGAATATTACATTTATTATAGATATGGACAGTCAAAAGCCGACCTTTAAGGTAAAACGACTAAACATTCTATACGTCAAAACAAAGAGATCACTTTAAGGTTATATATAATTTATAAATCATAATTACTAATCAAGAGATGAGAGGAATCTTGGAGGATTATATGATAGTTTTTATAGTTATTACATAGTTATAAATACAATATTATCCAACTGGAATCAATAATTGTTGGTATAGATATGGACAATCGTAAACCTTCTCTATGCCCGCACAAAGTCCGAATCTAAATTCAGAATTTTATGATCCCATTATCAACTGAAGTTCGGGGGCGTCAGCTTATAATTAAGCTACCCCATAGCGGGGCGAGACCTTTTGGCGAACCGTTAATTGCCCGTGGATATAGTATTTGCTGCAAATTATTATTTACGAACGTCATAAAGATACGGTACTCATGGTACTATCTGCTGTGCCGAGTGTAACCCGTGCGCGAGATACCAATCAGCGACAATTCAATTAGCCTTGGCAACAGTCGAGGGGTAGGCAGCCCCGCAACCCTTCCCGCTGCCCCTGCTAATGGGTGAAATGAGTAACAACAACAACAACAGTAGTAATGAAATCAAATTG
The DNA here is from genome assembly GCA_018904165.1 of Zaprionus camerounensis. NCBI lineage: Eukaryota > Metazoa > Arthropoda > Insecta > Diptera > Drosophilidae > Zaprionus > Zaprionus camerounensis. The sequence goes on along the minus strand of JAEIFS010000479.1, from coordinate 12,500,628 downwards.
ACAATGGGAAAATGTCACAGATCGGAAACAGGATTCGCCGTGTGGAAGCCAAATGTTTTTGGTACTAGAAACAAATTTAATAAAATATCTAAAAACAAAAAACGACAAAGGGTCGAGCAGACAATGCGTGTGTGTGTGTGTGTGTGTGTTCGAGAGGGTATTGTGAGCATTGAGAGTAATATTGAATAACCACAAGAGGCAACAGAGGCAACGGCAATGGCAACGGCAACAGGAGCACGCTCGACAGCCCGAGGATAAATAGTTTTTGTGTGGCACTTCAATTATCATTTGAGCATGATAAGCGCTAAAGAGGCATAAGCAGCAAGTAAACTGAGGCAGCCACAGCCACAGATTGTAGATGGAAAGTGGTAAAAAAGAAGCCACACGAGACGGCTTCAAAACGTGCCCCGGGGGAGGGGAGAGGGGCAACCACCTTGTGGCGTTTGTGTGTGAAATCAAGCAGCACAAACAGAGCTACGCAGAGACAGAGGCAGCATCCTCGATAGGGATAGGCATAGGGGTCATTAGGGTCGTCGGGACATGCATTGGCAGTCAGTCAAGTAGAAGCGTGTTGTGGCCAGAGGCGGGGGCAGGGGCGGAGGCGGGAGGGGGGTTGGTGTCATCGCTTTGTTTGTTTTGCCAAGACGCACGACTCACAGTTATTTTTACTTTTATTTTCATAGGCTGCCTTGGGCAGCAACAATAACAACAAGAACTAGCCGTAACTAGCAGTAATTACAATGCAGCTGCAGCTGAGAGTCAGCCGAAAAAAGGCCAGTTTCATTGAGGCTTTGAGTCCGAGAGCGTGGAGTGTGTAAACAAGGCACAGGCAGCCTGCAGTGCAGCCGGGCCTGAAGTGGGCTAATTTCAGGAGCCCCTGCAAGGCGTGTGCAACCCCCAATGCCGCATCCAGGTCCGCCACAAAAGTGTTAAAGGATTTATGCGCGTAATTTTGCAGATGTTTGGATTTCGATTTCATTCCGAAGAGTCTCTCTCGCCTCTGCCAAATTGGTTCCTGCCCGGTGTGCGGACTTGTGTCAACAGGCCCGCGACTCCCTTTCAGTTCCAGTTCCTTTTCCCCCTTCCCCTTCTCCTTCCCCTTACCCTGCACGTTCCCTTGCTTACCTTCCCCTGCTCAGTTGATAGACATGCTGTCTGCTCAACAGACAGCCGTAGGAGTGGAATATGTATCTGTGTGTCCGTCTGTGTGTGTGTGTGTGTGTGTGTGAAGTGGCTCAGCGTGTGCACAATTCACTCATCCGTCCGTCCCGCTATGAATAATATTCCCTGTTTGTTTAATGTCAACTTGGCTCAGCTCTCCGTCCTCGAGAGGCATCGCAAGTGCCTGCGATTGCCCGGCAATATACACGATAAACTAAGCCCGGACTAAAGCGTGGACTTGCCTGGTATCCACTGCAAGCCGTTGCTCTTTTCCCTCATTCCCGCAGTTTATTTATCTGCTCAGCATTCCACTTTTTGTTTATAATCAGCCCCAAGAAACGACTTGTCTGCCAGCCTGACTAAATGTTTACTCAGTTTCACAATTAACCCGAGATTTTATCGTGTGAATCTCTCAGATACTTAGTGGCGCTGTATTGGCAACTTTGGATAGTTTGTCGTGTATTTGTAGTTGTGTCTTTGATTTGATGGTATTTGTATTTTTGTATATACTCGTAGATAACAAGTTAAGTATGTATAGTATAGTATTATCTCTATCAGCAGATAGATCGGTATCTGCTGAATACTTTAAGTATTCTCATAGACGGAACTCTAAGGGTATATGAATATGTATCTGTGATGTAGCTATAGCTGACTCTTGATACGTTGCTGCATCTCCAGCTTTAGTTTTCGTTGTACATATGTAAATCTGTATCTACAAAGGAAGCCTAGCATCTTTTTACAACTCTAGCTGCAGTTGTCAATTGATTCAACTCGGCATTCAACCCTTATTTATATTGTATCTGCAACTGTAGCTGAACATATATCTGAGGCAATATCTGCAACTGTATCATCTATAATGTGAAACTGAAACTATAATGTAAAATATGTTATTGAAACTATATCTGTAAATGATTCTGAATTTCTATCTGTTCTGTAGCTGTAGTTGTCTGTTTATCTATCTATCCATCTAATTCTACAACATCTGTTTGGGCCTTTGCATCTGATTTTTCTTCTGCATTTTCAACCATTGGTGCTGTATCTGTATTCATATCTGCTTCTGAAATTGAACTAGATCAGTATCTGCAACTGTAGAATTAAATGTAAATTAATTAAATTAAACTAAATATATCTAAATCAACATAAGTATCTGCTGCTTTAAATGTGTGTATCCGAAGCAATCTCTATATCTGAAACTGTAGCATAAGTTATAAATATTCTGCACCTACATTTAACATCTACAAAAGTATCTGTATCTATAAGTGGAATTGAAAATATTTCACAACCGAAATCTGTTGTTGTAGCTATAAATGTATCTATATCTGTGACTATATCTTTAACTCTAGCTATAGCTGTAAATATACCAATATCTCTGCATGTATCTGCATACATAATACATCTGTAAATGTATCTGTATCTGCAGCTCCATCTCTCTATCGAGTGTCAAATTGAAAATGATACTTTGAGTTTTTGGCAGCGACAGCGTCAAACACAAACACAAACACAGGCACGGGCACAAACACAAATACGAAATACAAATACAAATATTGGCGATACGCTGAGACCAAAATCAAATAGTTGCGCTGCCTCTGCCTCCGCTGCTGCTGCTGCTGCTGCCAACCAGTTTGGCCAATATTCATTTGGCGTGCGTCGAAGCGGCAATAAATTGTTGGAGCAGCTCAACCCAACTGTTGTCCCTGGCCAGGGCTGCAGGCAGACGAAGGGGCAGGCAAGGGGAAAGGGAAGGGAAACAGGATTCATATGCCCGCTTTGTGCCGCATAAACCATAAACGCATAAAAATGATTTTGAAACGGTAAAGCAGCGTGCGGCGTATCGATGCGATGCGATGGTCTCTCAAATTGTTCGCGCTTCAGCTTCTGCTTGACTATTTTTCATTTCGCCATCCGTCCGACTGCTCATATTTTCTTTTCGCGTTGCCAGCGCGTATTTTCCAATTTCATTTGCGCGTTGCACGCGGAATGTGAGCGCGTGAGCTTTGCCCTAGCCTGGCCAGGCCTTGCCGGGCATTCATCATTGCCAAACGGAGGCAGCGGAGGCGACTACTACTACAGGCAGGCAGGCCATCCCATCACCATCACCATCATCAGCATCGTCAGCATCATCATCATCATCCAGTTCGGGCCATTTGGCCGTTTGAAAAAGCAACATTTCAGCCATATTTTTTCTTGCTTTCAATTTGGTGCTGCCAGCTTTGGTCATTTTTCATAGGGCTTTTGATGCGTAACCCGCCAGTTTTGCCCCCTCCCACCTCCTCCTCCTCCTCCTTCTCTCGGCCAAGCTAAAACGCATAAAACGCGTCAGAGTCGGCATCGGCATTGGCTTTGGCCGCTGCTGCCTTTGAGCGATTTGAAGTCAAGTGTAAAAACCGTTTTTGGCTAACAAACAAGAAAGATAGAAAGAAATGGAAATAGAAAGAGAAAGAGACGAAGACAGCGGCGCAAAGCCAAGTGTTTTTAAGTTTAATTTGAAAAATATTTGAATTTTGCTCATTTCTTGCTTCACTGCTTGCCAGTGCACCCCTCCCCCCTCTCCTTGCACTTCCTCTGCCCCGCTGCACACAGTGACAGCCATCGAGCCCATTTAGTGGGAAAATCTATTTCACAAGATTCGAAATACTATTTATCTGGCGAAAATAGTTGCAGAGCCCACGAAGGGCAAACAGCAAGTTCACATCCCTCCGCCCCTCCCTGCTCTGCCCTCCTCCTCTGCTGCCTCTCAGACTTGAAAGCAAACAACAACCCTCAACTGGGCTCAACTCCAATCAGCCGCACAATCTTTGATTTTCTGACTCTGATGTGTCAGTGCCCTGTCCAGTCCCAGTCCCTCCTCGCCTCTCTCTCTCTGTCTCTCTCTCTCTCTGTGTGCTCATTCCCTCCCGAAACGTTTCAATATTTACCCAAATTGCGCACGGACCGCACAAATCGCAATTCGGACCGTACTTAATGGCCCAAGCTGCCCCTAAACATTGTCATCGCTGGCACTGTTTGCTCAGCCCTTGGGCATCGTATCGTATCATTTCGAGGCATGTTTCGTTCCTTCGTTGAGATGGATGCAAGTCGCATTGGGGTTGTTTGCATGTTTATTCGATAATCGGGCTGTCAACTTGATAACAATATATCTGTTGCTCTGATTATATCTTAGGCATCACTGGCTATAGGCGGCTTAAGCTTCGCATGAAGTTGATTCCCAGGCTGGGAAGCTATAAGATTAGTCAAAAGAATTTACAGTTGAAGTATATGCTGAGGTATGCATAGATATATCAATGTCTCTTGTATTTGGGCTACTTATACCTCATTTCATTTCCTGAGATTTTCAAGTTAGAAATAGGTTATATTCGTTTAGGTTATATTCAAATGCTGGGTCAAGCAATAAACCTAGAATGAACCTAGTAGCATAGGTTTAGTTTTAGTACCTAATAGGTATAGGTTCACTACAACTTACAAATGCATGGACTTAGTTTTCAGGCTGAACAATTTTAAGGTTATTTAAAGGAAGCTAGGGTTGAAGTATATTATCAGATACTCCCATATATAGCTACTATTAAATTAATATATCCTGTACGAATTTAAATAACAAGTTTCCTAATACCTATATACCTTTGTTTAACTTTACTTAGCTCTTTTATTTTAAATGACATGACTAAAAACTCAAATGTATAATGAACTACCCTGAGTTTCCATGATCTAACATAATATTCGATTAACATATACCATGATACACCCCAATAGACAATGATATACCATGGCAAGTACAATTATATACCATGATATGCAAAAGTGTACGTATAATATACCAAGATATACCATAATATACTATGAGCTACCGTGAAATACCATGATCTATCATAATATTCTAATCTATACCATTGTATTTATCTGTTTATACCAATAATATACCATCATATCAAAGGTACATTATAATATTCCGTGATATACCACAATATACCAGCATTTACCAAGATATATACCTCAACATACCATTAAATACCAATATATACCTCAACATACCACGATATACAATGGTATACGTATAATATACCAAAATATACCACTATGCACAATGTTCTGCTATTATATACTTCGGATCCAAATGCTGCGCAAAGCAATATAAATAGGTATATTTTTATTTATTCTGCCCTTGTGGTCAGTGGAGGAGCCACAACAAAAATAGATGATCATAAAATACTGAACACGAGTGTATAAAATAGAAAAAAAAGGAGCAGGAAAATACCAACGAAAAGTCGTATTTTTTGGCAGTAGTTTTTGGTAAGCAGCAAGTCGCAGTTGCTTTTATAGCCTATTGGGCTGGCGACAAAGCAACAACAGCAAATGCTCAATAAAGAGAGAGAGAGAGAGAGAGGCAGAGTTGGGGCAGCACAGTTGCACAGTGGGGTTATCTCATACATATTCCGTTTACGTAGCCCGTTCGTTTAACTGTTGTTTTTATGCGCTGCAGACAAATATTTGCTTTCCGACAATAGTCATAAATACCAAAAGCTACATGCTCGGCATACTTAGAAACACACACACACACACACACACAGACACACACACACGCACACTCACGTACAGAGCAAAGCGACCAGGGCAAATAGAAATCGGGCAGAGCAAATAGCGTACAGGATATGGTTTTGGCAGCACCAGCAATGGCAGCAGAGCCAGTGCCAGCAGTGGCTGTGGCAGTGGCAGTGGCAGTGGCAGCCAGTTCTCTCTATGGCCAGAAAGCGAGACAAAAGAAAGGCGAAAAGCCAGCACAAAATGGGGGCCAGTCGCAGCGCAGAGCCAACAAAATGGTTGCGCAAAAAGCGTCAGCAGTCGCTGACAAAATATTAGAAAAAATGTGCTAGCCAATACCCCACACACACACACATATATACACTCATTCACACACGTATATGTATTCGTAATGGTCGCTGGGACATGCCAAAAACGTTTAACACAAACTGCTGCTGCTGCCGCTGCCCGTTCTTGAAGTGGGCAACTTCAAAGCCAAAGCCAAAGCCAAAGTTGTGACTCGCGATTGGCAACGGGAAATGGAAAAAACGCTGTGCGAACGCGCAGCACGAAGTCGCCAGCAGTGAAAAGCTTATCCATGTGAAAAATCTATGGCGCGTGTCCCATGCACGTTGCCCACTGCTCTGCCTCCTTCTCTTTCCTTTCTTTCTCTCTCAGCTTGTTTGTCCCTTAACGCATCGCACCTTCCTGGAGACGAGCAGAAGAGCCAATAGGCAAACAAACAAATAAACAGGCGCTCACGTGCCGCACTGAGGATTATCCGCGCATCACAATCAAAACACAAGCAACAACAACAACAACAACAAGCAACAACAACAGCAACAAACAGCAAACTACCCACGGCATTGGTCGCCTCCGGTCAGGACGACCTGTTTGATTTGCAGCACACACACCCGTTGCGTGGTCCGCTTTTTGCGATGCTAATCTATGCGAAATGTTACAAAATGTTTAACAATTAAGTAGCGCCACGCGCTGCCACGCTTCGAGTGTGTGCCCCTCCCCCTGCTCTCGTTTTTTATTGACAGATATCGCTTTCAGATACGCCGCGCGGCACTCGATGCAGCAGACAGAGCGGGGTGTGCCACACCAGTTGATGTCGATCGCATTGAGATGATATGTGGAAAAAACAGCTAATTCCCGGGAAAACTTGAGGACAAGTGGCCCGGTGCTAGAGACGAATGTGTGAAAGTACCAGAGACTGATCTGGGGTGGATCTTGAGCAGCTGGAACAATGGTGAAGAGGGCGGGATAAGCGAGCAGCTTATAGGTAGTTTGCTATGGGAAGCATTTAATAAACAATGTTAAGTGTGATATGGAGTATTCAATTGGCCATTGAGCATGGTATTATAAAGTGTTTTGAGGGTAAAGATTAAGTGTATATAATGTATATTTTAATGTAGCTATTATGTTAGAGATGTAATGAATTCTGCAGTCCAGCATGCAAGGCAGTCAGCTACCCTTTGGCCAATTTTATTCTTCTTCACGCCAACTATAATAACATTTATATTTATTATTTAAATTAAAAAAATAGGTGTATATTGTATTCACCTATGTGTATGCTAAAGAAAGAAAGTTATAACTTTAATACAGCGCTTTACGATCGTAAATATTCCATTTACAGCAGCTGGGGGTATGTCATCCAAAATTGTAAATACTTTTAAATAGCATATGGTACCCAGAAGTTTTCATTTTACATTTTATGTTTCTGAACTCTGAACTTTATAAGAGCTGAGAACTATTTTCATCAACCTTTACAAATAACATTTTCATTACGTATACCCTGTAATTATGCAAAGAGATTTGATTATGTCTTGTAAATTTCCCTGATGTTTTTATATCGTATCTATCTACAGTATAATGACTTGCATGAGTGTCTGAGATTTTAAGGCTCATCTGCATGGAAATATCTATAGATGTTTGTTGTGTTTATACATACATATGTCTCGTGATTCGAGTAGTTCCTGCACAAGTACATAAATGTGTCACGTTCCGGACGACCACAGAAAATGCAAACGTCAAAAGTGAAGCAGAAATAACATGGCGCTGCCTGCTGTCAACATGGCGTATGCCGAATGTACGAGGCACTTATTAAAAAGAGAAGCGAAAAAGTGACTGAAAAGCAGCAAGCGCAAACTGGTAGCAGCACAATGTGCAGCAGCAGTAACAGCAACAGCAGCTGCAGCAACAACTAGCCAAGTGACTACCAGAAAAAGGCGAGCACAACGACGACGACGATGACGACAAACAGGAGCAGTACGCCGCCTGACGAGCATGAGCACAAGGAAAGGATGGCAACTGGGAACCGGCAACTGGCGACGACAAAGTGCGGGAAGTTTGCACAAGGACATTGCAGCACTCACCACATGCATGCACACAAGGATATGAAAGTACACACCCAGCACAGAGCACACACACAACACACGACGGAGAGAGACAGAGAGAGAGAGAGAGAGAGATAAAGAGAAAGAGGCTAAAAAAGAGACAGAGGCAGAGTGGAAAAAATCAACATGACAGTAGTGCCAAACAGCTAAGCGGGAGAGCTCTGCTGTGAGAGTGTGTGCCTGTGCCTGTGTCTGTGTGTGTGTGTGTGTGTACCCCTATAGATACGTGTCGCAAAACGACCAATTGAAGCCGCAAACTTGCACGCACGGAACAGGGAAAGAAACACGAACAGAGCGCGCGCTGTGCTCACTGTGCGTGCGTGTGTCCACTGTCAATGAGCCTGGTCACTTTTTGGCGCTCCAACTGCAGCCCCCAGTGACCACAGCACTACTGCTTCCTGCTGTCAACTGCCTCGTTCCACATGCACGTCCAGCAGCTTGCTGACTGCTGCCTGCAGCTATCGGCGTCAACGTCAGCCCATTGAGTGTGCGCTTCACTGCATCCAATGACAAACCAAATATGTTTCGTGGTTTTTACACTCTGCTACTCGCAGCCAGCAGGACACACACACGCACACACACACAGACGCGCACACAGTGGCACATGCACTCGAAATCAATCAGCATCCATGTCCACTTTCCACATTCAACTTTTAACTTTTCACTGCTCACACCCTGCTGCTTCCGGGAATCATTCAGTCAATGTAAATGTAAATTTGCGCCTCGTTGCATGCCCCATGCCTCCCCAGGCGAAGTATCTGCGAATGCTGTCCTGGTATCCACTTTCCTCTCTCTCTCACACACACAATCACTTTGTGTGTCCGTCCGTTTGTGTGCTGTGACTTTTGTAATGAAGTTGAAGTGCATGTTGCATGCATGTCGTAAGTTTCTTTTGTGCCTGCCTTTGTTGACGTTGCGACGTTTGACCGTTGCTGCCTCTTCGGATGTTGCTGCTGCAAGCAGAGGGACAAATTTACAAGGAGAAAAGGAAACAGCTACGCTACTGAGTTGATTTCCACTTAAGAATGGCCCAAACTGCGGCTGCTACAATGAGAATAATTTACTTTACGTGGCCTCGCAGTTGATATCAATAAGTGCATCAAGATTTAAGGAAGAGTTCTTATTATTTCGTAGTTTAATATGTATATAATTTAAGCTCTTTTAATGTGGCATATAATTGTTTTTTTTTTATTGTTAAAAATAATTCAATTGAAGCACATTATGTCAATCAATACTCATTGTTTGTATTGTAGTCCTAATCAGCTGTATGAGCGTGTATCGATTTTCGATATGCAAACGATTTATCACGATTTATCGGTTTGCTCACCAGTGTTGCCAAGTCACCTTTTTGATGCTCCTTGTCGGTTTCTATTCTTTTCATAAATCAAAATAATGAGAGAGTGTGAGAGAGTTACGCGTGAGAGAACTAAAGTGAGAGAACTAAGAATGAGAGAAAGCTTAGTGTGGGAGAGAAATATCATGTTCAAATTTCGTATAAGCGCAAGCGAGATAAAAGTAAAGCTTGACTGCATGGACTGCAGAGCGAGCACAAGCAGAAAAATGAAATTTCGTTTTATTCTATAAGGCAACAACAACGATCATCAAAAAGGCACTGAAAGAAAATAGAGAGAAGAGGAATAATTAAACTTGTGCAAAATAAGTAAACAAGTTGCGCAACTTACACAAAATCAATCGAATTCAATTGAAATTCAGGTGTTTAAGACAAGCAACGTTAACTATGCGAAATGTTATTACACTCATTAGAAATTCATGGAAGAGGAAGAGGAAACTCATTCGCAGGAAACTTGTGTACGAGTAAGCCAATTAAAGCAGAGCCCTAGAGGGGCTGCAGCATGCCAGGTGCAGAAGGAGGCTCCTCAAAGGCGCCGCCAAACACAAACAAAGTGTGGATGTCTTGGCTCGACGCAAAATAAACATAAATAACACCAAACTGGCAACTGGCAACGGGGAGAAAGAAACTGAAAGAGAAACAGAAACAGAAGAAGAAACAGCAGGATCAAAGGTTTGTGTGCGCACACCACGACATCCTAATGATGATGTCATGAATAAATTAGTTGACTTTCCAAGACGACGATGCCTCCTGCCTGACTGAAAACTGAGAGCTTGCTGGGAACTGGGAGCTGAGAACTTGGCACTACACGCGCCCTAAGCCAAAGTTAATGCCAATGAGGCGTCGCAACTGCGAATGGGCGTTGCCGTAGCGCCCCACACACACACACACATATAACATACTTCTCTGCGATCTGGCAAGTTTATGGCGACGCTCTTGCTTAATGACAAAAATGAAGTGAACCACAAAAAGTGGAATTGCGGTTAGGTGAGGCGTTCTGGGAAGCTTCGCAGCTCAACCACAAGGCTCAAAAAACTCCTGGCACACGTGTGAAAAGTGCGTGCGCTCTGCAAGTCGTTTAAATTAAGCTGCAAATTATGCAAATGGCAAGCGAAGGGAAAACAGGAGAGAGAACAGCAGTAGAAGCAGGAACAGGAGTAAGAGAAGGAGCAGGAGAAGGACCAAGAACAGCAGCAGCAGCAAGCGCACTCCGTCTGCTACCCCGTCTAGTTGTGCCACACTTTTTTACGCTGCACGTGCAAGACCTGCTCCTGCAGGTGGCCTCGGTCTGACAGCCACGCCCACAGCTACGCCCCATTGTCAAGCAACGAAAGGCAGGCAGAATTAATTCGTTGCGCCTATTTTAGCGATCAATCATTTCATTTTCTGCACCATAAAATCTATCAAACCAGGGCCACCACTACCACTTGTCCTGCCAGTGTCCTTGCAACCCCCTGTCCCCCCGCCCTCTTCCCTATTAACAAGGGAGCTGCCTTGTCATTTGCACTTTCGCTTCGCTTTTTATGGCAATCCTCCCTGGACCGAAACAATCTGTCACACGCTCATGTCCTCCTCGCATGTAAGATTACGCACTGTCCAGGGTCGGATCGCGGGGGGGTTGTTTTGGGCTTAGCTTGTTTGTGCCGCAAATTGTTTTATATATAGAAATAATCTCAAATATTTGTGCCCGCAATGAAATTAGCCAAATTAACACCTTGGTCTGCCTTCCTTGCGTCTGAGCTAAGCCAAAAATAATTGAAATATTTTTTGTGTTATTAAAAGGATGCGGGACCGAGAAGAAAAAGGTATTCGACCATATAAAAACACAAACGGAAACACAAAACATACTTGCCTCGTGTCCTTTTTCCCGACCCCACTCACTCAATTAGGCCAACTCCGCAGACGAGACTGGACTGGACGCGGCGAGAGTCCATTTGGCTGCAAATGCTTTAAGCCATTTTAACAATTTCCATTAACAAATATGCACAATTTGCCTTTTGGCGGTTTTACAAATAAATTGTACAAAAAGTATTTGACAAAAATATTTACGCAGAGCACTGTTCTCACCCTCCTCCGATCTGTATATACATCAATATATATATAGTATATATAGAAAATGTTGAAGGAATGAAATGCGTGTTTCGGTTCCGTTCGCTCCTTTTTTGCCAACGTTCGACCGAAAATGCATGAAATATTTTTGTAAATTATTTTTATGCACTTCATTAAATATTTAAACAATTTGAGCGCCAGCGGATAAAGCTGAAAGTGGGCGTACATTTCCCTACCCCTCCCTCCCTCTTCTGCTATCCACAAGGAGGGCAACTGTAACAGTCCGGCGTACTTTAATCAACCGTAAAATGTTGACCTTTTTTTGTGCAAAGGAAGGGGTATGACAAGCGAAGGGGATGGTGGAGGGGGAGCGGGGCGTTGGTGTACGGTTTTGTTGCTGTGCCGCAACATGCTGTCGAAATTTCTCTGGCAGTTTGGCCGGCCGCGTGTGGTGGGCCTAATGGGTCAAACCAGGGGAGCCACCGTGTGCACTATTAGCCCCGGCTGAGCTTGAGCCGAGGGAGGAGAAGGAAGTTGCTCTTTAGTTCGGGTTGCCTGTCTGCATTTACATAATTTATGCCCAACTCTGGACTCACCTCTTTTTGGACTTGCAGCCAATTTCATTTGTGTTTTCCACATTTCTATATATATGACATTGTCGTGTGACACTTACCATGTTTATACGAGGCCACATTGCATGAATTCATTTTATGAAGTGGGGAGAAGGTTGCCAATTATGCATTCGCGTACCACGATAGTTGACTGTGAATTCAGCATTGTTGCATGAAATAGGACGCCGCAACCAACTTAACTCGGTAAAAATAAGGTGGCAATACTGCGAGGATGTAAATAGAATTAGAGAAATAAATATAGTTTACAAATGAGAAAGTTAATAAAGTCAGACAAGTAAATATAGTTTACAATTGGAAGTAGAAGCAAAACGATTCTACAAATCCTTATAAATAGTATTATTTGTTATTTGTATATAAAGGTATAGTTATTGGCTATAAAGTTATAGTTTTATTCTGTTGTTCATATTGACATCCCCTTCTACCAATGAAAATATTCATGAAAAGGTATACTAACTTTGCGCGACTACATTTAACAGGCCGTAACACAACATATAAAGTATAAATTTTCTTGCAAAGGATCAATAACGATCTGTTAGACCGTCTATCCATATATCCGTCTCACTGTGTGAACACATAGATCTCTGTACTTGCTATGCAGGAAATATATTTCATATTTGTGAACAATAATAGTCTGATAACTTTGTCTTTGGTAATTGTTAGCATATTTTTAACGTTATAACATAACTTTCCGCAGGGTATTCTACTGTTTTATTTGCAAATATCTTGCTAAAAGTGTGATCTAGTTTACATGTCTGGCAACTCTGCTAGCATTACTCCATGAATTAGTGTCCATGGCATAAACAGGCCCTGCTTTACTTCACGCACTCAAAAGTTCACGAGATGCTTTGCATGAACGTACTAACGGTCGCCGTGTCACCCCGTCGACTGTTCATAATTTCCACGTGACACTGAGGTTTTTATGACCACGTTGGCAGTTGCCAGTTGACGATGATGGAAACTCTTAAGCCCGCTTGTATTTTAAATGTAAGCCAGGGGTATATCGCATACTAGAATATATCTATAGAGAGCAGAGATCTCGTCGCATTTATTATGCGCATACAAATGCATAAATTGATTCATATTCAATGCGATATTTATGCATTTATGCGCCGCAAAATTCATACACATTTGTTGTGCAAATTTCAACGAATGCTTTCTCACGCCCCCTGTCCTGGCACGCCCCTGCCTTCGCGCTCCCTACCCCCTAGGATGGTCTGTAGTTTTGGCCATTGCCAATAAATTCACATCAAAGGTCTTTATTTGTGTTTGCTTAGCAGCGAAAGCCAAAAAGGATGCGCACACAGCGTCTGTCTACCACAGCCCCTGCCCCTGCCCCTGCACCTCTCCCTGGTCCCCTCTGCTGCCTTTGCTATGCCCACGGCTAGGCCTGTGCAAATATCATTTTCATTTCAATTGAGCAGCTTCGCTTTGAGACTGGGCGCTAACCTACGACACGCGTGTCATCGGCTAATCCCGCTGCTGCCGCTAAATGATTTTCTAGTTGCCAGGCAGCCCACAGCAAGGACACACAGTGAGTGTGTAAGAGAGAGAGAGAGAGACAGAGATAGATACAGACTGAGACTTCTGTGTGTGCGCACGTGTCAATTGTTTTTGCCTCGGGGCAAGGGATGCGACCTGAACTGGGGGTGCGGCCGCATAGCCGAGGCGTCTTGCATTGCAATGAACTGAACACTTGAGCCTGGGCCGTGGCTGGCTGACAAAGTAACTCCCTGGCATTAGCCGAGTGACCGCCAATGGATTTTTAAATACTCAGCGCACGCTCCTCCGATCCGCGCTGCTCTGAAATTAAACGCCTCAACGCTCGGGCCAGCTCCGGCTCTGGCTTTGCTCGTGCGCCATTGCCAAATAAATAACTCAATTGTTTTGTTGACATTTTATTTGACACGTGACTTCGGCTGGTTAAACACACGGCTTACTTCCCCCGACAAACGCCCGCTCTTCTGCTGAACCCTCCCCCCCTCCACCCGCAGTCCGCCCCTGGACTGGCTTAATGCTTTGTTCTTTTTGCGGTTCATGTGGCCGCCAACGTTGTCGGGCAGCAGCGCCGCCAGCAATTAATTTGAAAGGTGTCCATTAAGGCGCACACGCGCTGGTGGCCCATAAAAGCAGTACGCACAGGTAGGGCGCAGGGGGCGTGGCAGCGGGGCGTGTGCAAAAGTGTCAATTCGCTATTTATGGCTTTTCATTTGCCTTGGTGACTGTGACTGTGATTTGTGCTGCAAAGCAAGACGGCCTAAATCATTGCAGATCTCCTTGCCTTTATCACGCCCACTTGCCCCCGCCTCTTTAGGCGATTGTACTCAGCTGCGCCAATAGCTTGCCACGTTGCGTATACGTATTTATTGAGGCAACTTTCAAGAGGGAATCGTGTAAAGCTAAATGCAAATTTCCTCAGGAAACATGCGTCATGACAAACGCCTGACACGACCATACAGCTCAGCATGTGTACATGTGTGTGTGTGCGTGAGGGATGTGTAGAGCACATAAACTATGGCATAGAGTCAGACAGTCGAGCTTGTTGTGGCATTTACTATATATAGCTTGATCCGTGATATATTGCTGCCTTGAAAGAGACGCTAGGCATTGAGTTTGCACTTCAACTAAGAGTAGTGAGCAACGGCTGATTAATTAGGATATATAGAGCTATATATAAGACATGCTATACATATATTAGTATAGTATATATATGAACTAGATTGTACCTGCATTAATTATGATATATTGTATAAAGCAATTACTTTTCTAAGTTAGAATCCTTTTCAAAATGTCAGTTATTATAAAATCTTCTGTCGATTATAATGGGATTCCCCACTGCCTTCATACCCTCTCTGGCTACCCTTTTGCAGGGTATTGCAATGTGCATGACTTGTTTAGTTCGAACAACTTTTGTGCTCAGCAGCTCATTTCCCATTGCCTTGCCACAGCTCGTTGTTTGTTTGCCTGCCTGCCTGGCTTGCCCTGCCCTGCCTGGGCGTGGAGGACTTTTGACTTTCTTTTAAAACAATTTAGCTTTGTATATGGCCTGTGTAAGTGTGTGTGAGTGTGTGTGTGGGTGTGCGTGTGTGTACGTTCATGTGGTTGCTGACACAAACCAAAATTTAAACAAAAGAAAAGCTCGAGCTGCTCCAAGCTCATCCTCAGCTCGGCTCGAGTGCCTCAGCATGAGACAAACCAACTGAGGCTGTTGGCTAACGGAAACCGCACTCACACACTGCCACGCATACCTATACTAGCCCACACACACTCGCACATGGCTGGCAAGCTGGAGCTGCTAAGTGACTCTTGGCTTTTGTTATTCCTGCCTTTGAAGCGGGTTTTGGCTGCAAACGGCAGCAGAAAAACTGAAGTATATTGTTAACAGGATATATAATACACAAAATAAAGTTTTCAGCCAAAGTTACACAAAAGTATTTCGCAAGTTGTGCGCCACATCCCCTTTCGTTCTGCTCCACTTCCCCACTTCCCCACTCCTGCTTTCCTTCCCGAGACTTGCATCACCTTTCACTTGCTTTGTGTGTTTGATTTTTGGTATTGTTTTACTTTTGTTGAAATAGAAATTAAACACAAAG
Organism: Zaprionus camerounensis; assembly: GCA_018904165.1. Taxonomy (NCBI): domain Eukaryota; kingdom Metazoa; phylum Arthropoda; class Insecta; order Diptera; family Drosophilidae; genus Zaprionus; species Zaprionus camerounensis. The sequence goes on along the minus strand of JAEIFS010000479.1, from coordinate 12,484,931 downwards.
CACAAATGGCGCCCTTTTTCCACATCTATTTATATATTCGCAGCTTAAGTTTAAAGAGGAATTCTAGATTGAACAGCTTAGCATTTACTTGCAGCATTTAAAAACTACCTTGAGCACATTTTTGTTGCATTCACTGATTTTAAACGGATTATATTAGGTTTATTTATTGATGTGAAAGCAGATAAGTATTTAAGTTTTAGATGAAACACGTAACTTATTAAGTTGTATATATAAAATAAAAGGAAACAAGTCGAAGAAATGTTTTAATATTACTACTAGGTAACCTTCCACTCTAAGTTTAGGGTTTAGTTTAAAGAGTATCTTATAATTGAATTACTCGAGATTTACTTTGCGCATTTACTACTACTTTGCGCTAGTTTTCGTACCATTTACTAAATATGCGCAGAGTATAAAAAGTTTTGTTGCCAAAGAGTTCTTAATAGAAATATAAGTTGAGCGGCATTGAAGAAACATATGAGCATCAATAGAGATCAATTATAACTTGCAACTAGTTAGTTTTATACAACAATGAAAACTGCCAAATAAATGTCTAAGGTAGGTTACTAGATATACTTCCAGTCTGGCTTATATAACAGAATAGCCCCTTGCCCTGCCCATTTATAGAAAATCAAGTTACGCCAAGGGTGCTTGACCGTTTGACTGGCAGCACGGTGTGCGTCCTTGTCGTTGTCCGTTGACAAATCGAGTGCCCCCGACTCGCGTTCTTTATTTATACCAACCCAATCCAAGCAAGCGCAAGCGAACCGAACAGGATGAGCTGCCGTTAACCAGCAATAGAAACCAAACCAACGGAAGGGACAAAAAATAATCGTAAAATGGAAATGGCAGAGAATAGAGAATGGAGGGACAGAGGAGGAAAGGAGAACTGTATAGAGAACTCTGTCTTCGCTGGCAGCGTGAGTTGTGCAAGAAATGTAGCATTATCGCAGGGCGAAAAATAAATGTTTTCAAATGTTTGACGCGTACTGACAACAAATAAGCACACACATACACAGGCACACACACAGACATGCACACACACACGCACACGCAAACAAGCACACTCACAGTCACACACAGGCACAGAGAGACGCACATTGAGTTGCTGCTTGACAGGCGTGCAATACACTGAAAGATATGTGCATAGACAGACACTCGCACACACACACACACACACACACACACACGCATTTGTCTTGGCTGGTGTGGTGTGCGTGCGTTTAATGTCTGTAATTTACCGTTAAGTAGACAAGTATTAATGGTAAAATACCAACGGAATGCGTAGCACAGCGCAACTTAACAAACATACAAAACGGACAGACGAGGGACAAAGGGAGCGGCAAGGGGGAGCAGGAGATGAGGAGCTGGAGACAAGACAGGAGCCACAGAGGACTCAAACAAAGGCGGCCATGAAAAAAAGCAGCTGAAAACAAAATGGCGACGGCGATGGCGACGGGGCACATCAGTTTGACTTGACGTTGAAGTTACATGTTAACTGTGGCAGCGCCACCCTCACACACACACACACATAGACACACACATAGACACAAATAAGCAATTGTCAATGTGGCGCGCGCATGTTGCCACCCCCCACCCCCCCCCCGGCAAGTAGATGTCAAAAAAAGAAGGAAAACACAGAGAGAAGAGCAGAAAAAAATACACGAAACGGAAAAAAGAAAAACGCCAACGAAATTCCAAAGAAAACTCAACTTTGGATTGTTGGCATTTTTGCTGTGTGCTTTGAATGCTGAAAGCGGAACGAAAGCGCACTAGGGAGGTGGTAGAGGTGCTGTGGAGAGAGGGGGAGGGTGCTGGGGTGCTGGCGAAAAAATATTTGCGCGTTAAAATAGTAGATAAGGCGAGGCGAGCGAGAGTGCCAAGAAAAGCTGCAGGAGAATGACAAAACAAACGCGCCATTTTCCCTGACGTTCACCAATTTGACATTTTACGTGATTTTCGTGCCGAGGGGTGACGTGGCAGACATGGACGTGCCCGCTCCCTAGTGCCACCGCTGCATCCTCCACTCCAAGATGCTGTGTAGCTTTCTCTGGTCGAGCACCGCGGGCAATGTGACTTGCCATTTGCTGAAAATTACAAACTGCCAAACGGCTGACGGTGCTACTACTGTGTGTGTTTGTGTGTGTGTGTGTGTGTGTGTTTGTGTGTGGGAGTGTGCTGCGCTTATGTAATTGAGTTCAAAAGCGAAGCGCAGCCCACTAACCCACCAATCCACAGAAAGAGGCGCCTCCATCCCCCTCCCCACACACAAACCTCACCAAGTCAAGCTCATTTTTCACAATTCATTTCATTTTTGTGCGCGCGCTGCAAGGCAACATTATTACAAAGAATATTGTACGAAATAGAAGAAATGAAAAAAATGGCAGCATAACTTAAGGCGCTTTTCCCCGAGAGCACACACACACAAACAATTGGGAACGCCTGAAAAGAAAACGCTGAGCAAATGCTGCACAATAATTCGGTCTTTTTTTGTTTACATTGCCGCGCTTCCCCACCCCTGCACTGCCCCCCCTTAGCAGTTGGCAACATTTCAAAGTCGTGGGACTGACTAGACTAAGATGGATTAAGATTAAGCCCGCGAAGAACAGCAGCACAGAGCATCCTCGTCTCCTTGTCTTGCCAGTTAACAATTTTTCTTGATTTCGGTTCTCCACTCTAGCAGTTCTTTCTTTCTTTTTGTCTTTCTTTCTTTCTTTCTTCTGTGCAACCATTTTCCTTGCCTCAGTTCTCAGCGAGCATTAGAATATAATATTTTATTCGCTTCACTTACAATTTTTCTTGTAGTGTTTGCGCTTGGCTGCGCTCTACGACTAGCAGCTCCAACTCGACTACAGCTTGGGGTCGTTGCAACTGTGTGTGTGTGTGTTTTCCACACTGTGCATGTCTGTCCGTCTCTGTCTGCCCTTTCCCTCCCCTGTCTGTGCCATATTGCTGGAGTTGTTGATGTTGAAAAATGTTACATGCCAGAAATTGCTGGTTACCCACATGGAAATTACGGTGCATGTTTCACCATTGAGGCCCCCCAATGGAGACGAAGGCGTCGTCGTCATCTCGTCTCCAACTTCGACGACGACTTTAGCTTCGTTTCACATTCTCTTCAGCATCATCAGACAGAGAAGTAATGGTCGTTTTTAATGCTTTATGTTCATTTATTTAGTGAATTATAATTGATATTGAGGTTGCCTCTGACGTGTGCTGTTCAAGTCGATTCCAAACAGCAAAATAAATTTATTTTTTAAGAGAAAACAAGAACAAAAGTGACTTTCGGCATGCCGAAGGTTCTATAACCTTGCAGGTTTTTAGATCCTGAAATCGTTCCAATACTAGTCAAATATAATGGTGCAGAATTATATGTATATTCAATATTATGTCTCACATTGATTCGCACTGACAACTTATTTCTAAAATCAGAAATAGTCTTAATACAAAAACCTTCATTTCGGCCGATTGTTCCCATTGAAAGCTATATGATACAGTGGTCCGATTTTGATGAATTTTTTTTTCATATTATATATATAGAATAAATAAATTATAAATTTGGATGCAATACCTTGACAAATAAGAAAAATCGGCCGATTGTTTGTATGGCAGCTATACGATATATCTGTCCGATCTGGCTCGTTCCGAATTATGTTATGTTAATTATGTTATTATCTATTTATTCAAAATTGAGACCTTATCAATATATTAACAAAGAAAAGAGATTGTAATGCAGGTTAAACTTAGTTCAAATAGTTCTATCTGATAATCTTTTTAATTTCTAATAGTTTATGCTGATCTGCACAATATGTTATACCATATTATCCCCCAAAGCGTCACGTGCGTAATCAAAAACTTCCTCAACAACAACCTCAACATGCGCTTTTCCATTCTGTGCTATGTAAACAGGCGAAAATCAATTTTATTTGAATTTTACAATTTAACCAGAAAACCACAGAAAGCATTTTAAACGCATTTTTAATAGACTCAAAAATGTGTTGTATGAAAGGCAGCCCCCTTTGCCCCTTCCCATCCACAAAAGCCGACATACAAACGATGCATATGTGTCTATGTGTGCGTGTGTGTGCGTGTGTGTGTGTGTGGGTCTATGTAATGTATCGATATCAATACCGCCGCCATTTTATTTTGTTTGTTACAAAATTTGCACATTTACAAAAGCCATTGAAAAGCATCAGCAGTAACGGCAAAAAACGCGCTAAAATTATCGTTGGCGGAGCCTCTTTCCCTCTCTCTATCCCCTCCCTCTCTCTCTCTCTCTCTCTCTCTCTGCCAGCCGCCTGGCATTTTATTTGCCTGATGGAAAATTAGTTTTCGCATGTTGTATAGATTTATCTCGCACACACACACACACACACTCGCGTTGGTTGTTTGCAAATAGTCTGCATACTTTCAGCGCTCACTGTATGCACAAAGTCGCGTGCCTTTTTTGTCGATGTACCTACACGGTACTTGCCAGCGAGTGAGGGAACGAGAAGGGGGAAAGGGGGGCTACTAACAAATAACAAATAACAAATATTTGCCAGAGCCAGCGTACAAATTGTTTGCGAATACGCGAATTTCGCGAAGGATCAAGCGAACTGGCAGTTCCTTTTTGCCCCTCTCCCCCTACCAGCCCAACCCTTCCCAAGCTCGGTAGGGAATCGGAAATCAGTTTAAAGAGGGCTTGAGCCGCTTAAAGGTTCTGTTTGCTGATGAGCTACATGTGTAAGCTTCAAGTCGGATGCAGTCCATAAGCTCCCCTTTCCCTACCCGCTCTTCTTCTCCTTCCGCTTTCCCTTCTTGTTTCCCTGCTGCACACATGTCGCCCGCTCGACCATAACGCCAAACTGACCATGAAATGGAAGTGCATAAAATACATCAATGACAGTATCTGGTTGTATCTGTGCCCGCCCGGCAATTGCACGTCCTGTGGTCACATCGAGGAATGTTCCAGCCAGAGTTGGTAGCCAGGGCAACCAGGGATTGGACTCTGCTCTGGTCTGGTCTGCAATATTGTCGCCATAGTTGGACACATTTATGTAACTTCAGTTCGACTGTATGTTTCGTAGGGCATCTAATTCCTTGAAAATAACACCGCATGGTATCATTCCCCTGTCTCTCTCTCCCTCCCTGTTCCTGCTCGACTTTAGCTTTGACATTCTGAACATAAACTCCGGCAATTTTAGCTTATAACAACTGTTCCGAGGCATTTTTTCTGCTCCTGCTTCTTCTCTGTTTCCTCTTGGCTGGCGCAACAGCTGGCGCCGTGCAGAGTTCGATGAAAACATATTGAAGGGACGCCATGTTGGGGGCACCGTCGTCGTCGTCGTCGTCAGCACCCGCGGGGTACATTGTAACGAGCTCAAGGAGGGGGTGGGTATTTTTTTTTTAGACTTTCAATTGCTCCGAGCATGGGGTGTCATTGCCAGCACCCTACCCCCTGCCTGGTCAGGAAACACCATCGCAATCGCTTGTAAAATTTGATTTCCATATCCCCCGAGCAACTACAGATATTGCCTACATTATGCGATTAGAGCAGACATATAAATTTCATTAAGTTTCAAGGTTGATAAAAGATTATTCGATTTCTCTTACTAGTTCCCTAAATATATTTCATCTTGCTGTTATCAATCGGAAAAAAATGGACCAAGTAGACAAAGCTATTGTATACAGAGAACTTCATGTCAAATTTTGTGTCTTTAGTTTATTAAAAGCTAAGATCTTGACGTTCAAACAGACAGACATGGATAAATTGACTGATATTAAAACTGAACAAGAATATATATAGGTAAGTATTTCGTCAATATAAAATCAAGAAAAGAGTCAATGTAATTAGTAATAATTTTCTTTATTTTATGAAATGTTTTATGACCTAAGCAACATATTATATTTTTAAATAAAGGCAATAACATAGGAGACCCTGGGAAGTCGTTACGGTCCGGTTGTTAGGTTCAGTAAAGTTTCATACACTGCAAACATTCTTTATCTAGCGCACTTGTAGTATATGATTTCCAACTACAGATATTATAGCATATTAATTTCATTTATTTTCTAGCCTGATTAAAGATTATTCCCAAAGTAAGTTTCAACTTAATATATTACTCATATTATGCTCTGCTTTATCAGCCTTAAAGCCTTTTTCTTTTTCTTTTCTTTCTTTTTTTATTTTCTTACCTTTCCTTTCCTTTCTTCATCCCATTTCCATTCCGTGCGGCGTCAAGTGGCTGCGCTGCCTTAATATGTTGGCCAATAGCCCGTCCAAATCCGTTTGGCAGGAACAATCTAGGTAAATGCTACTAGCTTACACACTGACACTTTGACTGGCGCCGCCACTGGCGAACATTTGCTCCACATCCCCCCCCCTGCTTACCCTCTTGCCTGGTCTGGGTCCGGTTTCGGTCTCCGTTTTCGACGTGCCCGACCAACTGCTGGGATGCCAGCAGGTGCAGGTGCTCGGCTTGCTTAGTCCGGTTCGTGCCTTGGCGTTCCTTGGCCACTCCCGGCGAGAGAGTCGAGATTGGGTGGGCGCTGCTTATGTTGGTGGAAGGAGTCACGGCACTGGCGTCACGTGGTCACAACATAAAAACGTGATGAAATTTCACAAAAATAAAAGTACTCTCACCCTCCCCCAATCAGCCCCCAATCCCATGCCGGGCCAGGCCATCCGTAGCCAGTGACAACGACAACGACGGTCGGCATTTGGTCTCCATGTCGGGGTCGATGTCGATGTGAATGTCGAATGGTGGGGGAGGAGGGGAGTGGGTGTGCTCTTTTACGATCACGGCCAGGGCGATTGCTTGACATGGCTAAATGTGCCTTAGCAGCGTAAATAAGTAGTAAAAAATTTATAGGATTTGCTGTCGTTGTGTCGCGGCAGGCGTGGCAGGCACAACAGTTGCCAAAAGGTTTTCCACGATTTTCTTTTTCTTTTAACATGTTTCCTCTTTGGTGTGAAACAAGGCGTGGCGCGGGCACAATTAATAAAAGTCACTGCCGATCGCAAAAAACAATCACATTCCCACAACGAGATTATAAACAATTACAAATGTCTTCTGCAGTTCCCTCTGTCTCCCCCATTCCTCCCCTGCTGCCACCGCTGACCATCTTCAGGGCAAAAACTGCAATAAAGTCGGAACCCGGCGCAGCTCATAAAAGCCAAAGGCAACAAACAGCAACAGCCTCAACGAATCAAGCAAAATGAAGCAGCAGCTGGGAAGGAAAAGGAAAGGGAGAGAGAGAGAAAGGGAGAGCGAGGCTAGAGTGAGAGGGAAGCTGAGGCAAAAAGAGTTCAGCTTGTATCGCTGCGCCCGCTGCTCGTCCATTTTTATAATCGCATTTTTATGATTAAGACGCATTTTATGCGACTTTAACTGCTATTATTTTGCGCGTTTTAACTGTCACAATAAAGTCAAAGTTAAAGGCAGCCAGATCCGGAGCACACAGAGCGCCTTTGTTTATGTGGCTTGTGTTGCCTAAATGGCCGAGGTCGCAGCCCCCCACTGCTCCGCATCTTCCGCTGCTTCTCTGGGCAAACATTCAAGCCTGATTGCGATAACTTAACTATGCAGATTGCAAGCCAGACGATTTTTGCACTGATTAAACGAGCAACACAAGATCTTAGAACTGAGTCAGTTGTGTTGGAAACTAAGAGACGATAGTCTAAGAAGATTTCTGATAAAATTCTGGCATATCAAGAGCTTAGTTCAAGTAAACCGTTTCTGCTTTTGTTCCGATAACTCTTAACTCAGCTCAACACGAATCGATAAGCTCCTCAGCAATAGAGAGAATTTCTATTCATTTCTTTTATTTCTTTTGGATCCAAAATTATTTTGACAATATAAAAGTATCATAAGGACACAAATTTATCAAATTTATTTGTCGTAAGGTTTAAAGGTGTCTCAAAAGTATGTTAAAAAGATACTTTATGGAGGTTAATCTCGTTAACTAATATGTTATTTTATAATATATTTTTTCATCTTATTTCATTAATTTCTATAAGAAAGAGTTATCAAGTCTTGACACCCAAGAAACAGCAATATTTTATGCAAATATTCTCTCAATATATTCATAAACGAGAAGCCGTTTTAAAAGACATCTCTTTAATGTTCCTTTTCTTATAACAATTTTATTTCTCTTTGCAAATAATACTATACCTTAGTTATAACAAATGGATTACATTCTGTAAATAGGAAGTTTGAGATTATTCAAATTTGGAAACCACCTTTAGGGCAATTTCTTACAAAATACTTGTGTATTACAGTGCAAACCAATCCCCCTTTTTCGATTTCTAGCTACGCCCAAGCTCGCTTAGTCATCACAAAGCGATTAAGTGTGGCCAGAGTCAATGGCTGTCATAATCGGGGCTCGCGCTTTATGTCAAGCCATTTCGGCAATGGCTCAACTCAAAAACGACTTGTACGACGAATAAATATTGTTGTAAAAATTGATAAGCCCATCAAACCTCTGTGGCGAGGGGGGGCACAGTAAAAGTGGGGAAACAATCGCGAAGCGAACTTCGTCTCCGTCCGAAAATACTCGGGATATGAACTCTTTTTTAATGAGGTGCTAAAAATGCCGTTATTGTTATGACAGTCGGGCGGACATTAACGACGTCGACGTTGGATGCCTTCACGCGGTGCTTTGTGTGCTTTTCGGCAGGACATTAACATTAAAGCAAAACTTTTAATGCAGATGCGGTATCCACTGCTCGGGGACCGTTCTGGGATTCGATGCGATCCCAAGATGCCGTTTAAACATCGATTTGTAAATTGTTAAATGATTGCCGGCTAAATGCGCGTGGCTAATGCCCTGTTCCGCCCCATTGGCAAGGGTTGTTTGGGCAACAGGGTGCGAGAGCTGTATGTGTGTGCGAGTGTGTGTGTGTGTATTCCGAACAGCATCGAATTCCTCGCATATTTAAGCAATGCGCGTACATTTTTTACGTGCATGCCCAGGCCCAGTTCACAGTGGCACAGTGGGCTCGTTTGAGTTTTTAGCAAGCCAAAAAAAATTATGAAAAAGTTATAAAATATTGTAAATATTATAAATACTTGCAGCGCAGTCGAATCGAGCTTTCCTCCTTCTACTAATTTCTCCTGCCACTCTCTGCAGGCTCTACTTGACGCTGAAGCATTTTGACGGCCCCAAATGACGCTTCAGTCCAAGTGCGGAAGTATCCATTGAATATTCAAGCAGCTAACACTTGTGGGCGGGCAGGCAGCGAAGAGGGAGGGGCAGTTGAGTGGGGCAGGAGAGGAAGGGACTAAGTGGGACTGGGGACAGAGGACTTAGGCGGGGGCCAGGAATCCGCATGTAGTTGCGGCATTTTTCCTTTCCGGGAGGATGGTGGCGATTTTTATGAAACTTTGCCAAGCATTTGGAAAAATGTTGCCGTGCACTTGGCCTTTTTTGCTTGACAAACACATAACACTTGCCCGCCTTGGCAGCAGTTGGCAAACAAATTTGAATTTATATTAATTTATTAGCATAGCCAAAGCGCAGTGCGGCTCACTGTTAAGAATCCAAATCCGGCTACAATTTCGGACAGCCACAAAGTTTGAGTAGAGCACGAGCAGAGGGCGGAGCGGGGAAGGCGTGGCCATAATGAAAATGAAAATGGAAAATGGCAAAGGGAAAATGAAAAGTAATTCCAGCAATTCTACTGGCAATGAAGTCGCTAATTTGAAATGTAAATTGGCCTGCTAAGCGTGGCCAAATCAAATGTACAAGTGGACGCAGCACTAACCCACCTCCCCCCCACTGCACAATCCACACACACTTCCTCGTACCCCCCGCCCTCCCTCACACATCTACACTTATTAATACACGGTCTGGATTTGCATGAGAGGCGACTTCATTTTGAGTTTTAAGTGTCGCCCCCAAAAATATGCAGCACTTGCGTGAAATATGCGGCAAAGTAGCAGCTCCAGCTATGCAAAATTATGCTAAAGCCAGGTGCGGATCTGGGGGCAGGTGATGGCCCCGGCCCTGGTCGGGGCAGCTGCGTTTTATGCAACGAAATTTGCCAAATGTCAACCAAGAGGCAAGCAGGGGCAGCCTTTGCTCGCTGCTTGTTCGTGTTGACTTTGGCCCGCATGCAGCTGACAGCTCGACAGCGCTGGCAGAGCAGGACACACATACACACACTCGCACTGACACACACACACACACTAACACATACAAGCAGTCGCTGCTGATAACAAACAAGTGCCAAGAACTTTAACACGCGATTTTGTGCACTCGCTTTAAAGGCAAATAAGCTGTGGCCCCTCCCACTCTTTGTCCCCCTTCCATTCGCCTTCTCACTCCCTCACGCTCTGCTCCCCCATGCCCCATGCCAGCTTAGCGCTTACCTACACACTCATAAAATGCGCATTAAACCATACTGCGCTGGCCGGGTAAAATCCGAAAGGATTTAGTTGCGCCACAGGAGGTGGTTACTTCACGTCTATTGCGCCATCTTTGCATACACACACACACACACACTCACACTTATATAGAGCGAGCTGGGAGCAACCTCTGCACCCCAGCTGGTAACATGAATGGCTTTTTCATCCATCAAACATGGCGTCAAACGTCACAAGGCTTGCGCGAGCACAAAAAGCCAAGCCAAACCCAGCTCCGCTCTCAGTCCCATCGTTCCCCAAGCTCTATTGTCGTCTAATACCACAGCCGCCCCGTCCACACCACAGAGCCCGGTTACCCCTCACCCCTCTCTCCTGGGGGACGAACCCCAGCAAGAGCCATGCATCACTTCCGCAGCCGCTGTCGGGTGCGGCAGCCACCGCGCCGTGGGCTACATAATCTTTCGAGCTTTATGTGCTGATGACTTGCTGAGCCTGAGCTGGCGAGATGGCGATGGCGATGCCATTGCTGTCGTTGTTGTTGTTGTTGTTGCTGCTGCTGTTGAGGTCGTCGCTGTGTGGGTTGCTCTGGGTTTACTGCGTGTTTGGTTGTTCCGAAATGTGCTGAGTCGGTTTTTGTGCTTGGTCGGATTTTCTACACTTTTGTTGGCAGCATCTCGTTGCTGCTGCTGCTGTCGTTGTTGTTTCCCGTTGTTGTTGTTGTTGTTGGCTCAGCATGTTGCTGCTGCTTCTAAATACATGGACATGCACACACACACACACACACACACAGAGACTAGCATAAGCATAGACATTCATATAATGCTTGTAATATTTGCGCTTAGCCTTTTGCCGAGGGTTGGAGCAGCCTTAAGGGCAGGGGGTGTGGCATGGGGCAGCAGGCGACAGGCGGCGCGAAACGCCCCAAGTGTCCTTGGGGCTCCGCTTGTGCATTTCGAGTCGAGTTCAAAATGTTTATTTTGTTGTCCTTAGGTTAGTCGCCTGCTCATTTTGTGTTCTCTTTCAGCAGCGCTTGTTTGCCATATCTTGCACGGGCCCTGTATGTGTGTGTGTGTGTGTGAGTGTGTGTTAGTAGCTGTATGTATGTGCACTGCTTTCTCCCATCGTTTTTGTGTGTATTATTTGATTTGAACTGTTTGCATTCTCTGTTGTTTACATATCTCAGGAATATCTAGTCCGTGCCTCCGGTACGTACACACACACACGCACGCACATACACACATACAGCAACATATATATCCTTGATCCATTTATAAATAGCAGCGAATGAAAAGTAGCTTTTTAATGTAAACCTAAGCTACGCTTTAAAATCAATTCGGAAAACATTAAATCATTGACATGATTTTTTAAATTTAAGAGCACTTAAAAGAGAATATGATCTCAGGATGAATTATCCTTTAAAATAGAATATAGCAGATATGTCACCTTGGAATTATTTACATTATATATTTACAAAAACGAAAGTAGGAGGAAAACCTTGATTTTGTGTTTGATATAATATTATTTGTCATATGTTTCCAAGCTTAAATTTGAGATAACATAAAGATATGTAGATATAATATTATCTTAGCTGTTAGTCCCTTTCAATCTTGTATTTATCGTGCTTTATATATTAAGTGAATCAAATTTTAATAGTGATTAAATGCTAAAATATAATCCTAACTATCCAACTTCTTACAAAACGATACCATTTTACCAGTTCCTATTTCCATTTTCTCTTCTGCATCAGTTGATTTCTCACATATTTTCAAGCTTAAATTTAGCATACAGATTTAAGAAGGGCTCCTTAAAATGCAAGCGTGTGTATACAAAAAATGCGGCCAAGAATTTGCCCTCACTCTCGTCGAGGCATCAAATCTTCATCTGAAATGAATGCAAACTGAGCTCGACTTGGAAATCACACGCTGAGCGAGAGAGGCGAAAGAACCCAAAATGACTTTCCGATTCTCATACCCCCGCAGGGCAGTTGTTGCCTCATAAAAAGGGGAAATCTTGTATTTGTAGTGCCAGCTAGAAACTATTTGTTTTTGCCCGCTGTGCGCAAATTTTCGCAATTCCTAAATGGTTATTGGAAACGGGAAACAGGCGCATCTCTCCAACTGCCGGCAAATATTGACATTGTCGCTCATCCTTCTGCTCTCCCACTGCCTTTAGCCGACTGCAAATCCTTTAATGGCAATAAACATTGCCATCGCTGGGATTTCCGACTTGCCGACAACCTCCCCAGGTCCCCCCTGCCCCAATAGGAGACCACACAAAAAGCGGCCTTTTTATGTATATTATCAACCATAAACTTTTATTACGCCTGAAGGTGAATGATTTTGTTTATTTTTTAGGCCTTCTCAGGGTGCCTTGGCCAGCGTCCGCGCATAAGTCTGCGTTACTCGGCACACGCGCTGCGCCCCACGGCGTGTAGCCGGCAATTCCCGGAAAGTCCCGGCGTATTTCGTGATCCCTTTTGGATTTAGTTGTGCACGACACAGAATAAAATCGCAACAAATTGTTATGCCAAGTATTTTATTTATCCAGCGATTTCTGTACAAATAAATACATATTCTGCACTCAACAGGTTGAAGGGAGAACCCTCCCTACCTCTCTCTCTCTCACTCTCTCTCGGGTCAGGCTCATAAATCAAATTAGCCGCGCAGAGTCACGCACTACGCCGGCGAGTGCAGCGCATAAACTTCATAAACGCATCAACGCTAGCAATTCCAGCATAATAAACCGACGCGTCCGGCAATTTGTCTATTATGGAGCATTGATTAGCGCAGTTCCCACTCACACTCTCCACTACGCCACTCTATTCACACTTGTAGGCGTGTGCCGCCCCCAATTGTTGATGCTGCTGCTGCTGGGGTCGTTGTTGCAGTCGGCGTCGCAGTTGCAGTTGCAGTCGCTGCACAAATGCACGCTATGCCACACATGTCGCGCTTAATTAACCCCAAACAATTTCAGTCGGGCCCATTGCTGACTCCACTTTCCCTACTTCATCCCCCTCACAACGCACACATACACACACAGAGACGCATTTGTATATGTTGCAAGCTCGAACACACATAGAAGAGTGTACGTTTATGCAGTGCAGAATTCATGATATTCAGATGATGGAACAAGAATGAACTAATTTAAGTAGAGTCGAAGATTATGGAATGAGTTTACTGTTGGAAGTTTAAAGAAATGAGAAGAAAGAGAAAGAAATGAGATAAAAGATAAGAATAACATGATTTCGAATATTATATATTGTTATATTATTATATATTCGAACTTTACGGTATGATATAAAAAGCAGAACCTTAATACTTTATAATCTTTAGAAGTATGACCAGAAGCCGAGAAGAGTTAAGATGTGGAACAAGTTAAATGATTATGATAAGTAAGTTTGTTATAAAAATTGATTGAATTGCATAATCTATATTATTTTTTATATGATGATGAGTAATAATAATTGTATGACAAGCTTCTTAATCAAGAGTGTTTTATTAAATTAATTTTATTTCATAAACTTTATACAATTTCATAAACACCAAAAACTATCTCAATACTCTTAATCACTTTCTTTTTAAACAAACACAATATCTAAATGTCAGTCTAATTTCATGATTCTTCACTGCATAAACCACTGAGCACTCACTATGCGTGGTTACACGAGTACTAGTTGCTGCAACGGCGCTCATTCATTCGAGGAAGAAACGAGGCACGAGGACCGCGCGCGCATAATTCAGACGCACGTTCCAGAGTGAATGTGAGTCGCCTGAGGAGGGTAGCGAGGGAGCGAGGGAGCGACGGAGCGAGGGAACAGTACTCTAGGGACTTGGGACTGAGCATTGAGGGAGGCAGCACAGTGACCCAAATTAATCTTAGTCATTAGCGGCAGCAAGTGTGTGTCGGCTGTCGCCTGTCGGCAAGTTGAAGTCCTCTGACAGTACAAGGCAAAAGTTTTCGACGCGGGGGAACGGATTTGGGGGGACTAACTGACGACAGCCGTGAGGCGTGAAAAATGAAAGTTCGACAACAGAACAGCCCGAATTCGATCGATGACAATACAATCGATTACCTCACTATGAATGTAAAGCAGAACAAAGTTTGAATATTCCAATTTCTAATTAAAACTGAGATATATAAATGATATATATGAATATATAAATTGATCGTCAATGAAAATGAAATACATCAGAAACTGTGAAGGTTTTATACTTTAATAACAATGAAGTAGATTGTTTACATATGTAGATTACCTGAATATTCGATTTAAATCATTATCATTACTGAAAGCACAAAAATAGTCAAGCTTTTATACGTTTCAATTATTATAGTAAGATAACCTCCAAATGAAGATACAGTGAAGCAAAGTTTAAATGTTCCAACTTAATATTAACACTGAGAAATCTTAAAAAATATAAATTTATCATTACTTAAAGCATAGAAATAATACACTCAAGTACATTGATTATATGCATTCAGATATACCTTCCAATGATGAAGATGCAGATTATGTGCATATTTTATTTCCAAAATAAATCCCAGAAATCTATAATTGTCAATATACGTATTATTACTGAAAATAAATAAATATAAAAGAAACAGTCAATGTGTTATACATTTTTAATCTTTTTTAAAGTATACCCCAATGTACATTGATAATAGTTAGTATTATCAGTTTTAAAGTGATTAATTGCGGGAATTCCAGCGCACTTAACACAGTGCAACAAAAAATTCTCAGATAACACTTATTATGAAATCAAATTAAAATCTAAGATAGACCTTTAGTTCTATAAATTCATATAATATAATTTATTTACATATATACAAACATCTCATTGTCTACTGAATTTTCTCGCTAGAAAATCTATACTAAGTGCAAAAAGAAACCCAGATCTCAAACAGTTTTCTACTCTTTGATATCGGAGAACTTGAAATGCAAAGGAATTGCAGGTTCCATGGCGAAGAAGGACTTGAAAGGCTTCGAAGAATCATGATTGAATTCCACATGGAAGTTGCGTATGAGCTTAGCGAGTGCGGTCTCAATTTCCAGATCGACAATACGCTTGCCAATGCACATGCGGGGTCCAAAGCCGAAGGGCAGAAAGGTGAACGGGCTGACCTGCATCTTCTTGTTCGTGTCGGGATCGCGTAGCCAACGTTCGGGCAGGAACTCATTGGGTTGTGTATAATAGGCCTCATCCTTCATCAGGGCGTTAGAGCCCATGAGTATTTGTGTGCCTTGAGGTATGTGATAGCCGGAGAGTGTTACATCCTGCTGGCACTGTCGGAAGGTGCCCAGACCGTTGGGATAGTAGCGCAGCGCCTCCTTAACGACAGCACGCAAATATGGCATATCCTTCATGCGCTCCTCATCTAGCAACGTCTCCTTGGTGGGCATAATGCGCATCAGTTCCTCACGCAGTTTTAGCTGTTTATCTTGATTCTTGCTAAGACACAACAGCGCCGCCGCCAAGAAGGTCCCAGTGACATCGACGCCCGCGAAGAGAATGTCCATGCCCATGATAAGTGCCATTTTGGGATCAATGGCCATGAGGCGCTCCATTATGCTGCTGTTGCTCACCTGCTCGCCAGCCTGCAGACGTCGCTCTTGCTCCACGCGATTCTCTTCGATCAGACGCTGCGCCGCATTCAGACTCTCCTCCAGAGCACGCACCATTTTGCGGTATGTGGGCGTGGAGATGATCTTCCATGGCGATGGCTGCACATCCAGCTGGAAGATGAGTCGGAAGATCTCCTTAGATGTTTTAAACAGGACCATTGCATCGGGATTATCACGTCGTTTGCGTATGATGCCCATTTCACGATTGAATGCAATCAGAGCGATTGATTCGAAGATCATACGACCCATTTCCTCCTGAAAGTTCGCGGGCACCTCCAGCGTTTGCGGATCACGAATTTCTTTGATGCTGCAGAGAGAGTAAGAATGTATTCTCCTCTACTCTATCTCCCTGTTTCTCTCACCTACCGTTCAATGAACTCGTTGTTTATGTTCGACAGTGGCTCGTAGTACATTCTGAGACCCTTTGGCTGCATGAAGATCGGGTTGACGGCCGAACGAAACTTGCCCCACTCCTCACTTTGACTGCACAGCGAAGAGAAGATCTTGTTAGGCATCAAATCTTCTCATTCTTCTCTATCTACTCACGTGGCTATCAGGCCCTTCGTTTCGGCATACACATCGGGTCGTAAATGCTCACGGAAGTAGACTAACGAGTCGAGACCCTCTCGATGTGGCCAAATACCCTCGTTGCGGAAGACTGTCTCAATATCCTTCGTATTGAAGGTGACTACCCAATCCTTGCGTCCAAACGAGCCAGGCATGATGAAGAGATCGCCATATCGCTTGCGCATTGTCACGGCAAATTCCAAGAAGGAGCTGTCATGAAACTCGCCCCCTGGCATGAAGCTGCGCAGAAACTTCAACTTGCTGGGGCGTGGCACTTCACTGAAGGGGCGCACCTGATCTTCGGCAACCTATTGATGAAGATTTCGCAATCATAAGAAATGTTATCAACCTATGTAAGTTATTTTCTGCTCACATTCAAGTTGGCGTAGGCCGAAGAGTTGCGCGCCGAGTTGGCGCCAACCAGGGCAAGCTGCCGGACACTAAGTGATGCCTTGAGTGTGGTCATTTTGTATTCTAGCTTCTTATCAGTTATGTTGTACTATATTTGGATTGATAGATAGCGTCTGCTCGTGTCGAGTGCGCTGTTCCAACTAGCCGTTGTTTGTCGCTCAACTCGATTTTATAGGCGATCGTGGGGAAGAGCGTATGTAAACAAGACAAAAGATAAGCGGAGAATGTGCGAAAATATCGACACTGCACTAAATTTGCTTTGGCAGAACTGTTTACAGTTGGCATTGAGAGAGAACTAACTGCATCTCGTGAATTTGTAGAGAGCTGACTCTGTTAACCTCTGTTTGTCTATCTCTTCTATGCTCTACAGTTGTTGGATTTCATTATTCTTTTTCCACTATTCCCTCTCTATGCTCCTCTCAGTCCACAACTCTGTTCTATTCTCCTCTCTATTGCCTTTCTCTATTACCCTTCTCTATTCGCTTTTTTATTTCCCTCTCTCTATTCCCCTCTCGTATACGCCTCTGTTCCAACTGATATCACAAATGTTTCTACTCACGCTTTGCCAGCAGAACTCGATGCTACGCAGCTAAAATTCTGCTTTGTCATCGTGAGCTAAACGATCTTTCTGTCATTCCCTCAGCAAAATGCCGCATTGCCGCCAGTCAGCAATAACGAAAGCTTTGTTGAACTTAAACAATTTACATATTCATATTCACCGACAAGTGTTTGTCGAACTTTTCAAAGCTCTCACAGTGATAACAAATACTTTAAACTTTAGTTGCTACACTGGGGAAAAAATGTGTAAAAGCTGTAACTAACATATAAAGTGTAATATCTTTCTTTTAACTAATTTACAAAATATTTTAGGGTTGCTAATTTGAGTTAATCATTTAATAAGCAGCTCAATAGTCTAAATTATTTATTACATTATCACATGAAGTTATTCGAAAAGGTATAACTTAAAATTATATATGGTATAAATTATATATATAAAAATTAAAAAAACAATAACAAATGAAATATATAAAGAAAATACTAAGGAAAATAATCACAACTTTTCCGTAACTGTAGCTCATATTTCTGTACAATCTTTTTTCTAACCGTTGATTATAAAGGCCGTATCAAGAAGCTTTCTTTAAACTTTGCTGAATCATAAACGGCGCCAAGCTGTCTGACCTTATCAAAACACAACAATGAATGACACACAGTCGGAGGTGTCTACATTCTAGAAAGAGAGAGGGATAGTTAAGTTCCAAGTAGAACAAATTGAAACAATGTAGATCAAAATAATGAAGCAGGTGCCCTAGTGATTGTTCTGATCTTCAAGATACAAAGAAGTTGATTGAAGTTGATGCACATAAGAATTATCTGCAGGGTATCTGATAGTCTATTCTGCGCTACTTTAATTATTTTCAAAAGAAATCCAAGCCAAGTTGTCGGTGTCGCAAGCCAGCGTTTATGAATACTAAAAAGTAACACATAATTATGATCATTATCCAGGCGGAGGTCAGGAGCTTACGCAACGCGGCGAGACAATACACGGACGGATGCAGGAGCTACAAGATGCGGAGGAGGCAGCACAGTTCTGATGCCGGCTAAGTGGCCCAGCCGCCCGTCTGCACTAATTGTGAGTAACACGTTCACGTTTACGAAACTTTCCGAGAATTTCCCTCCTCGGAAAACACCAAGCAGGCAGTCAGGCAGCCAGCCAGCCAGTAGACCGGCTAGACCAAGTCGGAAGAGCCAGCACAGCCAGTTAAGAGAAGCCCGCCCAGACGCGCGCCAGCTATTTGTGCTTAGACATTAAAGTTGGGCCAACTGGTGAGCGGGGGGATGGAGGGACGAGCTCATTTAATGGGCCAAAATTCATCTGGGCAAAGTTTAAAGTGTCGGCCGAGCGACGCGCCGACATTTATCAGTCATTAACGGGGCCAACTACCGTTGTGGAGCCCAGACGGAGCAGCAAGGGTGGGAAGGGGGATGGCAGACAATTAAAGCGCCGACTTTAAATTGCTTGCATTGAAAATCAATAAATTTAAAACAATCTACGATATATGACAATAGAACGAGAACGAAAAAATAAAAGAAAGAAAGAAGAGAAAGAGATGGGGAAAAAAACACGCCATAGAATCGCAGCTAGAGAAAAATCTCTTCAGGGATGTTCGGCTTGTTCTCGTTGTTGTTGCAAAGCAAGCACACAATCGCCGAGCCAAACATCCTTTGTCAATACAAAATACGTACAACAACAAAGCAAATAAAAGCAACAAAAGCAGCAACAACAACTTGCCGAACTGGCAACAAAGACAACAAAGTCAAAAGTGCAAAAACAAAAGCAAAAGGAAAAACGAAACAAACGAACTGAAACCGAAGCAAGCGCGCCCCCAAAATGCATGTCGAGAAAGAGTCCGAGCAGGATTCCACGGGGAGGGAGGGAAGGAGGGCATTGCGACGCATGCGCCTGCCTGGCGAATCTCACATGGCGGGGAAGTGCCTCACAGTGTGGGCCATGGGGGATGTTGGGCACAGGGTGGGGAGGTACGACATGTCTATGGCATAAAATGGCGCAGAACATAGATAGTGGCATGGGGGAGGGGTGGAGATGGGGTGCACACCAACACACACACACACAGAGAGACCGCAATTTCTCCTCCATTTTGAGAAAATTTCCTGTCGCATCTGAACTGAACTGAACTGAACTCAACTGAGACTGGCCGAAGCGGAGCAAATGATTTTTAACAAATTTCATTAACATCAGAGGTCCGTAATCATTCAAGCATCGCGTTTCGTAACTGGCCGAGACCGAGGCCTTCTCCATTACGGCGTCCATCGATGCACATATTGCACTTTCCAGACTCGCGAGCACCAGTAACTATAACTCGAACTGCGCGAAGACTACGTAAAGAGTGTGACTACCTAAAGTTTTCTATTGATTAGTTAATCGTGTGCTAGGCAATTATTGAAAATCAATCAAAATCGGATTAGGATTTTGTGCCTGTTTTGGGAATTGAATTGCAGCCTGCCGAAATGATCGACGAACAGCATCCCATGCAGATTGGACTGTGTGAGTATGCCTCGCTACCTGGATGCGACAACCTAGAGAAACTCTGTTCTACCCTCTCTCTTTGAGTGCCCAAATGCCGTCGCATTCTTATTCCTTTTACATTTTGCCGACGGCTTCTTGTTAGTTGGCAAATTTCAATTCTTTGTGTGTTTTCTCTTGGGATTTATTAGTTTTATCGATGATATCAATGGATTGTAATCGTTTCTGATGAGAAATCAATTTTCAATTAGCTTCAGGGCATTAATATGGTTTTGCCGACGGCTTTTTTGAATATATTAGTATTTAGTTAATGTTCATTTGATTTAGAAGGGGGTAGCTCGAAACGAAACTTCTTTGAAAACTATATGTATTATAAACTATATGTATTATTTCTCCTATATTAACTATATACATTTCGCACTTTTGCACTGAGATTAATCTGCACGATACCGACATCATCTTAGCTGGGGAAAATGGAAATAAAAGTCTTGGCTTATTTCCGTGTTACCGTTGACTCTTTTATCAAAGAGTTGCTCAATTGTATATTCTGTTTATTTCTGTTATTTATATATGATATGTTTTAAATACACTATCTATGAATGCAACTAAGTTGAACGGATACAGCAATCAGAACTTGGAAGAAGGGAGGGTTTTAATTCTTAGATTATGTTAAAGTTATCCTTATAAAAGTATTAGTAACCTATTTATAAGTAACCTATAGGTAACCTAATTATAGACCCATTTTCTTTTTGGAAACCATAACACAAGTATATATTTATATAATATGATTAATTTAGATATTCATACGATAATTACATACACAATTACTTCTATTTATATATACCAAACTTTTGCAAACTCTTTCGATTTTTGCTAAACTATGCAACTTGTTAAGCTGTTGTTAGAACGGAAACAGGCAACACTGTCTGTCCACTTGAGCTGAGTGTGCTCTCGAGTCAAGCTGGCAGACAGCCAAAAATCTGAACACATTTCCAGCGAGCCTGGCAAATGCGTCGACTTCTGTCAAAGATTAGGCCAAAACAAAAGCATTTTGCTGGCACAACAACAAAACGGCGCTATAATTTCTTTGTGCGCCCAAATCCGATTAAGTTAAACGCCGCCAGTCGCCGGCAGCAACTCGGCAGCGACTGACAAACGGCAGCAGCGGTAGCAGCTATGGCAGCGGCAACGGCAGCGGCAGCGGCTGCACACAGCATCCTGGCAAGGGTTTCCGCTCAGCTCGCCCGCTGTTGCAAGGACTGCGAACATATGCCGCCAGCCGGCGCAGCCTCGGCATAATGAATGAATGCCCCTGGCCTCCCACCCCCTTGCCCTGTATAGACGCGCTGTGGCAGTGCATATTTTGAGGGAAGCAGCAGGGCAGGAGGAGGCAGCTGAGGGGTTGAAGCTGCTTGGGCTGTTCGGGTTCAAATGGCCCGCTTAAAGCGCTCACGCATTGCTCGTAAATTCTATTATAATTTAGCGATAAACAGCACAAACTGGGTGAGGCTGCCTCATACAGGGTGCCTGCTTCTACCCCCTTGCTTGTGTTGTCCGCCCCGCTCATTTCCATTGCACATTAGAATCTAATTAGTGCGACGAAAGCGCAGCAGCATCCCTATCAATGTCGGATTTGCACTTGTCCGCTGTGCAAATCCTTCGCCTTGAAGCGTCGACATGTCCGGCCAACATGTTGGCATAGTTTCGGTCCCTGGGGCAAAAGTGTAACAGGTGCGTCAATCCGTACGGATTAGCAGCACTGCAGCATTGCGACGAGCTCAGACAGCTTCACATTGTTCGAAGTGGCCAAAGTTAAATACATTGAAGGAGCCAGGCAGATGAGAGAGATCACTGAGATTTGCCAGCTTGCCAGGCAGCAGTTGCTGCTGACAGTTGATGGAGGACGGAGGTAGTCAGAAAGTTGGAATTATTCAGATACTACATATGTCTGGCTTAGTTTTATTAGGGTGGGTCAAACTGAAACAAAGTAAACTATGCTGACATTAAATCAATTTCCTAATCCAGTTTAGTACAGTTTATATTAAGTCAGGTTTGAGATTATAGATTATAAGTATCTATCATAATAATTGAGCCATTCTATTGTGAAGATAAAAATTGATTAAAGCTGCAAGTTGCTTCAAATTGTGTTTTAACTAAGAGAACTCCGAAAGATGAGGAATTTATTAAAAATCTAAGTTTTATAAAGCTTAAATATATAAATTCTTATTAGCATATTTCATATTGCATACTTATAGGCAGCGAAAACGAAATCTGTTCGACCACTAAAATTATTTCGCTAATAACTTTAATATTGGTTATCAGTTCCAAACCAAATTTTCAGAAATCATTTAAATAGTAATAGTTATTGTTCAAACCAACATAGAACGTACTAGCTTTAAAATTATGCTTGTAATTATAAAGTGGAAAGGCCGATACAAGCTCTACTGCGTGTTAATGATCTAAGATCTCAATCTGCGTTTATATTATCCCCAAATATGGTCTTAGCTCTTATATATTCTGCGATATATAGTGTGAAGTAGGTGTGTAGAATATCAGGCAGGTGGACAGACGAACTTGGCTATATCAACTCTTTATCAACTTCTGAAGCTGATCAAGTATATAAGGTAGACTTTGTGGAGTCGCAGATGCCTCTTTCAGTCTGCTACATATATTCTCAGTACCCTTTAAAGGTAAACTCATATGATTTTAAGTTGGCAACATTAAAAATCTTAGGAACTGCAGTTGTAAAAAGGGAGTTCTTAGAAATAAACACAGTATTATGCATCACTTGGAAAAGTTATAACACTAAATATATGTATATCAGTATAATACACAATATGAGACCATTCATAAATATCTCCGACATGTGACGCCTCCAAGCAAGTGTCAAATTAAAGCTCAACACTCTTAAGAATTCCTCTACCTTTCTCGGCCTTGGCAAATAATTTGATTTGTGCTACATACACAGACAGAGCTCGATTGCTGCTGATTCTGATTGCACAAATGCGAGAGAGACCACAAAATAAACTGATGATGTAAATTACTTTAAAATGCTACACATATTTCCGGCATAAATTTCCACATGCCACAGAAATGTTTTGGGGAAGGCAGGAATTAAATGAAATTACGCACACGTAGAATCGTTTAAATGGGAAATGACAAAAGCAGAATGTGACAGGCAGACGAGGGATTGCACCTACGCACACACACACACGCGCACATACACACACACGTGTGTGTATTTAGTAAAAAAGAGGCAAGCCTGCCGATAAAGGAAAAACAATAACAACTGCAAATACGCGTAACGAAACAAGATGAACGATACACAGCACACACACACACACACATACAAAAGACACGCACATACACACACACAGAGAGAGAGGCAAACAAATTACCGTACAATTTCAACAATTTGCCATAAATTGAGACAACAAGCAACAAAAAGCCAGCAACAGCAAACCAACAACCAGCTAGCAGCGCAAATGCCACAAATGTACAGTAATTTTTTGCCACCAACTCTCGCACACGTTGCGTATACGTAACGCACGAACGTACGCAAACAAAAGCAAGTGCGTGGAATTTCGAGTACGGTCAGAGAGGGACAGACAGGCAGGCATAAGGACAGCCAGACGGACTGTGGACTGGTGGACTGTGCACGGTCACGCACATATTTCGCTGCAAAAGTCATTTCAATAATTGCGAAACCACAAATTTACTACAACTCGAAATGGACGGCAAAATGGTCACAGCGTACACAGTTACAGTGGGTAGTACAGTGGGCAAAAGTGCAGAGTAGGGCCGCAAAACCACAAATGCAAATCCTGCTGGGACATAGTTTTTGGACAGTCCGAACCGCAGTTGTAAATTCGAGTAGAAGGGGGGAGGGAAGAGAGAGGGGGAAGCGCTGCTCGCCGCAATTTGCATGCTCGCAAATAAAAATAACTGAAATGCTTCGCCCTTTGCATGCAACACGCACAACACAACCGCAAAACCAAAATAGTTCCAATGGACATCAAATGTCAACAGCAACAGCAGCAGCAGCAGCACCACCCCCACCACCACATCCCCCCACATCCAAGCAGTGGACCAGCAATGAGCCACAATCAACTGCTGCTCAACGGAAATGAGCGCATGTTAACAACGCCAACAGCAGCAGCAACAGCAACAGGGGCAGGCACAGCAACAACAACACGCGCGGGGGTTGGCAAGGGGGGACAAGGGGCAGCTGAAGGCGCCACAGCCGCAGCCTCACACAATGACAAAATGTCTACAAACGGACCCGGGCATGTCAACGGAAGTTGTATGAACCACAACAGCAACGGCAACAGCAACAGCAACAGCAACATGGCCCACAACCCACAGCAACAGCAGCAGCAGCAGCGACATGGACTGAGCCTGGGCCCTGGGCCGCCAATGCAGCAACAGCAACAGCAGCAGCAGCGCATCACCTTGGGCAAGTGCAATCTCAATGAGCTGGATGGCTTTTCCGCCCCAACGCCGCCACCAACGGCGCCGCCTCCCTCGGCCACGACTGCAACACACACACCGCAAGCGCCTCAACAGTTGCTGCATCATCAGCATCAGCAGCATCAGACGGGATTGGGATTGGGCCTGGGCATGCATAGCATGGACAGCGTGGGCATGGCCATGGGGGTTGGGCACGCCCTCAGCCAGTGCGCCTACTGTTGCCAGCCAATTTGTGATCGTTACATCATGCGCGTGGTGGACAATTCCTTCCACGAGGGTTGCCTCAAGTGCACGGCCTGCTCGCTGCATCTGGTGCACTCGTGCTATGCGCGTGATGGCAAGCTCTATTGTCGCATCGACTACGAAAGGTAGATAGACTTGCCCTCAATGCTTGCTATAAACTAACTAAACCTATTCGCTTCCTCAGACTATACTTACGCAATCGTTGCCTTGGCTGCGGCCATAAAATTGCAGCCGATGAACTTGTGATGCGCTCCCAGGAGAGCATATTCCATCTGAAGTGCTTCGCCTGCGTCGTGTGCGGTGCTCTGCTTAAGAAGGGCGAGCAGTATGTGGTCAAGCAGGGGCAGCTCTTCTGTCGCTTCGACTACGAGAAGGAGGTGGAGATGCTGCAGGGCTACGGTGAGTGCAAGTCAAAGTAACTATGCCATATTCCATTCACTCACCTCCTCCCATCCTCTCTTGCAGACTTCTATGGCGACGAGTTGTTTCCGCCCAAGCTGGACGGACGACGCGGCCCCAAGCGACCACGCACCATACTCAACACACAGCAACGACGCGCCTTCAAGGCCTCCTTCGAGGTATCCCCCAAGCCGTGCCGCAAAGTCCGAGAGAACCTGGCCAAGGACACAGGGCTGAGTCTGAGAATAGTGCAGGTAAAGAGGGTCGAAGGTGACGCTATCTGCTCCAGCTCATGTCTCATCTCTCTATACCAGGTTTGGTTCCAGAACCAACGTGCCAAGGTCAAGAAAATCCAGAAGAAAGCCAAGCAGGAACCGCCCGCCAAGGGAGTCAGCGATGCGCACTCGCAGGACTCACAGGAGTCGCAGGACAGCAGCCTGACCACCAAGATCAAAGACGAAGCGCACAGTGATAGCGAGTCGCAGCAGGAGTCGCCATTCTCCACCAACTCTGACGGACTGAGTCGGCTGCGCTGCAACATAAAGGATGAACAGGAGCAGGGCAATCTCAGCTGCATGGAAACAAACAAGGGTGAGCTGGAGTTGCAGTATTCCTGGCAAGAATCAAATATAACATGGCAATCCTTCTTTGCTCACTCCTTAGAGAACTGCAACAAGAACAGCGAACCCATACTGAATACCATACTGGGCCTGAGCTATGCCACGTTCCAGCAGCTGATGGGTCCCTTCACGCAGACACCG
Source organism: Zaprionus camerounensis (assembly GCA_018904165.1). Classification (NCBI taxonomy): domain Eukaryota; kingdom Metazoa; phylum Arthropoda; class Insecta; order Diptera; family Drosophilidae; genus Zaprionus; species Zaprionus camerounensis. The sequence continues at coordinate 12,459,074 of JAEIFS010000479.1, read as the reverse complement.
ATGATCAATCCGATCGATCGACTTTACAGCATGCAGAGCTCCTACTTTCGCCCCGAGGAGCTGGGCGCCTATGGCGAATGTGGCGGAGGAGGAGGTGGCGCCAAGGAGCCCATGGAGCATTAAGCGAACGGAGCAGGAGAATTTTAAGCCAAAATCAAAATTAGAACTTGTAAAATAAACCAAAAATGTTAATGTGCTAGAAATGAGACAGAAAATCGCTGCAAATGCAGCAGGAGAATCCACGGGAGCAGCACGTGCTGCATCAACCACCACGAAGAGGGCAGCGCAAGGTTGCGACACTTTGTGCCGGGTTGCTGTTACTGCTACCATTGTTTTTGTTGCTGTTTTGCAGGTGCAGCCTTGAAATTAGTTTCACTCAGTTGACAGGAACAAAGCAGCATCTGACACAGAGCAACCCAAGCCGCAGCCACCCCCAAAATGCGTCGAAACGGGCGTAAAATGCCGATTCGTCATGCATTGTTCGTTCTTTCTATGGATTCGCCCCGTCTCGGCGACCCTGTTGACAGCGCCAGCCTGTCATTCAGCGCAACCCCCCCCCCCACATCTTTGAACGACTGCGTTATTTGTGGCATGCAGAGGGCATCGATACCATTGGCATGCAATAAGTTGCCAAGAGGGGCAGGGTGCAGCCACATGGGCAGACATTGGAGGCGTAGTTCGTGGGGTATTCCAACTTTAAGACCTTCTCCAACTTCACTTCGTTTTCCTTTTCGCGTATTTAAAATATATTTGGTAAAGTTTAAACAGTTTTATGGATTATATTATATAATATAATATATTGTATATCATCTATAGATTCTTCGTTTATATTCGAATTTATTTTTGTTCCATTTTTAATATTTATAGGTTAAGTTGAAGCCTTGACATTATAACTTTATGCTTTGAATCAAGTTTAAAACGTCTAAATACATTTAAAAATATGTATATCTTACGTGCAGCTAATAATACAAAAATTTTTGTTGAATTTTTAAAGATTCTTCAGTTTTTAGGTTATGTCGAAATTGCAAAGGTATTTCAGATTTGTAGGTTAAGTCGAAATAATGACATGGGATTCGGTTTTAGCGAGCTAACATAACATAGCTGCATTCCCACAACTTTCTCACTTCTCTAAAAAGTGTTTTACCTTCTTAATATTACTTGAATGTAAGTAAAAAATATCAAAAGACTTAGCCAATAATATATATCATGATTAATGCAATATTATTTGATATTATGACAGCCCATAGTTTAAAGTAGCTAATTATAGTGTACTCCACTATATTACCCTAGTCCTCAATCAGATTCTACCTCTTTATCTCTTCAAAATACACAAATAGTGCATACCCCCATAGTTAAACTGCCTAAGTACCTTTTTTCAAGGCGCTGGAACACGTGTTTACATAGCCGTCTCGCTTGCAGCCCCCGTACACCTCCATCCCCTGTTTCTTGAGCTGCCTTGCCTCATGCAATTTGTCACAATATGTGTCACATTAGCCACAGCAATTGTGCTTAAATGTTGTCGGCGTCTCCCTCTCCGTGCACCCTTCCCCGCTGTCCTGCAGTCTAACCAGATTATACCCCAATTGCGACACCGATTCCGTCGCTTTGTTCGCCAGCCAAAGTAGTTAAACAAGGGGAGGGGGAGAGGCCTTGGCATCAGAGTGAATCCATCCACCACTAAATCCATCCATCCGCAGCACTAACCACCGTTGAATCCTCGACAAGGCGAGCCGCACTCGTACCCCGTAAAGACACACACACACACAGAGACACAGACTCAGCCACACATGCTTGTCAGGCATTTCAGTTACACGCTTTTAAAATGCACATCAGCAGCATCTACCGAAACTCAACACGAATTGTTCCGCCAATTCCGTCCCAGATCATTAATCAATATGGCCAGAGAGACGAAACAAGTGCACCAAGCAAACGAGAAAGAAGAATGGCTGGCAAAAGTGCCAGAGGCACTGTAGTGAGAGCTCTTCCCCTGCCAGGCAGGATATACGATTGTCGAGTAGAGCATTTAAGCAGCTTGTCGTGCTCTTAGTCCTACAAATTACGTAATTAATCAACCTTTTTATCGGCGAAAACAGCGAAAACATTTTAATGGCCCTGCAAACCACAGATGAAAGAAAAACATGTGAAACATATGTAAAAGTAAAAGAAAGCACACACTAATAGCTTTAATCTTTAGTCTAGCAACTGAAGCCAATTTCTACATCTTGCTAAGCCTTTTCTATCTGATCAGCTGATGAAAAGAATCTGAAAGAAAAAGGGATAATAACAAGGCAATAATATATGTTTATTTAATCTTAAGTGTAGGCACTTAACCTCATTTTTTCATCTGGCTAAGCTCCATTTTACTGATTTGAAAACATATAACATGATGTCTTTTCTTATAAACATTGTCCTTAGTCGATCTCTAAAACGATATCAATTATTTATGTAGGATTATTGAAAAAGATTTCTTTGGAATTACTTAGTCTTATTTATATTCATTCTTAGTCTTATCAAACTTCTTCTTTCTGATTTTACTATTTACATACAAGTATAATATGATATGTATATACCATATATATATATGTATGCCTTTCTCCACAACCATAGCTAAATCTCTAAATTTGAATCACTTATTCTTTCGATTCTCAACATCTCTTTACAAGTGTCTGTTATGCCATGCTTGGTGAGTCGCTTATCTCAACATTATGCAAATCAAACGACCACTTAGGTACCCTCAAAGTGTCCTTAAAGATTACCCCCACATTTTTATGCACAACTCAGGCGAGTTAAGGCTTTCAATATCTCATCAGCATTTCAAATCGTTGACAAAAATGAATTTTTGATACAGTTTTAAGCTCGTAATACTTGTTTTGACCCAGTCACACGCCGTTACAAAGGATCAATAAATATCAAAAGTCAATCGAATGTTGTCCATAAAAGGGAAATATCATAAAAACGTTATGATATCAAAAAGTCACAAGGCCATCATGATGAAAAACAAAGCAGAATAAGGCACTTTGTTGGAAAAACAAAGAAGCAAAGGCAGCAAACGCGTGTCCTTTTATTATATTGGCAAAGGGGTCCTGGGAAAAGTGGACGTTGGGTAGAAAGAGATGAACTAGAGTGTTATGTGGTCTTTACTTAAATAAATATGGTATATACTTTTGATTACTAGATAAACAAAAAGTGGTCAGTTTGATTTTAAACGTGTGAATAGAGTGGAAAGATACGAGTATCTTCATTGAAAATTCTTAGGAGTTAAATATGGGGAAAAATTAAATTAAAATATATAAAATGATTAAAAACATATCTCGCAACATCTGCAATATCGATGGTATTATACAACCAATTGGCTGCGATATAAAATAAATAGTAGTAATAGTAATAGTAAACCCTAAAGTTGTCAAAAAAGGAAAAGTTGTTTATAGATGAATTGATAAACTTAGGTTCTTTTAGTCATTTGTTTGCATGGTAAATACTTTTGATAAAAAAATGATAGTACAGTTTAGTTTATGTTGTAACTAGATAGGATAGTTTATTCAATGAAGTATTTAAGAGACTACACAAGAAAAGAAATCAATGTAATTATGAAATGTTAAATTGCTGAAATCATATGCAAGAACATGTTTAATATCAAACTTATTATACAATCAGTTAGTTTAGAGTTACTCCCTAAGAAAATTGAAAACTGAAGTTCTTCAGAGTTGCTCAGCAAGTTTTGCCAACGACAATGTTAAAGTTTGCGCCTGCAATTATGTTAATCGAAGTGCGTAACATGAACTGCGTCCGGGAACTCGTCGGTACTCACCGCACAAGGCGCACAAATTGTCAGGCAACAATCATAAGTCGCAGATGTCACTCACAATGGGTCGTCGAGGACGGACTTGGGGACTGCTGAGCGCAATCTAAATGCAAATGGCTGGCCGAAACGGCCGTTCTGGCCAAAAGAGCCACAAGCAACATAACCAAGAATATTTTGCAGCTGGGAAGTGGGGCGGTAAATGAGCAGGGCCAACTGGGAGTGTGAGTGTGTGAGTGTGGTGTGGTTAGCGCAAGTGTACTCACTTTCGTATGCGCTGTAGTTAAGCATAAACAACTACAAAGCAACCAAATGACGCGACGTCTGTTTCAGCTTCAGCTTCAGCTCGAAGTTCCCTTTCGACATTTGGCAGAGAATTCATAAATGCTAATTTCAACACATTGTGCACACGTTACAAATATGAATATTTACCATAACTAGGCACGCACGTTGCACAGACTTCGATTGCCAGCAGCAGACGCCGCAGCCGCAGCCACAGCCACAGCCGTTGCCGAGGCAGGAACCTTCCCCTGCCCCACTCTCTGCTGCTCCTTCAGCTGGAGCAAAGCTTTAGCTGGTCTAATAAAAGCCTTTTGCGAAATGAAGCAATTGTGTGTGTTTCAGTTTTCAGCATACACAGGCTGACGCAGGCTGAACTCTTCGTCTCAGTCTCGAAATGTATCTAGCAGATACATTTGTAGCTCTCCTGTGCTGTAGCCTGCCTGCAGCCAGTCAATGTGTGTGTGTGTGGGCTAGGCAAATATGCGTCAAATCACATAGACGCACAGTTTTTGAATACCAAATGCAGATTACAGACAGAGAAAGAGAGAGAGAGAAAGAGAGCGAGCGACACAGAGTAGTGCCTGCATAGGCATAGTCTATATTTGTCTACTTGATGCTTTGCATTGAGATTGGTTTTGTGCCCGAGCATCGTAATTGGTTGCCGACTCTCCCACTCTATCCCTTTCTCTCTCTCTCTTGGCCACTTGTCTCAGCCAAGTTGAGTCGAGGCTCGGCTCACTTTGGCATAAATTGAAATTTTTCAATTGAGCCTAAGCCCCCAACACAGCCGTAGCTGGCCACATTATTAGTTTAAACTTGGTCCGAAACGGGGCAACTAATGAGTTTCGAATAGGCTGGCCAAGTGGACAGCAACAACAAGTGCGTGCGCTCTAAAAATACTCGAAGCGTAATGAGAAAACCGTAATGCGAACTAGAAGTATCAGTATAGAAGTATCAGTAGTGCCATATGCACATAGAGCTTAGCAACACTTGCCAGCTGTCGATAGTCTGCCCCTGCTCCTGGCCCTGCTCCTGCCCTGCTTCTGCTCTTTCTCCTGTCCCTTCTCTTGCCACTTCCCCCACCTGCAACTAATTTGAATTGCAAAAACTTCCCCCAAACTCAGCTCAACTCAACGTTGGCGAATCAAAACCAGTTAACATGACAGTCAGACATCAAAGGGGCGTGTTGCAGTTGACGAAATGGAAAGTTTGGCTACAGCTAGAATTGACTTTTCTCCAAGCAAATGCAAATGAGTGGTGGGGGAGGGGCAAAGGGCAAAGGGCACAAGGCAAAGTGTCATTGCACACACCAATTTGATATGTTCAATATGCAAATTGTGGCATAAATATTTCGTCAACTTGCTTGTGGTTGTGGCATTGCTTTAGCCATAAAACAGCTAAATGCATTGCATATTCTCTCTAACTGGAATGTTGCTCATTATGCGGCCAATAAAAGCTAAAGAAAACCAACATCAAATGGATGTGAGCGCGTGCATGTATTAAAAATATCTTGTAGATACTTCTGAAACAGCAGAGGAGTGGGGGAAGAAGGAGTGGGGGTAGGGGCTGGGGGCACTGTTGAGACTGCCCTCTTGGGAGGCAGTACTAGAAATCGGCTTTAGTCAAGCGAATAAGACTTTGGCCGTTCCCGTTGCCGAGCAAAAAATGTTTTTATTACATTTCGCGCTCGCGTATTTTGCGCTACTCACAAAATACTTGAAGCCAGCACAACCACAACAACAACAAAAGGAACAACAACAACAGCAGCAGCAGCAAGAAGAGGAGCTTCAGCCAAGTCAAAATAAATATCAAGCAGCAGCAGCGTCTGGCAAAAGAGCGAGGTATAATTCCAGGCGCAGCTTCGCCCTCACCCACTCTTACAAGCTTTCTCTCCCTCTCTCTCTCTCTGTCCCTGTCTCCTCCCCTCCTCACCCTGCTTGGCAGTCACACTCGCACACAATGCCGCGCGCATCAAAGCGTATTCACAAGTGGTCCTTTGCGCTCAACTGATTTCGCAAAGGCTAAAGGATATTTAGCAAGTAGTCCTTCTGCTCATCTCTCGCCCACGCCCACGCCCCCGCACACACCTCTCTCCCCTCCACATCCCCCTTTTGCTTGCCACTGGCAGCGCCACTAAAGGAGTTGTCCTGGAAACTTTTCTGCCAGCTTCTCAAGTCGCTGCTCAAGTTATTGTTGTGCCCCAAGAGCACAAAAAGAAAGAAGAAAATCCGCCAAGAAACCGTCAAAAACCAGCGGAGAAAAAATTAAAAAGAAAATTGCGCGTAAAAAAATAGAAGAATATAACGTAACCAGATACTTGGCATTGCCAGCTCCAGCTCCAGCTTCAGGTTCTGAGTAGTCGGAAAACGCTTTAAAAACAGATACGGGATACCCAAAGCTGAATGGATGAGTAGATACCCCATAAACTAATATCACCAAGCATCGATGCTTAGTGTTGATATATAACCTGGGCTCGATTTCAATATTAACTTTGGTGATTTGCATAAATTGATTGAACGGAGGAGAGTTAGATATTATAGTTAGCTAACTAAATACTAACAAAAAGTTGTGCCAACTATATTATATAACTTATTGATTTGCAGAGGCGATGAGCATGGCACACAATATTTGAAATAAACACAGGAACCTTCATGCCAAATTTGGCAATTGAATTTGTTTAAATTGCTGAGATCTTGACGTTCAAACGAACAGACTGACAGATGGACATACAGTCAGACAGACAGACTGACGGACAAGGCTCAATCGTCTTGGTTAGTGATCCTGAGCAAGAATAAATATACTTTGGGGCGTCTGCCATGCCTTTTTCTGCCCGTTACATACCTTTGCACAAAGTTAGTATACCATTTTTTACCCCTTTTTGACAATAAAATAACCGAACCAATTTTCAAGACTATTAACAATGTTTAACAATGTTTAATCATGAAAATATCAAATATTTTGAAAATATTTTCGTCGTTTAGAATTGCTTAATTGAACTGAATCATTAAATATTCAAATTTCCAAAACTATCCAAATTACACGACTTTTAAATGGGAATAACATGACAAAAATAAAATTAAATATAATTTATATTCATAAAATTGAAATCTGATATTAGAGCCGTGACAAAAGGGCTTTCCGAATTAAAATCTTATCGTTTTCGACAAAGCATTCCATACAAAAATCTCATCATTTTCGACAAAGTTATAAGTACGTCTAAAAACTTAAGATCAACGTAGCCTCTCTTCTCATTTATCTCTTGAACTCCTCAACTTGCCAAATTCTTTAGAGCTCTATTATAAATCATCAAGTTTCCGCGTTCTCTGCAATTCGAGATGCAATCAAGCGGAAGGGAAACGTTATTCGTTTTCACAGGCGAAACCTGTTCGCATTTATTAAAAAATATCTCTCTGTTGTACCCAGTGCCCCTGCCACCTACACCACCCCGCTCCTGTATCCGGTTAGCTGCAGGATTCGCACGCGATGCCGCTTTTCTGCGTTTTGTGTGTGCATGCAGATTCAGATTATGTTTTCATTAAATTATTGTAGCTATGGTTACTTTTATACAATTCAAAGCTACTTCAAACGTGGGTGCGCGAGCGAGCGAGCCCGGTGCGTGCGACCCCCAGTGGCAGTCCCCCGCCCCCTCGATGTGGCAGAGTGCCCACTCCAGAGCAGAGAAGCGAACGAACGCAAAGGAAAAGAATGCGCATAATAGAAAGTAATGTGTAGCTCGTTTTGCCCTTCCGTTCCGAGCAACGTGCTCCTCCTTTGACTTGAAAGGGAAGGAGGTTAGGAGTTGATGGAGGGAGGGAGAGAGGGTGGGAGAGGGGCGTGACTTGGCATAACTAGTGCAGGCGTAGTCGAAGAAGATTGTAGTTTATTTTTATTGCATTTATTGCTCGACTTGCTCAACGCACACAAACACTTACACACACAGGCACTCACACTCCTGCTGCATTTGCATGCAGCGTGACATGTGCGACGCCTGCTGAAAGCGGAAACGGAAGCGCCATCTTTTTGACTGTAAATTTACACGTATGCGTCAGTGTGAGAGCGTGTATAGTTGCGCATATTGTTGTTGTTCCTCTTGTTGTTCGCCTTGTTGTTGTTGTGCTTTAGTGCGGCACGTACATTTATTACTTTTGGCTCTCTCTCACACACACACATATCGAGGCGCCGACACATGCATGCAAAACGGTTTTCATTTTTTATTGCGAGAATGTAACGTGCCGCATGCGAATTACTTGCTTCAGCCCCCAATCTCTGACTTTAGCTGCGGCTGTGGCTGCCCCATCTCCCCTACTTACTCTCTCTCCCTTTACTCCCCCTTTGCCACTGGCTTTTCGGCCTTTCGCCACGTTTAATGTTAACTTTTTTTTCCAGTTCCGCAGAAAATATGAAAAATATTCGTAATAGAGTTGTTTGAAATGTACAATAAGATTTCAAGTGGCTTCAGCTTCGCCTGCAGACTGCCAAAGTGGAAGAAAGTGCCAGCAATGCGAACGTCGGCAGCATAAACCTCATTGTTAACGATCTGTACGCCCAAGAATGGTCCAGATGGGCTAACAAAGCCACTGAGAACATGACAAATAGCATGGAAATAATCGGCATATAAATAAGGTTTAACTGTCACTATAATGCGAGAGGAATTAGATGCTGTTCTCGTTATTTTTAAGCACGACACGAGAAGAATTGGATGATATACTTACATAACATAGCATACTTACTGGGGCTGACTATGATATGCATTAAAAGATGTTCTTAAGGAGTAGAACTTGATATTTAATAATAATTTAAATTTTGTAAATTTCCATAATTGTGTATAGAATATAAAGGTAGAGGATAATTATTTTAGCGCCATTCAACATTATTAACCCATTTTATTTATTTAAAATATACATTTTGTAACAAATTAAATTCGAAACTAAATTCTAAAATCAATATAAATTAAATAGGTGCTAGATATATAGGCCTTTGATTTTAACATATAAATACTATTATATTAATCAACAAATTATATTATATAATATTTAATATAAGAAAAACTTTACTTCATATGCTATTTAATCTCTTATTTCTTCTCTCTTCTTAATTTCTTCATTCAACATAATTTTTTCATATATCATATTTCTTTTTTATATTTATTTAAATCATCAATATAAGTGTCAGCTCGTGTCACGCGCAGCAGCACGACGGCAGCGCTCCTCGCTAGAGTTGCACACCGTTAACCCACATCTTTATCGCCTTCAACTCACAATTGCATGGAGAGAAATGCGCTGTCTGTGACGAGGCGAGTCTCTGATATATGAGTATGTGTTTCTGTATGTGTATGCATGTGTATCTATGTATCTGTATCTGCGAGTCTGCATTACATGCAGCTGGTTTAGGTGGAGAACGAGTAGAAAGCTGCGGCAGCATATGGAAAATTTTAATAATTTCTGCATCTTCAACACTTTGAATAAAAATTGTTGCTTTGATGGCAGCGCAGTAGCAGCGGCAGGGCAAAGGCAGGGGCAGCAGAGGGAGACGTAACTAACAATAAAAGTTTTTAGTATGAAGCGTCAAAAGAGACGACAAAAAATATGGACACATATGAAGTCATAAAGTCATATTAACACGTACGAATGCGCACAGGATATTAATGTGCAGCGCACACACACACACACACTTACAGACAGTAGCTGCCACAAAGGCTGAAGGGGCATATGAAATATACGAGAATAGTTTTTCCTCCTTTACTTTTTTTTGCAGCGACTTCAATGTTAATATAATTTCAAATATTGCGGTTAATTTTTGTACGTGGCGGAAATGAGCAAAAGAGTTGGGATTTGCCCAGCAACAACAACAACAACAACCAGGCAACATTTATTTATTATGCGAGGGAGAGAGAGACAGAGATAGAGCGAATGCGAATGCATTTCGCAAAAACTAATTTCAGTCCCCCATTCCCTTCAAAAACTTTATGAATTTCGCCAGTTTGCAGTTACAACAAAAAGTGATGCTGCAAGTGCAACTGCAACTGTTGCCGCAACTGACCGCAGCGCAGAAATTGCAATAAACAAAGCGGATGCGGAATTGTTGCTCTCTTTTTTTACCCCCTCCTTCCCCTTACCAGCGAATGCCTGTCCAAAGTACCACAGCCTCTCGTTGGTAGAGACAATGCAGACAACACATTGGCCAATACAAAGCCACTTGACCCCCTCCCACAGCACCATTACCTCCACAATCCCCTTCCTCTCGCAATCCTCCACTTCCGCTGGACAAGCACGCGCTGCGTGGGAGCCCTTCAACGATTTTGGTCAATTGGATGACACCGCGCAGAGCGCACAGCGAAACGACCAACAAGGACACCCACACACACACACATACAGAGAGAGAGAGAGAGAGAGAGAGTCCGTGGCATAACCACAACGAACTCATCCGGTTGGAGCACCGCGTGGCCACTTATGGATGCAAGCGACAGAAGCATAGCCGATGCCATGGCAATAAATTGCTGTGTGTCCAGAGCGCCGCCAGAGGCAGCCTCAACTCGAGTTGAAATTGGTCAAAAGTTTAACATATTTGCGTGTGTGCAGAGCGAGAGAGCATAAAGGGGGGAGCGGAGGGGTATCCTCCATAGCCCGAGGCCAGGCCAGACCCACTGCCGCCACTGCGCTGGCCTTTTTGGCGCATTTTTCGGTAAATAAACGAGCTGATGCTGCTGCTCCTCTGTGCTGTGCTGCATTTTCGAGTGCTGCCCGCGGGCACAATGCCATCACTGCCATCGTTTATGAGTTTCGGGCACAGCTGTCAGTTGAGAAGGGCATAAGCAAACAACTCATTTGAAATTATAAAAGAAAATCGTATTCACTATTCACAATTCAACAGAGTTTTTTATAAAAACTAAGGCATAACTAAAAAAGCATAAGAGTTAAACAGAGTTAAACAATAAATAGTTAAATATAATATCATATACCATATACATATGTATATAATTGTGTATAACAATTGACAGCTGCTTCAACAATATCTTTAGTTCATTATTCATGTATATTTACTGCTAAATTAGATAATCTTTCATATATTTGCACTATATATGTTATTTGCTAACAGATTCAATTTACCTAAACTCTAAACATGACTGCGCCTTTGGTTTGTGTAAGGAACGTTTTAACATTAAGGCCCCAAGGCAAAAGGCAGCACCTAACAACTAGATATACCAGTGTATATTCGATTATATATCTGTATATATATATATACTATAGAGTATGACTACTGAGTTTATCGACTAACTACACATTATAAAGGCCACACACAACCGTGGTAAAGCATTAGGACAGTTTAGAAGCCGCTTTGGTATAGTTAACATGACTAGCACTTTAGATATAGCACTGACAAAGATATATATATATATAAGCTAGATTTCGGCAAACCCTCTACTGTATGGCGCACACAGCAGAGGCGCCAGTATATTGATTATTCAGGCGACGACGCATGCCCTCCAAGTAAATATCTCGGCTGAACAGGCCAGCAGCCAAGGGTATGCTGCAAGAAGAAGATATAGCATAAGTATAGAATTATTATCAAGTAATATTCCTTTACTTACGCATCAGTTCCTGCACGAATGAGCGTGCGAAAGAGCGCCCAAACGGGTTTATGATCTGATGTGGTTATCGATGGCACTGAATCATATAGCAGACACTGCACATAGGGCTGAGTGGGCGTCGAGACGCCGGGCACAGTGCTCTGGCGGCGTATCACCAGACCCTGCACCTGACGATACTTATATAGAATGCGATCGGTATACGCAGGCGCACGCTGCTTCGAAGACGTATCAAAGTTTTGACTACCAGGATCATACTGTAAGAGAATACCGCATGAGATCATCATTATTTACAGCACATTCTCCTGTTCCTGCTCACCTTATATGTTGGCGGAAATGTTATGTTCGCCTCCATGAAGCCACGAAAGGCGGCTCCATCGGCCAGCACTGAGGAAAGCTGATCCGTGTGCATGTAACCATGAGGCAAATGCGAGGGCAATGGAAACTTTGTGTTCTGTATCCACTCCAAGAGTTTCTCACGTGGTTCACCCAGCCTGAAGTTGAGATCGCCACACCAGAACACATTGTCGAAGTTCTGCGTCACATCCTTGTTCTTGTGCCGCAAGTTTGGCAGATTCTTGGGAAGATCCAGTGCGTTTATGATACGCTTGACGTCCGAAACACGTTCCTTTACCTTCTGCTGATGTGCGGTCAGATGGGAGGTTACAAACAACATCGATGTCCCAAAGAGACAAAAGGAGATGGCTACAGCGCCCTTTGTGCGAAATGCCGAGCCCGTGCGCACTGACATCGAGGCATCCTCGGGCGCCGAACAGTACCAAATGAGGTCGCGACGCATGTAGACAGCCAGATGGAGTGTGCCAAGTGTTGTTGAGTGGAACAGCACATGCGAGGGACCCAGTGTTTCCTGCAGTGTCACCTCCCATTCAAAACGATCCGGACTAGACTCCTGTGTGCCCACAACGACCAAGTCGGGCACGTGCTCCACATTGGGCGGCAACACGAAGTCGTTCATTTGTCTGTGGAGTAGAAAGGGGAAGATTAGCGTTGTCGATCAGTCAATTTACTGGTTAACTCTTACTTGGGCGGACTGTGGCCATTCATGTTCCATGTGCCCACAAATATGGTAACCTCTTTCTGGGGCAGCACGCGACTTAGTTCGCTGGGACCTAGCAGGCAAGACGAGCCCAGTCGCCCATCCAGATAGCTGCGTTCCCGAGCCTTGTCGGCCGGTATGAGATTCAATGCCTGCGCCGCCATCAGTGCCTGCCGCGCTAAGTTGGAGCCAGAGCCCTGACGATGCAGTGTCATATTTTCGTGGGACATGAAGCGCACGCCAGGCGGCTCCTGCATGCCACCATCAATTGCATCCGGCTGCATGGCAATGTTCGGCGAGGACATGTGCTGTGGCGTTGTGGCACGTTTCAGTGTCTCTGCAGTCTCGTCCACAGCGAGAGGCGGCAACTCCTGCCCCGGTGGATATAGCTTCAAACGCAGCCGTGATCGACAGGCAGAGACAGCAATGGGACGAATCGGTGCACGATGCACATTCTCACTCTTGATGGACGAGGTGGAGGGCGAGCAGTGCGAGTGATGCGTAGAGCCCGAGGCACTTGCTTCGTATTGCCCGAAAAATGATTTGCTTGCCACTGGCGACTCGGGTGCGCTGGCGCATTCGCTTGACGGACGTGGACGTCGTGTGGCTGGCAACTGATACGAGTTGGCTCCGTCGCTAGAGTGCGAGTGCAGCGAACCCGTGTTGTCCATCATGCTCCAACTGAGCGAGAGGTTATCGCGTCGTAGCACGTTGCTGGCGTTCAGCACGGCATCGGGTATGGAATTGTATCGCACCGATACCGGCGGCGTCATTGGCTTCTTCTCTGCCTTGCAGCACAGACTGAACTGATGACTGAATCTGTTGTGGTTGGGGGAGCGCTGCTTGGTCGACTTTCGTCGCATTACAACATCCGTTCCGCCATCGCTTTGCGAGCCTGCATCTGCGCTGTAGCGATGCGAGTGTGCTTTGCTCTTGGAGGCAGGATTGCCACGCCTGTGGAAGCTAATGAGGCCACTGTGCGACTTCTCCACAGGCAAGGTTTGACTCTTATGATTCGCCTGTGCCTCCTGGGCCGAGCACTTGGCGAAGCTGACATCGTATTGCCCCAAGGCTGACACTGGTCGTCGCTGTACGCTGGGCGACTCGGGCGTCACAGGATGTGGCTCGACTTTGCTTGGACGCTTGCTTAGCAGGCCGAAAAGAGAATGACTCGACTTGGGAGCAGAGCGTGGACTCGAGCTCGTTATGCGCTCTTCGCTGTCCGTGCCACTGTGCTGCATGATTCTTCCGATGAGTTTAAATAGGATTCCGTTTCAAGTGTCCCTCAGACGACACCTTCTTGTGCTTTGGTTGCTTGTCACATGTGTCTCTTGAGACGAGGTTTCCCCACCTCTTGTGCGCTATATATATATAGTTAATCAGATCTGATCCGATTTGCAAATTGAATATAGTTGTAAATAGTTATCGTTATACTTCCAGACGTTGGCTCAGCCCATTGTGAGCTGTGCGCTGTGCGAGATTCCCTTTCACCTGCAACAATTAATTCTGATTATGTGTCTTTAATTGGCATCAATTCACACTACTCACCTGTCGCCTGGCGACTGTCAGGATTGTGAGTCAGGATTGTGCGATGTGGAGCCTGTGGGTGGACAGAAGAATGGAAAAAAGAAATCAATAATTGAGCCATGTGCAGTAAGGCAACAGCAACAACACTTTCAATCCACCCTCCCACAATGCCGTTGCCCCCAGCGATGATTGGACGCCAACACAGTGGGACAGGGTTGGTGTCGCAGCAATAAAAAAGAGGAATCAAAAGCTTTATGTGTCTCTGTATTTGTGTGTGTGTGTGTACAGTGCACACTCGTAAGTGTGATGATTATATGAACCATTCATCATATTAAGTTGACTTTTGCATATATTACGCGAGTGCTTTTGTTGCTTAACTAATGGAAAAACCCCGGAACCAAAAGTTGAGCAATTTAGATTATTTAGGAACGTGCACCAAGTTTATATACACTGCTCACTGTACACTGTACAACGACGTAACGGCATTGGCATCTGTAGTTGAGCATGCCGCGGCTATGACGTCCGCCCACGCAAGAAAACTACTACAGAATCGTATGTAGAGAACGTCTCGCCAGCAAGATATGGCGACATCACACTTCAGTTCTGCGCCGGTGCGCGATATTATGCTGAGATTTATAATTAGCAGCCTATTGTCTGTTGAGAGTCGCGTTAGTGTGTTTTCATTTGCCTTGAATGCCCGCCCGTAAGGCATATCCCACATATCTCTCTCTCTCTGGCAACAACAACAACGGATGCGGCCTATCACGCACTTTTTATTGACGCACCGTTTTTTCAAG
The DNA here is from genome assembly GCA_018904165.1 of Zaprionus camerounensis. NCBI lineage: Eukaryota > Metazoa > Arthropoda > Insecta > Diptera > Drosophilidae > Zaprionus > Zaprionus camerounensis. The sequence continues at coordinate 12,444,027 of JAEIFS010000479.1, read as the reverse complement.
TTCAGGTTCAGGTTCAGGTGCTCTGCAATAACATTGACACTTTTTCTCGACGACCTTGTACCTTCTTTTAACACATTTTATGCCGCTTCTCGTGTGAGAATAAAGGCGACCAACAAATATTGTTTATTTGCGAAAACTGACTCGATACGCCGAACAACGAGGATACTCGATTTATCGAGACGACCACGATAATATCGTTTAATCGTATAATATACACCGTTAGACTGCTAACAGACTCACGGATGCGTTAACAGCTCTGTTAAGGTTGCTTTTAAATCCTACTCAACGGTCGCCCAGTGAAAACAATACTGACTCTTATACAAATGTATAGCAAACTTTTGTGCCGCAGATGACTGTTTGGAACGGAACGATAATTGCCACAAAAATACCAGAAAAGTAGTATATAAAAATTAACCCAATGTCTTATCGATAACTTAAACTTTGGCGGCAAAATTGTAACTGCCTTATACAAGACTGTTATTTAAAAAACAACCAAAATAAACTAAAGTATAAATTACAAACACATCATCTCACATATATACTACAAATTCATACAATTTGCGACAATTTATCGGTCAACCCTTTTGAACAGCTGATCACAATGTGACACCATTTACAAAATGACCTATTTCTATGCGAATATGGTCACTCTAAATGCTTTTGGCATAAACTAGTTGCCAATCGATAACATAGGCATACGATAAACTCGACTGCATTTGTAATTTGCACATTCAGCGGGCTAATCTTAAGCGGATTCCGACATGGCGCTGCAGACAATACTTTTTGATTTTACACTGGATGCAGACAAAACGGCAACATCGTCGCAACGACAGGAGGTTGCACGTATTGTTCGCAACGAATTGGAACATGTGTTCTCACAACTAGAGCTCGCCTACTCAATGGAGTCCCCGGATAATGGATACTTTTCGGTGCTGCACGAGAATCAAGAGACCATTATCACTTGCCGCATCTTCCAGCAGGGACTGCTGACCATTAATGTGGAATACTATCTATCCGATGGCAAGGAACCTCTCATGTCCTTTGATGTATGTATGTATGAAGTACAAATACGGTTAATATTCACCATGCACACACATACATTTGCATAAATGTATTTCGGCACTAACACGTGTGAAAGTAATCTCACGCACACACAGCAAGCTTTACTTGTTTGTGTGTGTGTGCGAAAGGGTTTGATTTACAGCGACAGCAAAATTGATTTTTCGTCATCCACTGCAAGTGTATGTGTGTGTGTGTGAGTGAGTGCACACACCTATGCACATGTGTGGGCGTGTTAGATTGGCGCGATGCGACGCGCCTTCGTGTGGGTGTGTCACATGCACTTGACCGTTTTCTTTTCGTCACTGTGTGTGTGCATGTGTGTGTGTGAATGGCATTGTTTTTGTTTTCTGCAGAGGCAGCTAATCGATTTCGAAAGCCCTCGACCTCGGCCAAGCGGTTAGAAGAGCGCACATGGCCTTAGCTCCAGTAATTATCTAACGCTTTACCCCGCTTAGCAGTTGCTAATGCAAATAGGCCAGATAAAGATCTAGAATATCTAGGCAGTACGATTAGAAATATCACATCATATTAACTATGTTGATAAGATATTTTGTTTTTGACTAAATAGTAATCTATATAAGTATTAAAATCTGCTATAAGTCTAAATCAAATTGACGTATGCTGATATGATATTTTGTATGCTACTAAGGAGTGCTCAGTATAAGTCTAAGAATCTCTTATACATCCAAATTTAGTAAATGACTGGAAACTGGAATACATATTAGGTTAGGTTAGTTCTGTTGGGTTAGTTGCAGTGTGTGCTACTTTACTAGAACTATCGTCAATACTCTTATATTATAGTAAGACTCATTCTTTAAGAAATACAATATGGAGTATTGTTTACTAAGTTGAATGACCAAAAATAGTTGCCACATTCCCAAGACTCGAGATTGTTTGTACCGGGCATTTTTGATAAGAAACTGTACAACAGACGATGTCGATTTCGTTCAAAACTTTCCTTTTTCATAAAAGGCGACAATCTGAACTATAAATAGTTTGTCAACGGGGCTGGCTATATTTATTGCCTCACAGAATCGGGAGATGCTTGAATAGTTTGTGGAACATTTAGTCTGTTCCCCATAAAGTGTAATTAGCTTGTAGTCTTTTTTCTGTTTCTTTATTGTTTATTTGCCGATCTAATCTGTTCACTCTATCACACTTTGTTAATGTGCAATGCACAATGGGTACTGTACTGTATCTAAAGAAACAATTCCAATTGCAGAACATGCGTACTATGGAGCTTATACTACGGCAAAAGTTAGATTCCGATCGATCCAAGTATTTACCGCCGATAAAACGTGGTGGATACATTGACATTTACATGACTAGCTCAGGTTGGTCGAACAAACACTATTCTTTTTTTTTGCTATACCAAAGAAATGTTTAGTTTTTTGCTAGTTCCATATAAGCAGTATATATCAAGAGTTATCCAAACCAACCTTGTAATTTACTTGTAACTTCCTATGCCGAACTACTTCTATTTGAAATCAAATTTGCCACCTCCAGAAGTGCAAGCTAAATTCTCACTTTCTTCCAAACGTTAATACCAAATTATGTTCAACCAAATTGGAAAAACTAAAGAACTCTTTTCACCTCCATCAACAACAATTCGGCTGCACGAGCCCAACTCAGTTTGATGTCTGGCTCCAGCTTCACAGTCACAGAACACGCCAAGAAAAGATCATCATACATTGTTCATCCACTATAATGTATTGAACCTACTATACCTAGCTTATCCCCCCTAGAATTTGCCCTGTTTCACGGGCAGATCTTGCATGCTTGTTAGCCATATAAGGTTAAGGAATATTCATCAGCTTATAAGTTTATTTATTTATTTGATTTATTTATTTCTTCTTATATAATATTCTGTTTTTTTTTATATACTTTTCATATATATTGTCGATAATTTATCACCATGAAACCGAAACCTACACGATGTCTCTTTGGTCTCCCCATAAAATCATTCTGATCTCGTTGTCATTATGATCATCTGCGATAAAAAAATAAAATAAATACAAAAACAACTGCAAATACCATGAACGAAATTTCTGCAATATTTAAAACAAAACCAACGAAAACGAAATACCAAAAAATATATATTTGTATACCAAATCTAAATTGTACGTACGCCCTATGCACATGTGTCACCGTCACCTGCCCCGCTCGTTTGTTCTCTCGCTCGCTCGTTCGCTCTCATGGTACCAACAACAACTACAACTACTACAACAACAACAACAACTACTACAACTCCACCTACATATGTTAAAACAACAACAACAAATTGCAGACGGGCAAACGTGTGGAAAATGCCATAGCCAAAAAATTGAACGCCCTTCGGGGCCAGAAGTTGCCAACATTGAAGCGCGGCGATGTCGCTAGGTATTTTCCATCGTCAGGTAATGTATACTGTATATCATATATAGAAACCGTATCATTAAATATCATCTATCTAAGCAGTTGAGCAATTGTAGCACTGAGTAATAACTGAATAAACATTACGAAGCGCACAAAGCATGTTTCATCGGTTCATTAAACAGATTCAATATATCCAATTATTCAAACTATCCGAGAACTGATTTGATTATCTGATTATGTTTTCATTTATCTTCATCGTTTTCGAGCACTTTCTTTACAAGTTTGATTAATCATGACTATAATTTGATGTTGCTTTGACTATATAGAACTCATGCTTATATTGTATATACTTTGGTAACATGCATGTAAACTTATATACAGATATACAGATAGATATAGTAATCCCCAAAGTAATGATATTGTGTAGTTTGTGTCCTGTTTATAAGCTATCTATGCCGATCTTGCCTTTACTATATCTTATGCTAATCTCTCTCACTCAACTGTTCCCAGATGAACGCATCATTGAATACGATATCGATACTCTGGTCTATGAAGCACGTTCTCCGTTCCAGAAGATTCAAATCATGCACTCTAAGACGCTGGGAAATATGCTCATTTTGGATGAATTGCAGAGTAAGTGGTGGCTAATGAGGTCAAGGTTGGAATCAATTTAGTTTCCACGTGATTAAGACCTTTGTTACTTGCAGATATTGCCGAATCCGATTTGATCTACACAGAGACCCTCATGGGTCGTGGCATTGAGAACTACGAGGGCAAGGAGATATGCATTCTCGGCGGAGGAGATGGAGCTCTGCTCTACGAGCTGCTCAAGGAGAACCCCAAGCATGTTGTGATGCTGGAAATCGACGAGCTTGTCATGCAGGCATGCAACAAGTATTTGAGCTCAATCTGTGGCGATGTGCTGGAGAAGCGCAAGACCGATCAGTACGAGATAATTGTCGGGGACTGTGTGGACTATATGAAGAAGTTTATCGCCGAGGGACGCAAGTTTGACTATGTCTTCGGCGACTTGACCGACATTCCCATATCGGGTGCACCGATTGGAGAATGCTGGGACTTTATACGCACCATCTTCGAGCATTCGTTCAAGTTGCTTAAGCCAGATGGTAAATTTTTAACTCATGGCAATGGCACCAGTTGCTTGGAATCACTGCAGTTGTTCGAGGATCAGCTGCGTCTGCTTAAACCGAAGGTTAAGTTTACCACGACTAAAGCCTTTGTGCCATCCTTCATGGAAGAATGGCTCTTCTATCAAGTCACCTTTGCTTGACCAGCTCAAGATATTCAATTAACGCGACGACAACAACAAGAACTCGATAAACAAGCAACACAATTAGAGCCGGCACTGAGTGCTAACTCGACAACAGCAACAACCTGCACATCGTGTCTCCCAAATGCTACATCAATTGCACAATTAGTTCACCATAACAACAACAACAACAACACACAACTGGAGCTCAATAATACCCTGGAAATGCTTAAATTGCACAGCTACACCGTGATACTGCACTCAGCTAAGCCCGAAGAGGAGCAACAACAGCAACCAAAGCAGCCTAAGAATCTACAGCAGAGGCGTCGCAAGAAGCGCGTCCATTACCATCATGCGCTGGTTTCATAGTGGAGGCTTCCAAAGCGACACCAAAGCAGAAGAAAGACAGGAGAATTACTAGTTAGCATCACCGAATATATCCAAACACCCCACAAACACAAACTTTCAATGGCTGAGAAAACTAAACCAAATATTAAAAGCACAATTGATTTATGTAATTTAAGTTAGGTTTTAGTTATGTTTCGAAACCAAACCCAGTTAAACTAAGTCAGAGGGTCGCATCGGATGAAGAAGATATTTTATGTACTTATTTTTGTGCTCATTTAATTATGTTTACCGTTTAGTGTTTTCATATACGTATAATAATGTATGCATAAATATGTATTTTATATAGGCATTACTTAGAGTTCATGTATTTAGTTTTCGATTATATGAAATTGAGTGTGAGGCATGTAGCAGCTAAACTGATGTAACTGATGATATGAAATGATACGTTTGAAAAACCACAAAATAAAAGGTCGTACGCATAACCGCAATTTGTTTCCATTTGTTTACCTTTTTTTCTCTATGTGACCTTGCGCATTTTTTGGCCGAAATACCAAGTCGATATCGAAAATACCAAATGTAGAAAATCAATCGGACGTTTATTATCGATAACGTACATTCATGCCGATATATACTATGTGCAGAATAGAAAGCAACCTCTGTCGCGAAACGTTTGCGGTGCTGCGGACAAGCTGAATGAAAAATGGATCGGAAACTGCACAGTGGCATACATCATCCGACCCTGCGTCTGCTGCAGGAGTCTGGCTGTGAGATTCTGCCCCACAACCTCATGTACCCGGTATTCATTGTGAGCAACGATGATGACGAACAGCCGATTGCCAGCATGCCGGGAATATCACGTTACGGTGTGAACCGATTACGCGAGCACTTGGAGAGTCTGGTGGCAAAGGGTCTGTCGTCGGTGCTGCTCTTTGGTGTTGTGGAGAGTACTCTCAAGGATGAAGTGGCCACCAATGCCGATTCGGACATTAATCCAGTCGTGCGCGCGTTGCCCAAACTGCGCGAATGGTTTCCAAACCTGCTGATAGCATGTGACGTGTGCATCTGTCCGTATGCATCGCATGGTCACTGTGGCCTCCTGGGCGAGAATGGACTAGAGAATGGGCCGAGCATAAAGCGCATAGCAGACATTGCTGTGGCCTATGGACGAGCGGGCGCACACATTGTGGCTCCCTCGGACATGATGGACAACCGCGTGCGAGCCATCAAGCAGGCGCTCATCGATGCCAACCTGAACAGTGTATCCCTGCTCGCCTACTCGGCCAAGTTCGCATCGAACTTCTATGGACCCTTCCGAGATGCCGCCAAGTCGGCACCTGCCTTCGGAGACCGTCGCTGCTATCAGCTTCCGAGTGGATCACGCAACTTGGCCATGCGTGCAGTGCAGCGTGATGTCAGCGAGGGAGCCGACATGCTGATGGTGAAGCCAGGCATGCCCTATCTGGACATACTGCGTCAGACCAAGGATACCTACCCCTACCACACGCTCTACGTCTACCAGGTGTCCGGAGAGTACGCTATGCTGTATCACGCCGCCAAGGCTGGCGCCTTCCCCATGAAGGAAGCCGTGCTGGAGGCAATAAAGGGTTTCAGGCGTGCCGGTGCCGATTGCATCATTACATACTTCACACCATACCTGCTGGACATTATCGCCAATAAGTCTGCGTAAGATCTATCGGTCTATCTATGTATATCTCCGCGTGTGTCCCCCAGCAAGTGTACTTAAGTGTTATCAATGTTCCTGACTACGTAACCGATCAATGAAGTTGAGAAATAGGGAACTCTAGCTTTAAGTGAAATGTGTTCAAATATTTCTAGGGATAGTCGCAATATATATAGAACCCTTCCACCTAAACGGGTCAAAGCCTCAATAGACTTATCACGCAATACACAAATTAAAAGGGGTTAAAGTCCCTATTCTTATGATAAGCATTGTAAACACTTTCAATTGACTTGAGCACAAATAATTTATATGTAATTCTGTTATATGCTTTAATTCATCATGACAATATAATTTAATCTGTTTCTGTGAATGAAAATTTCATTATGTATTTCATTCCTGAATGATTTGTGCTTTTCCGCCATATGGGCAAACATTTCGTTGTGCTACGCGGTGATTGCAAATGCTTATCGGCGTATTTGGAAGTCAAATCGTTGCCCCACATGCGTCATGAATCGCCTCCAGCTTTGGCATTTCAATTGCACAAACGCGCACAATCACCATGACAGCATTTACCTGGGTTAGGCTGAACCCCTCCACAGTCCTCAACCGGTTCAGCCCGGGGCAGGCCTTTGACTCCCAAACGAAATAAAAACAAATTTTGTGTTTTAATGTTTGCAATTTAATTAGATTTACAAATTGATTTGGTTCTCATAAAGGTGACAATGGAATTGACCCAAATCCATTAGGTGGTGCGATATATATTAAGTCTTGGAATGTGATGTACAAATCACAAAAGAAAGTGTGTGTTTAAGTACGTGATAGATTTGATTTAAGAGCCTCTACAAGTGGAAGATCATGACTTTCTTCCTCTTTAACCTCTGGCCAGCACTCTTTTCTTCATAGTAAGCTTAGGATTAAGTACAACGAACATCATCTCTGTATATACTTGGAATTGTAGTCTTAAATGCACAGGCTTGGACCACAATGGGAGGCGGTGAGAGATTTACTTGTGGTTAGGGTAAACCCTTGCAGAGGGCAGATTCATTTTGGCCTGGAGTTTGCAATCCTATAAAGTATATATATTCTGACTTAGCTTCAACAGATGAGTTCCTTCTTATTTTTGCACGCTGTAAATAAGTCGAAGCGGACAAATTTTTGTTTTTACTTAAGATATGGTAACCTATTTCGGACATTTTCTTTATAAATTGCATCAAAAGCGGACCACTGCAACATATATATATATATCTGCCATAGGAACAATCGGCAAATCAAGATCCGCAAGGGTATATAAACCTTTGGCATGCCGAAGGTATCTTCTGGTTCTGGGTTAACTCTTAAACTTAGGATTATTCACTAGTTACTGCTCAAGCTGCAATTGCTTTGGTATCTGCCTTCCTGGAGTGACTAAGCCTTGATATTGAGCAACTTTGTTATCAAGTTTCACCTTGGCAATCAATACTTAATCATTGCGGGCATACCAAAGCACATGCACTGTGAACGGAATACTACAGGAATCTGGATTAAGGAATCTATATAGTTATAAATCTAATACTGTGATAAGATTGTTAAATATTTGTGCGTATTTGAGCTAGTCGAGCTGACTGCGCCTAGTTGCCTTCGCTGTTGTTGTTGATTTTGCTGTGCTCCAGTATATCCGTATTCTGCATGGGCTCCAGATCTGTTTCGGATATAATCTCCGCCAGCCACTGCTCAATTTGTACCGGATGAAATGAGTCCTCATCGCCGCTGTTGGCCTCCAAGATGATCTTGAGGTTCTCAAAGTTCTTCAAAACCAAACGGCGACCCGGTTGCAAGTGCGATGAAAGTGTGGATTGGTTGGTTTCACTTTGTGTGCTGGACACATGTCCTGGTTCATCATGTCTGGCTTCACCAGCAGCTGCTCCTGTCTTGCTTTTGCCTGTAGTTGTTGTCGTTGTCGTTGTTGCGGTGGTTGTTGTTGCCTCCAGCGGCATCTCGTAGGCACGCTTAGGCTTCTCTTTGAGACTCTTTTTGATCTCGTTTAACAGACGATTGTAGAAGTCGCAAGTAACGTCATGTGTCTCCGTCGAGGTGGGCTGTGTAGACGTGCTCTCAATGCTGCTTGAAGTCGTGACCTGCTGCTCTCGCTTCTCCTTCGTTGGCTCCACTCTCTTCGAGGCCTTCTGCTTCTTCGACTGCGAGCGAGAACTCACATTACTTGAGTCGTTGGAGCTGCTCGGTGAGGATGTGCTGATGCTGTCGCTGCTGCTGGAGTGAGCCCCAGCAGCTGCAGCTGCTGCTGGTGGTGGTGGTGCCTCGGTGAGTGGCAGCTCGGCACTGACAGCATCCTCGCTGGCACAGTTGATGGTCAGGCTGGCAATGTTACGAAGATTGATGGTGCCGTTGCAATTGTTGATTGTGATTTTTGGTTTGAAGCGCGGCTTGCGCGTCTTTGGTTTCGGTTTGCCTGCGCTCTGTTCGGAGCAGCTGCGTCCCAGACTGGACACTGCGTCCGCTATGGACGATTCCAGCTCGTCGTCCAGCTCCTCGAGGTTCAACGGTGGCACATATGTCTCTCGCTTGATTTTTGCCCGCTTTATGAGATCTTTGGCTTCCTGCAGCGTTATGTTAATGATGGACCGCTTTGCATTGTCCTCCAGCAGCGCCTTGCTGCGGGAGAAGTCCACAACAATGGCCTCTGGCTGCACCTCGTCGTGCAGATCAAGGTAGCCGCTGTTGTGATCCCTATCGCGATCCTCCAGGCATTTGTACATGGTCTCATGATCATCTTCGGGCTCTATGTAATCCTCGTTACGCAGTCCCGCGGTTGTCTTGTTGTCTCTTGTCCTGTGCAGTGCCAGCTGCATGCTGCTGTCCAGCTGGAACTGTCCGAAGCTGCGTATGGCCAACAACAGTTTCTCCTCATCTCCATTGTCTCCAGTGACAAAGCGCACTTGACACTCTTCTTTCCCCTCCTCCTCCACCTGACCATTCTCTTTGTTTACGTTGCCATCGATATAGACGGGCGCGGATTGTTGTTGCTGTGCATTCGCGATTACTTCCAGCTGGCGCAAGAGTAGTTTTTCACGCATATGCAGGGCAGCGCGTATTTCATTAAATTTCTGTTGTACATTTGTTTTCACCTGGACAAAGAGGAAAAATTCTCGATTACTTTGATGGCTGCGCGCATTCTTTGCACAGCTTACCTCGTTCAATAGCTGCTCCATGCTAGCAATATTTATTATTACAACAATGACGCGAGAGTACGCTAGATAAGCAGCATTTTTTATCAATTTTCGCGTGAATAATATGCAAATTTTGTTTCTGTTTGATCGAACTAAATGGGAGACACACACACACAACCACGGCGAGTAGCAGAAACATATGATTTACAGCGAAGGCGCTGTACGATGTGCTATCGATGTGCATAAATGAGCTATCGCTGTGCAATCGATAGTTGAGTTTTGCATGCCTTGCATCTCTAATGTCAGTCTGTTTACGGCAGCAGCAAATGTTCGCTGTTAATAACAGTCAGTCTGCTTCTTTTGGCCGTCGTGATTTCTAGGCGCGGATGAATTTTCTTGTTCGCTCGGTTTGCGCTAAATTCGAAAATAACGTTACAATAATTTAATTTTACGATATTTCTACACAAAACACATTCCCCAAAAAACATTTAAACAAGAATCAAGTATATATTTTTAAAAATATTATCAAAGTTAACCCACCCGCCGTCGCTGTTTGAACAGCCGCCGGTGAATTGCACATTACACATTTGTAATTATTGTTCTGTTTATTCAATATATATATTGTGTGTCGAATGCTTAACCTTTTGTTGAATTTCTACATTCTTCATTTGTTTATATAAAAGTAACATACTGTGAATCATAGACACATCCAGCGTTGCGTGTTGTTGCCTGTCTCGCACACTAATCTAAATTAGTGTGAGACTGTGTGTCTCTGTGTTAGTGTGTTGTGTGTGTGTGTTTATGTTTCAGTGTTTGTGTTTGCCAACGTGTTTTTGCTTTTTATTATTTTATTTTATCTTCGTATCTAAAAAACAAAAATGCAACTCACTTTTAAATTGATTGTGCACGTCAATTGTAACAATTGTACAATTCACTAAATTGTAAAACCTACAGCAACAACAATAAACGTAGGCATCAGAGGCAGAAGCAGCAGAAGAGCGCGAGCAACGTGGAGTGCAAAGACATAAAAAACAAAGGCACACATCAAAAACAAAACGAAATGAAAGAAAACACACAAAGCAAAAAAGAAAGAGAGCGAGAGAGAGAGCGCGAATTGTGTCAATGCGGCAGCAATGACAGCAACAGTGACGCCAAATTGCTTGAGAAATATCTCTGTGTGTGTTTGTGTGTGCGTGTGTTATTCCAACTGTTTTGTTTGAATTAAATTTCCTTAACTAATTTTAATTAGATTTGTGCGACATTTGACGTTGCTGTGGTTATGACTTGTTCAGCGGCCACGGCTGCGTCAGCGGCGGCATAACGTCAACGCCAACGTCAGCGTCAACTCTTTTTCGTGTCGTTGTTCGTCCGCCTTTGCCTACGCTACGTATTTATTGCTGTCTGTTGTCTTTTTTTGTGTTTTGTGTTTTGCCTTTGCTTAGCTCTGTCTTTGCCTTGCACAAGTGTGCGAGGGCGCCTCACTAAGTCTGTGTGATTTTTTTTATGTTTTAATTATGTGTTTTGTTTTTGCCTGCTGACTTGATGGATTCTGTTATGATTTATTTGTTTAAAATAGTGTAAAACAATAAAATAATATAATATGCTATGTTTGTTACATATGTTATGTTGTATAAATATTAAAATTTTATTTAATTTGATATTTTGATAATTCAGTATATTCCTAATTTAATTTGTTTTCATAATATTCAAATCATATGAAATGAGTTCTTGTACAAATTCTTTGCAATCGTTCTTCGTCTTTACGTTTTCTGTTTTGGTTTCGGTTTCGGTTTCCATCTTTTTATTGTTATCTACGCCTTGTTACACACAGACAGAAAAACCAGTTTGGTTTAAATAAAAAAATTACCTCATTTCACACCCGTTGGCTTTTCATTTACGAGACGCGACTATAATTAAAACATATCTTCCTTTGTTTGAAAATTCCAGCACCAACAACAAATTCAAAGTGCAATGCTTTACGAACACGATCATCCACAGCAACAACAACAACAATAACCCAAATAAATATAAAGAATACAAATCAAAGAAAGTGTCGCGAGTCGATGCAAATTAACGAGTTCATTCGTCACCCACAAAAACCCGTTATTTAAATTCCTTCCAATCTAAAATTCGCGTGTTATCATCGATAAAAAAACACAACAACAATAACTAGTAAAAACAACGTTTATTGCAACAACTACAACAAGAAGAATTCCAGTCAAACGACCCCACGAGATTGTGTGTGGTAAGTTGGACTCTCTTGTTTATTTATTATTGTACATTTGGTTATTTATAAACATTGATAGACTTGCTGTTAGTTTACGTCACAAATATTTATATATTACACGAATAATAAACGGAATTCTAGGAACAGAAAATGGGGAATTCACCTTCACCTGCCGTCGGCTAATTAACTTTGCTGACGATTGAACTGAACAACCTTTTGCTCTGAGCCCAAGCCCCGAAACGAATTACTTGGTCTAATTGCCAATAAATACACTTTTTGTACACGTCGTTAAGGTCATTAACGTTTTGTCATCCTATATGATAGAGAACTGTGTGAAGTTCTTAAAGCCTTAATGCCTAATTAAAACATTGTCGAATATTCCATTAACCTTAAAGAGTTCAATATTATTTGTATTATATTTTGAGGATTGTCTTACTTTATGATCTATTGTTGCATTCAGTAAATTATACCTTATCATTGTTCAAGTGATATATTTTTTGTATTTATTTCGCTTTGTTCGAATTTCACAACTGATATCTAATCTAAACAAATCAAACTAGCCGAGCAGCTTGCCGAAATCTATATAATCAAGTATTAAAGCTACTGCTGTGTGAATGTTTGTGTGTGAATTCGATTTCCAATCAGCTGGTTAAACTTCTCTCAATGTTGTGTTCGTGATCTATTTTCAGAGTATAGTAGATCGATAAGGTAATGGAAACACGGCCATAACATATTCATTTGTTAGCGTACATACGTTTATTTGTGAATTGTCGAATTAATTTCGTCAGACTCATGACTGCAATTAAATGAAACACGGAATTTCAGATGGAATATATTGACTCAAGAACGATTTTATTTGCATAAGCGTCGCATAAAGAGAGAAATAACATTTGCTGCTCTTCATATTGTTAATAAACAGCACAGAGAAGAAGAGAAAGAAAGGGAGAGAGAGCGAGGGTTAAGCTGTTTAAAATGTTTACACTGTGGTCGATATTAAAAGTGATTAGCACGTCGTATAAACTTGCTCAATATACGAAATGCAAACGAATCGCAGTTGGTTAATGTTTTATTGCAAAATGTTTTATATAGTGATTTTTTATGGAGTGCAAAGTTCGCGTAGTTTGTCAAGTGGCGCCTCCTGTTCAACAGGGCGCCAGTTAATTGAGTTGCTTGCCCCTCACCACCTCCCCAGGGATGAGGACATTGCGGCTTTTTGTTTGAAAATATTTGCAAGTCGAGTGTCGATTATTAAATGTGGCTTAATTGCTTTAATTGCAATGCAATTAATCAAAGAGCAAATGCAATTGAAATGTAAACCGCTTAAATAACTGTCAATTAAAAGTCAGAGAACTCTCTTGCCCAGATATACCAAATATATCATACTATATATGCGTATGCGTATACGTATTTGGCTTTAATTAGTTTTAATTTGCGTTTTGAGTGCAGTCAGCAATCAATTCCCACACACACACACACGCACACACATATAGTCGAGTATTTATCAAAATAATTTGTCAGTGTGCTATGCACTAAAATAAAATTCAATGCACATTCCAATTGCACCAGAAGCGGGGGGCAGCGGCGGCAGTGTGTGAAAAAGTAAATTGCGAAACGCCAGAAAATTCTAAATTGCAAAATGCAAATAAAACTAGCAACGAGAAAACGATATCGTAACATATATCTATATGTATGTACAACAATAATAAAAACTTCTCTGTAATTCGGATATTTTGCAATAACTTTTGTGCACTCTGCCATTTAATACGCTCGTCGGCAAAGTGGCTTTCAAATGTTTGCCAATTGCTGACTTCTGAACTCCGGACGTGTGAGTTGGGTGTGAATACCCCCCCCCCCCTGCTTCCTCTCGCCAGCCACATTCGACAGCCACCTGACCCCGGTATAAATTTGCATGACAAAGCCTCTTAGTCCAAGTGCTGTTAGCATATTTTGAGTTTTTATTCATGATAGATAGTCGCAGCACAGTAAAAGAAAATAAAACTCAACCATTGATCCCCGTGCAAGATATGTGTGTTGCTATAAACGGTAGTATTTTGTTCAGGATATTAGGCAAGAATGAATTCGATAGTTCATGTGAGAAGAGCAGAAAAGCCAAAGCGGAAAAATGCTGGTAACTCTGTTTGTAATGCATCAAAGGTCATAAAATATATCTGCGATATATCATAGGTGCACTAGGTGGCTCTATAGCAAGTTTTAGAGCACAAGCTACTATTGTTTTATAAATACTGCTTATCCCAGTTTATATATTAAATAGATAGATTGTTAAAAATTATTTATTTACTTTCATTTTAGAGTCTTGATTAATTAAACTTATTCGTACTTAATTCTTAAACATACTTTTATTAGAAATTCCTATTAAATTCTATTGTTTTATTGAAACATCTAAATCTGTTGGTTTTAATATTGTTAACAGAAGTCAATCAGAATATCCATCAAATACAATTCTATATAAATTACTTATTATATTATATCTGTAATTTTATTGGCTCCACAAAGTTCAAAGGCAGGGTATTCTCGCAGCTCGCACTATTTGCCAGGCGTTATATGCCTGGTTCAATGCAAGTATTTAAATTCAATTTGTATTCGACACTAAAAATAGCTGGCGTTGTTTACCTGCACATAAAAATTGCAAACGATTTTAAATGCATTTATTTATTTACAGCATACATGTTATTTCATTTATTCATTGCAGTTTGACCAACTTTGTAACCAGTTTGCCAGAGTTGCCTCAAGTCATTCTGTGTTTATTATTTCGAACGTCACAAAAGAAGCATTACATGACTTGCTGAAAACATGAATGACGTTCAATTTAACTCGGGTCAGAGTTGGGCCAGGTCGGGCACGTGCTAAAGTGCTGTGTGCAGAGGGTATTTGCCAGTCGAGCAGTTGCCCTGCAGCGTCGCTTAGCTTGTTATCTGCTGCAATTAAAGTTAATCACTTGTTCCAATTAGTGTTTGCAACTGCGATAATTTTGTGTGTGCAATACGAAATCCGCAATTATGTGGCCCTTGTCATGGTCCTCTCTTGTCCCCTGTCTGTCTCTGTTCCATCGTCCTGTTTGTCCTTCGGCCTCTGCCTCTGCCAGCACGCAGCGCATAAACATCAAATCAAATTACATTGCTCATACGCCGCGTTGCCGGTTGCGGCGTTGGCGGCAGCACTTTGCACTCGTTTCGCAATTTGTTTGCATTTATTTGCCAACCTAAAGCTCTGGTTAGCCGAGTGCTGCGAGGCTAATGAGTGTCGAGTCCCCGCTGAGATCCCCAGCAATTTAGTGGGTTAGAAACTCCTCTCTCCTTCTCCGCTCTCCTCTGCTGCCCTGCCCCGCCCACTCTATTCGTTTAGCCTCCCATTTCGGACGCAAGTTTATTCGTCTTGAAGCCTTGTCGCACTTTTTATTCTCTTGTCACTTTTTTTTTGTTGGCTTCGTTTTATTCGCGTGTTTCCAAGTGCCATTTCAGCTTCAGCCCTGAGTCACGGGATTGTCCCAACTGCGCCCTCTCCCCTACCTCCCTCCCTTCCTCTCTTCATCCTCTTTGCTGCACACCCTCTCAATTTTTACGCTCTCCTTGAATCGTTGTTTCACTGCTTCGCTGCATTATGAATTTTTTATAATTTCTTGCGTTTTTATTGGTCGTTCCTTTTAGGGTTACCCCTTATTGTTTTTGTTGTTGTTCTTGTTGGCTTTATGCGTGTTTTGCGAGCTTCCGTTTTTGTGTGTGTCCTGTTGCGGGACAAACGCTTGTAAACAGCTTAGGGCCACATCATTGCAAATGTTTTTATAGCTCTGTGGGGACAATTTTGTCAAACTGATCTGAACTCTTTAGGGGTCTGCAAGGAGAACAACAAGGAGAAGACACTCCCTCCCTCTCTCCCCTTCTCTCTATCTCTCTCTCTCTCTCTTTCTCTCTCTCTCTCTCTCTCTCTCTCTGTCACACACTCAAAGTGCAAGTTGTTAAATTTTATAGCGCATTTAATGAATACTTCAGTTAGAGCTTTAAATTAATTTAACTTGTATAAAAAAAGGGAATACTCCCCCGTATACGATATCTGGTTAACTTTATGACTAACTAACAAAATAGAACTCTCTCAACACAAGTTAAACAAAGCATGATTTGCACTTTTAGCTGCCTATAAACATTTATCGAATGTTTAGCTATCGCTTATCTGTTTGAAGTTATCAGTGTCGCTACCATATCGCGTGATATTCGTGCATTATTTCACATTCTATTTGTAATTATTTATTGTAGTTCCATTTCATTTCTGCTTAGTTTTTTTCATAAATATTTCCAAATTGAATTGCGAAAGTAGAAACAAATTATATTACATTTAATGTGTTAAACACACACATATACACACAGAAACAATTTATCTTTTTTTTACACATCATAGATAGTTCCAGGCTTATCGAGTATTAGGGACAATAAATCATATGCCTTTTATTTCGTTGACTTTGGCCAAGAGAATCATTTGTTATGACAAACTTATGACAAGGTGTCAATGGGATTCGAATCACTGTGCGGACAACCCCTAATAATACGCCATGATTTATAAATAGCCTGCCCCACACATAGACACACAAGAACTCACACACGGACAGGTCTCCTTCTTGCGATGGGGGTCAATGCGAAGAAATTCGGGCTCAAGCTCAGTAATCTCCTTAAAATGCAATTTGTTTTGTTGCAATCAACGATTTTTGATGATGAGAACGAATAGAATGATGAAGATGTTGATGATGATGTTGATGATGATCGAATGGATGGAGTCGAGTAACAATTTGCAGCATAGCCAAATAAATTGGTTGTTATTTTTACCCTCTTCAGCGAAGGGGTTAGAGAGGGCAGCAGTAAGCGGAGTTTTCGCAACGAAAATAAAATTTGTAGTGCGCTTTTCGGGGCTTTTTTTTACGTGCGCACCACTTGACTCAAATTGGTTGGCTGCCACTGTGATGCATGGCCATGCCAATGCGGTCTGAGCGCTGCGACAGCCCTGACAGACAGTCCAGGCTGGGCAGGACGGGGCCAGGTTGGACAGACTGACGGGCGAGAGTGACCGACGGGTAGTGCAATGAATGAATGAATCACTAGCAAAAGGGGCTAACGGGCAGCAAAGCTGCTGGCACACTGACCACACACAGCCACAGCCACACACACACAGACTTGGAACTACATGTTGCCACACACACACACACATACAGTGCCACACACACACATGGAACGCTAACAAGAGCGCAGCGTTTGCAGTTTCGCGTAGCTCGGCTTGACTTGGCTTTGCTCTGATGCTTTGCTGCATACTTTATGGCGTGCTGGGCACACTGCGTGTTTGCCAGTTGCCCGTTGCCAGTAACAGATTTGTTTGCATTCCCTTTTGTTTGTCTGCCCCCCTCTTTCATTCCTCCCTCTTTCCCCCCTGTACATGTATCACACACAGCCGTGTTTCAATTTGCACAAAAAACTCGCATGTCGATTGCCGCCTCGTCCATTCCGATGTGATTGTGAGATTGATTTCTAGCTTGTCGTCTGTCTGACAGTCTAACTGTCTGACTGCCAGTCTGTTTCTCTTCCCCTTTCTCTGCTCTGCTGCATATTTTTGCATTTCCATCACTGGGTTCGCTGCATTTGCGGCACAAACAGCTGACAACTGAGCCCCACGGGATGAGGATTTGATTAACTTGCAAGCCCGTGCGCGTGTAAATTAGCCCACTTGAAATTCTTTAGCTTTATCGGATGCGTGCCTTAGTCACCGTTAGCAAATCTGGCAAGGCACAGAGAGTGCCAGGGAGAGAGAAAGAGAGAGAGAGAGGAAGACGGAGCGAGGAAGCTATGTACGCAGCTTATCAGCGACAAGCACGCCCCGGCATTGCCTCCTCAGGTTGTTATCAAACATTGCTTTGCCTGTTATTTGCACCCAGTTCCCCTCCTTTTTACTGTCTCTCTGCTGTTGTTGTTTTAGTTATTTCAACAATTTGCTGATTAGATTTTCAGCTTTTCTTTCTTGTTGCTCCGTTCTCGCTTGCTCGCTTTGCAAAAAGGTCACATTCGGCCTTAACTTTCTCTCTTGCTTGTCCGCCAGCCTTCTCTGTTCTCATTAAAATACTTTCCGATCTCATTTTGTTTCCCTCTGCACTGATTTTGTGTGCCTGTAGAAGGGTATATACGGTTTCATTTCTATTGCAATTTAATTTGTTTTCTGGATTCACTTTGTATACTTTTGATGCGTTTTATACACATTATTTATAAACATTTTTCAATATTTCACAAGTGTAAGTGATTATGCATTTAAAAGTACAAATCTTAATCTTAGATTAGAATAGAATAGAAATGGAACACTTTATTTATAAACAATTTGTAATATTACACAAGTGTGAATGAACAGGCCTTTCTCAACCTTTTCTACTTAGAAATATGTTTAATACAAAAAATAAATTTTGATTTAATCATTGATTATAATGAGGGGAAAAATATTTAATAAAAAAACCATCAAATCTTAATCTTACTTTTATGGAAAGTAAATAGGACCTAGTTAGAGATAAGAACAACTCCCCAAAAGGAAAAAAGCTTAAGGAAAACTGTACCGATATTGGGGAATAGAAGGAGTACGATAGATCTGTTAGGTTGCGGTAAATTTCCCACGGGCAATAATAACAATCATTAAAAGTAATAATGCAATACTTAGTTTATTTTTAAGCTACAACTGTTTAATTCACACAAATATGCCGTATATTCAAGAGCTCTGTACACCTTTTTATGTTGTTTTATTTATTTTTTATTCATTAGGAATCAGGTAAACAATTTAATCTATAACCTGATGAGTATCTCGTGTCGTTGCTTCTCTAATTTGAATTTAGTAAAATTGAATTTAGTATTAAAATTGTATTTTAAATGTGCCATAATACCCATATACCCCTCGTACCCCTACAGTACCTACTTGATTTCGCTTTTAATTAAATGCATTTCTCTTGTTGCTTTACTTTTGGTAGCCACTGTTGCTTGTCGCATTCGTCTAGTTTGCAGTTGTTGTGTTGTTGTCCGATTGTATTGCACATTTAGCCAGATATCTCTCTAAATTATTTGCTCAGCTCGTTGGCTTGGCTGATTTCTTGTTTACCTGGGAGCACCTGGCGGGCAATCGGGGTGCAAAATTCAAGTACGAGGGAGAGAGGAAGAGAGACAGTCTAATATGCATAGATATTATAGATACGTTTATAAATACGTGTATTATGTGTGCACAAATGCTGTCGTCATTGGCTAATCTCTACACCCGAGCACACTAAGTTGACACATATATAGAGATATCATGCGTATACGTAACATGCATATATATAATACAATATTGCATTCATTCGTTATGCCTTAGGCTCATGTTAAACACTTCGCAGACAGAACTGAGTGTATGCCATGTCTTTGTCTGTGCCTTGCAAGTATGAGAGTATTTATGGCTCATCAATTTGTGAACTGTCCACTTGAAAATCTACATTTGAATCCCGTTTTATATCCGTTCATAATCTGCTACATCTGTACCCACCTGCGATTATCTATAACTGAAATATTACAGAACTTTTGACAGAGCTGACAGCTCCCTGTGGTTTTCGCACACAGTGTCTGTCTCGGCGTACTTATCTAATCATTCATATGCCAAACAAGATGACTGATTACGTCGCCACATGCAAGTGCGAATGTGTGTGTGTGTGCGTATATTTATGTATGAACTGGCCCGATAAGCAAGACAAATGTGCTGTGTGTGAAATCTATAAAGCTGTGTGCCTAATAACAACATGCACATGTCATAAAACATACGCCAAAATGAGAAATGTTGCCAAGTCAGCAGCCCAGCATGCGTGGCCGGACAACCCACTGCCAGTTGAAGAGATTCCCCATTCCCTCCTTTTGCATGCCCAGTCGATATACTGCCACGGCTTATAGCTATAGATTGCCTGTCGCTGCTTTGGTTTATTCAATTTATGTTATAACATTTTCTAATGCATTTTTCGCGCTCGTGCCTGAAATATTTCTAGCAAAAGACGTTGACATTTCTCTGGTTTAAGCCGACGCATGGCGTCGTAGAGCACATGTCACCTGAACTTTTCTCTCTACTCTCTCTGTCTACCTCTCTCTCTCTCTCTCTCTCTTTCTCTCCCTGGCTAAAAGTTTGCCTCAACTATTTATCTAGTGCAAGCTGTACAATTTCTCCGACTATGCCAACAATTTTTTTGTTGACCCCCCCAAGAAAGTTGGGACTGACAAACATTTTGATAGCAGGCAGCAACGAATGCAACGTGCAACGACAGAGATTTCGTTAGTTTAGTTATATGTGGCATGTGGCACCTTTAAGTTAGACCTCAAGGCACAGTTTCGACTTTCGATTGAGTCATCCAGAAAGGTCAAACGTTTGATTTGAGTTTCCTTTTGCTTGCAAGATTCGTTTAGTTTCATTTCGCTTTCAATTTGCCATGACGCCAATTGCCGCCACTGCAGGACACACGCTGTTTCCTCTCTCTGTATATGTGCTTAGTCACATATGCACATACGT
Source organism: Zaprionus camerounensis (assembly GCA_018904165.1). Taxonomy (NCBI): domain Eukaryota; kingdom Metazoa; phylum Arthropoda; class Insecta; order Diptera; family Drosophilidae; genus Zaprionus; species Zaprionus camerounensis. The sequence goes on along the minus strand of JAEIFS010000479.1, from coordinate 12,423,373 downwards.
AACGTGTGTGTGTGTGTGTGTGACTGCGTGTGTGTGTCTGTGCCATTATGTGGCCATTTGCAGAGCTGCCATAAAGCCTGGCCCGCTTTTGTTTGGCCGAGAAGAGCGCTGAGAACAGCACAGTGAGACAGGGAGAGGAAGGAGGATAAAAAGAAGGCAGAACAGGGGTACAATGAGGAAAAGGGAGGGTAGGGGGCTGGCTTTATGCTTTTTTAATATGGTCTTCCACCTCGACTACCTCGTTGTCATTGTCAGACGCTTTTGTTCGCCGCACTGGCTGACCACATTTAGTCGTTGTCGTTGCTGCTGTTCTTGTTGTTGTGGTTCATTGTGTTTGTTGTCATTGTCTAACTGCGACTAAGAGTGAGAGGCGAGCAGAGAGGGGGAGGGGGACAGCACAGTATGGCAGTATCGAGAGTTCATAAGGTTCTTCCTGCGTCCATTGTTCACTAATTTTGTCACGTTTGCAGCTTTTTGTACGTCGGCAGCTCTTTTACTTAGTGTCGCTTTGCGCTCTTTCCGTTTTCCCTTTTGCTAAATCTTTCTTGCCAGTGATTTGCTGTAGTTATCTTCAGTATCTTCTGTCTAGTTTGGTCATCATTTGGCTGCGTTTGATTGACAGTTTCGAATCTCGAACCACAAATCATAAGCGAAATGTGCCTCAGTTTGGCAAGCAATGCAGGGAAAAGAACAGAAAAAAAACATGCAAAGTTTGCTCTGCGCCATGTGCCATGTGTGGGTCAATTTAGTTGGAAAGGGGGGCGTGGACAGGCGAGGGGAGGGGGGCACAAACAACGTCAGGTAGTCGACCAGGCAGCAGGCAGGCAGATGGCGTCCACCAGGTGGCGGCACGTGACTCGTACGCCTGCCCCGCTAAGTGTGCTGCATATTTTAGCCAGAGCTTAAGGGGGAGGTGGGGGAAAGTGCTGGGGAAGGGGCAGCTGCCCTGTCAGTTTTGGGAGGTTTTTTTAATGCTTTTTGCTGTCATGTGCTGCAAAATACCTTTAAGCGCATGTTTTGAATATTCCCGCAATATTTCGCTGTCTTGCAGCTCACACTCGGTTGTTTTTTTCTCTTTCTCTACATTGTTTTTTCTACAACATTCTTTTTCATATTTTTTGGAATGCGAAGAGGTAGGGAAGGGGGATTCGGAGGGGAGGTAAGGCAGTCCGTGGTATTTTAAGCAAGTTGACGCAGCTTATCTACATGTTTCCCACTGTCAGGTCGAGCCTCCATCAGCACTCGTGTATATATGTGTGTGTGTGTATGCATGTCTGTGTGTGTGTGTGTGCATGGATTTTGTGCACAGTTTTTTGTAGCTGCTTTGCAATTTGAAAACATTTTGCCTGAAGAGGTATTTCAGTTCTGTCACATTCTTTGCATCAAATTAGAAAAACAAAACGGCATAAAAAGATTGAAATTATGCATAAAACCGAGAGGGAGACAGGTGGAGAAAGAGAGAATGAGAGAGAGGGAGGGAGTGAAATGAGTTTTAGTGCGTGTTTAGCCATTTTTGGAAAAATGTGTCAAAATTCTGTTGACGTTGAAAATTGTTTAATGAAATAAATACATAGCAGAAGTTTAGAAATTGTTTGAAATTCATTTAATTAAATAAATATATTGTAGAAATGTAGAAAAAGCTTTAACAAGTTTATTTAAGTTGATTTATAAATTATATTGATGATTTTAAATAAATAAAGTTAAGCTAGACTTGCAGTAGGGTATACAAAATAAAGCTACTTACAAGTAAAATTCCTTGAAATGTTCGTCTGTTTTTACATGTATTTTTTTTGTGCTGTCGCAGTGCTTTACATCTTTTTAATGTTGAAAAGCTTTACTTACTTCCGCTGGCAGCAGCGGCAGGAAACGGAAGTTTAACTTTTGTGAACATTTTAGTGATTCGTGCGCGCAGACACACTCTGCCAGGCCGAGGCAGCAGGCAGAGCCACCAGACACCAGGCACCAGGCTTGAAATTGGGATTGGCATGGGCAAAGGAGCTTAGCTTCGAGGCGAAACTGGTAGTGGGGCGGAGAGACAGAAGATGGGGTGGCTGACGCGGCGTTGTCTATGTGGCAGCAACGTTTATTCGTGCTACATGCTAATGACATTTATGTTTTTACATGGGCTTTTAAACAGCGCAACAACAACAAAAACAAGAACAAAAACAAAATAGAAAATCTTCTTTTAATGCGCTGCTGACAGGTCGATGTCGAGTTGAGTTGAAGTCGAATCGAGTTGAGCTAAGTAGCTGCCCTGCCATAGACTTTAATAGTTTTTTGGGGCAAAGCATTTCATAATCCTCACCTGCTGCTCTGCTGCTGCTCTGCTGCTGAGCTGCTGTTGAGCTGAGCTGCTTATAACTTTGTGCAACGTGCAAGTCTTTGGCACATCGGTTGCGAAACTGCCGCCAGAGGATTCGCAAATAGAATTTCCGCACGTTGGCCAGGGCAAAAGTTACAGAGAGAGCGAGCAAAGTCGGAGCAAACTGGCCAAACGGCGGGGCAAACAAGATAGTTCGCCAACTAGCAAACTGCCGGAGCTCGTTATTACTATTATTATTATTACTGTTATTATTATTATACTCCCCTCTCTCTCAGTCTCTCTCTGGCTGGCTTATTTAATGCGTACTGTGCCGCGATGTGTGGCATCTATAGCACGCTTTTGGGCGCTCGTCGCTCTTAACTTTTCAACTTTTAAACAAAAGTAAACTCGCGTTCGGATTCGGATTTCAGCTGATTGCGTGCTGCACGTTCATTGCTTTTAAGCGTTGAATGTTGCAGCCAGTCACGCCCACTAGCCACACACACACACACACTCGCAGGCACACACACATGGCGGAAATGCATTTTCAGTGGCCATCAAGAAAGCAAGAGAAAGCAATTTTCAGCTGATTTTTATGACCATTTGTGTTGCCCATTCGCTCTTTCAATTTGCACAGACTTAAAGGCCGCACTGCGAGGTTCCCTTCCTCCCCTCCTGCCACTGTCAGCAGCAGCAAATCCCCTTCTCCCTCTGTCAGCAGTAGCAACACTTCTTCTCTGAGTTGCTCTCACAGCTGCTGCTGCTGTTGTATATCCTACAGTGCCTCCTCCATCTCTAGTTCCTCCTCCTCCTCCTCCATCTCCATCTCCCCCTTCCCCTTCTCCTTCTTCTGCTTGCCAAGTTGATCCTCGCATCGCTCACATCACGACATCGCAATGCCGTAAAAGCGTTATGGCAAATTGTTTTAAGCTCTGCGAAAATGCCATCAAAATCAGTTGACTATGCAAAGCAGCAGCAGCAGAAGCAGTGTCGCCTCAAGAGGGTGTGTACGTCATGGAAGAAGGAGAAGGAGGAGGAGTCACAGGGGGAGCTGTGGCTGCTTGTCCTCGTCAACGGACATTTGTTGCTGTTGGCATTGCATTTTATGGCTTGTGCTTGTCAGCTATTGTCGGTTGTGGCCATCTTCGCTGTGGCTTTGGCCACTCCCCCTCCCGGTGGGAGTTGCCTGTCGCTTAACACTGGTCAGCAGCGAGTCGAGAGACCTTTTGCCATATGGCTTGTCATTGTAAGCATGTGTTCAACTGAGGGGGAAACTAAATTGTTACAAATGAGCTGCCATTATCTAAAATGGAGTCATAATCTGCAACTATTGACAAACTATTCGCAGTGCTCGGCAAGTTGCTTGATTCGCAATAAATTCCAATGCCAAAGGGTTCTCAAAATGAGGGCAATTTCCATGCAAATGACTGGGTTATTTTTTTATAAAGAGCCTTACGAATTGCGCAGCATAAACATAAAAACTAATGGCACTACGAGTTTAAAGACACTTTACCTTAGCCTTAGTTGTGTGTGTCTGTGCGTGTGTGTGTTTGTGTGCTGTGCTGTGAATTGATATCCGGTTTCAACCTTGACATGACACTCTTCCCGTGGCCATTGTTGTTGTACTTTCTTTCTTTTGCAGCACTTCAATTTAAACTGTACAAATTCTGTGCATCAGTCTCAGTCTCGAAAGCCGTCTGTGGAAAGCCAACTGCGTGTGGCAGCAACAGCAGCAGCTTCAGTGGCAAATCCCTCGTCGGTGCACCCCCTCTTCTGCCGCTTCTTACAACTCTTGGGTACCTTTTCACGCGATCCGCTCTTTGTTTGCGCTTTGTTTGTGGCCCGGTCACCGCCCTTTAGCCCCTCCCTGCTTGGTGCAGCAACGCCTCCGGACGCTGGCGCTGCTACTGCTGCAAGCGTGCGAATTCACGCGGCTGCTGTCACTTCGTGGTATACCCTATACATGTGATGGCAAAGAGTATGCGTATGTATGAAGAGAAGAAACAAGATGATAAGAAGTAGAAAGAGAAATAGTTGACAGAAAACAGACAGAAATTAAAACAGAAATAGACATAAATAGGCTTTAATACACAGCACATTCTACAGGGTATTTGGCAGTCTTGCCATGTTGCATTGTTTTGCCTTTTTTTACTTGCTTTTTGACGCTTCGCCGCCTGGCAAACGTCGCATGCATAATTTAATGCAAATAATGCACTTGTTTCGTTTCGTCTCGTTCGTTTCGTCTCGTTTCATTTCACTTCACGTGTTGCCTTAACGAAGCAGGGCAGAGAGAAGGGTTGAGGAAGGGGGACTGCTGCCTAGGGCGAGGGCGCATAAAGTGCACAACTCCATTTAGCATTAACTTGGCCGCCTTAGCTGGCGCTGATGCTGCTGCAGCAGCTTTTTCATGCTGCATTTTCATGCTGCATTTATTTAGCATATTTCTCGTTTGTATTGCATTTCCGGCCAAGTCGACGTCGTCGTCGTTGCTGCTTGGTCATAAACTTAATTTCCTGTTTGCTTGCCACACGCTGCTCCATTTTTAATTCACGCTGCCCCAGAACAACTTGTAGCGTCTCTCTCCCTCTCTCTCTCTCTCTCTCTCTCTCGTTTTGTTGTGTGTTGTGCATTGCCGCCTTCGCTTTCTATTTAATTTCCCACCCGAAAGCATTCACGTACTTAGCGTCTGCTGGCATTTGCCACTTGCCACTTGCCGTTTGTGGTTACGCTGGTGCGCTGACACCAGCACAATTTCCCCCTCTCATCATCATCATTTGCCAGCAGCTTCATAGTAATCATCTGTTGAGGGGCTTTTTGGCATCTTCTGCTTAAATGAGTAAAATTACTCTTGTCTTTCTGCCTTCGCTCTGTCTGCCTTTACTCTACCTCTCTCTCTCTCTTTATCTCTCTCCCCTTCTTCCTCTTCTCTCTCTCTCCCTCCTTCTTCTCCTTTAGTTTCACTGTACAAAATTGGGTTGTAAATTTCCTAAGTGGCATCGTTCAGCACTTCTCGCCTTCCACTTCGCCGCTTCGCCGAGTGACGAGCTGACGAGTGTTTTGTTGTTGTTTACTTGTGAATGACAGAGTAGCCACCCTGTTTGAGTGTTTTATTTTTGAATAATTCATTCATTGTCTTCATTCATTTGGGGAGTGGGGCGTATGCGCAATGTTAAGCTGGCTTAATCAGTCATACGCCGCGTGCGACGGGCAATTAAAAGCGAGTCAAACGATTACTTTGCACTCGCTGTCGACTTAATTAAACCGCAATATTTGCATATTTCGCATCTGGCGAATCTCACACACACACACACACAGCAAGGCAGCTGTGCCGGTTGGTTTGGTGGTTTCAGGTACCTTTCCTTCTCTTCCCCCTTGGCATGTGGTGCGCAAATGTGTTGCAAACTTTATTGCTCAATTTCCTCGAAAAACTTTGCCAACCTGCCGTCCCCCCCTGCTGAGTGGGTGGGCGTGGCTGTGGGCTACCAACGCACATCGAGTTAACATGCAACTTTAAGATACTTTGGCAAACTTGATCCGCCAGCAGCCGCAGCAGCCGTAGAAGTCGCTGATAGCCCACGGCGCTGTAAACCAAGATAAGCCCAGACAATGTTCAAACATTAGCTAGCGGGGCCTGTGGGCTGTGGGCGTGGCACCGCTGACGTGCTAGCGATTTTTATTAACGCACTTTGTGCTCCAGATTTTCGCTAATAATAAAGTTATTTCCCTACCCTGCCTACAGAACGTGTGCGATAATAATTTATAAGTATCTCATCAGCTGCAACGGCCTATCTCACTCTCTCGCTCCGTCTCTGTCTCTTTCCTGCTGTTGCTGCTGCTGCCTCTGCTGCAGTGTCCACTGTGATTTACAGCTCTGCCCCTGCAATGGCCTCCATGGCAGGAAATGGCCATCGCCGCAAACGTGAGCCAAAACTTGCCTCGTTGTCGTTGCCGCAGCCGCAGCCGCAGCAAGGACACATTTATATTTGCTTGTTATACCTCTCGTCTGCCCTTCAAACAGGGTGTTCTGCTAGAAGCAAGATTGTATTTTCGATATCTTCGATTATTGATGGCCTGATCAACTTTACCTGTGAGTAATTGTGGCAGTAAATATATATTCTCAGCTCTCCATATAGTAACTTATCATTTCATCTGTTCAAGTTGAGATTTTTAATTAAAAATTGGTTTTGCTTTTAATTTATTTAGATTTATTTCCCAGTAGATTGAAGCAGAAAAGAACAAGCACGAGAGTGCTCGACTGGGTGCGTAACCAATTTATATATTTTTCGTATTTGGAATTCAGTAACTCTTAAAATTGATTCTTAAATAACTGCTATATTAATTGTCCTAGTGCAACCACATTTTCTGAAATCATTTGTGCGTTGATAGTTATTGATTGTGTTTACCAAAAATGAACTGTTCTGCATTAAAATTACGCTTGCAATTCAGTATGCAGATTGTGACCTGACCAAAATATAAAATAAACTTGATCTCATTTATATCCTCATTTTGAAGAAGGTTCCTGCTACAATTATTAGCTTTATCTAATTAGAAACCTCTCAATATTTATATGGTATCTGCTAGCCCATTTCCCCGTTTCTTCATTCATGCTTGGCTGTTGTTCTTTATAATTTGGTAGCCCACAATTACAAGGGTGTAAAATGCGCTAGCTGTTTTGTTTTCCAGAGAAATTGTTGGTCCTTGAAACAAGGAGAAGGAACCGGGAAACGCCCAGGAGGGCTCAGCTTTGTAAAAATTATTTCGTTATTTATTGTACTCGTGTAGTGCCTGGTCTGCCTTCTTCTCATTCGCCAGGAGTTTCTCGCTTGCCATATTTATTTATTGTCGGCTTATTTATGACGTCGAGGCCAACGCCTGCTGACCTGTAAAGGAGGAGGAGGAGGAGGAGTTCCAGGAATCAGAGTTGATTGAGGTTGCTGGGTGTGAGGTGCGTGCTAAAGCTGTTAATGAGGAAATTATTGAGCAGGGCAGGCACTTACGAATTGAATCGAATTGGGAACTGGCCACTCGAAGTGCAGCAACCCTCCATCTGCTGTGCGACAATCCTGACTGAATCCACTGGCAATTATTTGATCCGGTCTCCCCCTCTCTCTCTCTTTCAATGGCTCCACACACTCGACAAATATTCCTAGCCAATTTGCTCGCAAATACGAAGAGCGTCAACTGAGCCACTCAACCAACCGCAAATGCTTTGGCAGTTGTTCATTTGCCCTACGGACGGGCTGCCCTTTCCCCTCCATCTTCCCCTCCCCCTTTTCCCACTCTCTCTCTTTGTTCTGGGTTATTTGTTTTTGGCCAGCACTGTAGAAATTTATAGTAGAAAATTAAATACCATGCGATGTGGTAGCACGTTCCTGCCCTGCCCCGCCTCTCCCCCCTTTGTTCATCTGGCTCCCTTATAGAGTTTTATTTTAGTTCATTTTGTGTGCGATTGCTGCAGTTTCTCTCCACTCTGCCCTCTCCACTTGCAGTTTAATTTGTGCATCGATATATTTTCTTAGTTGTCAGGATACGCAGCCACGCCAAATATAAATGTATGTGAGAATGTGTACACATTGTAATTGCAGCAGACTGCAATAAATTCCATGTTCGTTCCCCACTGAAATATATTGTTAAAGTTGTGTGCCCTGCTGGCTATCATGGCGTATACGCAACGTGGGCTCAAGCTGCATAATTTCGTACACTGATGAGCTGTCAGGCCCATTAATTAGCGCAGGTAAAGCAGATGTCTCTCTCTCTCTCTCTCTCTTGCTCTGCCTGAGTTCATAATTTACGTTAAGAGAATCTTTTGCAGATTAATCAACAGCAAATGTCGCCGTCAATGGCAGAATAGGGTGGCGCTTTCGGGGCCTCGTGCCAACAATGAAACTTTTGAATCAATTCAAGTTGTCCAAAGTTAAATCTGCGCTGTGCAGCGCCAGCTTTGCACTCAATTAAGTGTGCTCCACGAAGAGGGGCGAGGGCAGAACGTGGCAGCAAGAAGTGAGAAAACTGGGAAAAGAAAGGCAAGTGGATAAAGACGGAGCGAGTGCGTGAGCCAGGCAACAGCTAAGAAAAACAATTTTGTTGCTGTTGGCGCAGAAAGAAGAAAGAGAGAGAGAGAGAGGGGGGAATGGAGGGAACGAGGCAAGCAAATCTACTTTAGTGTGGCGCAACAACGCTGCCAACAATTGCAACAGCTGCCACGTCAGAAGTTGCCACTTTCCGTTGCAACCTTACTCAACTCCTACTCCTCCTCTCTCTCTCTCCCTTCTCGAGGCTGGCAAAGTTTTCCACCGTCCCTCGTTGCTCTTCGACTTCCGCCTGATTGACTTGCATTGAGTTGACTTAGCACAGCTTCCTTGGCTGCCCGTCTGCTAAAGTAAGAGAGATAGAGAGAGAGAGGGAGGGGGGGGGCAGCTGAAGGATGCTTCCTGTTTCAGGCTGCCAACGAACGACGACACTTGGCAATGGTTGCGTAAACTAATTTTCCATGTCGTCACTCGATTGTTTCAAAAGCCAAGTTTGCCTCTCTGTTGACACTCACCGCACTCACACACGCACACATACACACACACACACTTGCACACCCCTCTGTCTGCTGGAGCTGGTCATAAAATATTTAAGCATTTTCTATTGCTGCTCAACTTTACAAGTCGACTGACACTTTTCGCTCCATTATTGGCGTTTAATGCAGTTTCCATGTCAAGCCTGTGTGTCGCCTGCCTCTCTCTCTATCTCTGTCTCTCTCTCAGTGTTGACCTGACCCGCACTCTGTCAGCTAGAGAGAGAGTACTCTCTGTGCGTGTGTTTAGCCATTGTGCACTTTGAATGGAATAACGAATGAATGAACTCAACAGTAACCAAAAGCAGAGCTTGCACAATGCAATCGAAACAGCGAATTGATTAGGCATTATATACGATTCATTGAGCTCTCTTTTCTAGCTCATTTCAAGCTATTTGCATTTAAGTATATAATATTAAGTTTCTTATAAATTATTATGGCTAACTTAATATAGTTCTCTGAGGTTGGATAATTTGATTAAAATGCAGTTTAAACTGGCAATTGATTAGTCATTAAATGCACTCCATTGAGCTCTCTTTTCTAGCCTTTTTTTAAGGTAAATAAAGTTATTACGTTTTGGTAATAATTTTAAGTTTATTATGAATAATTATTTAACGTTTTTCATAGAGGATATTTAGGTTGCAAACGTTGTTTAAAGTAGAACAAAAGTATAGGTTAACAATGAAGTTGAATACTTCGTTGTCATTAGGTATTATAATTATATTAGGTATTATAATTATACAAAGGTTTCACTCAATTAAGCCTCTATATTATCTAAAACCAACCTTATTAAATTAAAGAATATTCAATTGATTATAAAGCTTATTAAATCTCTTCAACCTTGGTGGAAATTTGATTAAAATAATTGTAGGTGCTTTATTTGTCTGCCAGGCATTTGTCGGATTCACACACAAACACGTGTATTCACTTAATCCGTATCATATACACATACTCCCTCTATCTGTCTGTATATTTCCCCCTCTTCCCCCCTACCTCTCTGTGAGTATTTGTATGCCACAAACATTTCCGCAATGTATTTTGACTTGGGGCTTTTGTAAAATGATGGATAATGGCATTTAATGTGCGTTGCATAAGCTCACATACGAATTCCCCAGTCTCGATTCCCAGTCTCGTCTTGAGTCGTGTGTCGAGTGTGTGTGCTGGTGTGTGTGTGTGTGCTGGTGTGTTTGTGGATGCGTGCCTTAAATGCTTACATCAATTAATTCACAAGTCATTGTCAGTTGTCGTGTACATTATAAATGATTTGTGTGCGTGAGTGAGTGTGCGAGAGGCTTCATTAGGCTCATTCACAATGGCGGGAGGAGGGGAAAGGAACGTAGTGGGCCTTAGAGGCATCTTTATGGGTCAAATGGTGCGACCTCATTTGTGGGCCGACAGTTAACCCCCCTCTTCCTTCTCCCCCTTTGCGTATTGATTTCGTGTGCACTTCAGACTATTCGCAGAGAGTGCAGTCTGATTTCATTGCATCTGTCGAGAGTGCTTGGCAAAAGCGACCCTTTAAATATGCATGAAGCAGAGTTAAAGTGCGACACACACACACACACATATGCACAAATATACACGCCTACACACACACCTAGACACACAGAGCTTCTGGAAAGACACTTGCAGCGCTTTTATCAATTATCAATTAACCTAAATTTTAGCAGCTACGTTTTTGGCACCGACAGCTGCAGCCAGCGTCGATGTCTGTCCCCCGTCTCGCCCCTTGCCCCTTGCCCCTTGCCGTGTGCCAGCTGAAGCAGAAATGTGTAGCAGGAAGACAAAGTACCAAAACGAATGAGAGCTGACAGCTTTGGCAGCGTACACCTGCGCTGGACGGACGAGCTCAGCTGAACTGACTCTCTGACTGGCAGTCATTAGTGTGAAAGGATTGTTAATTTTTAATCGCGGTAGGGATAAGACCTTGCCAGAGCAGCCACTCTCTCTCTCCCTGCGGGACACGGACATTGTTAAATCAGTGTGCTGATACGGATACCCCCGCGACCCTCGACAATAATCAGTTTCCTAACTGTCAAATGTCAACAGCGCCAGCAAGTTGCAACGCAACACAGCAACAACAGACACTGCCAGGCTGCCAGCACATGTAGCTTTTATTTGATGATGCTGCAGTCCGCTGCGCTCAACCCGCTCTCTCCCCCCTTCCCTTCCCTTGGCCCCCTCTTAGCCTTGCCTTATAGCCAAATTCTGAAGACAAACAAACAAACAGCTGCAGCGAGCGTTTTCAAGGCGACTCCCTGACTAGGCGTGCCCCACAGGGACAGCATTTTCCCAGCTACTTTTATGATGCACGACGGTGCAGCAAATGGCATAGGGAAGAGTGGAGGGAGGTGGGGGCAGGGGGGGATGTGCTGAGGCGCGGGCGTGTGCTGTCTTTAAGACGTGCACTTGCTCAAGTGGAAATGAATTGAACTCGGGCAGCGAATGCAATCTCATTCTCTTGTCAACTTAACCCCGACTGCGACGTCAACGACGACGACGACTGCGCTGCGCCAATTGTTGTCTCTGTATTTGTGTTTTTGTGCATTTCAGTTGCCTCTGATAGTCACAGTCAGTTCGCACAGTGGGTGGGTGCCCAGGCAGAGGCAGCAGGGTGCAGGCGGAGGAGCTGCTCAAGCTGATGGCTGTGCTGCCTTCGCTTTGTCATCGCCAGCCTTTTGGCGACAGTGTTGCACAGTGGAACCAAAAGCACGTTACCGAGAATACGAGATACGATTGCAATGAAATCGATTTTGTGGCAATATCCCTGTAGCTTTCTTGGATGAGCTCACAATAAAGCAGACAAAGAAGGATAAGAGAATAAATTACACTTGAATTGAAAACAATTTTCCAGTTTATCAAACTGAATAAGTTATAAAAGAAATCGCTCTCTCTCTCATAACTATTATAATATAAAATAACTATTTTAAAATGTAACTCAATCTGGATTAATAATTTTAACACCTTGTTGCCAATTTACGTTCCATTGTAGAAGCCACGAGTTGTTTTTGTATTGGGTTCATTTTGGCTGCTCGATTTTTAGTTTAAACAATGGCTTGAGCGTTTCTGATTGTCAAATGTTTGCAGAGATAACATTTACTATAGTGGATTCTCTCTGCTGCGAAGTGAAGCGAGGGAGATGGCATTCTAACGACAACGACGACGACATTGCTGGCGACGATGGAGCAAGTGCCGTAAGCGCTGCTTAGCCCCACCTCGACAGTCATCTTGTGCTGTCTCTTCTGCTTCCTCCTCTCTTCAGCTTCTCTTTGCTGCCTCTTCAGCATTGACTGCAACACAATTGCCATCAACTGTCGTCTTCAGGCGTCTGGTTGCCTCCACCTCCTGCTGGGAAGCATCAATTTGTAATGATCTTTTAAGTACTTGTATTGTGCTTTTCTATGGTTTCCTTCGTGTGCGGCTTATAAACAAATGTCTGCTAAACGTCTTAAGCAAGCCAATGAAATGGAAATTAATGAATTTCTTGACGGCCAATCAAAGAAACCTAAGATAAAGATGGAAAGAGAGAGGGAGAGATAATTAGCAAATATAGATTTAAGCAATATGGACAAGTTAATAGAAGTATTCTTTGCTAGACTATGAAATAAATTAGATTTATACCAGATATAGTAGATATAACCTTCATGGGAGATATATTGTAGATAAGATAATTAAAGCATTTCATGCTCTACTTTTCGGCCAGTAAATTAATTATAGTCGTATATAACAGGCAAAAGGAGTATTCTTGCTCATTTTAGTCGGTATGAACTCAGACCCTATAAGAGCTAGAGTTACTAAATTTGGAAACAATATGTTATACAAATATATAATGCAAATATTCCAATTGGAATTTATCCTCCCAATTTTCAACAACAGTTTACTAAGTAAGAATTATTCTAATAACAGTTGAAGCTGTGGTATATCATAGTCGAGCACACTCAGTACTTACTTCATTTCCTTTAGATCAGTTAAGACTTCAAAGACTTCAGTAAAGACTGTTTATCTTTGAGAAAATAAATACAAAAGAAACACAATTACTTACTGCTCTACAACAGTTGATTTTTCTTTCTATCTTTCTCTTTCGAATTGATTGATTGGACATCAAGCAGAACTTTGCTGCAGCGCACGACCAACTCATTTTGTCAATTTGATTATGTCTATCTCTTTGCACTTGCCATGCCACAATTCCCTCTCTGTCTCTTGCTGCCTGCATCACGTGCCGCATTGGCTGCACGTCATCGCCAACATCATCGTCGTCTTCCTCGTTGTCGATGAATTTGCTGTGCATTTTACGCTAATTGAAATCGCAATCGAATTACATGACTGGCCTGCTACTGCTGCTGCTTCAAGCCTCGAGCATAAAACCCAATGAAAATATAATCACATTTATGCAGTTTTTATGCCTGCAGTGTAAATATTTTCGTTGTAAACACGCGCGGCTACAGGCAGAGGCCCATGGGCAGCAGCGCGAGGCAGCTTTCATAACGCGGCCACACATAAAAGGACATACATACAGAGACAGTCTGGGCACAAACAGGCACACACAAAGGGGGATGCTATATATGTGTATGTGTGTGTGTGTGTGTATGTGCACTGCAGTCAGTCAGTCTGTCGCATCGTCGCAATTGCCCGATTTCATTCCATTTCGAGTTCATTGAATTTGCGCTGATTTCTTCTCTTTGGCTGCGCACATGAATATGAAAATTGCATTAAAAACTGAACAAAAATTTGTTGCATCAAATTTATGTTGTGCCTAGCGGTCAAATTGGAGTGTGTACGTGTGTGTGTGCCTGTGTGTGTGTTCATAGGATGCGCATAAATGTACTTATTTTTGATTTAATTGCATTTTCTGTTCGATCAGGCGAACTGTGTGCCATGTTGTGCTCGTCCCACACGGCGTATGCGTAATTTAATAGTTTTTCAATTGCTGCAATAATTGGTTTTAGTTAATATTGACAAGCGGGGCGCGGCATTGTCCCAGGCAGCTGTTGCATTATTAATGGCCACGAAATGCTTCGCTTCCGGTTTCACAGACTGAATTAATAGCGAACATTTCAACGGGAAATACGCGCGTAAAAGTTTTGTGTTGACAATTTCTTTCTTTGATAAATGACATGGCGCCAGCTGTGTGCGAGTGTGTGAGTAGTTCGCACTCCCCCTTCCCCTTTCATACTTCCTCTTCAACTCCCTCTCTGTATGTCACGTTTCGACTATTAATAATGTGATTTTCCATCTCTCTATTTGCAGGGGCAGACAGACGAGGCAAACGGCAAACTACAAAAGGTAAATAGCCAATCCCCTGCCCTCCATCCCTGCGCCTACTTTCCTCATTTCCCCTTCCCTGCCACGCAGCACGCGCTCATTTATAGCTAGAGCGTGTCGAATTTGACAAGCTCGCACATCTTTGCCGCAAAATCTATGCTCCGCCATGGCTGATCAGCCAAGTCATAAAGTTAGTCCCCCTCCAATCCCTCTTGCGCCCCCTCTCTGCCTCTGCAGGCAACTAGGCAACTTCTCTGCTGGAACTTTTAACGAAAACTGACAACCGCAATGACCAAAGTGTCATAAATCCATAACCAAGCGTCAACAACATCAACAAACATTTTGTTTGACCTACGACATGTGAGTGGGAGCAGCAGCAGCAGCAGCAGAGACAGCGGAGCACGGCCTGGCCTGGCTTGGCGGGCAATAACCCCCAATAGCCGCGTTGAGCTGGGGTAAACACCAGACGCCAGACACACACACACACACACACACACACACACACACACACAGCACTCATGTCAACCGCAGGCCGACAGATTGAACTGACTAGCGCAGTGTAAAGCGAAATGAGGCAGGCATGAGGAGGAGGCAGGGGGGTGTAGGGGTCATGAGAGATTGACTGTCGCAGTCCTGTGACATCCATCCACTCTCATCTCAACTCAACTCATCCTCGACACGCGATGTCGCCGATAAAATGAAGTATTTGGCGAGAGAGACATGCGGAAAAAACAAGTTTCTTTTCAAACGACGACGACAACAGCAGCAGCTGCTGTAACAACAACAACAACAACAACAGCAGCAGCAACAGCAATAACAACAACAACAACAGCTGAGCAAATTGCTATCGATAATTTGTTGTGGTTGTTCTCGACGGGTGCACAAGACAATGGCGCATAAATTCATGAGTAATAATCATATATTAAATGTTTATATTTATTATATGCGCGTACACATGAAAGATTCCCACTGACTGCTGCCATTTTTTGTATGTTTGTATGCGTGTTTTCTGCTTCAACTTGACAGTTAAATGAATGACTTTTTGTCGGAGGTCCTGTTCCGCTGGCCCTACTCAGCATATTCTATATATATACTGTGCTTTTATACCCGCTACCCATATTGTTAAAGGGTATTTTAACTTTGTGCAAATCAAAAATGTCTATTACAGGCAGAAGAAGACGTGGTATACGCCTCAAACTATATATTATCTTCATCAGATATATTTATGTCCGTCTGTATGTTTGTATAAAGCATAGATCTCAGAGATTATAATAGCTAGGGATACCAAATATAGTTTTAATATGTATTATTATTGCACGCAGATCAAGTTAATTTTAGAATTCGACAAGGCCAATTTTACTCCCCGTAAATCAATAAAAAACCGAATTCAAAGTGTAATTTTAATGCAAGACAATTTATGTCTAGTAAACATAAGAACTATCAATGCCCAAACGATTTTTGAAAATTTCGTAGCGATCGGATAATAAGCATAGAAGTTATTTAAGAAATCGTTATTTCGAGGCCCCTCTCGAATTAATTCCCCAAAGTATGCAACACAAAATAGAAGTTATTTATTTAAGAAATCGTTTGGGTTGCGGGTATATAACAGTCGAGTACACTCGATTGTAGCTTTTTTTGTTGTTGTTTTCTCTCCCTGTTTGTTCTGTGAATTTATGCAAATCTCTTAAAGTAGTGCCGTCATCGAGAAAGTTGAAGCCGCAGACTCGCTGACTAGTTTTGTTTGCGTTGCTACTGCTGTTGTCATTGTTGTTGTTGCTTTTAATATAATAAATATAATAAGATTCCGGGGATTCACCCACACTCTGGGTTGTACAATAGTTTCGTTGACATGAAAACAGTTGGCGGTCTAAGGGCAGTTTGTAATGTTTTTATGCTGTCGGAGCAGAGAGAAGCTTCGGCTCCAGCTAACGGCTTCAGCTTCAGCACTGGCTTCAGCTTGAGCTTTTTGTGGTAGTTTTGCTGAATAGCTTCATATTTATGCAAAGTTATGCGGCTTAAGAGATAAGTCGAAAGTTTGCACAGTGACGACGGTGCGACAGACAGCCAGACAGAGCAGAGAAACAGCAACAGAAATCGGAGCGGAAGCGGGAAATGAAGTAACAGCAACTGCTGCCGACTGCCCCCAATCAGACAGAGAAAGGGAGAGACGTTATCGATGCATATGTACGATAGTTCCGTTACGTTCTATGGCACAAAAAGTTGATTTGCATTGCCGATTTAAGGAAAAAGATTGTGTTCAACTGTTAGAACGGCTCCCCCACTCTTTGCAAATTCCATTTCCGACTTATTTATGGGCAGATTTAGTGAACTTTCAGCAACTGTAGAGTGCCCACTTCCGATTCCCCACATGACAAACTATATGCGCGGCAGGCGAAAATGTAGGCCAAACTTTCAACTCGTAACACATTGCGTATACGCAATATGCAACAGAACACAGTGCTGGCACATATGGGGGAGTTTGTGGAGGAAGGGGGGAGAGGTGCAGACGACGGCACAAAGCACACGCAGCTGCCACTTTAGTTAATGCCAAATTATATTAAAAACTTGTTGGCTCCTTTTCTCTCCTTTGACTTTACATTTTCATTATCTGGCCAACAAAGGGAAAATATGAAAAATGGCCAAGTTTGCTCGTTCCCTGTTAGCTTGCAACTACAACAGTGTATACTAGTGTTGTGTGTGTGCGTCTGCTGTGTGTGTTGTGTGTAGTTACTGCTCTGCTACAAGAATGTTGTGTATACCTACGTATACATTATTTGCATTGTGCACAGCCTGAAGCTTGTTGCTCTTGCAAAGAGGCAGAAGAATAAGTAAAGCGGGGAGCAGCAGCAGCTTCTACTCTTTTACAGATGCCCCGCTTCATCTTCCACTGCTGTCCCCTTCTCATTTTCTACAGCCGTACCCTTCCTCCCCTTCTGCTCCTTCTTCTCCTCCTCTTGCTTTACTGTCAGAGTTATCTCTGAACTTTGCCAACTCTCGCTACTCGATGTGCCGCACTTTGTTGAGCTCCACTGTCCGAGGCAAAGTAAACTGAGGAAAAACTGCAACGTGACACTCGGCGCTTATTTAATTTGCTCAAGCAGCAGATTCTTTCATTCTCCCTTGCTCAAACAAGTTCCCTGTACAGTGGGTAAATAAACAAAGCCAGAAATAACTGCTACGCGAAGAGAAAGGGGGAGGGTGGGCTCTGGGGTGACTACGTGCTGACTACCTGACTTACCCTACTCCCCTGCCTCCTCCCTCTTCCATCTGCCAGCACTCCTAACTGACCTGCTTAAATTTCGTTAAATGTTTAGTTAGGTCGCGACTTTAGGTCGTTTTCCACATTTTATGACGGACTGAGTGCCCCTAGCCGCCTGCTTGCACTTCCTGTATTAAGGTAGAGGTCTACAAGAGGAAAAAGGAGAGACAGTGAGGGGCCGAGTGGGCCTGGTCAGAGCTGAAGTGTTCTAAATTATCATTTTTCGCTTGTTTCTTTTAATGAGTTTCTCTCTCTCCTACTCTCCCCTCCCTCTCGCCATTGCTCTTTCCTCTTTCCTTCACTGGCCTGCCTTTTCAGCAAAGAGCGAAGTGCGCTCCAAATGTAATTACACAACTGTCTTGTTGTTGTTTTTGGCTGGGGAGACTGTTTTGAAATGTAATATCAATATGCCATGCATATTTGCTTAATGAGTTCGCTTAACCCCCTCAGCAACCCCACAACGAAAGTCCAGTGAATTCTAATTTAAAGCTTGGGGAAAAACTGCGAATAAATAACGCCATTATGCAACTGTTAGTCAGGCATTAGATTAAAAAGCTGCAGTACATTTCATAGACACTGCAATTCTTGCTATCCTTGCTAACTTTGACTATGTTTTTGGTTTTTATGAATAAAACATAACAAACATAGTTTTCCTTTTTATTTTATTCGGGTTCTTTAAATTGTATTGCATTTTTTCCATGCTTCTTCCTTTCAAGTGTCTAAATACATATTTTCAGGGGTTTCTCTATGTATTTTAGACACTATCTATTATAACTTCATTATCATAAAATTTTGCTCTAAGTTAATATATATAATATATAATACATACACTTGAAATGCCTTGAAAAAGGTTGGATATTTTTAAAGAAGGCATATAAACTCATTTCTGTTATACACCTTAGACTGACAGATTCCCCTTTTCAATAATAATAATAATACTAATATACGTCAACAAGTACTTAGGTATTGAAAAATAACTCTGAATTGTATTATAATCAATTTCCGTATAGATTTACACCTAAATTCTTTAAAAATAAATCGGATTTACCTCTTTTTCCCCCTCTGTCTTCCCTTTTCCTTCGTAAAATGTTTCCAATGAAGAGCAAAACAAATGTTTGGCAACTATAAGTGTTATCTGTATCATTTTCGAAATTCAAAAAACTACAATCTAGAATAATGAATAACTACTTCAATCTAATTCACTCGAAGTGCTTCAAATGAAATTCAAATTCAACAATCTGCAAATCCTTCAGCGCCAAGAAAACAACAAAACAAAAAAACGCAATTAAATAATTTGAAGCTATTAAAATTGCGAAATGAAAATTGTTTTTGTGGAATGCATGAAATTTTAAGCGGTCAGCCCGAAAGTATGCAGCAAATGAGAGTGAGAGTGCAGCAGGCTGCTGCCTCTGCCTCTGCCGCTGCTGCTGCTTGCAATGGCTGCGCCGTGGCGTGACCTAATAAAAAAATTATGCCAAACGAAAGCGAAAAACCGAATGGCAAAACGGTAAATGGAAAATGGTAAATGGACGAGGAAGGAGGAGGAGGAGGGGCAAAGGAAGGACGACCCTGTTAATTTTACAACTTTGCAGTGAACCGCCGGAAATGAGCGTGTGAGTGAGATAAACGTTGTGGGGGGAGGAGCTGAAAGGTTGCATAGGCTGAGGTTAATGGGTAACTCAGCCTTGGGTGGCCTGAAGTACGCTCGATATGCAGTACACCCCTCCTTCTACCCTTAACCCTCCCCCTCGGCACACTTGTGAGATATTAAGTTGAAAACTTTGCCGCAAACTTGAGTTAAATTGAGCAAAATAATGCGGTCAATTTATAAAGCACGCGTTGCGTGGCCCCTTCTCCCTCTGCTGCCTTCCCAATCTGTGCAATACGTTGACCAAACGGATAGATACATATGTAAACACACGCACACACACACACACATACGTACGCAAACACGTACATGCACAAGTAGGTGTATGCAGTAGGATGTGGCAGCGCCATTATTCCAGCACTTGCCGCACCGAGGGCCAGTGTCAGGCAGCTTAAACAAAAGGAAGTGGCCCGGCTGCTACTTTGTCAGTTTTGCCTCTTGTTGGTTGCTGAAGAAAGAGGGAGAGGGAGGGAGAGAAGGGGCATGCAGTGCAGGATGAGCAAGAGAAGCACTGCAGGAAGACCCATCCGGTCGGTTGGCAGCGGATGTGCGGGCGTTGTCCGCCGTCTGTTAGTGTCATTTTGCTCTCTCTCTGTCTCTCCCTATCTTTATATATCGCTCTCTCTCTGTCTCTGTCTCTGGTCGCACGCAAGTTTGCAAAATTGTGGCATCGAGCTGCCTGCTGCATTGCCCGCCCAATTTATAAGGTTAAAATTATTATAGGGGCGGGGGCGCAGATAGAGAGAGAGAGAGAGAGACATGAACAAGGCGCTGGAAAGGGGAGGGGGTGTGGAGACAGAGGCCAGAGTCATGAGCGAGAGGGACGTTAGTGTATTTTGGGCACGTGCTTCGGTTGGACGACCTGCTATTAAAAGTGCAAGTGGCTTTCTTGCTTGCTATTGGCAAATGACCCAATTTATAAGCCGCATTCCGGTCAGCGGGTGTAGAAGTCTCCCTCTGCCCCCTCTCCCGTTCACTCCCACCCTCTGTATGGACATGACTTCATTTATGGCTTGATGACATTCATTCGGATAAGGGATATAATGCTGCTTAAAGGATTTCCCGCCCTGACAGTTGATTTGCATTGCCCACAGTCAAGTTTGTTCTACGCAATAAAACATTCTACTGCTTAGCTTGGCTTTTCTCTCACGCAAATCTCCCACTCAAAATTCTCATTCATTGCGGCCGAAAACTCTTTATCTCTCTCTCTGTCTGTGAAAACTTTCTTCCAACACGTTATGCAGCTCAAATTAATTACGCATGAAATTGCAATTAATTGGTTTAGCCAAGTTTGCCAAGTTTATTTTAAAGTTTCTCGAGGCAAAGAGAGCTTAAGCACTTGGATAAACAAAAACTCGCGTCCTAGCAAGGAAAAACAGCAGCAGACTGAGAAAGTAAACGGGAAAGAGAGAGAAGGAGAGAGATGTGTGCGAGAGCAGGCAAACGGAAGCTGCAGCGACCGACGGCAAGTAAACAGATAAACGCCACAGAAATCTTGCAGAAGCAAAAACATCAACAAGAGCAAGAACAACAACAAGGTGCGGGCAAAGGGTTAACTTGCGCTAGAGCGAGAGCGAGAGAGAGAGAGAGAGAGAGCAGCAACCCCGGGGCCAAAACAATGGCGCAGGCAGCGGCAATAAAAATGGCGCACAAGTTCAACCACGTGGCACGTGGCACGTGAGTCCGAAGAGCCTGAAATGTTTATTTGGATAGTGTTGGTATATGTACACGTGTGTGTCTGTCTGTCTGTGTGTGTGCGTTGTAGGCCATGCTGCACAAACAACAACAACAACAGCAGCAACACCATCGGCAGCAACTCGAGGGAAAAGTGCGACGGCGACGGCAACGGCGACGCTGTCACAGTAACCTAGATAGTTGCACAAATTTCACCCAAAATGTGCCACTTTCGCTTTGACCCAGCGAAGGGCAGCCGGTCGAGCAGCTGCAGCGGCAGCAACAACAGCAACTGCTGCGTTTGAGGGTCAATGTGTCGTTGTGTCGGCTAAGGCAGCGCAGCAGCTGTGTAAGCCATATAAGAAATCATTCTTGAATTATTATCCTCATACATTGCGGTTAAAGTGCGCAGCCCAAGCAGAGCCAAAGAAGGCGAAGCAGCCGACAAAATTGCAGCCATGCGTCACACACACACACACATACAACCGAGACAGAGAGAGAGAGAAAGAGAGAGAGTGAGACGATTGTCCTGTGTGTGTTATACATGCAGTGTTGTCATGTCTGCTGCCTGCCTGCCTGCCTTAACAAATGGTTTGATTTTCAGCTTAAGCTCTCGACCTCATTGCGAGTCCGACCCAGCGACCCTGCCCCCGTGTCCATGTCCGTGTCCGTCCCTTGTCCACTGTCGGGTCAAGTTAAACATGCCACCTTTGGGAAATTTTTAAAATGACACCAATTTATTTAGACGTTTGCCCTCACATACACACACACACACAAAGACACACATGTTTGCAACCTCGGCAACCAAATATTTAATTTCGTCCGCAATCGCGTTGTTGACATTCGACTCGACTCGACTCGATTCGACTCAAAGGAAGGCGCGTGTTTATGCATAAATAACTTTGTTGCGCCTTTGAACTCAATTCCCGTAACGTTATTCGGCATCCAGAGCCCCGAAAAAGGTTACTTTTGATCAGTATCTTAATTGAAATCGGTTTGTAAATTTAACCCAAAACTTTTACAGCGATTAGCGGCTATTGTTGTTATGTTTATAAAGGGAAGTGCGAAAATGGTCACCTTTAAAGCAAACCAAGCAAACTTGTATAGACAAATTCCTTGTTAACACAGGGTGTAGACTGAATATGGTAACCCTAAAATAAAGTTTACCAAACTTGATTTAGTTATACTCTACATTATTTATATGCATTATTTAGCTTAGTTTCTTTTACTTAGAACTTTATTAGTGTATCGAATATGGTAACCCTTAAAAACAGTTTAGCAACCATGAAACCTATGCAGACTTGCTTTATATATGTATACTGTAAATTGTTTATATGCATTCTTCAGCTAAGTTTCTCCTCCACAACAGCTTATAAAGTCAATCAAATATGGTAACCCTAAACGTGTGCATGTATATTAAAAACCCTGCTTTATGCTCCTAAGTTTTCCTCCGCTTATAAGTTCATTGGTTTCCTTAGAAGGTTATGAAGTAAAGATTATATGGTCACCCTAAAATCAACTTACCAAGCCATCCTAGCTAGGGTCAACCTGCAATATTCAGCAAAGTTTATCCCCCACCTAAAAGTTCATTGTTTTCCTTAGAAGTTTTTCTCGGCCTGTAAACGAGTTCGCAATTAATTATGTAAAGTGTGACCTAATCCGATAGCAATGGAAATTCAGGGCCCGGCAAGGGCCTGTCAAATTCATGACCCATCGCTGACTTGACCTTTTTTTTTTTTTCTTGGCTGATGTCCCTATAAACGTGCTAAAAATAAACAATTTACGTCGCCTTTTCGACTTCATTGTTGTCCTCAGTCCTGTTGCGTGTATTTTGTATATTCAGGCGCCTTACTCTGCCTGGTCTTGCCCTGCCCTGCCCTGCCCCGGCTTGTGACACTTGACGTGTAAATATTTTATATAATAAGGGAGCCTCGAAGCGAAAGGCTTCTTGCTCTCTGATTTGGGTTGGCAATTAGTGAGGTTTCGACTTTGGTTTTTGGGTTCAGCTCATTAAAACAAATGTAAATTTATTTTAGGCCTGTTGATTCAGGACTTAAAGCGAAACATTTCGGAATACCATTTAAAGTGTATTTAATACGTTGAGTCGTAGTTGAAGTGCTGCTGCTGGTCAGCGTAAGCTGTTAAGCCAAGCCTGAGGGGGCAAAGGTCAACTCAATTATCACTTGCTCAAACATTTCCCAGCTTTGCTGCTCCCTTTTAGCCTTAACACACTCGTCGTGTCGTGCAACCTTTGACCAACTCTGGCAGCGTCAAGTCCAAATGTCACGTATACCTGTCGGTTCTTGTTACCTCTCTCCCTCTCCTGCAAGTCTCTCTTGCTCTGCACTTACCACAGTTTTAGGTCTGACTTTGAAGAGCTTTGCCACCCGTATCCTTTTTTCCCCTTTCACCTTTTCGTCGAGCAGCCAAATGAGTCAACAGTTTGTGGCCAGCGGGTCGTGGTGGATCGGAGCATGGGAATGGGAATAGGAATCGGAATCGGGACACTTCAATTGCTCCTGGTATCCTGCACAATCCCTGCGCAAGTCAAGCGGAATTTATTGTGTTTGTTGTACAGAATTAAATAAAAATTGAATTATGTTTATATCCGCCAGTTGTGCCGTTATTGTTGGCTCTATAATAACGTGCATTGTGCGGTTCTCACTGTGGCTGTCTCTCTTTCTCTCTCCCTCTGCACTCTTTGCTCCCCTCTGTATGTTTGTTTGTCTCGATGACACCATGTCGCTGTGGGTCTGTCTGCACAGTCCCTCTTGGCCTGTGCTCCGCCTCGGCTCTTCGAGTGTTTTTCATTTTGCATAATAAATTGCATTTTCCATGCCAGTGACTCGCCCTGCTGCTCCGGCTTCAGCTCTGCTGCTGCGGCTCGTGCTGCTCCGACAGCTCCAGCTCCAGCTTCTGCTCTCGCTCCTCCTTGTGCTGCTCCTACTCCTTTTGCTCCTGCTCCTCTTTCAGCTCTTGCTCCTGATAGTACTCATGCTCCCACTCCTCCCCCTGCTGCTCTTCCTTTGCCTTTCCCTCCTCCTCCTCCTCGTTTTGCACGGCATGCCAGGATATGCAAGCGAATTGCGTTCCAACTCCAGTTTGTATTTACCACGTGCCTTGCGCTTTGCTCTTTTTACGGCATCTGTTGGTGCTGTTTTGCATTAATCTCATTTCATTGCCCACGCCCCTCTGCCCTTACCCCACTAGTCACCTTGTGCCCATCAAAGGGAGCAGTGGGCAGGGCAGAGGGAGGCAGAACGCGAGATACCAAAGCCGTAAATCTGTGCACGAGGCAAACCAACAAACCCAACTCCTTCTGCTATGGTTTCTTTGCTGCCTTCCCTGCTCTCCTCTTCCTCCTCCTCTTCTTTCTTCACCTCCTCCACCTCTTCTCTTCATCTTTCACAGCTGTTTCCGCTTGCACGCGCTAAATCAATTTGCTCTGGTAAGCTCTGCCCGCCACAGCAGCAGCAGCAGCAGCGCTACCTGAACACCTTATGCTGCCTCTGCTGCGCACCTTTTTAGCTTTCACGTCAAGCAGCAGGGAGCAGGCAGCAGGCAGCAGGCGCCACTTCCAGCGGTCTGTCCATGCTTCCGTCTCACTCACATTTAACGTGCATGCTGCTGTTAAATGATTTCCAAGAGTTTAACGAAGTGGCCCCGCCCTCTGGCCCGCCCTGCTCACCTATCGACATGAGACCAAGACCGAGACCTCAACAACAAGTGCAGCAATCAATTACAGCAATTTTATGAGCTCAACTTGGGGCATACCCTCGAGTAGTTTGACAGCTATATAGAAAAGGCAGCTACAAACTTAGCTTGATTGTTGATTAGGATTTGGTTTAGTTCAGGCTTTAGCTGGCAGGGATTACAAATGATCCAGTTGTAGATCTGATACGATTTCTGTTGACACTTCTAATGTGTTCCTCTCCCGGTTACTTATCACATTTTCCAGGGCATTTTCCACCACATGAACTTGCTGTGCGGCGTGCTGATTAAACTGCTAGCGAGTTCCTTATTCATTTCGTTGATTTTGCTGCTGTCTTTGATGCTGACATTAAAAAACAGCAAACAGTGAAGGGGGAGGAAGAAGCATACTGCGAATCTTTACTGTTTGCCTTTCTGCTTTGCCCCCACTCTTTCTATTTATACCCGCTATACATGGGGTAGAAGAGTATTATAACTTTGTGCCAACTGAAAGTGCGTAAGTAACTGGTAATAGGAGGCGTGGCAGATCCCACGTTATAGTCGTGACCATCTGTCTGTTCGTTTTAGAGATCGCAGAGATTATAGAGAAAATATAAAAGCTAGAGTTATCAAATTTGCTGTCGAAATTTGTTATTATTGCACGCAGATTAAGTTAGTGTAAAACACGCCCCTTTTTGCCTCCGTTCATCGATAAAAACTGACTTCCAAGCGTAATTATAATGCAAGATAGTTAATTTCTGGTAAACACAATAACTATCAACACCCAAATGATTTCTGAATATTTGCTTACGATCGGCTGATTAACAGAGAAGTTATTTAAGTGATCGTTCTTTTAGCTCCACAAAGTATGCAACACAAAATACGCTTAAAATAGAAGTTATACATTTAAGTAATCGTTTTGATCTAGTGGGTAGCGGGTATATCACAGTCGAGCAAACATTTGCTTGTATCTTTCATGCTTGTTTTTTCTGCCTCCATTTTTTGTTGCCTCATCGTGGCACAAACAATAGATTTTTGAGTGTTGGCACTTTGTTCTACAATTTTATTGCGCAAATTTTCAGGCAACACACAGTCCCAGCAAAAAGTAAAGCAACAGCAGCACAAAAAGCGCTTCAAAGAGTTGCCCTTTTTCACGCTATACATGTGTGTGAGTGTGTGTGTGTGTATGTGAGTGTGTCTCGTTTGATGCGCACATTTGAGCAATTTTTACGCCTTGTTTTTGTGCGCTGTGCGTAACGGGCGTGTGTGTGTGTGAGTGATTGTGGCGCGTGCCGAAATTGGTTAAACGTGAGTGGCTGCCACTCTTGCCACTTGCCACTTGCCACAGAGCTAGTCTGCCGCACGCTTAGGCAAATGAGTAGCGCGTGTACGGGACAGGAATATTTCCCTAAATCATGACCAACTTGGGCTACTTTTGTGGTTTCTAATCAGCCAAATGGCCGACACCAGTCGAATTATTGGTCCATAACGAGCTGGGTATGCTGTGCAAAAGGGGGTTAAGGCAGTGGGGGGAGTGTTCGCTAAAATTGCACGCTAGACTAAAATTTGAGCAGATGCTGCTGAACGAAAGCAAACAAAGCCTGTCAACAACAGCAACAACAACTAGTTGCTGGAACAAAAGGCGGCCCATTGTGGCAGAAACACGAGTACAACTATCAAGCTACCACAAGCTAACAAGGGACTGAGGCAGTAGGGCATGTGCGGCAAGTGCGGCAGGCAGCGTGGGGCAAACAAGGCAACAGACAAACAAGCGAACTCAAAATCTGCATGCAGGGAACAGTTGACAAATGGCGCTCTCTGGTCATAATGCCCTCGCAGCTGGTGTGGACTCAGAGGAGTCTTCTGCCTCTACCCACCCCCTCCTGCCGCTGCCACTCCCTGCTTGCGTTGCCAACACATGTTTGTGTCAGTTGTCGCTGTGCATCAGGCGCAGCTCGCTCATAAAACTAAATTTCTAAACAATCTGCGCTTGGCAATCTTAGAGGATGCTGCGCAACTTTATTGAAATGTTTGGCAGTTTTTCGTGTTGTGCTCAATTTGTGTCATACACACACACACACTCACACAGAGGCGGAGACGAGGCCGATTACACAGCTTGCAATTTTGATTTTTGCATTGCATACTTTTTGGGGGCATGTAAAACATAGTTTTTGATTACGACACACACAAACTGTGCCACATATGCGACAAACAGCGTTACATAAGGCAAGTATGCATGCGTGTGTGTATGTGTGTGTGTGTGGAGTGTGTGGTTTATATTGGCAATTCATTGATTTTTGATTGAAATTTAATTGAATCATAATTCAAATAGTTGAAAACCAACTGAGAAGAGACCCTTTGAGTCGCCTTTGGCTGCTTCGTTCTGCTGTGAAATTGAAAGTGCTTCAGTGGAGCGTGAAAACAGATAACAGATAACATGATAATAGATAAGCAATGGCCAGCTATACGGGGGCAATTCAATTCGCAATGAAACGGAAACGAAACGATGCGATGCGATGCCAAATCGATGATAAATAAAAGCTTGTTCGAACCAATAATACCCAAGTATAACGGCCCAAACAAGTCGTTTGTGAAAAAAATCTTGTAGCAATAGCAATAGTTGGGGGGCGGCAGATTGAGCGTTGGGGCGTGGCTATTGCTGAAATGGAAAGGCGCGCGTGCGAGATAAGCAAATAGCCCAGAGCAGCATGAAATACATTCACACATAATGTGCTCACACTTTGCACATTATGTGCCCCCTCTCACTTACTCCCTCACTCACTCCCTCTCTCTCTCTCCTTCACACATGCCTGAAAGTAAATCAAAAGTATTTTCGCAGCACATTAACGCATGTGTTGTGTTCCTTCTCATCGACTATAATAGCATTTCAGCATGTAATGTCATTATCTGCTGGTCAGTGAAAAACATCATTAAACATTCATGGGTCAATACGATCAAGGAGGAGAGGAGATGCCAAAAGAAATAAAGAAGCATAAAACGTATTTTATTTTGCTCTCTGCCTCTCTCTCCCTCTCTTTCCTGCTTTCTCCCCCTCTCACTCTGTCAATACACAAGCAACTAGGCTGAATATTCTCTCTTTTCTATAGCTCCACAGCGTTTAATTTAATTTATTTTTATTAATTTCTTCTTTTTTGCGTTGTCATTAACTGTATTTACATTAACATGATAGGCCCGCACATGACCCACTTAGCATATTGTATAGGTTCTTTTGAATAATAGAGCAGATAAGAGAGAAAGGTGGGGATACTTGTGAATTGGTTTCAGATCTGCAAGTCAAATGAAGTGAAGATTCTTAATAGAGGGAAATATCTACTGCAATATTCTTTAGTATTTTTATTTGCCATATTGCCATAATAAACAATTGAGCAGGTCAGATATTCTTAATTTATTATGCTCTACTGTAAAGGCTGTTTATGTTATAATATTTCACTCTATGGAAATATAAAATTTCTTTGATTTCCCAGTGCAAATGCCTTGCAAATTACTCTCACATAACTTTATAATTTGCCAGCTTTGATTACTTCATAAACGATTTAATAATTTATTTATGCCTGTCGCTGTTTTCCATGGCAAATTAACAAACATTGCGATAAGAAATTGGACCGCAATTATGCAAAGCTTGCAGAAAGCCAAAGCAAACGGCAATTAATTCAATGCGCTTCAATGGGCAGACAGAGGGACGGGGGGGACAAACGAATGGCAAACAGATACAGCTACAAATGGAAATGAAAATGGGTGGAAATGGCAAAATAAAGGAAAGCGAATAGCAGAGCAGAACTGAACAGAACAGTTCATCAGCAGAAATAGTTGAATAGTTTGTGATGCTGCTGGGGAACAAACTGTGTGTGTGTGTGTGTGTGTGGAATAGACAAACAAAACAAAAGTTTGCTTCTGCCAAATGGACAGGAATTTGGAAATTAAAGCAAAACAATGTGCAAAGATTAACAGCAGATAGCAACTCTCACACACTCACACACCCTCTCACACATGCACGCGACACAAATAATATATAAAATTCGCTTTTTTACGATAATGGAAACGATAGTTTGCTGTTTCTTGATACCCTATAGCGCAGAACTTTTATCGGCTTAGACTAGCTTAATCAGCTTTGCTTGCTTAAGTAGTTTAGTAAGCGTATTAAAAGTTTTGCCAGAGTTCAAAGTGAGTATTAGAGTTTTAAGTACAAGCTCAACTTTTACAAGGAGTATCTGGCAGTCGTTTACTTTAGTTGCAAGTAGTTTCGCTTGTGTTTCTGTCTTTTGTTTGTTTCCATGTGCAAAAGCAGCGAAATAAAATGTACGACGACGATGACGATGACCATGGCAAAAATGCGGAGCAAATCGTTGGCGGCGTCGTTGGCGTCAACGACGATTACAATGCCGGCAACAAAAACAGCTTCAAACAACAACTAGAAACTACATCAGCAACAACAACAACAACAACAGTTGTTTAAGTGTGCGTGTGTCTGTGTGTAGTGCGTGTGTGTGCGGCGTTTTGTTGCATTAACGGAATTGAACGGCATGTCGCGTCGGATGTGAGGGAAATGTTTGCATTGTTTCAACGCAATTGTTGCAAATATGTTTTCATATTTAAGCGTGACTCGCTCTTGCTACCTCTCTCTCTCTTTCTTTCTCTCTCTCTCCTCTGCCCCTCTGTCAGTCTCCTCTTTGACTTCTCTTTGCAAGTCCTGCAGCTGCAATGAAACCTTAGTGTACTTGTGAATACGTTAGTAATTGAATTGTAATCCCCCTCGTTTTTGTATGAACTCTTTCGCAACTCTTTGTGCGATTTCTCTCTCTCTCTCTCTCTCTCTCTCTCTCTTATTTATCTTTGAAAAGAAAGCACAGATTAGTGAGTGCACTGTGTAAAGAGTTGATTGCAACAAAAGTAAATCAAAGTAAGCTTAAAGTAAATTAAAGTAAAGTTCATAAACTTAATGAACTCTCGCTGACATATCGCCTTCTCACTTAAGTTGTTGCATGTGTGTGTGTGTAGATAACAGATGGTTATTCGATTACTCGTATCATGCTAGGCAAGCTGTGGTTACCAACACCTGGACAAATCTTCAGAGAGACGAAGAGAGAGAGAGAGGGAGAGACGAAGAGAGGGCAGCAATGTCTGGGGCAGGCTGGGCAACACTTGCCAGCGACATCAACTTGAACTGCCTCTCACACTCACTGCTCACTCACTATTCATTTGCAGGCCAACACACATACGCGTGGTGGAGGGGGGCGTGGCGTAAATGAATGAGCCCAGTCGAGCAGAGTCTCAGTCTGAGTCCGACTCTGAGTGCACTTGCCACGCGAGAGTGAGTGCGAATGTGTTGAGTGTGCTCTCGCTCTATGCATGCGTATGAGTAAACGCTAACCGTTGCCGGCCACAGCGTGTGCTAGTATGTGTGTGTGCGTGTGCTTGTGTGTGTGTGTGGGTAGCGGCGTCAAGTACACACTGGTGTTCAAGTGTTTGATGTATTACAAAATACACGGCGTATACGCAACCACAGCTGCAATTACAATGCCAAGTGCTGGCGTAGATAGAGAGAGGAGAGGGAGGTAGAGAAAGAGAGGGGGAAGGAGACAGAGAGAGAGGGAGAGAGGAAGAGCGAGTGGAAGTGCGAGTGAAACTAATGTTTGTAAGTGTCTCTCTCTGCCTTCGTCTACTTCACTGTCTGTCTGCCTGTCCGTGCTTTGGCTTATGTTTGCCTGCTATTGCCATTGCTGTTGTTGTTGTTGTTGTTGTTATTGTTGTTGTTTAATAATGCAAACATGTGCGCGCTTGCTCGCGTTCATGGTGATGTTGTCTTTGTTTTATTACATTAATAAACATTAAATTGGCATATTGTTTGCATATGTGACCCGCAGATATCATCATAGTCAGCCTGTCTGTGTGCCTCCTTCTGCTTCTCTTGTTTGCTCTTCAGGCTTGCCCTGTCTTGCCCTGCCTGCGTACCCTGCCCTGCTCTGCCTGCGTACTTCCCCACCCCTGTTTGCCCTATTGAATTGCCGTAAGTGGCCATTTATTTACATATTGCCGCGCTCGCTGCCAAGTGCTCTACAAACCGTTGTTGTGGCTGCTGCTGCTGTCATTTTATTGTTATTATTTTGCCACACATTTCTCATTGTTGTTGCCTTTTGTTGCAGCAATTTATTAGTTTATTGAAAGGTTGCGCATAGCGCACAAAACTCACACAGCTCTGCGATTTGTGTAGTCTAAACTAATTGGCACTTGACGGCCTGCGCTGCATCTAATGTTGAGTTGGAGGCTGCCCCAATTCTTGTTAATTGATCATTGGCAATGCAAATAGCGTAGGCTACACCTGGCAAGCAGCGGGAGCAGGTGCAGCAGGAGTGGGAGTAGAAGAAGGAGTCTGGAGTCGTTGTCATTTAATTGCTGCTCAATTTGCATAAACTTTGCGACAGCTTCTATGGCCCATTTAATGGACGACGTGCGGCTAATTAACGTTATCTCTACCTCTCTCTCTCTCTGTTTCTCTCCTTCTCCCTTTAATGTTGTTTGCATGTGTGTGTGCTAGTTTATGGCATGCTCTGTGTCTGTTTGCCTTAAGATAACATTGGTAGTGCCGAGGGAGTGGCAGCAAGAGCAGTCACAGTTGTACAACGGTGCGTATGGTTAACTTTATTAGCGCAAATTATCTGTCTGTGTTTGTATGTGTGTGTGTGTGGGAAAAGCGGAAACGGAAGGATGCAGCAGCAGAAGCAGCGTAATAAGCGCATGTTGCACGCAAAAGCGACTATGTTGTTGTCCCTCCCTCCCTCTCCAACTCCCCCCCATCTACCTCCCTGTTTATGCTTGTGTTTCGTGCTGTCGACTTAATGCGTTTAATTTATGGACTCCCTACCAGTTTATATGCACTGCATCTGGCTGGGAAAACCGCAGCCATAGCTAAACCGCAGCTAAATCGAAAATATATATAGAAGAAACCCGCTTAGCGTGCGTGCATAAATCAGATTATTTTGCACTCTATAAAGCTGTCAATAGAAGTGCTGGCTGATTTAAACAATTCACTTAAGGGAAGGTGTCTTATTCGAATTTGAAATAATTAAATTATATTTTGGCAAAAACTTGAAGCTAAATATTTGTAGAATCTGTGTGCAAAAGAATATTTCGTTGTGATGCATAGTTTTCCAATGAGAGCGTTTTGAATCCACATGCAAATTCTGTGCAAATTCATACATTCTAAACACTTTGAATGCGTTTATCTCGGAACTAATACAAGACTAATGCCTGATCTACTGATCCGATTTACTTAATTTAAAGTGTTTTGCAAAGGAAATATTTTATATTACATGCTGAACCTAAATTTAGAAATTAAAGCAATTTATTTATAATTTTTAAGTAATGTTAAAGTGAAAAAAGTAGGTCAATATAACTTTTTTATTTTGAAACGTTCATTACGCACATAGTTTTTTATCGATACCTTTTAACAAAAATCAAAATGTTTCAAATCGGTACACTAGAATATGCTAAAGTCTTGTCTTTTATCGGAGAGATTTAAGTAAGTCTCCATATTGAATTTCTTTAAAATAATAATTATTTCCATGTATAAAGAGATCAAAACGGGAATATCGTATATCTATTCATTGTTTTACAATATGACTTTAAAATCCTGCTGACTTACGGCTAAATAGAAAAGAATCTGCCCTTAAAACTGTCATTTAAAACAGCCAAGAAGAAGTAACATTCAAAAGTCTGTTGCCATTGTCAGCGTCATCGTCTTTCGCTTTGCTCAGTCTCTTTCCCCTTATCTTCTTCGCCTTCCCTTTGAAATTCTTTTTGGCACGAAGTTGTTAATCAAAATAACTTAATGATTATATTTGCTTTCACCCGCTCGCAGTATCTAATGCTCCGTCTCTCTCTCTCTCTGTCTCTCTCTTTGCAGCTTGCTTCAATTTTAACTACTCGCCGGAATACTTGGACTCTTTGAGGCGCCAGCAAACGCGCAGCGGATAATTCAATCATAAAAGATAGACGGACGCAGGCGGAGAGAGAGGACGCAGGCAGAAGTGGTGGGCGGACAAATCGGAGCCAAGTTCGGCAGCGTCGACGGCGACGGCAGGAAATGTTAACAAAGCCAAGCGAATAATTGTTGTAGAACGCCCCGAAGCAAGCAGCAGCAGAGGCAGGAGGAGTAGGAGAAGGAGGCAGAGGAAGGCGGCGGCTGCAGCTGAGAAATGACAGCCGTGCTGCTTTAATTAAAGCTGCCGCGCGTAGGAGGAGGCGCGAGGAGAACGGAGAGACCCCCCACTCCAACCCCCGCCCGCACCCAGCATCCCGCAATCCCTGAGACAGAGAGAGAGAGAGAGAGGAAATTGAAACGCAATGTGGCTGATGCCGCTGTGGACTGTGGACAACAGAACAAAGTGGACGAAATTGCTTTTGGACGAGGACGAGGAACGAAACGAG
Organism: Zaprionus camerounensis; assembly: GCA_018904165.1. Taxonomy (NCBI): domain Eukaryota; kingdom Metazoa; phylum Arthropoda; class Insecta; order Diptera; family Drosophilidae; genus Zaprionus; species Zaprionus camerounensis. Next base: position 12,390,531 of record JAEIFS010000479.1, on the reverse strand, counting down.
CGTTTACCGGACGCGCAGCGCGAAGAAGCAGCGAACTATTCATTTTGATTACATTTACCTTTTTGGCACACTTGCAACGACTGAGGCTCTCTCGCTCGCACACTCTCTTAAGCAGCCATAAGGAATATAACAAGGACCAACAGCGAGCTGAGTTCGCGACCAAAAAGGGAAACTTTGAAGCAAAGGCGGAGGCAACTCTCTGTTGAATTTAACGCATGAAATAGCCGCAAACAAGAGTGCGCCTGCAAGCAAGTTCAGTGAGAGAAGGAGCAGGAGGAGGAACAGGAGGTGCAAGCGCGTCCAGTTGAGCAGGCAGTGCAGTCACTTTGCATGCCTCAGGCAGTGCCATCAACAGCTACACATGAACACGCCGCTGTGACAGCGGGAGGAGCAGTTGGAGTAGAGGAAGGAAGCAGAGAGCGCAGCACGAGTAGAGGAAGGAAGCAGAGAGAGAGGCAGCAGCAGCAACAGCAGCAGAAGAGAGGGAGTAGCAGCAGCAGCAGCAGCAGGAGGTGCACGTGAAGGAGACACGACACCGGCACATTTTCGTCAACTGCAGCGAGCAACGAAGCAAAGTGTCAGCGTCAGGCCATCATCATCAAGGCACATCCTACCCCACACGCACACACTCGGGCCTTACACCCGTGTCCACTTCAGGAACAATCTCTCCCTTTCTCTCTCTCTCTCTCTCGCTTGTCATAGTGCCGGCTGCAGTTGTCACTGCGGGCGCACAAGCTTAGTTGAGCTGCAGCATAACCCATAACCCACAAGGCTCACATTGCATCGCAGCGCAGCGCATCGCATTGGATCCCCCACCACACAACCCGCAACCACCCTGAGGAGCATCGTCCCATACGCATTCCGATGAATCTGCTCTGCTGTTGCTGTTGCAGTAATATGGCACCGAACCAGCGCGTCACACGCAAATGGGAACTGTTTGCCGGACGCAATAAATTCTACTGCGATGGATTGCTAATGTCCGCACCGCACACGGGTGTCTTCTACTTGACGTGCATCCTGATTACGGGCACCAGTGCCCTCTTCTTTGCCTTCGAGTGAGTATCGCATTAAGCGTCGCACAAATTGCAAACCTACGAGTCCATCCGGCTGCCTTTTCCCCCTTCCCTCCCCCTCCCATTCACCACTTTTCCCTTGTCTGTCTGCTTCTCATTTGCACTGACTGCGGTTGCATTGTTTGCAAAATGAATACGTTGCTAATTAAGCATGGCCCGTGCCACGCCTCGTCTTGCCTTGCCTTGCCCTGCCCAGTGCTATCCCTGCCACGCCCCCCATTGGTCGGTATGGTTTCCAATTACGCCCACATTAATGGTCACTGACTGTCTGACCGAGTTGGTCCGTTGCTCGTTGGTCGGTTCCGTATCCAATGGCATGTAATTATTGCTGTGCAACGTGGCGTATGCGTTATGCTTGGCTGAGCAAAGCAACTACTTGTGCTCGTCAGATGAAGCAAACTTTGTCCTTTTCCTGCCTTTTTTTTTTCTTTCTGTGTGCGGCTTATGCATTGACAGTCGTATTGCAAATAGTTTAAGTCTTTGATTTGTCAATTCCTGCACAGAATTTGCCATAGCTGAGCCCCAGGCAAATAGCTTGATGGTGATTAGAAGCAGGGGAAGGGTGATGTTGACTGGCTTTTATAGTTATTCATTGAGCTGTAAACTTTTCAATTGATTTGTTAGTAACTAACTAGCTCAACTAAATGGAATTCCAACACTATAATCAATGTCGATTCATGTCGCGTTTGCTTTCTATCAGCATCTAGTTTGCTGAGTAAACACATCTATAACACATCTATATGGAGATATGTATGTTATAAATACAAATACCGCAAGCGCTTAGCTGGCTATGCGCGCGGTCGCACGCCGCGTATACGCAATATACATGGCAAATAGCGTATACGTCACGTAGCGCAAATACAAATAGAACATGTAGTTTTTGGCCAGCTTTACCTAGGCACACACACCCCTACACACACACGCACACACCTGTTCTTCTGGTACATTTCCAACATGGCGCGCGATTAGAAAAAATTATGCTCAACATTTTCTGCACGAATCGTTTTAGTTGCAGCCAAGAAAATTGCACTGGAGTCTGTGTGTGCGGGTGTGTGTGTGTGAATTGAAATGTTGTTCGTCGCCAGCTATTCTTGTCGCTACCATAAGGGGTGGCTCTTTGTTAAAAATTTTTTACTTTGTTAAAATTTCAAAAAAGTACATTTTTTTTATTTTAATAAATCGAAGTTATATATTCGTAGAATATGTGTGCAAAAGTATATTTCGATCTGATGCATAGTTTTCCAACGCTTGTGCTTTAAATGTAAACGTTCATTACGCACACAGTTTTTGATCGATATGCTTTGAGTTTAGGTTTGAAACGTGCGAAATTATATTACCTTACAGGAATAATCAAAATAATTGAAATGGGTTCACCAAAAGAGGCTAAAATCGTGTATTCATCGACTCTTTTTCTCGCACAGGGGTGTTAGTCAGCTATCATGAATTTTTTTAAAAACAAATTTATTTGTAAATTTATAATGTAAAACACATTTAACCCTGACAACAGAAAAATGTAAGTCTTTTTATTATTTTTCAATATTTTTTAATACTGGCTGATTTATTTTAAATCTGGCCTGAAAGAAGCTCCCCTTAAATGGTAGAAAATCCAAATTTATGCGCTGCCGAAAAGCCAACGTCGACTGCATTTTGTCTGGGCGGTAGTGCGATTTTATTTTCATTGCTTGCCTTATATTAGCGCGCAGTCGAGCAGGTAACAAAAAGAAGATGTGTAATTGCGGGTGAGGGGGGGATGTACAGGGGAGAAGGGCCAGCTATAGGTTGCCTAGAATATCTAGCTTGCTTTTTAAGTGCATGTGCGCTAGGCAAAGTCTGTCTGTCTGTGCCGAGCTCCTATTTCAGCTGCTGCAGCTCCTCCGGGCTATGGCCAAATTGTATTCCGCTCAACGCGCTTGCAATGCAAATCGCTAAAAGGTAACACACACACAAACACACACACACACACAATGCTTCCTTTTTTGTGTGTGTTCGCCATTGTCAGCGATTTGCCAGCTGAATGCAAGGAAAACATTTTTTGAATGCTTTCCCGTTGTGAGGTGTGTCGACGGGGGAAAAAAGGAAATGTGCAAAGAAAAGGGCGGGAGAAGAGGGGTGTGGGAGGGATATGGACGGGAGGATGAGGGACAGCGCGCATTGTCATGACAAATGTATTTAACTATTTTCGGTTAGTTTTGCGCACATTCGACTGGCCCCAAAATGCAGCGCTGCAATTCAAAAGCGTCCGCTCTGGGGCTTGTCACACATTATTTTCATTATGCTGACGTCCCTGCCCCTTACACCCCTCCCCCTGGTGCTCTTCTCCCTTGTGGCCTGTCAACGAGGGCACGCAGGATGTGCAGAGTTGGTTGCAAATCGCTGTGGCACGCAGTGGTGGCACAAACTAACATACAATGCTCTGGGCAAATGCGTTTAACGCTGACCGAATACCGCTGGGTGCACTGCTTTACCTGCTTGCCTCCCCTACCTGCCTGCCCCAGCTCTCTGCCTCAACTGCACCTGTGTTTGTGCGTGGTTTCTCCACGAAATTCCCGCGTTGCTTGTGCACGCACCTCAAGGGACATTTGTATGCAACTTGCAGCTCACTCTATCTCCTTTTCCTCTCTCTACCTTCCTCTCTCTCCCTGCCTTTCTCTCCTCTGCTCTCTCCCTCCCTATCTCCCTCTTGAAGTGGCACTTTAATCTGCCCTAATCCTGGTTACTCTAATGGCTTCCAATCTGCACGCAGCAGTAAATTGGCCGCAAAATCACAGCAAATACATGTTGCTTGTACGCGTAGATACCCTGTAAACTTGCTAACAAATTGCAGTTGTGTTTCTAGCAGGAAATAAGCGCAAAACGTGCCTCAAAGTGCGCGTCCTTGAGTGCATTTCGGGGGGAGAAGGCTCAAAGATTTAATGTTGACCTCAATTTCGCGCATATTCTAATTATACAACTATCTCTGTCCCCCTGTCTCTCTCTCTCTTTCTCTATATACATATATTTATATATCTGTCTCTCTCTCTGCGTCTCTTGCAGCTGCCCATTTCTGGCAACGCGCATTAATCCAGTTATTCCCATCGTGGGAGCCGTGCTGTATTTCTTCACGATGAGCTCCTTGCTGCGCACAACCTTCACGGATCCAGGCGTCATACCGCGTGCCTCCAACGATGAGGCTGCCTATATTGAAAAGCAAATTGGTGAGTTCTTTGGTCCACTCGAAATGAATGTGGACGAGTGGATGAGGAGGAGAAGGAGAAGGGGGAAGAGATGGAGGAGGCTGGGCAAGGTCGTTTTGTGCCTGTTGAATGACTCCTCGCCCACTCGGTCAACTTAATGAAGTGAAAACAAATATATAAGTATGTGCATGTGTGTGTGTGTGCTTGTGTGTGTGTGAACTCTCGCATAAAAAGTAATGAGCATGGCCTGACATAGAAAGCTGAAATAAAGCGCACACAAAATTCTCTGTATGGGAAGCATCAAAGTGAATGCGCTGGCGCTGGCGATGGCGATGGTGCTGGCAATGGCGATGCTGCCTTTACCCTAATGAGTTGCTGTTGTTGCCATTGTGGAAAATGTTTAAAATGAGAAAACTTTTGCTCTTTCTTCCCCTCTTCCGTTCCCGTTCTCTTTGCATGTCAACAACGACGATGACTTTGTCGCCAACGCTGCCGATGATGCTGATGCTGCATTTCCGTACGCTGCTGCCGCACAACCGCTTCCGTTTTGAACCTTGCTGCGTGTGTAGAAGTGCCAAACTCGCTGAACAGTCCCACATACCGCCCGCCGCCACGCACCAAGGAGGTGCTCGTCAAGGGGCAAACGGTCAAGCTGAAGTATTGTTTCACCTGCAAGATATTCAGGCCACCACGTGCCTCGCACTGCAGTCTGTGCGACAATTGCGTGGATCGCTTCGATCACCACTGTCCCTGGGTAAGTGTCCTTGTCATTATCCCCGTCCCCCATGTAATCTGCTGTGCTGCTGACATTGAGCCGCCAAGCCACAAATGTGGGCCAAGAGTAAAAGAGATAGAAAGAGAACTTTCGCTTTTCTGTGTGTGCGACCAAAGCTTGCCCACTGGCGCTGACTTTAACCCAATTTCGGGGCAAGCAACCGCGCGCTGAGGTTGCTAATTTTTGAGCAAAAAATAATTTCAGCAAAGAGCGTGAAAGAAAGAGATAGAGAGAGCGTGTTCGGGAGCCAGAGGCGCCCTCAGGCAGGCAGCGCATCCAATGCGCAATTTAAACGTCCGCCCCGTCGAGTAATACACAATTTCAGTTTGTTTTCCTTTCCCATGAGGCGCCCAAGGGGTTGGTAGCGTTATAAAGAGCATATACGATAGTTTAAGCGATAGTATCTTGTAGAAACTAACGCATTAATTTGTAATATGTGTAAGAGAACAGAAATTGAGTTAGTAAACTGAATAGGGTATCTTACAGTTCATATATCTTCAACTTTTCTTCTTTTTTGTCGCAAGCAATGCGAATTCCCCGCGAGCGCCTAAAAGATGCAACAAGATGTGGCGGGTGTGGACCAAGCAAACAAACCAGAGCACACACAGGACACTCACACACACAAACAAGACAGTTTCAACACACACTCACACTTAAGTAGCCGCACACTCGGGGCTTTGTCGGTGTGTGTGTGTGTGTGCTGCACTAAGTGTAACGCGCTTTTGCAGGCAACAACTTGGTCGCCTCATCGTGTCGTATACCCTCTCTCTCTCTCTCTTTTGCTGCAGGGTAATTCGAGCTAATTACAAGAATCAATTTCGATTTTCTAATTAAAAGTAATCAGATACTTGCCCTGATTACCCCATACTACATTGATGGATTGATAGATTGTTAGATAGAAGGCTTGGATACTTGTCTGCTTATTAAATTAATTTCCGTTTGCATTAGATAGATTCAGATTTGTATAATCTGCAAATCTCTTTGTGTTTTTAATGAGTTTTTATTTCTATTTGCAAGCTAAAGTATTTCTCAATTTGAAATTCGAAAATGCTAAAAGACAAACTTGAACAGGTTTAAACATGCACAAATTTGCAAATGGCAAATTATTTGTTATAATAATATTTATCAGCATATTATTTGAAGTTGCTACAAAGTGGGTCACATGAACTGAATAAACCAAATGAAAACATCAAACAAATAATTTAAATAATATGTCCACCCTACTCCCTTTTCCTACATATTTCACTGAACTTGCCATCGAATTTGCATTTCCAGTGTGTACAAAATGAGAAAATATTCATGCAGTCGAATTATTTGGCTTAAATAGTTACAAATATGTTAGAGTTTTAAATGGAAAATAAAGTAGATATGTTGGGTACACTTAGGGACAAGTTAATAGGTGTGTCTCAGGTTGCTTTTGTGTTATCTATAGAACAAATTGTTTAAACACTGTTTCAAACAAATTTAATATTTTTTATATGAAGTAAAGGTATTGTATTATGCATACCCAATAAATATACGATATTTATTTTATTATTATCGAACACTAAATTTATCTGGCCACAATAGAGTTGGAAGTATAATTGATAAATGCGATACATAGATTTATTTTTAGTAAACATATCTATCTGATGGTACAAACTTAATGGTTTTTAGGGATCGTAAGATGGATAAGAATTTGTTTTTACATTTTAAATTTTCAATTTAAATAGATTTTCATTTCTTTCATTCACTTTTATTTATATATTTGTATGGAACGCATAAATAACACAAATTTATAAACATTACACAAGTGTGAGTAAGTTTTTTACATGAATATCAAGATTGGAATGAATTAATGAATATTTCGAGCTTTTCTACTTAAAAATTAGATTTTTATGAAAAACATGTTGGAATTAATCATTGATGATAATGAGGGGAAAAAAACATTTACACAAAAACACCATTCAGTAATTTGAATGTTCAATATCAATCAAGCTGGATTTGAGCTAAGTTCCAGCATAACTTAGGGTAGCCTGCAGTCAGTCAGTTTAGTAGTTTAACCCATTTGCTTGTCTTGTGTCGCCACTTTAGCAGGGGCGTCGTCTGCTACTAAAGAGTGCGCTTTGAATTTTTCATTTGCTGGATCTCTGTCTCCCTCGTACAGTCGACCAGCCACGCCCCCCTGGCTCCGCCCTACGCTCACGCCCTCGCCTTTTGATTATGAGCTGTTGGCGCAGGCTGTCAGGCTGAAGGTCGCCCCGTGCCTTTTGGGTCTTAAAGCAACAGCAGGCGGTCGTGGAAATTGAGGCATTTCTCTTTGGCCTACAGAGGGGTGGGAAGGGGAGGGTAGGAGGCATGCAACGAGGCTCCGTTGCGCGGCACGGCGTAATTTCATTTTGGCGCCAATTATATGGCATGGCCCATTACAAGGGCGGAGGGCAGAGGACACACAGCGAGAGCAGCGGGCAGGACCATGAAAGGGCAATTAACCTCATTGTGTGATGCCTAGGCATAATGGGCATTATGCAGATTTTGAAAGCATTATTGAAAATTTCATTGAAAAACTGTCTCTCTCTCTACCTCTCTTTCTTTCCTTTTCCCTATATATATCTGTCTCTTTCTCATTGCAGGTGGGCAACTGCGTGGGCAAGCGAAATTATCGGTTCTTTTATTTGTTTCTAGTCTCATTGGCATTTTTAGCCGTATTTATATTCTCGTGCTCTGTGACGCATTTAGTTTTATGTAAGTATACCCTGTAATACCCTGTAATACCCTTACAAATGCAATATCTTCTGCTGTAGTGATGAAAACGGAACAGGAGGTCTTCGAAGTAATAAAGAAGGCGCCCTTCACTGTGATTGTTGTGTTCATTTGTTTCTTCTCGATCTGGTCGGTTATCGGGCTGGCTGGATTCCATACATATCTGACCACCAGCAACCAGACCACAAATGAGGATGTGAGTAGACACCTTTTGTAGGGGAAGTAGTGCAGGGTATACTTATGCTTCATTCTTTCGTTGCAGCTCAAGGGCTCGTTCTCATCGAAGGGCGGACCACGCACACAGAATCCCTATTCACGCGGCAACATCTGCCTCAACTGCTGCCACATACTCTGCGGACCCATGACACCCTCGCTCATAGACAGGTAAACTAACCATACTTACCTTACTCCTATGCATCTCCAAATAAAGAAGAGAAAATGGACGTGGATAGAACACTGTCTTAGAAGGAGCCTGAGTAGTATCGACAGAATGCCACTGAAATGGAACCACCAAGGAAGTAGCAGAGTAGGCAGACTTAAGTCTACCTGGGGAAGAGCTATCCTTCTACCTGGGGACACAGCTATACATACAGCACAAAACAGGCCTCCATGGAAGACTCTAGTAGAGGCCCTAAGTTTCCAAGTGAAACAAACAAAGAAATACAACAGAAACTTACCATCGATTTCCTCCAGCTCATGGCAATTCCCTTTTCGCTCTCTCTCCCCCCTCTTTAGACGCGGCATTGCCACGGACGAGTACATCCAGCAGATGCATCAGTCGAGTCCGCGACATGCGCTCAGTGATGTCATCAGTGCCTCACAAATGGTCACCACATCGCAGCCCATGCTCGGTGGCATGGGCGTCATTGGCAGCATTGGTGGTGCTGGTGGCGGAGTCAGCATTGGCGGTGCCGGTGGTGCTGAACTTAAGCCACGCTTCTATGATGAGGTAAGCGAGCAGACGCTGCAAACACAGCCACAGGCAACAATTCGAGCGCACCTTCCTAATCACAACTACTTCATACGTATTCTAATCTAAAAATCTCGAAACTCAATCAAAATCTAAATGTCTCGGCACTGTGCTTGCTTATCAACTCTATACGAAACTATCTATCTCTATTTCAATCAATCTCTCTATCTATCTATCTATCTCTCGATGAACTTGTACTATGCACCTGATTTTTGACGCTCTGTTCTTTCTACCTCTTCTTTTTTTGGTTTTTGGTCGATATTGATTTTGGTAACTCAACTCGTTATATATCGTACTAAATATATAATGCGAATCACAAACACCAAACACGCAACAACAATCGAACAACAATCAACACACATATCATATACCAACAACAACAACAAACAACAACACACTTGCATCAGTCCAATCCCTCCTCCTCGACCCTGGAGAGCAACGGCGTGGTTGCTGCCAGTGGCACCTCGGCCCACACTGGAGCTGCCAATGGGCATGGGAATGGCCATGGGCACGGGAATGGGCATGGCTTCGATCGCCCGCCCAGCTATGATATGCTCCAGAACGGTAAGTCCAAGTCCCGCAGACAGCAGCAGCAGTCGCAGCGCTGCTCGCTGCAAACATTGCTGCCCGCCAGCGCACAGCATCAGTTCAAAGCCAACAAACACAAACAACTCAAACACCAACAACAACAAACACACCAACACCATCAACAACAACATCAGCAACTGCAGCAGCATCCACAACACAAGCAACAATTGCTGGCTGCCGAATTGCAGCTGCATCTGCAGCAGCATCAGCACCACCAGCAGCAGCAGCAACAGCAGCACGAGTCACAGGCCAGCGGCATGGGCACGCCCTCCTCTGTGCATCGTTCGCCTGCCACCTCTTCGTATCGCCTCAACCTGAAGCGTTCGCTGCATTTGCCCCTGACCCCAACGTACGATGCACGCAACTCGCCGCTGCCTTTGCTGCATCATCATGTGCATGCCCAGCAGACGACAGCGCCTGCAGCCTGTGGCAGCGGAGGAGGAGGGGGAGGCGGCGGCACAAGCGCAGTCGGAGGCGGAGGCGGCTCATCCTCATCGACCACCACAGCGCCCACCTCGACATCAACAGCACCAGCGTTGGCACCGCGTCGCCCCTCAACGTTGCAGCTGCAGGGCAGTGCAGCGATCTCGGCCAGCAACAGCACCGTGACTACAATACAAACATCTGCACCACAGCCACCGGCGCCCAGTGACTTCAAATACTATTCCCCGCAGCGCAGCACCGACACCAATCTGATGCGCAACTATCCGTTCCCCAAGACGGCGCGTAGCATGCGTCGCCAGTCGACGCAGTCTGTGGACTCACAGAAGGTCAACATTGCCGGCTATCATCCACTGCCAATGCGCACCCGTTACAAGCATCAGGAGGTGATGTTCGAACTGAAATCGCCGACAAATCGTTTAACAATTCGTGAATGCGATTTTGGCGGTGGCGGCGAACCCTGCGACGATGATCAATCGATCAAGGATAGCCAGATCTTTCGTGTTAGTAAACGAAATCTTTATATGAATCATCGGTCGCCGTGGAAGGAGCGCGATCGTTACTCCAATCTCTATGAGTATTCGTTCAACATTGATCTCAATTCGATTATCGAGGATGCCGCGGGCAGCGACTCGTCCTAGTACGCAGCTCGCGGTCAAAAATATAACCAAACCACTGCCATCGGCTCTGACGACGCTGACGATAAGTATCGATATTGTTATCGATATTATCATGCTCCCGATTACACTTATCGTATCGTGGCCATCGCACCCAAGACTACTACACTATTGATTGGTTGTTACGACTTTGTCTACGTTACGCTGCACGTTTCGAGTTCGAATTCGCGTTCGAAATTCACAATAATCTAAGTGAAATGAGACTCATACTGACTCACATTCACAATTGGCTTCCGTGACGCGATCTAGGGTAGAGAACAAGAATATATAATAAAAACAATGCGTAGTTTTATAGAGTATTACGTAAATAGTATTTTAGTTTATCAGTTTGCACGTGTCGCGTACTTTATTTGGACTTTTGATTTATGTCGATAAATTTTGGACACCCTGTAATTAGCCTGCCCCCCGCCCCCTTGCCTGTCGTATTGTATACAATGAAAGCTTAACTTGGTTCATAAAAAATTTTGCGTTTATTTAGCACCCTGTATCCAAGGCATGCTGCGCTGTCGCGTCGCCCTGTGTGTGTGTCTTACATACAGCGGAGGCGCCTCAGTGTGGCCAAAATATTTTCAGTTGTCGCAGCAACTTACACACCAACACCCACTCACACACACAGACAGACACTTGTGCATAGCTCACACGTACTTAAATGTTGTTAGTCCATATCCCGACGCCGCCACCAAACCAAACCAAAACAAACCAAAGCTAACCAAACTAAACCAAAGCAATATGAGAGTAAAAAGCATTTTTGAAGATACACTGCATGCACTTCGTAGTGGATTGAGATACTTTTCCGTTTGATTTCCGACAACAGTCACTTGTGCAATTCAATTGAGATTATAGAAACCAAATTTTATGACAATTATTATATATGTATAATGTATTTTATTTGTAAGGTTTCATATATGATGCGAGGAGATTAAACGATAAACGATAAAAATAGCCAAACAACTGCCATTTATATTGCAAGTATTTTAATTTCAATTTGATATTGATAGTGTTGTACAACAATTTTAATAGATGTGTAAATGAGAAAAAAAACCAAACAAATATTGGAATATTTATTAGGTAACAAAAACAACAAAACAATTGCCAAGTGACGATGTCGAGTTGAAAATACCAAGAAGAAGAAGAGATACTTATATGTTAAACGGAGAGACAAATATTTATACATGCTACATGAATACACATAACATAATGTTAGTTTGTAAATGTTATGCGAGCGATCGTCGCTCGATTTTAAGTGAAACGATAAGCGATTAACGATAATGGATAATTATTGATTAGAACAATAAGTCAGCTTACTGTAAACGGCGCGCGTCTTAAAGGCTATACATATATATATAAATGTTACGCATTAACGATATTATATATATATTATATATACATACATGAGTTCCTTTTAGCAATGGAAGAGTTACAAAATGTAAAATGTTTGTTCCCGTTTGGGGGAATCGCTTTATGTGCGAGCTTGCAACTACAAGATGGCACTATCGATGGTCTGTAGTAGAGACCTGCATGCGGTGAATACCTTATTCATTAAAAGATGCATGCAATGCATACTTCAGTGAATGATGCATGCAGTGTTTGCAGTGCAAATGAACCACCGCATGCAGGTCTCTGTTTTGTAGTGCCTCAGCTCGTAAAATATAAAAATGTGGTATACTTTGCGTATGCCGTGCAGCAATATTTAATATTAATGAAGATGCTAAACACACACACACACATACTTACACACACATGCTTATACACAGATACACACTTAATTATAAACTAAATGTTGGGCAATAAAATGTAATCTAGCGCGTAGAATTGAGATTGAAATGTTAACGAATTGAATTGAACAAAAAGGAAACTGAACTAAATGAATGTATACACATTAATGTGTCGCCGATCACTCTCACACACGGACACAGTCACACACACAAGTACACAAGAGGCAAACTTTGCAAATGGGTCGCCATTTTGTGAGCAGTTTGCACGCTTCTTCATCGTCTACTTCGCTGCCAATCGCCGCCATGTTTGAGTTTCAGTTCGCCTTCCATTAGCGTGATATCATTTTGCATGAGGCGAGCCAGACACACTCACAGAGACACAAGAATAACCTGAACACGCGATGGCACACAGGCCCGCCCTCCCACACACCCACACACCGTACACACACTAATGCCAAACTCTCTTTTATATCTTTCAATACAAACTTGACTATGGAACAAAAAAAAAAAAAAAACAAATCGAAAAACTAAAAAAAACAAAATGATAACAAAAAAAATCCAAAAAAAAAAACCATAAACATTTTGTGTCTTGATATTTACGAACGAAAATTGCAAACCAAACTGAAACGAATATAAACAACAACAAATTGAGTGAAAGCTTTCTCGAGGGCCGCTTAAAACTAGAGTAAAACTTAAATGCCTCGTTCCATATGCCTCGATTGGGTGAGTTGCCGCCTCCAGCACCAGCGTAATAATTATAATAATAATAATAATAGATCAAAAACATTTTCGTTGTTGTATTGTAATGGTAAACAAAACAAATCAGAAATTCAAGTATATATTTAATAATACAATGCTTACGACATTTATTTCCCGTGCCAAGATTAATATCCACTTGTATTTATAGTATAAACTCTATATATATTCTTTGCTTTTGCTGCGGTCTTATCGTTTCTTGTTTCCCTGTAAAACACACACAGCAAGCGATCGAAATATCAATGCAATATATCATTTTTCAAAAAAGATGTTATGTTTTTCCGTTAGCGCATAACTTATGATTTGCTTATAGACCCAACGAGATCCCCTGCAAAAACAAAACTCTTACACAAGTACAGACCTAAAAACTAAAGCGCTAAATTCATTATCCCTTTATGCTCTTGCAGGAGGTTGCGGTATAATGATAAGGTATATTAACTATATGATTACTTTGTATATATTTAAACAGATCTTAAAGTACTTTACTTTATAATGTAACCCTCTTCAAGAGTATCTGAACTTCGGCTCGAGCCGTAGAACTAATTTAACTGCAATTAAACTATTTGTTTACTTTTTTTATTCTGTTCTCGTTTGTTGATTGGCTAATTTGAAAATTACTATTAAATTATTGAAGCATGCCCTGTCAACTGTGTTCTTTATCATATGTATTCGAATTGGCACTGCATTAATTAGGCATTCAAACGGATTAATATTGTAACAACAACAAGAAGAACAACAAGAACAATTGAAAGGACAAACATGAATCATATCCATGTCACATCGATTTATTATTTATCATAATCATGGTCATTGGCTACTTTACTGTTTGCGAAAAAGCTTATCTAATTGAATTATGTATGTATTTTTAATTACATTTAATTATGTTAATTTGCCCCCCCTCCTCCTCTGCGCCCCACAGTGCTGTGAAGTGGAAACGGACAACGGAAAATGAACGAGAGGAAATGAAAAACAAAAAAAATAATAATGGAAATTGTACACAGAGTTTTTGTTGTTTGAGTTGATTTGTGCAGCTAAACGTTTATAATTGTATATTTAATTTTTAATTTGCCACCTTTTCAGAATTTTAATAATGATTTGCCACCACGCCCATTCACCCCACCACCCACAAACCACAACAAATTGAAATACGTATTTAAAATTAGTTGTCGAATTTGTTGTAATGACAGTTTTAACATTTTAAATGTTTCACATTAATTATGTATGCAATCCAAGTGCAATATATATATCCGATATATTCAATATATATAGTATACGTTACAAATTTGTTGTTCAAATGAATCCTCTACTAATCGTGCACTCTTGTGCATCGCATTTCCACCTCTTTTTTTTTCTTTTCTGGCCTCTCTCTCTCTCTCTCGTTCGCAGGTAATTCCAATAGTCTAGCCCAACTGGTGGACAATGAGATTCCGCTGGCCCAAATGGACATGCCGGCTTACACACAGCAAACGGCGACACAGGTGCGTCAGTTCCGGCATCATAAGCAGCGTGCATCGAATGGGGGCAGCGCCGTTGCCGACTTGGCATATGAAAATCAACTGGCTGCAGCTGGCAGCGAGGATGAGCTGGACAATGCCGATGTAGTTGTGGTCGGTGGCAACGAGGTTGTCGCTGCGGTGGCAGCCATTGCAGCGTCGAGCAAGGCGCGTGAGATGCGCAACCGCAACAACCGCAGCGGCAGCTATAGCAATCTCTTCGATGTGGACTTTGATGCATCACTGGTGACGTCTGCAGCGCCGCCACCGCCGCCGCTACTGGTGGGTGAAAGCCACAAGTCATCATCGGCAGGCGCTGCACTGCTGGCTGCAGCCATGAGTGGTGCCGCGGGTGACCAGCAGCCCCGTGCCACACTACCCAAGTCTGTGTCACAGACAGAGAACATGTACAGCAATGTGCCCCAAGTGACGGTGGTCTCCCCGTCCGTTCCAGATGCCGCTCTGCACGTCTACTCGAACATTATCGATGAACGAGCCCAGCAACAACAGCAGAGCCAACAGCTGCTGCAGCAGCAGCGTCAGCGCCAGCAAGCCGAGCAGCTGCAGGTGAACGCAGTGCTCTCCTCGACGCTGCTCAGCGATGATCTCGATCTGGATGATCCGGTGAGCGCGTCGTTCCACCAACACCACAGCCATCGTAAGTCATCTGGCGATGGTGCCGAGCAGGCAAAGTCGGCAGATCGATTGCGCATGTTGCACGACACCACAATGATTGACACGGCACTCGATCTCGACAGCCTGGACGGCTCCAGCATGGGCAACAGCTCGCAGTCGTGCCTGGTCAAGGTGCCAGCCAAGGTGGCAGCACCCCCTGTCAGTTCGGGCTCGAACGGGCCCATTGTGTAGGCCTCCTTCTCGCATTACTCGCCCCATTCTTACCATTTTGTAAATAACAAAAACAATTATTGAGCTTCAGCTTCAGCTTTTAATTAGACAGAGACAAAAAGTGAAAGATAGAAAGAGAGAGAGAGAGTTAACAAGGCGATAGGTAGAATTAATTTTAACCATTTGATGTGTGCGGACTCTTTGATGATCAACCTATCAAGAAGCAACTAAAAATATTACCTTAAGGCGTTACGCATTCATGAATAAATATTTAACAACTACAACTAAATAGAGGTATAAATATAAATCTATATATATATATATACACGGCATATTATACCATATACAGTTACGGACAGATAACAAACAATTAAAGCATACGAGTACATATACATATACAAAACGTGGTGAACAATGTTAACAATTCAAAGGCATTAAAAATGAATGAATAAATCAATACTATTATATACTATATATATATTATATATATACTATTATTAACTGAAACTGTTTATACAAATACACAAGAATACACAACGCATGCATGTAAGTTCAGATACATATATACAGACAGATACAGATACAGATACAGACACTTGTATATGGTTAGTTGTATGTACTAGCATTTAATTTTTGTATATTTAAGTTTTTACAATGGCAACGACGACGATTAACGAGCGTGTTCCGTTCTTCAGAGTTTATTACGATATAAAAAGAAAGAAAGTGTGTTACAAAAGAAGATAATGACAAAAAAAAAGAAATAAATTCACCACAAGAAAGAAATGTTAACAATTTAAGAGACAGCATGCCTAACCACAGTGTGACGTATTAATTGTTTATTTATATACATAAGTATGTAATGCGAATTACACAAGTAGGATATACATATGTAATGGAGAGAGCGTGGTGCAAACAAAGTGTTATGTGACGATGATTATTGAAATTGCAATTGAATCGAGGGTGAAGAATTTGACAGCTCCAACTAGATTGGGCGAACGTGTTAAGAATATGTTATGCGAAACTAACGAACTACAATTATACAAAGAATACAATTTATAAATAGAGAACATGAAACTGATTGCCTTTCTTTTTTGGGAACATGGGGGTACAGAAAGGAAACAAAGATACCTATGCTTAGGCTATGGTCTACAGTCTTTAACGGGATGTGCGCAACAGGCAGAAGGAGGCATTCCCGATCCCATAAAGGGTGCTGACTGCTGCAGCGAGTGGGCTACTGCAAGTCGCGGCTCCGTAAGGCACCGGGCAATCGACGCAAGAGGGACCAGACCGTCTGACTCATCTCAAAATTAATTTCAAATCATCGCTAAAGTTAATCGATAAATTCGACTGGCCGCCCCTAAAAGAGCACCGTTGTCGGTAGTGCAGTTGGCGCGAATCCCCTCTGATCGAACTCATCCGGGACACAAATGGGATCGTGTCTTGGGAGACAGAGCTCTGTTAGCGACAAAACAAGCAGTTTTTCATTTGGAATAACGGCATTTTCCATTTTCAATTCAAAATTGCAGCCAAACCAGACGAGTTAGCGGTATGTGGTTTTTTAAATCAGTTCGTAAGAAACTGCTTCTTTTCGTTTAAAAGTTTCCAAGTTTCCAAACTGTACACAGGCGCCCTGAAAAGGCTCCAAGGTTTTGGCCGTTTTTATCAGTTTCTCTCACTTTTTTAAGACACCCCCCTTTTCAAACACGCCCTCTGGGCGTCTGGGGGCGTAGGCGACAAAAAAAAAGAGTTTTGAACTTTACATGCACTTCAACAGCAGCAGAGCGCCATCTATGGTGTGATATTTAAACTGTGAAAAGTCTCTAATAACTACCAAACGATAGATGGCGCCACTCCCGGGATCTAGGAATTCAAATTTATCGATGGCAGCGTATCAACGATTGTTTTATTAAATTAATTATTCAGGACAAACGAAACGCATGTGATTAATAAAGAAAACGAACCGAGTTTATGTTTTTAGATTTTATTATTAAACAAATTAGACGACAAACATTGATAATATTTATCTTTCGATACATATACAAATATTCGTATACCCTCTAGGGTATACAGTTTGCGTTACCGCTGAAGACATTCGCAAGTGCATTAAAAAATATTGTATCTGCTGTCTTTTTCTTTAAGTTACATCGTTTGTTTGCACTATGGACATATATATTCTGGTCGCAACAATCTGAACTCAAATTAAATGTTTAGTTTTCTGAATTTATATTATCTTCGGTAGACCCAATTAATGGGATAATTGTGTAAATATTTACATACATATTAAGTTAAGGGGTTCCATTTCAGGTATTTGCCAATTAATTTTTTGGTACGGAATATTGTACATTCATTTTACATAATCATACATATCATTAACTACAGTGATCACTCGGCAATTGGACTGAAAGATACTTTTGTTGTGAGTAAAACGGTTAAGGAGACTACAAAATTGGTCTATTATACATACAAATGGATATATATATAATTTAGAAACAATTTGAATGTCTATTCGAAAATTGAGAATGTTCAACAACAATCCAGAATCCGAGGGAACACTGTATACACTCTCAAGCGTGTATACTGTCTGACAATTTAGTGAAAACTTAATGGCAAATTAAACATCATAACGTGCACGGAGCTTGAGCAATGAAGCAAGGATTAGCATAAGATTAGAGATTAAAGCGCTCGCATTCCCTTCGCTAATGGAATCCGAGTGATATTATTACGAATTACAAATTAAATAAAAAGGCAAAACACTCGCTTAAATATAACTGTGATTCTCTCGATTCGAACTTGTTTAGTTTGACCCACTGTGCGCATGGTACTATGTAATGTGCATGGCAGAATCGCTGTGTAGTGTGGTTGTTTATCGCCGGTAACGACCCAGATACGCCCTGCAGTTGGGGCAGGTGTGGTGCACGTCCATGCAGTCATCAATGCAACAAGGTATCAAGCAACATCCCAGCCAGCAACTGTAATTAAAAACGTTTCCCAGTTAGATAGGCCGGAAGAGGGCGCACAAAGGGGGAGGCGGACTTACCCAAGCAATGCAATTACAAAACCGGACAAATAGGCAATCATGCCGGGCTCGGTGCGTGTCGTTGACTCAATCTCCGCGTGGCACGATGGACATATCATGTGTGTCGAGGTCCGACCAATGGGTACCACTGTCGTCAATATGTTTGTGCCCACCGTAGCGGGCGCCGCAACAGGCGTATACGGCCCCACAGGCTTCACTCCACCAACAGCCTCCAAATAGGATGGAGGGGCCGATGGTGGTGGAACGTATGTGAACGGTGGCGCATTCCCCGTGGACTTGCTCATCTTCTTGGATAGTTTAATAAATGCACGTGCTTACAGAGGCTGTGAATGGTAAAGAAAACAATTTACATCTGAAAATATTTAAACAATTTCAAAAACATTTCTCTCTCCCCGTCTCTCTCAGAAAGCTAAAGACAACGTAAAGCTATAAATAGCTGCTGCGATGGCTAGTGACTCATCGTGAGCATCAAAGAGCCGCCAACAATATAAATTTGCCCGCATTTCGGTATACGAGCAAACATAAACAGAGAGGAAGGCCATAGTTCTCATGCTCAAAGCTCAATAGATGATTCGGAATTGAATGCAGAAACAATATTGAACCCTTCTTTATGTTTGCTTATATATGACGCTTCTAAGTCGGATCATACAACAATTGAAATTTCTAATTAAAGACGATATTCCATGTTATATCCACAGTGAAGTTACTACTGCGCATTCCTATACACCACATGCGAAACGTGTCTATGCTGTGAGCCTACGTTAATTAGTAGAATTGTCTGGGCTTGTCAGCCTGTGTTGCCCTGATAAGCTCATTGACGAACACAACAATTTGCGAGTTCAAGAGCCCGTTCATTTGGTTAATTATTTGCACATATTATGTACAATTATAATCTCATAAATATTTAGAAATTCGACATTTGTGTACTCTAAATGAAGATTATCTATGTATTTGTTGAACGAAATCGAATGTGAAATCAACAGAGACCGCAATGAAATACTGGTATGTGCAGGCAACTTTCCCCCGCCCATACAGGAACGGCTTGTGGCAGGTGCACACACAGAGACCGCAGCCGGAAATGTTGCGGAGTGTGGAAAACAGTTCTGGGGTCTAGAATAAACCAATACCAACAAGAATGTCAATGACAATTTGCCATTTAATCAAGCAGCTTATGGGCTGACTGAGCGACTATTCGTGGGCGATTTGAGGTGTATCTGTAGTTGGAACATGCCTATACTGGAGCCACAAAGCTGATTTCATTCATATAGAGTGCTAATGCAATTAGGAAAATTAGGAACACAGTTGCGAATTAAGTTAAATGACGCTTGATTTTAATTTCTGATTTATCTCAGCGCTCTAAATTAACCCATCATTATTATCAAAACAAAGTCCACACTGACAACAACAACAATTACGAACGACCTCAGATTGTTCAGAGTTGGAGATCAGAAAAGATTATAGCAAGATACAAACGTACTGATCAGTCTCTCTTTCCCTCTCTCACTCACACAGACATCGCATGGCGCTTGCTCTCGTTTGTGACGTCATTAAGCAACAACAAAATAGCCACCAACGTGTCTTTGTAGTTGTAAATTCTTTGTACATAATTGTTTATGTAAATATGTCCAACAATTGCAACTACGTCATCACAGCTGAATGCTTGAGCTGGCCAGTAACCCTTCATTGCTTTCTTAACCTTTGCGTTGGAACCTTGCGTGCAATTGTCCAATAAACATTGCACTGCAAATAACTACGTTCTTTACTATACTACTGTGTATACATTCCCATGTGTACCTAATAAGCAATTATTTCAAGGGCTTTCAGCTCTGTTTTAAGTAATGACGAAATTACTACTTAAGTCGGATTTCACAACAGGGGTTTTTTTATTTTTGATTGTGCTTCTGCTCTACAAAAACATTGACAAATTTGACTATTCATCGAAGTAGAAGAGCGCGATTTATCGAAACAGATGTGGAAGCTGTTGAATGTTTGACGATGACGTCGTCGAGCTATAATCGTAGAGGAGAGAGCAAGTGCACGCACGATATTCCCATACATACATACATAGATGTGTTTATGTTGACAGGCAGCAACATATTTTTAGCAATATTTATACATACGCATGCACACAGGTTATATGCGCGACTAAGCATTGACTAAAATTAAAATTGATTTCACTTCCACAGAGCGCAGAGTAATTTGTTTAATTCACATATGTTAATACATGTGTGCATTTAAACATATTTGCACGTATACACATACATGTGTACATGTCCATACCTATAACAATGGTGCTGCTACCACCTTTTGTATAAGGGGACTATTTTAAACAACGCGAAAAGACGAGCCCGAAATAGAATTAAAAAGTTCGCTGCACGTAACTTGTTTCAGAATCCAGATGATAAAAAGTATGTGTATATAGAAACGTAATTATATATATACATAGGTATAAAAGCTTCTTATACTTTTATGCTTGGATATACAATGTATATATTGATGCAATTTGTGTATGTGCACATGTATACACGTTTGAATACACGTTAAATTACACAAAGGCGATTATAAAAACTGTTACAGAGTCCACTTGGCCCAATTTTGAATTAATATGTGTATTTTTTACTTCGCAAATTGCGTCTTTATTACCTTTAAGCGTAAAAACGAGCGAAACTTTCGCACCACAAGACGAAAACGGCAACACGAAACAAGTGATGTGAAGTACTGAAATATTGATTAATAGGTATCGCAACACACTTATATCGATATTTCGACGAATGCTATCGAAATGCATTTGTGGTGATTATGGCAACCCTGCACATATGTTTATGTTTGTGGACTTTTGTTTAGATGTGTAGTCAATGTTTTGGTCGCGTTCATGTCATGTAAATACACTCCGAATGTCACCGAATTATTACCGGTGCGCCAATACCGATGCGAGCATTGTACCGATCAGGTATTCGGCAACCAAAGTCACTATCAACTTCATCTGCGACGACGACATAAGTTGAATGTCGTGAACAAAAAGGACTCCGAATCCACTTATCATTGCCCTGTGGACAACTGTATATACCATGCTGAGCATCAGGGCGGACGGGGCTTTACAAGCCTCCGCTTACTACGACAGCACTATCAAAAGATCCACATGGTCAAGGAGTTCAAATGCAACGAATGCAATGAAACATTTTTGCTCTCCCACCATTTGGACAAGCATCAATGCTGTTCATCGTACGAATGCCCACAATGCGGATTAACCTACACCAGCAAAGCCAGTCTGCAAACGCATATGCGGCGTAAGAACCACCTGGATACGTCTAAGAAAGCTGAGGTGGAAAAGGCGGTACCTCCGGTTTCAAAAGTAGCTTTGTCTTCCCTTAATCAATGGAAAAAGGAGCAGCAGCGCAGCCAACAAGCAGAACAAGCTGTACAACCGCTTATCTGTTCCATGCCAATTGTAGTGATTCCATACGCTCAGCCACAGCTCGACAATGCTGTCCAGCGGGAGATGGAAATGGATACTCATTTGAGGACGGAGGCATCAGCCACCAATGAAAACGATCTGCCCATGCCTAACTTCACAGCTGAGGAGGTCGAGCGGCTTTTACGCGATATGGAAACTCAAACAGATGACGTCGACCTGGATGCTATCGATGTGAACAACGAGATGCTGGCACCGCTGCTGCGCAACATACAAACGCAGACGCTAGACAACAGACACCACCAGGGTACAATGACTGAGCTCGATCAGGAGGATGAACAGAACGAGAATGGCTCGACGAGGGATTTTGGAACGTATCAAGAACAAGAACAGATGTTTGGGCTACAAAACTCGGCACACATGCATACCCAGACCTGTGACGAGTTGTTCGAAGAGCTCGGCCTGTCCGACATACAAACCCAGACACACTGCTCTGATGGTCTTTACAACACGCAACACACTCAAACCTGCGACGAGATGCTGGACGAACTGCTGGAGAACTTTCAGTCGACTTGCACGCAAACCAGATGGTTGGATTGGCAGGAGGCCGAACGGACTAGTAATTAATAAGAAGATAAACTATTGTTGGACTGTATTATGTATATTCATCAGTTTTGTTCGGGTTAACAAAATGTTATTTGTTTCAGACTTAATTCATATAAGGTTAAACAAAATACTATGATACCACATCGTGTGGTAAATGTAAATAAAATAATCAAGTTGATTTCCCCTTGCCCTGCTGTGTTCCAGTCTTCCTGGTCAGCAGCAGCTCGGAGCACTGAAAGAAACAGTAGCTACAAAAGCAAAGAGCCAAATAGTTACCAACGCCACTCAAGTAGGCGCCGCGCATCAGAAAGTCGCCTATTTCCTTCCCCCCAATGAAGTAAACGTTGGAGAATGCGGCGGGAATGAAGAGCTGTGTGGCCAGCAGAGCATGCACCCGCTGTGCCCCAACAGACCCAAAATGCTTCAGCGACCATTGCTGATACGCGGGCATCGAGATTAGAGTTTTATAGATCTTTTCCGCTGCCAGGCAGAGGAAGTTGAGTACACTCCAGATAAGCACATAGGTATAACAGCCATGCCAGATAAAGACAAATGCAAAGGTTAAGGCGGTGGCGCAGAACTTGGCGGCTATCGAAGATTGCCTGGTGCACAGTTCAGCGTAGATGTGCTTGAACAGGAATTCGTAGAGGCCCTCATCGAAATACTTCCACATGTCCGAGTAGAAGTGAATGCGTCCAATGCATCGCGGCCGTCTGGGAGCCGCAATGCCGTCATGTTCGGCAAACGCAATGCCAAGTCCATAGGTGACCACGTAGTACATAAAGAAGAACTGGCCCATGAAGTAACCAGCAGCATGCTGCCAGAAAACCGACTCCATCATGGCCACAACACGAACATCTCGCGCCATATAGTGTATGTAGAAGTAGTGCAGAGCCCACTGCATAATCATCCACCAGAACCCGACTCTCAACAAGGCCGCAAGAAGTCTTTTCCATTGCTGTGGAGGGTTTGATGCTCCTTGTGTGTGCAGCTGCTGTTGCTGGAGAAATCGCTCGTAGCTGATGAACGGTCCATAGGTAAGGCACGGAAAGTACATGGAGTATCCCAGATAGTCAACAAAGGAATCCGAACCAATTATTGTCAAAGAGTAGCTGCAGCCACGCAATAAACTCCACGAGAGCGTTACTATCAGCATAACATACTCTGCATAGCCAACTTGTTCTAGCCACCACTGATTGTTCTTGGCCACATTAATGATCACAATCCAAAGTCCGGATACCAGCCAAGTGAGACGTTTCGAATCTTGCTGCGCAGTTAGGTAATAGCTGGCGAGCAGCGCTGCCAACAGGGATAACGAGGTCCAGTGCAGATTGAGGATAAGGGCCAATGCACTGACTGCAACATATCCGAGCCGCAACAGGTGTGGTCTTTTCCAGCGCAAGATTCCACTCACAAGGGCGTGCAGAACATAGTACGGCCAGAACTTTGCAATGAAATCACCGAAGTTCTCCAACTCGTCGTTGCTGTCATCGCGCAACCGCACCGCGTTCTCTTGTTGCAGTAGGCGCCAACCATCGGCAAACCTGAATTCAGCCGATCCTACGATGCGGTCTCGTAGTCCATATATTTTATATAATCCAATAACAATATAAACTATATAAACACCAAAGTACAGCAGTTTTTCGAATCTGCTTAGTAGGCCGGCAGTCATTTCGATAACTCTGTTTTGGTATCGATAGAGATGTGCGCGTGTCGTATTTTTCCATTGTTTCAGAAGAACACAATAGTTCGGAAACTTTCAAAAAACCCACTGGTTGGAACATTCCAAAATTTTTTAAATCAAACAATTTATGGATTTTTTACCAAAAACATTACCGATATTTAAATACACTTTAATTTTATAATTTTATCCAATCAACGTAGTTCATAAATAGCAGCATAATTCATATTGGTAAGATGGACTCGATTCTTGTCTAATAACATGCATTGTTTTCCAATTCGGACTTTTCATAAAAGCCTCACATTAAAATAGCATTAGGATATATATATATATACATACACTAATTAACCAAGAAATAAAATCGTTTGTATAGTATTTCTGTACATTTAAGGATGTACTTAAGCAGTTTAAACATATGACATTCAAGTTTTCTATTAGGCCTACAGAGATGGAACTAAATGTAAGGATGGAAACTATAAATAAATGTTTACGAATATGCATATGAATATGTACGAATGTATGTATGATTATCTAATTAAGAGCATCCTCCTCATCGTCGTCTTCTTGCTCTTCTTTGACTTTCTGCTCTGCCTCTGTAACGCGACGCTGTAAGTGCCGCCAGAGTGTGCTCTTGGGGATTTCGAAGAGATTGGCTGCATGATTCTGCGACATGCCTTGATTGATGCAGGCATGCACCGCCTTGGCAAGCTTGTCCCGAAGTTCATCCTTCGGAGTGCTGTCCCGCCTTCGGCAGGCAACGAAGTCGGGCAGGCGACCTTGTGCTGCCAGCCGGACCTTGTGGCGATGTAACGTTGACATAGGTATACGCAGATCTTGGCTAATGCTCTTCAGAGAGTCGCCATTCTTTAAGCGCTCATACGCCTCCGACAACGAAGGCTTTTCCCGTTTTATTCTCATGTATGCGGGATTGGAACGCACTCGTCGCCATAGAACTGTTTTCGATATGTCGTAACGATCGGCAGCTTTCTGAAGACTAAGTCCCTCGTGCAGAACTGCATCTGCGGCCAATTCGAGGGCGTCATTGATGTCATCCTTGAATTCCTTTTTGAGTGCTGCACATTGTTGATGTTGTTTTGTCATTACTTTCTTTGAAGCCTTCGAGGACGGTGAACGCTGGCGAACTCTTGTTTTCAAGATTTTCATATCCAGTTGAGATTTTCGGGGTTTCACATCCAACATTTCCTCTTCGTCGTCCTCGTCGCCAGCATCCTCTTCGTGCATTGCCTCCTCAGCCATATCAACATCTGCATCCGTGCTCATTTCTATTAAGGGGCCACCAGATGTCACATACTCCTCCTCAATCAATTGTGACTCGGATTCGTCGTGATCGTCTGTAACCTCTGCCTCCACATCCTCATCGGCCATCTCACCGGCCACACCCACACTCACTCCGCCAACATGCTCGACCACAGCTGTGCCAGCTGGAACTCCCAGCTTATTCACCGAAGACGCTGACTGTGTTATGGTGAATGTGCCCGTGTTCTCCGTCAATATGTACTGATTGCCACTCGTTGTGCCGCCCATGTGCTCAATGGAATATGTTATTTTTGGCTGATCGCTGTATACGTCGAGAAACTCCAAAGGTCTGGCCACCTGCTCCTGTGGCTGTTGCGGATTGCCCAACACTGTGTTGGCCATTTCCAATTTGCCGACCACAACATTGGCATCTTCCTCCTCCTCCTCCATTATGGATGTATTCGCAATTTGCAAGCCGCTTATTGATTTTGCAGCCTCCACGGCCATTGCTCCACTTATATTTGAGGTGTTCATGGAAGTGGGATTGGTTTCGAAGCTTATGGCCGATTTGATGCCCAATAGATTGATGGCTTCCAGAAATTCAGTAAGCAGAGCCGAGGGCAGGCTAGTTTCGCCCATATAAATGAACGATAACATGCTCTCCAGCAGCTCGCCGCGTATGTCGGGCAGGATGACAGTTGCCTCCTGCCCGACGGGTAAGTCGACCAATAGATTGCGCATTAGATCGCTGCACGTACTCAGGACGAAGAGATGAGCGCGCACACTTGTACCGTCTTTTGCCACCAGCAGGACCTCACAGCTTTGGTTGTTGCTCTGCTGGCTTAGTAGAACGCGCTGGATATCCATTATTGTGGACGAGTGGCCCATCCATTTTAGATGATTCTATCAAAAGATTAACAAATGTCTGTTACTATCAACCTCCTATAGAAGTAAACTTTCGTTATTTTGGCGCTTGTTCCAAAATCCATTACCATTTTCGTTTGTTGTGTTTTATTTTCCAAAAATTTGATTCTATTCTATTCCAGAGCACAACGCGAAACGCTACGAAAATGGAGAGCGTTAGGGTTGTCAAATATCCTAAATGATTGATGGCACAATTTTTAATTATATATATGATACATCACAGAACTTTGTTTTAATTAATTTAAAATAGTTATAAGTTTTTAAGTTGTTTTGCAAGTGCATTGATTGAAAGTTTTTACTGATGGTGTATTTGTTAAGTGGAAATGCTGGCAATACTGAACGTTATATTAGATTCGTGGTTCACAATAAAAAGTAAACTGATTCCGCAACAAAACAAGTGTGAACCAAAAAATGCTTTGCATAATTTTTATTATTTACTACGCTAATTAGAACTTGACTATTTTTAAGTATGGAAAATTTATACATTTAAATACCTTTTAAAATTAGGGATTTTTCTTGAAAATATATAAATCGCAATAGGCATTTGAACTTTGCCGAATGAACAGGAACTAGTTTCACAAAATTGACGAGTTGTTCAACACTGGAATCTTGACGTTTTGTTATTACATAAAATATTGTGCAGATTATTGAATTTGCACTGAATTATTTAGTCTAATCGAGCGTATGGCTGCACTAATTAGAAATCTAGGAGCCAGAATTGCTTCCGCCGCATTGACGGCCAAGCATGGTAACAATCCAACGAACTGTAAACATTGTATGGCATAATAATTCGCATATTCTTTACTAGTGGCTCCCGCTGGCACAGCTGCTCTGAGGATCTCAAGCACGGCTGCTGATGCTAAGCCAGCAGATAAACGTAACTATAAAGTGTTGTGGATATATAATACAGTCCACCTATACTTAATATGTTTATCTTTATATAGCTACCATACGCAAGCCCGACGCTGTTGCTCGTACCCATCTGACAGACTTCGGACGTTACGTTGCCGAGTGCTTGCCCAAGTACGTTCAGAAGGTGCAATTGTGTTCAGGTGATGAGTTGGAGGTGCTGATTGCGCCCGAAGGAGTTGTGCCCGTGTTGCAGTTCCTGAAGGATCATCATCAGGCACAATTTACCAACCTGGTGGACATAGCTGGCATGGATGTACCTTGCCGCAAGTACCGCTTCGAGGTTATCTACAATTTGTTGTCGCTGCGCTACAACTCTCGCATTCGTGTCAAGACCTACACGGATGAACTTACTCCACTGGACTCCGCCTGCGAAGTGCACAAGGCGGCCAATTGGTATGAACGTGAAATCTGGGACATGTACGGTGTCTTCTTCGCCAACCACCCCGACTTGCGCCGCATTCTGACCGATTACGGATTCGAGGGTCACCCACAGCGTCGTGACTTCCCCTTGTCTGGCTACGTTGAGCTGCGTTACGACGACGAGAAGAAACGTGTCGTCTGCGAGCCCCTCGAATTGGCACAGGAATTCAGAAAGTTCGATTTGTCGGCACCATGGGAGCAATTCCCCAATTTCCGTAATGCAAACCCTCCTGCAGAGACGGTCCAGCCAGCTGCAGCCGCAGCAGCGGGCAAGAAGTAAACGAGATCGATAACGAATGTTGCAGTTTGTTGAATGGTAATTAGTTAATACCAATAATAAATGATATGTAGAACTTGTAAAATTAAAAACAGTGATTTATTGATAATCAACGGCACGCCACGCACAAAGATGGACCCCTCCAGTGTAGGGGTCTCGAGCGGCAGGTTGCAGTTGCAATAAGAAAATAGACAAAGTCAAGTTCTGTACTCGTAAATCGTAAAATATGTTTTTTTGTTTTTGCGGACCGAGTGCGATCGCCAATTAAATTTTGATTCTTCAATGAGTTTCACACACATCTCTCATTTGAGTGTACAATTTGATTTTCTTAAATTCCGATTAAAAGTTTACACACTTACATTTACAAACGACATCGATTGTGTTTCGTATATATCTTTCCAAGTGGAATATCTTTGAACTAAGAAAACATTAATTAAGATACATTCAGTCAAACTTTTCCGAATAAAAGAAAAGTGAAACTATGCATGACATCTATAAACTAAATTCAGAAAATATTGGTATTATTAGCTCTCTGTTTTTCTTGGCAATATTTCAAACTCTTTTTTGTACTCTTGATATTGTCTTGCCCTATACAAAATATCTATGCAAGCTTTACTTGTTCCATACATATTGCTCGTTACAAAAAACATTTGTTTGCCAATTTTTGGTTAGTATTATTCGGTTTGCAGTTTATAAACTATTTTAATAAAGATTTACATTCAGATGGATTCTATCGATAGTAATTTCAATACTGTTACTTTTTTTCAGAGGTTTTTAATCAAATCCTAGTTTGAGCTTTTATTGAAGAAAATCAAAAGTTAGAAGAAATACATGTGTGTGTGTGTGTATTAAATGGGTATCTGATAATGACAAAAATTAGTTCTATCCAAAAATAGCCAACGAGAGAATGCATGACTACGATAGTACAACGATAGTTTCTCCCGACTATCGACTATTTCTCTCTCTTCATCTCGTCTCACACTTATAAAACAATTAACACAAAAAATCTGTTTACCAAGTTACAATGTATTCTAAATTGATTAATCGTGCGCCTGCGCAGCGGTTCCTCCTCGCACAGGAGGCGTGGCACGCCTTCATATCGTTTCAAATCGTTTGGCGGGAAGTTACTAAGTATGTTTGTGTGTATGTGTGTGTGTATGTGTCTAAGTGTATGTATGTTTATCATAGAAGTTAAACTCTTTGAATACCTAAACTGTTAATTCGAGCTGCGTTTGCTGTACACATCTGGAGGGGGGATTAACCGCCGCCCTCAGCTGAAACATCTCTTGTTTACTTGCTGTTCTCTGTTCTCTGGTTTCTTTTCTATTTCCTTTTCGATTTGTACAAGAATATATATGCACATACGTGAGCAGTACGTGACAATAATTTTACAATTAGTTATCGGCTGCGATTACATTAAAATGTGTGTGTTCATTTACAATAGGCACACACACATGCACACACACAGTATGTATGTAGGTGTGCGTGCTTGTACATCGGTATGTATGTATGTATGCACTATGTACGTACTACGTAGTTTACATCGCTGCGTCAAATTGACGCAGATACAAAACAAATTTTGCTGCGCCTCGATGCGCATGAACAGTCCTTGTGCTGAAGTGTCTCTCTCGGACCAGCACAGTGGGACTGTGACAATTAAAAATTTCGATGCAGGATGAAGAGTGCGGACTGCGAACGACATGGATGTCGTTCCGTCAGCGCACTGGCCCCTGGCGACAAACAACAAATTCGACAAACGCCCATTTCTGAATGGTCCGTCGTGCCACAAATACAAATGATGATTAACCAAAGCTCGGCTCGGCTTATATCGACTCGGTTTTCGTATAAACCCGACCAGCGCCTGATGAAACGTAGGAGGTTCCCTTGCTGGTGCTGCTGCTGCTGGCGCTCGTGTGGACCTGGCTCTCGCTGGTGCCCGCAGCGGCTGCCTCGTTGTTGAGCCGCTCGTGGTACTCCTGGAAGCATGGCACGATGCATAAATTCGTTTGACACTCGGGACAGTGGTATTTCGTTTTGCGGCGCAAAATGCGACCATGTCCATCGATAGTGTTCCAACAGAAGTTGCAGCCCAGCGCCGGACCCGGCCGAATCACGGGGCAATGACTAGAACGTGGATTCTCCAAGGTAATGATTTCGCGTTGGGTCTGTGTGGAGAGAGAGAGAGAGTGGAGAATGGTGAGTTGGGGTTGTAGATACAGTAGATATCAACAGTGCTTACCTGTGGTGAAGACACCGAACGTTGTAGTTCCTCGTTCTTCACGCGCAGTGAGGGCAAATGCTCAAAAGAACTGCTCGTTGGCGCCGGGCCGGGATGCAAGTGACTAGTAGTACTGCCTGTCGACTTGGAGCTGCGCAATTTATTGCCTCCGCTACCGCTGCCACTGCCGCCTCCACTTCCATTTGCTGCCTCGACCTTTGCACTGCTGCTGCTGCGCTCGATGACATTGGTGACGGGTGAATGTGGTGAGCGTCGTTCCGGAATGGGAGTCGGCTCCGTGCTGCCTGCGTAGGTGGGTGAAAACGGTTGACGGCTACTGCTGCTGTTGAGCCCAGCTGTCGGCGACGTTACCACCGAGACAGGTGTCCCTGTGGAGTTAGTAGGCGTCGCAGCGGTCTCACTCGATGAGGCTGTGCACGTCACTACGCGTGTGGGGACCAGGTACTGCGACGAGCCGGCAGGCGGTGGCGAGCCAGAGGCATAAATCGACTCCGGCAGTGAGATATGATGCGG
The DNA here is from genome assembly GCA_018904165.1 of Zaprionus camerounensis. Classification (NCBI taxonomy): domain Eukaryota; kingdom Metazoa; phylum Arthropoda; class Insecta; order Diptera; family Drosophilidae; genus Zaprionus; species Zaprionus camerounensis. The sequence goes on along the minus strand of JAEIFS010000479.1, from coordinate 12,360,004 downwards.
ATGATGAAGCGAAGCAGGCGGCACATAGGCAGCATTGGTGGCCGAAAGCGGATGAGAGTATTGGCGATGCAACGGTGCAAAGGGATTGCTGCCCGTGATGCTGCCAGAGCTGGTGGCGTGCAGCGAATGCTGACGCGGCAGCAGCGGATCCGAGTGCTGCTTGATCAGATATGGTGTGCTGGCCGGAACGCTGAGCAGGTGTGGACTGCCTGGTGCCAGACTGGGTGCGGGCTCCGATGCGTGACGCTCAATGCGCGGCGGCACAGTCAGCAGATGATGATGATGATGGTGCTGCTGCTGCGCCTGATGATGATGATGATGATGATGCGTCGAGTAATCCCTGGCTGTGGCTGTTGTTGTACCCGCTGCATTGAACGGATCGAAGTCGAGGGTTGTCGCTGCCGTGTCGGGTGATATTTGATTGGTTGACGACAAGCTGTCGCTGTCCCGCTTCACTCGTGGCTGCCTCGTTAGCACACGATTCCGCTTCGTGCCCATCACGACTGACGTTGCCTGCGACGTCTGTAGATCTGTCGGCGCCTCAGTCTCGCTTGGTGCGCGCTCGAAGCTGCCACTGCCACTGCTGCTGCTCTGCGTGTGGCTGATGGACAACGTCGGATGCCCATGAGGCGCGTGCGCCGGCGCCGGACTGGGCTCTGTAAAGAGAAGTACAAAAGGAGGATGAGTTGAAGTCCAGGTACAGGGAAAGGGATTCGTCTTTCGATGGATTCATGAATGCACATTGCTAATGACAGTTTTTGTTTTAAGTTTATTCGTTTCTTGCACATCGAAGCCTAAAATCTAAAAGGTTCGTTCGTTAGTTACATTACAAGTATATCGTAGAATATTTGTGTAACTTATTTTACAGTCGTTTCATTTACTACCGCTGACTAATCGTACATTAATGTTAAATAATTAAATATATATTCATATTCATATATATCCGCACATATATAAATAACTATATAGATGTTAAACACATAAACAAAACTACCATAGTTATTGGTATTTTGTAATTGTAGGAAACAGAGTTAGTCGTACTTATTGTTTATGCTATTTTCGCGTTGTTTTTGATGAATTCGTATCGTGTTTGTTTCTTTATATTCTTCTCTTCTTCTCATTTTTTTTATTGTTTTTTTTTTATTAATTTCTTGTCTGTTTGTGTGTAGACCGTTGACCTATGCATCTAGTTGTAGGAATTAAAATGCATTACCAAAGTTTACGTTACAATTACAATGACTTCTAACAAATCACGTTTAGTTTCTCTTCATTCTCTTCTCTTCGTTTGTCTCCTCCTTTCAGACAATATAAAAAGTTCTCTAATTGTTATTGTTACATACATTGTTTATCATTTTGTTTTTGTCACATGTATATCTGTATAATATTTAAAAACACACTATCCTTATTCGTTTTCCATTACTTTCTGCAGTCTCCATTTAGGATTTTGGGTGGTTACGAGTTATCTTAGTTTTGTTTATTGCATATATGGCTTGCCCATTTATTCCTATTTTAAATCGAATGCGTATGGCCCTCCATGTAAGTACATAAATGTATATAGTAATTTATAATGTACATCATTGTGTCTGTACAATAAACCAATCAATCACAAAATTATAGTATAGAATACAATACAAAGTTAAGAGCCCCTCTAAGATATGTCTAGTATGTGTTAAATTGCACTCCGAAAGGAAGTAAGACACGCCTCTCCTCCCTCTCTCTCTCTATCTCTGTATAAAGAAATGAAAATGATAAAAAGTCTCCACTCTTTGAAAATGAAATCCATCCCAAAATCGAAAATACAAAATGAATGCATACATTTACAAATATATATATATATTGGTACACACGTATGTATATTATACATAATTGAGTTGGCTTAATAAAAGTTTAGATGTTTATCTTCTCTTAAGGTTTACTTTATTGGATTATCAACACAATCCTGTTCCCCCTAACTAGATACAAACATCAAATTTCAACTAAAACTGATTGGCTCTTTTAACTGTACACGAAACTATATATGTATATATAGTATGTTACTCTTTCAATCATGCATTAGAATGTATACGTACTGAAGGTTGCATTTGTAACACGAGTGCCGGGATATAAAATTAGAGGGGGGAGAAGGGGGAGATACATACATACACAGTTATATGAAAATAATCAGGCTGTTTTTAAGTAAGTTCTATTTAATAGTTGTCTGTACATGCTAGCTTTCCGATACATTATAAATCGTCTCATCCGATGATTAACACTAATAAAATTGTATAAATGTATGTACAAATACAAACTGCGATTACATATACATGTAGATATATATATATTTATTTATATATATACTTCACTACCGATTTCTAAGTTAACAATGCTAAAAAATGTTCGGCTCGAAACATGTAGCGCTTAAGGAATTAAGTTCTATAAATTATTACATGTGTTTGTTGCCGAAACATTTGCTTAGCTTGCGGGCAACTCTTGATGCCAGCGGGTATTGCAATGCTGACATTCTCTCTCTCTTTATATATATGTATATATTATCATTTATATATATACAATAGCCACATCCCCAATGCCGTATCCAATTCAATGGTTCCGCTGGTAATGGTTTAGCTTTATGTTCGTAGTTAACTATTAGCTGCCGTTGCTTGCTCTAATACCTGTATCGAGAATTACATATATATACTTTGCTGGGGGCTGCACCGGCCTGGATTGAGTGGCCTAGGATTTATTCAAATATTGCAGTCCAGTGTTGACCAGCGGCGCAAAAGTACTGGCAACCAATGGCGGCGGTTGCGGCGCCGCCACAGTTACAAAATTGTTAAATAGAAACGCAGTAGCCGCAGCGCTGTGCGCAGTGCCCATGGCCGAGACTGAGACGGGCACGGCTGATATGCTCATTGGTTCTGGTTCGCTGGCAGCCATAACAGCGGCCGCCTGCAGCAACGTGGCTGGCCCCGGTCCCTGCTGGGCAGACTCACTGCCACCACTGGTGGTGCTCAACTGGTCTAACTGCAGTGCCGGCATCACACCCGCCGCGGCGGCGGCAACAACGCCCATATGACTCGAAATCGTATTCTATATTGAGTTGAAGTTAATACTCTGTAGATTCATTGCAGCGGCCGGGTTAACGTTGATTGTGCCCGCACCGGATGCAGCAGCGGCTGTGCCAGCGCCCGTCGCATCGATGTACCGCTGTCGCGACATTGTGTGCACACTTGTGGGCGAATCCATGTACCGAGCATCAAACAGGCTCATCACACCGATGGTAGGATGCGTATTGTTGCCACCGGCCGAGCTGGCTCCAGCCGCACTAGCATGATGTGGCGGGCACATTAGTGATGGCGTCGGCGTCTCGGTCTGTGGAGGTATCTGCATATTGAGCGCGGCTGTCTGAGCTGCAGCTACGGCAGCTGCGGTAAGATGATCGTAATTCTCATTGGTCGTATCGTCGCCGGGATTTGTAGATGGTGTGGGCGAAGGCGACAGATTGGGCTCCTGCTTAACAACGCGCGCCTTAATGCTGGGTCTTGAGACTGGATAGCCGCGTTTCTTATACTCCAGCCACAGAGTTCGATTGTTCACACCATAGAGACGAGCAGCCTTGCAGAAACCGATGCCGCCGGTACGCACTGCCTCCAAGGCCTGTATAAAGTTTTCATCGCCCTGGGGATTGACTGATCGTTTCCGTTTGACCACTTGACTGACCACACCACCGCCTCCTCCACTACTGCTATTGCCACCGCCACCAGCTGCACTTCCTGCACTCGCACTGCTACCACCACCTCCACCAACTCCCGAGTGTACTGGCGACTGTGTGGGCGTCGGGCCCTGACTGTAGACGGACTGCACCATATTGGACTCGTTGGGCGATGTGGGGGATAGGTTTTGGGCTGTCGTTGCATAACCGCTGACCAGATTATTGACGGTGATAATTTGCGAGGAGTATGTCTGACCAGCTGTTGTGCCTTGTTGCTGTTGTTGCTGCTGCTGGTAGTGCAGCTGCTGCAGATGTTGCTGTTGCTGCTGCTGCGTGGCCTGTTGCTGGGCTTCATGTTGCTGCTGCTGCTGACGCTGGTCGTTGGTCCCGGCAGCGCCAACGCCGGCACTGCTACTCGTGCCACTGTTTTGATTGCCACCGTTGCCATTGCCAATCAAGTTGGACTGACAGGCGGTGGGCATCGAGAAGCGCGAATAGTTTGAATCAACAACTGTCCATTGCAGACCTGGGAAGGGGAGAGAGAGAGAGAGAGAGACAGCGTAAGATTGGTTTTGTCTTTTGTACGGGTTTGAAATTGAATTTTACTTTCTATGCATTTACTCTCAATCAATCAAATTGGGGGCGGGGCTCTTCTATTGGCCAAGATCTCAGATTGGAAACAGGGGCAAACCATTGCACAAATCGGTACAGGGTATAGAGTTGTTTAAATAGTAGAATGGTATTTTGGTATTCAGTTTAAGGTTTAAGGTATCGAGTATCGAGTAGTAGAAAGATTGCTAATGCTAAATCATTATCTCATTCGGAAACCGCTCTTCGTAATGCTTCACAATTAGAACAACAAACGAAAAAGATCAAGAGAATAACAACTTATTGGCAAACATAGGAGTTTTTTGTTTTAGTAATCAATTCGACAAAAAAGAATAATCAAATCAGTAAAATACACAACTTTTTAGTTTTTGGACTCTGTGCTAGCTCTCTCCCATTCCCAAGTTCAGGTAGGATTTCGTTTTTGAATAAAATACACAATAGTTAAACATATATGGTACATATGTACATACAAATGCATTAATTTCATGTAACATGTAATTATTAAATTGCACTTAATCGGTAATCGGTAAACGGTAGTTATTATTTTTATTATTTTGTTTGTTTCATATTTAGCTTTAGCATTCGTTTCTCCAAAAGCACTTTGGATCGCACTTTTATTTCTCTTTTATATATATGCATATATACTGTGTGTGTGTGTATGTGTGTGTGACTTAGTGTTGTGTTCGTGTACGTATGGAATGCATGACATATGATTTTCGAGCGATAGCAAAGAAACAACAAGAGTAGCAGAACTTGAGCAAAAACAATTTAAGAATGAAATGATAGCAAAATTAACAGAAAAAAAGACACACTAAACGAAGGGTATAAATGAATCCCATTTACATTTTAGAATCTCTGAACAACCTGATGCTAAAATTGCAGAAAGAACAACAGCCCCCAGTCCCGCCCCTGTTGATGATGACATGATCTTGCGTATGATTGGTATGAAAGAGTTTAGACTTAATGCATATTTGTCTAGATCATCCAAGACACATTCAAAATAAATCGCTCTGTCGTTCGTATTATTCAGTATACGACAAATGCGATTCATTCTTTAATGCATTATTTATCATAGTAATTTACTTTCACTTTCTTTCTTTTCATGAGAACTTACCCGAGTGCGATGATTGTGAATTGGGTGCGTCGTGTTCCGATGGTGTTGTGGTGCCAGAGATGTCCAGAGGCATCGATTGATTAACACTACCGATGTCCACTTCGGGCTTCTGTATGGATAATAGAAGAGATGAACAGTTTTAGTAAAATGAAATATAATATTGTTAAGTTAACGTGACCAATTTCATTACAATTTGCATATGTATGTGTCCGTGTGCGTCATCCAAATCCGAATCCTGTGGCTGCTGCTCTAGATCGGTGCTTGTCGATTCTTTAATCAGCTTGGTGGCGTGCATTGAATGCCCCGGAAGGTTTCCCAGCGCTGCAGCTGCGTTTCCACCCGCCCCAGATCCAAATGACATTTGGCTCATCTGAGCTAGGCTGAGACCAGTTGCATTGCCGACGGTTCCAGCAGTATCCAAAGAACTGTTATGCTGCTCTTCAGTGTTGTTTCGATCTCCAGAGCCTGTGGAAACAGAACCAAAGTTAGTCAGACTCTTCTGCCTTCTCTTCTACTTCTCACGCTCGCTGGCAGACGATGCTTTACCCATGTCACACTCACCGTTATTCGAGGATTTACGCAAACGCTTGCGTCGTGTAGCTGGCGATGTGCCGGCACTCAGTGGCGATGGGGTGCGTCTCAGCTGATGGTGATGCGTCTGCGATCCCTGCGCCTGGCTGCTCTGCTGTTGAGCTTGATGATGATGATGGTGATGATGATGTTGTTGCTGTTGCTGCTGTTGTTGCTGCTGCTGTTGTTGTTGCTGCTGCGCCTGTTGCTGCTGCTGCGCCTGCTGCTGCTGTTGCTGCGCCTGCTGTTGCTGCAGCTGCTGCTGTAGTTGTTGCTGGTGGTGCTGCTGGAATTGCTGTGCTTCGCTGCTACTCCAAAGCGAGTCGCCAGCACTGCTGCTGCCGCTGGCTGCACCCAAACTGGAGGCAGCAGCGCCAGTGCTGGTGCCAGCAACATTGGCGCCTGCTTGGCCAAGCAATTCAGTGGCATCGCTGGACGACTTGCTGTCGGACTTAGTGAGGTTGGCCGGATCTGTGGGCATTTCCGCAAGACCCTTTATCTTGAGCATCTCGGCCGTTTTAAGTATATGTGGCAATTGCTCCTGCGATACATTGACCTCACCATAGTACATGAAGTCGACCATCGTTTTGAGGTCATCGTACTGCACATCCTTCAGTATGACGATGGGATGCTGACACGGGTTTGTTGTAAACAGGGCCTAGAACAAAGGAATGAAGGTTAAAAGGATGCAGATCTTCTAAGTGGCGTCTCTCACTCACCTGAAAGTACGAGCTGCACGCGGAGAGCACGATTTTATGTGCCTGCAGCTGACGACCCTCCGCGGCGAGCGTGACATCCACCAGTGTCCCATTGTGCAGCAGCGAGGAGCAGACGGATATGAAGTTTGGCTGGTGATTATTCCAGCGCAGGCAGAACTGCTGCACAGACATTGTCAGCGTCAGCGTCTACGCGAACAACAACAATGAGCGATGCTGTCGACGTTGCCGCTGCCGCGTACTTTGTCTCGCGGCAGCAACAACAATGTGTGTCGAAATACCAACAAGAGATATCAACAATATCAAAGTAAGCCAACGCCAATGCCAAAAACAAAAACAACAAATTCAATTTCAAACCGAAATGACGAAAACACGCTGATAACACTTTTTTTTATCTCCTATTGATTTTTGTTATTTCCTTTTCCTGCTGTTCTGCTGTTGTTGTTGTTTTGTTGTTTTTCTTTTCTTTAATTAAAAATTTATGTACAATATTATTTTCGGGGGCGCCTTCAAATCTCGTCGTTGTCTGTTATTTGTGTGTATGAATTTTTTGCGTTTGGCGGCGGTTTCTATGCCGCGCAGTTGTACACATACACAGATGCACGCATCTTATGTACTGCTGAAATGAGAATGCGAACAAAATAATGGAGTTTGTGTGTTAATATATAAGCTCATACATATATGCAACATATATTATTATATTTCTTTGATAAGAGCAATATTCAAGATTTTGTTTGGCTTGGTTTTTTCATCTTCTTCTTTCAAGTTTTTAGTGTCAAGTTATCTCTTTTTGGCTACGCGCGCACTCTTTCTCTCTGTAACCCACAGCCTGCGCCGCGCCGCGTCGCTCTCTTACAGCAAAAACTTTGGTAAAAACAACAAAATATGTATATACATACATACAGACAGTTTGTATGTAATTATAAAGTCGCGAATGGCCACTCACACAAGTAAACAAACATAACATACTCATACATGCGGGGGAAAATTAACATAGTCTCTGTACTGTTTTTTGCCCTAAGTTTTATTTTTAATGAAAACGTAACGAAATCTAATACATAGACGCTTCATGTCTGATGTGCGCTAGCAAGACCTTGAATTTTCTTTGATTGTTATGACGTAATTAGCGCGTCTGACCCTCTGCTTCTGCCACTACCGCAGGCACGACCACGACCGACGTCGTACTAATCGCTATTTCGTTTATTCATCGTATTGACATTTTCAGCAGCCTTTATTTAGATATGTACATACACATACACACACACACACACACATGAATATTTACATATGTCGCGCGTTTTTATTAAATTTGTTTTCCAAATTTGTTCTTCATATATATATCATTGTTATAACAAAGCATTAGTAATTAGCATTATTTTATTATTTTGTGGGTAAGGGGTATGTTTAATTATTTTGCACAAAAGAAAACACGGCGAGAAGTAGAAAGTCCAAAAACAAAATGGCGCGCTTGTGGGAAAATTGTTGGTTTGCAAAAGCTTTTTTAAGCCAGTTAAACACATGACTTGTTTAAAATTCCTATGCATTACACTTCTTCACACATATATTTACACATTCCCATGTTTTTCTTTTATTAAGCTTGTGTATAAATTAATAATGGCAGTAATGACAGCAATTCTTACGTTTTACTTCTTTATTCTTTTATTGCGATATCTCATGCCCTGATAGTCAGGGTTGCTCTGCAGAAGTGGAAGGTATTCAGTGCCACTATCGAAGAGTGGAGTGTTGTTATAATAATCGATTTATAGTACCGATAAATAGATTTCTATATAAAATCATTTGCTTTCAACATAATAAAAAACAGAAATAATTTATCATTACATGTGTTACATGTGCTTTTGGACATAATAACTGAATACCCTTAATGAAATTTTTATCGATGTCTTAAAACTATCGTATCCTGCATTATTTGTAAAAAACACTAAGCAACATATGTTAGTGGTTAAAATGCTGTGCCCTGAGGGTTGAGTTCCGATTACAATGAGGAATAGATGTGCGGGAAATTTAAACCTTTTTACGTAGCATAGTATATTTTTACATCTGGATATAATAAGTTCAAACTGACTCATCAATATAATAATTATTCCTAAACTTTTTCTATCCGTAGGGTAGCTAGTGTGTCCCTTATGGGTTAATAAGGTAGTGTTGTGTTATTGTGACCAAAAGTTCCCAAAATTTATTTAAAACCAAATTGTCGTAACTTTTTATAATAAAAGCTGAATGTAAAGAAATACATACAAATGAATATTTTGGTTTTTATCCCGCACTTTAAAACCAATTAGTTTTTTGGGAAAAAAGCTGAATTGGCAACACTGGTTGCGCTGCACTGTGTAGCTCATTCGGTTCATCGATAAGAAATATCGATTGAAGTCAGCTGTTAATTATTAATATGGCTCGGAATATTTAAAAAATGTAGATACACATGAATATAGTAAATGAATATTATTATGGCTTCAATTAAATCTAACATCACCTTTTCTCTATTATTGTCCCAGTATGATGCAACTTAAAACTAATGAAATTACTATAATGCTGCCTCAAGAAAAACGCAGGCACAACAAATAGCAATCAGTACCCAATACTATATCATTATATTTATATGTAGTTAATAAGGCTCCTTATGATTGGGAAATGAATTTATTATAAATTTTATTCAAAATGGAAATGTTTCTATAGCATAGCACATAATACTTCAAGAGGTGGTGTACCCCATACATATAAGAGGTTACAATTACCAAGCTAGGGAAGTTTCCAGGCTTCCTTAAGAATATCCGAGGAAGGCATCAGAGTACAATAAGCTCTATTGATAATCGCTTGCTGTAAAAATAAAGTTGAAAATATAATCGAAGGGTAAAAAAATACGATTGGACAGTTTGTAAGAATGCTTACCGTAGCGTATACATTTGCGTTCAGAAGACCTGATACATATAATTCTAAAGGTTCTTGTGTATTGGGGTCTCGAACAGTCCTCAAAACTTCCATAACCATCTTCAGAAAATTTATTTTTAAATTTGATCTAATATGGAAACGCTGTAGTTTCAGACATCCCTGGAGCACGTTTAGGCATTCATCTGCGCCCCCGTCCGATTGACCGAGATTTATGTAAAGTTCCTCGAGATCAGAAAGTTCCATTAGCAGATTTATGGTTTCGGGTTTGTCAAATGAGCAGCGCAGTTCCTTTAATTGCATCAGTTGAACCAATCTACTGGTTTGCTCAAAGTTAATTTGCTGGACGATTGTTAAACTCTCCAACTTGCAAGCTTCGCCTTTCGCGATAAGCCTTTCAAAAATTTTCAAAAGTTGCTGACATCCTGGGTGGTTCCCTTTAATAATGAATTTCCTTATGTTGGGTAATTCGGTGAGCTCAACATACGTTATACTTCTATCAAACATAGTAAATCTCAGTTCCTCTAATTTGTCGCAATAGGGCACAATGCACTCAATTTGCCCGATAACTTGGTGGAGCCACAAGACACGCAGCTCCTTATTGTTTTCACAGACTTCTACCAAGTTCTCAATATCAATTGCGTTTGAGATTGCGAGCCCTTCAAGTGATCTCAACATGGTGAAACTAATTGTTTTATATCTAGAAGTAGGATGATAATGAGGAATATCTTTTTAAAAACACTTTTAATTTGTTTAACTCAACTCACGAATTGAGGCAGCGGGAAATACTAATGGTCTTCACTTTAGGTAAATCCTCAAGAGCAGCCAGTATATTTTCAATGGGTTCAAAACGATTTGGCCTTTCGCGCAGTCGCCACAACTGATCTTTATCATGTACCGCTATGTATTCCAGATTAACCATGTCTTTTATAAATCCGCATACCCTCGGAACGCAATTGTGCACGTTCAGATTTGCCCCAACTACACACATTCTCCTAATTGTGGGCCTTCCTATTTCCAACAGTCGTATATTCAATTCCACAGTTTCATTATCAGCATCAAGCTCTAATTCATCACCATGATTAAGTACCAAATCTAACTCGGGATATAGCAGGTTGAACCATTCTTGAAAACCTGCTTTAAAGTGGGGGCAAGCATCACAAAAGTTCACATGATCCTTTTTTTCTAGGAATTTTACTATTTGACCTATACAATAATAATTCAAATCTAAAGCAGTCGTTTGTTTTGGTTCCATAATGCACAAAATTTAAGTTTTATTAAATGACTGGATTTGTTAACCAAAGAAATTTTTCGAGATCATAAAAACATAGGCGCAGATTTTAAGATAACTGTATAAATAATCGATATGATGGTTTTAAGTGTGAATCGATCAAAGCGTGTTTTGCGCCGAAGATGTGATTATAACACTTCATTGCTTAGTGTTAGTGATTATAAGCTGGGACATAGTGCAGCTCAGCACGAAACATCGATTAAAGTCAGCTGTTAATTTTTAACATGGTGCCAAATATTAATCAATAATGTTCAGAAATAAAAATTCGATCAAATTTAATTCCATTTAATAATCTTAAATTGTTGTTAATTATACAAATACAGTTGATATGGCTCTTGATGATTGGAAATGCATTTTTTATGAATAATTATACAAATAAATTAGCAATGCTCTCATTATGAATTTAACTCAAAAAACAAATTTGTTTATATCATAACAGATAATACTTCAAGAAAAGTTATATCACATATGTGTGTATGTATAAACGCTTTCATTTACAAGTTAGTAAGGAAACTTCCAGGGTAGCGGACGCAGATACTCCGAGTTATTCACTACGGTACAATAAGCATTGTCAACAAGTTTTTCCTGTAACGATAAGATTATAAAAAAAATGGAAGAGTATGAAAACACGAGGGCACAGTAAAAAAAAACTAACCTCATCGGCTTTAAGTAGGTGCAGAAGACCCGTTGAATATAACTGTAAGGGTTTCTGTTTCTCGGGGTTTCGTACAGTCTTCAGTATTTCTATAACCTTGTTTACGAAATCTATCTTTAAATTTGAATTTATATGGAGACGCTGTAGTTTCCGACATGACTTCAGTACGTTCAGACATTCTTTTGTGCCCGCATCAGAACGACCAAGCATTATATAAAGACCCTCGAGCTCTGTAAGATCCCTTAGAAGGTCAATGCATTTGGCATCCTCAAATGAGCAGCTTAGTTCCTTCAATTGCTTCAGTTGAATCAGTTTAGTAGTTCCTTCAATACTTAAATTCGAAAACAGTGTAAAGCTCTCCAATTTGCATTCTTTCCCTTTTACGGCAAACTTATCAATCAGTTCCATTAGTTTGGGCATTGAATTTGTTCCTTTAATGATGAGTTTTCTGAGCTTGGGTAGATCGGAGAGTGAAACATACGATTTGTGGCTAGCAAATATGGGGAGTGCAACTTCCTCTAAGTTGGCACAGTGCGGCACAATTTCCTCCAGCTCTCCGAGAACTTGTCGTACCCACAAAACACGCAGCTTTTCATTGGATTTACCTATTTCTACCAAATCCTGTGAGGCTATTTCGGTGTCTATTGAGATCCTTTCAAGGCATTTCAGCTTTATCAAACTGGCAGCTCTATATCTATAAATGAGGTGATAATAATTAATATTGTGAAATGAAGTGTAATTTTTCAAGTTGACTCACTTATTGGTTCTGCAGTTAAGACTAATGCTTTTCAACTTAGGTAACGTCTCAAGGGCAGTCAGTACACTCTCTATAGGTTGAAAACGAAATGGATTCGTCGTGAGTTCCAATCGCCCAAACATGCCACCTTCTTGTACCGCTAAGTACTCCAGATTATCCATTCCCTCAATCTCTTTACAAAGTTTCGTAACAAAATCGTCATCGCTTAGGGGTTTTTCACAGTCCACAAACAACCGCTTTATGATGTCCCTTACTATACGCAACAGTTTCAGCTTCCAGTCCACAATATTATTATCTGGATCACTACTTAGTTTGATTTCAAACTCGGGATACAGCACGTAAAACCATTCACGAAAGACATTTTGGAACTGCGTGCATGTTTCTGCGAATCGCACATGATCTTCCAGCTTTAGATATTTCATTATCTGACCCAGACAATAATCATTTAAATCCAAAATACTCATTTGTTGTGATTCCATATTGCAGCGAACTCAGGTTGTTTATGAATAAACACGTTTATTTTGACTGATTTGTGGGCTGTTAACAGAGACAACTGTTTGAGAGGGTTATCTAAATACCTGTATGACTAAGAGATAATGTTGATTTCCAAAGAAACAGAGTGTGTACCAATCAAATTGTTTTGTTGTGATTTTGCGCTTTTGCCAAATCAGCTGATTGAGAGTTGCATTAAAGCTGAGCACGGTGCGCAACACTTGTGTAGTTAAGCGATACATCGATAGAATAGATCGATTGGAAACACCTGTTGATTATTAATTTACTTCGATCGATATGCGTGATACGGTTTGAAAAAGCATATTGAAGTTTTAAGACCATTTCTAATTATTAAGTTTTGCTGGTATTAATGAATCTCAATTAATATGTAGGTATATTGAATAGTAATGCCATCTTTACATATTGTCTACATAGATCTCAGAGACTGTATTATAGGCAAGGGCTCTTTGAAATTTTATGTCATGGATTTCTCTTATATATAGCATATTATTATTCTATTACTTTATTTCCATATCAAAACTGAATATAAAACATATAAATAGTATTTCTCAGAGCAATAGGCATTGTCAAAAAAACTACACAACATAATGATATTTATTTTTGCTGTGAACTGCTGCTTTGTGAGGGTGAATAAGACGCACGTGCATTTATCTGTTTATCAAAGAGTTACGACCTTTGCTAATTTGAATAAATATGCATCGTTTTATGCATAAGACAAAAGAATAAAATCGAGTAAAGTCAAACTACGTTATATCTTTAGGTAATGCAGTGAGAAACGTTCGTTAAACTCGGTCAGATTCATATTCGAAATGCGTAAATTAATAATTCCGAGTCATAAAAACAAATATAATAATATGCATATTTAGTCTAGAGCCCTTGCGTCGTAGGTGTAGGTCACTGTTCCATCTAAGCCGCATGTATACGTATAAAAGCGTCGGTTTTTGATTTCGAAATCAGTATAACCTGCAACGGCGACCTGTGCAATACAAACTAGCTTGAGTCTACGAAGTCTTAACCAAAATGAACAAACTGGTAGGTGTGAAAGAGAGAGATTGGATCCCAGTTAACAGACTAATTTACGTTACATTCTCCCCTGCCAGAGCTTTATCCTTGCAGCACTCTGCTTTGTGGCTGCCTGCAGTGCAGATGCCGACTCCGAGGCCGTCATCACTAAATACAACTCTGAAGTTAATCCCGATGGTAGCTACGCCTACGAATATGGCACTTCCAACAACATTGCAGCCGAAGAGTCTGGCTTAGGCGCTGTGTATGCCAAGGGATCCGTACAGTATACAGCTCCCGATGGACAGCCCATCCATCTGGAGTACACTGCTGACGAGAACGGTTATCAGCCCAAGGGAGATCATTTGCCCACACCCCCTCCCATTCCAGACTACATCCTGCGCGCTTTGGAATACATCGAGGCACATCCTTTCACAAGAATCCAGCTAAAGAAATAAGTCTACCCCAACAGAATAGCCCAAAAATGTTATTAGTTTAATTTAGTAAATGTTTGTTGTTATGTTTTAAAGAAATTTCTTATTATTTCTTATTCCTAAATTATGAACAAGTTTCCAAGTAACGTGCAGAGTATCTGAAAGTGAGCTTCAACTTTACTTTAGACTGTTTCTACGCATTGTCGTACAACTTTTGAAACTTCCTCAGTTTCGTAACAGAAATGCCCTCATAATTATTTTGTTATTTTTGAGAGGAAACTTTGCAGTAAGCACTAAAATTATAAATGCTTCGTAAATATTTGCTTCGCTCTGACGTAGTTGTAGTAAATTCCACAGCAAATACATACAAGATATTCGTATTCAGCGTATCATATGAATCGTCGAGACCATTCAAACTATATTGATAGCGAATGCATGCATTCCTGTCAAGATTATGGTCTTTTCATAGCCATGAATATATAATATATGTATATAGATGATGTATCTTCGAGTATTGTGCATGTATCTAAAGCAGAGAGACAAAACATCGTCACCGTCTCTTAGGTCGTTATCGGGCAGATGTCATTCGGCCGTTTCCAGTTTTGATGTTAATGAAATGCAAAAGCAAGCATTATGAATTGTCTTTAGCGTGGTAAAGGTTTGCGTGTCGCGTTTAATTTGGCTAAGATGCTGCTGATTATTAAGCAAATCGCCAGCCGACAGGGTTAACATAGCCTTTAATTTACGACGCTCTGCTCAAGAGGGGAGTTTTCAAACAATTAAATTTGTGCGATGGGGCTAAGATAGAAGATGAGCGCGAAGGGGAATTGACGGTGGCGGGGGGGGGGTGTATTTACAGTACTATTTCACAAGTTAATGGGCTTAAATTTGTTTGCATATCCTGGCTTCCGCTTTTAGAATAAACTTATTAAATATGTATCTGCTTTTTCATTGATTTCTAATTGAAACTAAATCGAAGTAAAAATTACTACAATGCATGTAGTGTTGGCAGATTTCTTGACAGACAGACAGATATGGCTCTCCTGGTAATGCTGATTCAGAATATATTTACTTTATGAGGTCGGATATGTCTACTTACCTTCGTTGCAAGCTCCAAATGAATATACCCAAAAGGTATAAAAATGTATCTTCATTCAATGTACTAAAAAGTTACTGCATTTTTTAGGCGCATCTTAAAATTGCTCCGCATAGAAAATGTGTTGCATATTTTTGAGCGCAGTGAAAAACGGTGAGAAACTCAAAAAAAAAAGTGGCGAAAAAAAACTTTAAAGCCATCTCCACGGCGACTTAAACTTGGAAACTGTTTACTGCTTGAAGATTAAAAAAAGGAATATATTAAAAAACACTCACTGCTATCTCCTCTACGTTGGTTTCAATTACTCATTTAAAGTAAAAATACAAAATACTCTTCTGGTAGTGAAGTAGAGAGTTGAAGCTTTGGGATTAAGAGAAGAACACTCTTTTAATATTGAAAACAGCTAAATTTTTGCTGTCCGCTTTATCTATAGAACTTTTAAAAAAGCTAGATTCTACGAGAAAAAAGCAGTAAATTTAATAACCGAATGAATTATTAATTTATCCAAACATTTTCTTTGGGAATAAATCTCGTGCTTCAGTTAAAAAGTTGTAAATTGATGGGTAACTCAATTAGGAAATTAAGAAAACGCATTAGGCCGCAAATTAGACATCAATACGAAAATTCACTGGTAAATATCTAGGGATCTGAGTGTAACATTAAGGATTGTCAAAAAGAAAATACACGAACTTATCAATGTACATATGAACTGAAGCTCTTGTATTTAATTGGGAAGGAGAAACAGTATTGAAACAAGAATTTAAATGAATTTCTATGAACACCACCTCCACAGTTTCTAATAAAAAATTGAGTAAAATTTATTTTTAAATCACTTTCATTTATTCATTTAACATACTAACAAAGCTTTCGAGGACAGAAATATCTGTTATTATTAGTTAATTGCTTTAACCGAAAATCTTGCGAGACTGAACGGGCCTGCGCAGCTGCTGCTGCTGCTGCTGGGGCTCTTCATATTGGGGATGAGTGCGGATGTACTCCAGGGACCTAAGAATGGCATCTGGGATTGGTGGTGGGGTTGGCAGTACAGCGCCCTGGGGCTGGTAACCGTTTTCATCGGCCACATAGGAAATCTGGATCAGTTCACCTTCTGGAGAGTACCAAGAAAATCCACCATTGGCCTGGTAACCACCTTGTCCTTGTTCCTGAGCAGCGATGCCGTTCGAGGTTTCGTATACGTATCGGTAAGCACCCTCTGGTGAGATATCAAGGTCCTGCTTGGTGTTAATTGCGCTCTGATCCTGAGGAGCGGCAAAGGCGCAGGCAACGAATGCCGAGGCGATAAGCATCTGTAAAGTGATCGCAAGGATTAGCCTGGTTAGCCGCGATTTGGTTACCCGCTAAAGACACTTACGAAACGGAACATCTTTTGGTTTTGGAGACTGACTGTGCTTCTTCAGTTGAGAGACAAGTGAGGTGTGCTGTCTTAATTGCAACTCGCCACCGATTTTATACTAAAAATCGCCGTGCGAATCGCTATTCTCGAAACAAAAAAGAAAACCTGCTTACGTTCAGGAAATTAATCTAAATAACCATAACAATAACAGTAACAATAACAATAAAAAAGCAGCAGTCGCAGAGTTGACCAAATCGAGCGAATTGACCAAGCCGGCGATCGGCTATACGCTCTCTACGTACGCATCCGAGAGTGGGTTTGCCCTGAGCTCAAGTTGAAGCTGAAAGCATCGCCGCATGGAGCAGTGTCAATGTCGAGCCAATCTCTGTGCTGGCTGGGAGGGAACGGCTGGAGAGGGACGTAGTCAAGCCGGCACACCCAAAAGCGAATTTGACTAAATTAATACACACGCAGCACACACACACACACACATCGCAATAAATATTTAGCATAATTTATGGTCACACTAGGGCGACGCATGCTAAGATCGGCTTCGGCTTCGTCTTCGTCTGCAACTTCGGCTTCACTTTTCATTTCGGTTTCGGACTCGATGCCGCCCGGAGAGGCGCTAAATGTGCGCGGTTAACAAATTGGTCCATATAACATTGAGATAATTTAATAGTCCGAATGAGATATCAGCAGAAACAGGATTTGTTGCTTGTGTCCAAGTGTCAATCCAATCTAGATGTCTATCGAAATCGAAGTCTAATGAATAAACATCAACTAAATTAAGTTTCGATCAGCGATTAATTTGATGGATTTCGCTAACTCGAAATATATTTTTGTAGGCCAGTTTTAATGGTCCATGACGTGACTATATGTATATGTTTTTAAATTTAACAATGTTACCATGGGATGCACTCGATAGGATCGCCCCTAAAAAAGTAACTTCTCCGTAATTGGCTATAAAATAACATTCAAATTTGCCCCATAAAACATTTATCTAAATAAATGATTATTACTTAGGAAACAATCTCGCCAAATCCCTTGACATTATTGTAAATACTTTTTAGTTTTATGGTTTCAGTTTAGATGCATCTAACCTCGAGAAACCATCTGCATCAGCTCTGAGCTGCGACCTTCTGCATGCTGCACATGGGGGGAATACTTCAATCATACTTAACATTATTTAATATAGTAAAATGATTTAATATGCTCAACGCTATCGTGCGATATTTGCTTCACTCATTCAATAATCCCCCAAGTTCACAGACAACAACAACAATGGCAACAGACGCCCCAACTTATGCAAATGATCAATAACTTCGCAAACTAGTTTATGAATGATTGAGTGCTCTTTTGTGTGAGTTTTAATACTATTCAGATTAAAGTCGCATATTAAAATGTATATTAGTCTCGATACGGTGGCTGCTACAGTTCACACAGATTCTGAAGCCATATAATTAGGGAGTGAATAATGGCTCATCAGTTCAATATGTTGTGAGGATAAAGATGGTCAATTTAAATAGGATTAACGAAATTATGGTATACGTCAATCGAATTCCTTTTGAGGTAGCACAATTGATCCATGTGCGTCACCTTTAACATTTAGAATAGTTTTATTGAATAGTTTTATTGGCTAAATACAAAAACAAGTTTCTCTTCCGGGCTATACGGGTATCTAAGAACTTACCTCATATACTATTTTATTGGGATGTGAACAATTTAAGAAAACTATCCCACGTGTTTTTACAACCTACCAAACTTGGATGGTTTATAATATCAATTTGAATAAATTCTTCCCCTTAAAGTTCTTCAGGCGTAAACTGTCAAGATCTAATCTAATTAATGGAAGAATTCCCACTCCACGATACTTCCAGTTGTTACCTTCTGTTCTATCGAAGTTTCTTTCTGTTTCAGTTATTCGGGTTAAAAGACATTAGTTTATGGAACATGATGTTTATTTCCAAGCAGCTCAAAAATCAGCTCGTACAATATGATGCCATCCTGGCCGAAGGGAAACAAATATTTCTCTTGCAGAATGCGTATGATGAAATTGTAAGAATAAACAAGAAAACAAGAATGTGTAATAGGAGAGGGCTTAGAAGCGTCCGCGCTCTTGTCGCTGCTCCTGATGCGGGTGGGTGCGAATGTATTCCAGGGCCCTGAGAATTGCCTCTGGAATTGGTGGCGGCGTGGGCAGATGGGCACCCTGTGGGTGGTAGCCGTTCTCATCGGCGGTGTAGGTGAGCTGCACCAACTCTCCCTCTGGTGAATAGTAGGCCGAGGAGCCACTCGCGTATTGGCCGCCCACGCCTTGCTCCTGTTGAGCTATGCCATTGGAGGTCTGGTACTGGTAGGAGTAGCTGCCATCCTCCTTGATGTCACTCTTGAAATCTCTCGTTTCGGCTCTCGCGTCAAAGGAATCCGGTCGTGCCTGGGCAACAGCAAGGAGGGCAACGCTAAGAATGAGCTATACCAGAATAGAAGATAGTTTGATGTTAGAATGAATGCCTCGTGCTGCTTCTTCACTCGTAAACTCACCAATTTCATGGTGGATTGGATTGTGTGGTACTTCTTGTCGCTATGGAGTCGAGGCGAGAATGAATGCTGCCCAGATGAAGTGCCCGCGCATTTATAGTCGGCTTGCCAATTACTGGCCAATATACCGCTCTGCTCCAGCTACGACAACTTTTATGGTTTTTGGCATTGAACCTGAAACTGGCTGCAGACTTTACAGCATTCACACACACACTCATACACAATCATATAACATTCATTTGCGGTTCGAGTTCGAATGTGCACAAGCGCAAATGCAAATGTATGTGAATATGTATGTATGTACATATGTATGTGATCTTGTTGCCGAGAGACCCTTGCGCAGTGGGGCATCTCTTGCTTTTTCGGCTATAAAAATTAAACTTCTAAATTATTAAAGATGCATATTTAATTTGACATGCACTTATCGGTGTGTTTGCAGCTTTAAAGTCTGTGTGCAATGTCGGTCAGTTCAATTTAAATAAACTTGTGTTTTTATTATGAATGAATTCCTTTTATTTATTTTCACTGCGTTTGTAATTTTACTTGTGTGTGTGTGTGTGAATGCGTGTGTTTATTCTTACTGCGCCAGTTTGCTCTGTCAATCCCACACACATTTGTTTGTTTTAGGATGCTGCTCTCTCGCTCACACATATTCGAAAGCTCTCTCACATAAAGAGAGCAAATATTTACTTTGCTCATTCCCTTTCTGCATGTTGCATTCCATGATCAAAGCATTTGTGGTATGCGTGAGTGCGTGTGAAAGAGACAAAAGTATTATTACAGCACTGTAAACTTTACAGACGGAAGGCATGTAGAACGAGTAACTGTTAAATTGTGTTTACGTTTTGTTCGTCTTTTCAATCGATAAATTTAAACTAATCGCGACACATCGATTAATTAATAAGAAATATAAAAACAGTTTAAAGAAGATTACAAAAGTAAGAAAGCAAATAAAGTAAATATATGAATTAACCTTTAAATATTACTTGTTTTTTGTCAAAGCTAACACTCGTGAAACCACTATTTCGTATTATGGTACCCACTGTGCCTCACCAGATTTCGGAATGTGAGCCCATAAATTGTGTGTCGTCTTTGTTTTATGTAGTTCTAGTCAATTTTTTCCTGTTCCCCACGTTCACATGGTGGGGGCAGCACATGACGAGACAGCGAGTTCCGACAAAATTCAATTTCGTCGCCTATTTTGAGTAATTGTTCATTAGCACCTTCTCAAGATGCGTTAACCGTCTTTATACACAACGACATTTTTCGGGTTTTGCTGGTAACAAAAAACTCAAGTTAATTTATGTAGTTTTCTGGGCTTGTGTGTATTGAAACTTATTTACTATATAAAGGTTAAAGCTACGGAAATACCGGCACAAAATGTGCTATAAATCATTGGCGAATGTGTATGATAAATGATTCCAAAAAGAAAATCGATTTAAGATCAGAGTGTACATAAGTAAAATATACGAGAGCCAACATACCAAGTAGGTAAGTAAAATATTGCTGAAATATATCAACAATAT
Organism: Zaprionus camerounensis; assembly: GCA_018904165.1. Taxonomy (NCBI): domain Eukaryota; kingdom Metazoa; phylum Arthropoda; class Insecta; order Diptera; family Drosophilidae; genus Zaprionus; species Zaprionus camerounensis. The sequence continues at coordinate 12,339,231 of JAEIFS010000479.1, read as the reverse complement.
AAGAACTTCTACCCATATACAGTGCAGCTATGCCCCATTGCGAAAATTGGTTTGTACAGGGTATGCACAACATCGAAAGTGTGCCCCAATGACCTAAGATTCGTGCCATGCCTGTGTTTCAACTACAAAGCGGACGCACGACCTTGCCACAGCATGTGTCGGCTTCTGAGCCCGAAATGGGGCAAGTTTCTGTTACATTTTGATAAGGATACGGTGATGTGCACGAAAGTTTGCTCACGCGTGTTGATATCGCCAAGAGTGGGGAGCACTATTAACGATAGTATCATTGTTGAAATACTGTCGTTATTTTAAGAGTCCCCAACTCAATCAGTTTACATGCGAAACACTGTGGCTATAAATAAATCATCTATGCTGCAACTTTAGTTTACAAGCAGATATAAATACATATATATGTTTTCTTTATAATGGCTTGTTGTTGGGGTCGTGAGTGAGAGAGAGGTGCATCACTAGCGCCGTTAAAAAGCGCAACAAAACAGGCTACATCGGCTACATGCTGTTCCATTTATAAGATTTGTGAATGCTTTTTATAAATACTTGTTGTGTATTCGTAAATGGGCGAGAGGCATTCGCGTTTTCAAGACCGACCGAGTGTATTAAAGTTGAAGTTGGGTTTGGCGGCGTCCACATAATCTTCTCTCTCCCTCCCTTTGTCTTCTCCTCCGCCGCTCCCCATCCTATTCCCATTCTTCTCCTTTTGTTTTGTCGTTGCCTTTTGTCGGAACCGGCTGTGCTGCGCTTGGATGAGTTTAAATGAAAGAAAAACCTGTTACGATTCTCGGGCACTTCCTTGCCTAAGTGGCTTCCGCTGGAGCGGCAGGCAGGCTAGCAACTGGCTTGTCTCGACTCCCTTTGGTGCATTGGCCCGTCCATTAAAGCATCAATCCATCATGACAACGAGTACTTGCTCGCCGCCCGAATAATTGACCTAAATATCGTACGACGATGTTGCTGCTGCTGCGACAAGTCTCTCGTCTCAAGGTCACGCATAGTTCCCGCACAGGGAATAACTACTTTCGATTTTAGTTCCCGCTGCGCCTCAATTTGCCCAGATCGGTTTTGGCATTTGAATTTTGAGTGCTTTGCTCTGCTTCACATTTAGTCAGCCGCATTAACATCCATGCGCATGCGACCGTTTGTCTACTCATTTATGGCCATTCATTGGCTCAGACAGTTTGTCGTGGTCTTTGTTGTTGCTCTTGTGGCTGGCATATCTAGTTGACTTAACCGGGGCTTAAGCTGAAGCCGTCGACTTGTGTAAAGTTTAAACGATGTAATTTTATCCAGCGCATTGTCACTGAGGTCGACTTCGGCTGTGGTTTTCACAGCGCCACAGCGGGGATTAGGTGGATTTATATGGAGCAGTAAAAGTCGTACAATGTCAACTACTTTCAAATAAAAGACGTCACTATCAGACCTTAGACAACACCGCATTTGGTCATTTATCGGAGAGTGTGTTATATATATGCATATATCTCTAATTAGCAGGTCGCACCTTTGGCAGTTACTTGTGCATGTATACAAAGTGACAACAGCATATCAATGTTTTGGGAATGGTTAACTTCTGCAGTACTATCGTATTTCATTGTAATAATATTTCACTCTACTCTACCCTAAACCGGTCTTGTCTTAACTGATCGTGTTTCTCCAAAGCGCGATTGTAATATTAATTGTTAAACTTCACGGTCAGCTGTGAACTAATCAATTTTACTGGCACTATGTATGGCTAATTTATGTAATCTGGTTTTAGGGTATTTGTAGTATTTGTATATCAAATTTGGGATAATGTTTTAAGGATGCACAATATAGTGATTCAGTATTTGAGGATTTACAATAGTAGGTTTCAGTATACTCTACTCCTCTGACTCATTAATACTCATGACACACATTCAATTTACTTCAATTAATAAGATGCCATAATGGATAACATAAAATACATCAAGCTCGACGACTTCAATAAGTATATGGTTATTGATGTGCTCTCGTTATACTCTGTCGAACAGTAAATGCAAACAAACAACCCATTATAGATATCATCAAAAAAAGAGTAGTAGCTAATCCGAGATTTGGGACGTCGGATTCGCACATTATGTATTATACCAAGCAGAGTAGCTCATTTAACATGTGGAATGTGGGACTTCTCCAGTGGGGCGGAGACGGCTGAGTTTGGCAAGCGAAGGGGAGAGAGCTGTGAATGAATATATGTGAATAGGTAAACACATACTTGGAGCGAGTGTAATTAATGAATTAACACCAACACTTAATTACTTTAATGGCCAGAGCGGAGCACAGAGCGGGTACCCGTGGAGTTTCTTGAACCCCGGGCGCTTTACCCAATCACGTTGAGTGAGAGAAAAGTGTGTTGCTCTGGCCTGGCCTGGTCACGGCGGTACGTTGGGTACGGTATCAGTTTGGATTGGTTTCGGTTTCGGTCCCCGTCTCCATGCAGATTTCGTTTTCGTTTAGCAGAGCAGCAACGTTACTTAAAAGTAGTAATGAAATTATTGTTGATTAGCCAAAAGCTATATCCATAGCCAGATAGCCGTGATAATTGAAGTTTCCAGAGCTCGGTAGCTCGTGGCATCACAGCTGGGACCTAGTCTCGGATTTGGTCAGCGTAATGGCCCCTAGCTCCGTAATCATCATCATCATTGGTTAATTAGTTGCATCCACTTTTTCTACTTTCGTTGGGCATCTGGAGAGCATATAAAACCTGGGTCGAGGCAACGTCAGACATCAAACATAGTTTAGCTCTTAGCCAGTAAACCAAAACCAACACCAAAAACCAATCCTAAGCCCGGCAAAAATGTTCAAAATTGTAAGTTATACGAGTATGAGTATCTGATGAATATCCATGGTATGCTCACACAACTCCGATTCCTTTTTGCATTTGCAGCAGCTCGTCGTACTCTCTGCTTTTGTCTGTGCCCTGTGCACTGTGGAGTCTGTGCCTGTGCCATCGGATTCAGAGGATGCGCACGCCGAGATTCGCAGCTACGTTAACGAACTGAAGCAGGAGGACAACAGCTACAAATATCAGTTCGAGACAAGCAATGGCATTGCCCAGCAGGAACAGGGAGTTGGTGGATACTACGCAAGTGGCTCGTCGCAGTATTACAATCCGGAAGGCCAGTTGATTCAGTTGACTTACACCGCCGATGAGAACGGATTCCAGCCACAGGGCGAACATCTGCCCACGCCACATCCTATTCCAGAGGCCATTCTCAAGTCGCTGGAGTGGAACCGCAATCATCCAGAGGAAGAAGTGGAGGAAGAGTACAATCATGCTCATGCTCATGGTGGACATGCCGCCCATGGTGGCGAACAGTACCTGCAGCTGCCAGCATCCGCGCCCGCGTCACTGCCAGCGTCCGGTCTGCCGTACGACAGGAAGATTTAAATAACGCCCACTGTGCAGCCGCTCTGAGCAAACATGTTCGTTCATCTTGTAGTTTAAGTCCAGTTCTCGCCCTCGCCCTCGCCCTCCTTTTTACCATCGCTCATTCTGTGTGGATTCATGTTCGTCGTGTCGTTCTGTTGTGTTGTGTTCGTTCATGTGTTTTTTGCATGACCAAAGCAACAAACATGGGCAAACAATCAGCACCAACAAGCAAGAACAATAACAGCAGCAGCAACAGCAACAGCTATGCCAGCAGTTGACTCTCAACCATAACCTCAATCAGGAGGTGCTACTGTTGCTCAAGTTGGAGCTGAAGCTGATGGATGCCATCACCGACGCACATGCCACGATACGCACTTACAAGCACACGTACGCATATACATACATACTTACATACATCTTTGGGTGTTTGTGTGTTTATATGTGTACGCACATTGTACATACACACGCACACATTCAGCTGTCCGCTCCTGGGCGCTGTGTCCTTTGTCGGCTCGCTGACGTTGACATTTATTGCCAGAGATAATAATAATGTAATAAAAGAAAAATACAATTTAATATTGTTGTTTATACTATGTACAAATGGCGTTGCTTTTACCAGGCTTCTACCCCTCCTGCTCCTCTTCACACTCAAACCATATGGCCCCATCATCCAGCTCCACCAATGGCCACCCGGTAGGGTAGCTGTCTGCCACATACATAAATCGCGGGCTCTTGTCAGGCCTCCACGTTCACGTCTGTACATCCATTGGGGATCTGCATTTGTGCATTGAGCAAATGAAATTAACAATTTATGAATTCCCCATCATTGTTGGTATTTTATGCAAATTATCGATACACATTCGATAAATGTTGTAACGTTGCGCTGGAGCGACAGCTCATGTATCTGATTTAATTAACTTAATTTGTATCGTTGTTTTCAATGTTTTGCAACGAAATTGGCCCATCACAGGGGAAGTGTGTTTATGGCACGTGAACTTTGCTGTAATTTTCAACATTTTTGATTAGACGTATTCCCCACATGTTCGATCGATAAATACCTTTAATTTAAAATTTCAACGGTTTTAAGTTGCAAGGTGGCAACCTTACGATTGATTAATACTTAAACTTCGATTGTCAAGCTTAATTTAAATAAATACTAAATATGTCGAGTTATCAGCAAATAAATCTAACTGTTAAAATGTATTAAAACTCTTCACTAAGTGTATAAGAGATTCGGTGTCGCTCTTACCCTACAATCCGAACTTGAGATAGGTTACAAAATAGGCAGGTCATCTGCATTCAATTTGCACATGAATGTCTTCTGTTAGGTCGGAGTTTGTTTAGTGGAACTGTGGAATACTATAAATACTGAGGGAAGGGTCTCCATTGATTCACTTTGATATCTGCCACCAAAGCCATCAGCACCTTCAACATGTACAAGCTTGTAAGTAGCAACGAACATTATATGAGATGGAGAGCTCACTAAGGATTTACCTATATATTTATAAACAGTTCCTGCTCGCTGCACTTTTCGGATGCGCCTTGGCCGCCCCTATAGATGAGTCTGGAGCTGAGATTTCGAAATTTCATTCCAATGCCGAATCTGATGGTTCTTACGCCTACGAAGTGGAGCAGACCAATGGAATATCCGCTTCTGAGAAGGGCACTGGAGGCATCGGAGCGCAGGGATTCTACAGTTATACGTCTCCTGAGGGTGTCCCAGTCCTACTTACCTATGTGGCTGATGAAAACGGCTTCCATCCCCAATCCGACTTGCTGCCCACTCCTCCTCCAATTCCGGAAGACATCCTGCGCAGCATTCAGTTCAATAAAGAGCATCCTACGCCCGAAGAGTTGGCCGACAGGGCTGTGCGCGCCCAGCAGATTTAGAAATCATCACTAAATCACTTCAGTAGTCTTTAGCTCTATCCTAAGTGTTCACCTTTTTTATATCCATTGCCGTCCCATCCGAATCACAACTACAATTAAAGTATTGCGAATATATTGCAACAATTGGAGCGCGCTAATTGAACTTATTTCACGCCAATTCAATGCGAATTGCGCAAGACTTAATTAGTGTGTTTATAACGGTCGAGCAAGAGGCCAAAGACCGACGCAAGACCGACAAAATGCCATAGATAAAGCCTTGCCTGGTGCGGCTAAGCATGGTGCACGCATTAGACGTGGCAAGCACAGTGGAATTGGAAGCTAAATTTGTAGAGAAATATTATATTATATTTAGGAGAATTGTTATTTTGAACTAGACCATCTGTACAGTGATTGACGTCGAGCAGCTAAGCTACTCATGCATTAAGAGAGAGAGAGAGAAGACCACTGTGCAGCATGTCAGAGGAGACCACTGTGCACACAACTTACGCACACACACACAAGCACAGACACACTCGATGTCAGAGCAGACGCCTTAAACTGGCGTGTGCTCGAGTTAAACTAGCGCCTGCTTCACTATCGCAGGAAGTTCATTTGGCTCCTCGAGGAAATAGAAATTCATTAAGAGCCTAACAGGCACCAGGCACACGCACAGCACACACACACACACACACACACATCACACACACATGCATACATCTCTTACACCCACAGGCACAGCACACGCATAGCAGAGAAACAGAAGACTCTCATATCAATAAGGTATGCTCTGTGGCGGATATGAGTAGTTAATTAAAAAGATTAGGCCGCCCAAGGAAATTACGTATACGTATGCGTATGCGAGTGAGTGTATTGGGGTGTGTAGTCAATTTCAATTGTCCCGAGGACTTGAACTATTATAATTTGTACAAATAAGACGCTCCAACATGCGTGTGCCAGCCCCGATTCCAGCAACGTACATAATTTATTCATAAATTCGCTTGATTTTCTGCATAAATATGCTGAGCTTTTGTCAACACTTATGCAAATAGGAATGCCCCTACCACAGTCTGTGTGCAAACGGATGCCTCTTTGAAGGACGCCCCTCTCCCCCCTCACTCTCCGCTGCTTGTTGCTTGTCATTTGACTACCTGGCGAAACAATGCGTGCTGTGTAATCAAAAACTTCTATTTAACATTTATTTTAAACTTGATGATAAACGCTTTGTGCGAATGTGGTCCCCAGTTTGAGGGAGCACGGGAAGACGCGGGGGGGGGAAGGACGGACAAAGAAGCATCCTAATTTGCTATGCTGAGTGGGTGTCTGAGTGGGTGTGTGTGTGCTGTGCACGTGTGTCGCTGCGCAGGATGTTTATACACATTTTTTAAACAACACAAACAGAACAGACGAGCCGCTGTCAGTTGCCATTTATTTATTTATGCCTTATTATTATAAAAACAGGAACAGTTGCCAAAACAATGACTATTTCGGAATATTTATCAGCGCTGTTTTATTTCTGATTCAAAATTATGAATAACAAAAAACGAAAAAAGGTTTATAATGTATGCCATGATTTGTGATGTATTTATGTGCACCCTGATTTCATTTTTTAAGCCCTAAAGAGATGGCATATGAATATAATTTGATTTCCTTTCGACAATGAACTATATATTTATATGGTATGTACATTGCAGACTGTAAAGTCTCGCTTACAACTTCCACAATGGGCGATTTTGGTTACCAGCTGACTATGCTGGCCATTCGAAACGATCATATCAATGTACAAATTGTTACTTTTGTTCCATTTTGTTCAAAGTTTAACCGACTGTGCCGCAAACAATTCTACCATTTCAAGGGGGGGAGGGGGTGAAGGCAGTGGAATGGGGGTACAACTAACCCCTTGTGACTGTTGTAATGCAAACAGGTCTCCCTCTCACTCGCCCCCATTGTGAAGTGGCTGCCATTTTTATTTTCCAGCATATCCAGAGACCCAAAATGTCCATATTCCGCAAAAAATGGCTTTGTTCTGTGTTACTCTTGCCCGGATTACGACCCGAATGACGACGAGTTGGGTCCGGATGTGGCAGCGTGGATGGTTGCGGCACGTAGCAGGCGAAATATGCGAGCAAATGGTCGAGAATGACACGGCCGGGCCGACACTACTCCACGGCAACTGGGCAACTCATGGCAAAAGGGGAAATGGGCAATGGTGTAGTAGGTAGCAAATGTGGTAGTCAAAAAACAAGCATTTCAATTAAGCTGAAAGTGGATGGTGCGCTGAGCCGAAGGGGGAGGGGCAAGGGGAAGAGAAAAAGTGGTTCTTTGTGCTGTAATGGCTTTCCTGGCAGTAATCTTTAGCGTTTCATTTCAAATGAAATTTTTGAAGAGACGTGCCAGGGGCAGGAGCTGGGGGAGGGCGGCCTTGGGGATTGAGACGGTCATCTATATCAGTTTTCATTCGGGATGCAATTCTTAGTAGATGTCCGGAACTGCGCTGACTGCGTATTAATAACAATAGTGTCGGGAGCCATCGGAGCTGACGTTGGCGTTGCCGGTGACAGCCAATGAAAAATAATCTCAAAGTATAATTGCCATAGCAAAGTTTTCGGCTGGCACAAAGCCGGGAATGGAATTGGGACCGAGTACGGGTCCGGGACTGGACTGGGCATGGGGGAGCCACACTTATTGCTGCAGCTGTCCACAGACAAACGAAAGCAATTTATTTTAAAGTAAAAATCAATAGCCATAGACCGGAATCGGCATTGGACAGTGGACAGTGGACAGTGGAGAACGGCGCCAACTAACGCCGTGTCCATTAAAAAGCCGAAATCGTAGAAAGTGCGAAATGTGACCCATCAAGCGCCCCGCAAACCACGAGCCATCAACATGTGAAGATGCCTTCCAGCTGACCGTCTGTCTGCCAACACGCTGCCGTTGCCATTGCCGTGGGTCTGTCGATGAGTCTGTGTGAAGGGCTGCCGGAACGGCTGCTGGGCATAAAGTGGAGCCGGACTGCCGACAATAAGTTCAACAATGTATGGTAAAATATGCATTTGACATGCGATGATGAAACTCAATAACGTTGTACTGACCCATACCCATACTCATATACTCCCGTACCGTTCTTCCGGCACTTGACGGACATCCTGTGCCCCCATGGAGGTCTTTCCATCCTGTCCCAGAGCTCATGCTGTGCGAGCGAGCATAAATTATTGTTATTTGTTGCGGATATTCATCACTGCAAGATGCTGCTCCAGTCTCCATTTTCCATTTTTTATTGCACCCTAACCTAATTAGATGGCCCAGTCTGTTTACTAATTGGGAAATGAGCGCGTACGTGCGCGCTGCAACTGCTGCTGCTGCTGAAAGGTGTCCCAAAATGGCGCACATTGTTTTGCTTTTGTTGTCGCCGGCATATTTCGTCAGTTCTCCATTTTCACATTTGCACATTTAATGCACACTGAATAACTCACACACACAGACACGCACACACGCACAAAAGCATATTAACAACATATACAAAGTCCTTGCAGAGGATTACTTCAGCAACACTTGCGTATAGCCGACACTTAACAGCTCGCTGTTAAGCTTAACATAGCTCGGGAGGCAGAGCTAACAGTGCCTGCTCTGCTTAACAGCCAACACTGGAGCTGCTTAGCTTGAAACCAGCCACCCTCCACCAAAACAGGATAGTTGATGAGAAATGCAATGGAAAAACAGGACAGCATATAGAAAAATTGGTTTTTGTTTAAGAAAGGCTATTCTGTTATTAATTTTAATAATAGCAACATAAATAATTTTAATTAATTAAAACAATAGTTAAACCGTTAATATATTTAATAGCATATATTGATGACTCACCATCAGGTTATTTAAGCCAACTTAACAGGTTTTAGGAAACTAATATTTCGAGGTTTTTTTCTTCTTGACGACAAAATAAAAGCACACATCGGAAAAAGGCTGGTATGGCAACACTAGAAGCAGACTTAACAGCCGCTGCTAAGCTTAACAGCGCACAAAGGAGTTGCATAGCCTGCAACACTCCCTTAACAGCAGCTGTTAAGCTTAACATAGCGCCACAGGAAACGTCTCGCGTAAATACCTAGAACATGTCGCTCGGCTCGGTCAGTTCGCGTCCGACAGTCACTCGTTGCGGATGTTATAGTTGGCTCGTGGAACGCGTCGATCGTCGAACCGAATAAAAGACGTCCTTTGCTTGCCGTACGTAAATATTAATGTTTGATAAGACTCGCGCCCTCTTTGGCTATATGCTCCTCCTCTGTGTATATTCGAGTGAGTGCCAGTGGGTGTCTGGGAGTGTGTGTGCTTGTGTGTGTCGGTGTATGTGTCTGTGTGTGAAATTACATTAAAAAGTTCACACACAAATTGCATTATTTCCGCACTGCGCGATATATTGGCGCGCTTTTATTTTTGTATCTTTATCCTGCACAGGCCACAAAGAACATAAAGTATGTATGCATATTTTTTACTTACTTCAAATAAGTTTACGGCGTTTATTTTGCCCGTCCTCGTTGTTGTTGTTGTTGTTGTTCTTGTAAATTTTGCATAAGTATAAAGTGCCGCACGCGGGATTTGCACGCAGAGGCAACACATACGCAGACACACACACACACATACGAGCACGTATGTGGCAGACGGGAGTCGTTTATTAAAAAATTCCCATTAAAATCCGTGACTGCTGGCGGTCCGGTGGCTGCGAGGCCACTTGAAGACGATCGCTGCGATTCGGCAGCTGGCATAAGGCTTAAGGTGCTTAAGATGTGTGTGTGTGAGAGAGAGTGTGTGTGCCGAGGTGTGGGAAAATTAGTTAAAAGCAGCCTGATTTACAGCAAGTTTAGTCGCATTAAGGCATTAGCCCCCGCAAAGCCGCAATCGTCAAGGAAAGGAGCAGGCACGGGGCTCCTGTTCGCATCCTGCTCAGGATGCTGAGCCACCTTCAAAGTTGGGCTGCGTTAGCATATTGGTAATGTGATTTTCGGAGCACTTTTGTTCACGCCCGGCGACACATGTTGTGGTTCACACACCGACACACACATATACACACAGGGACACAGGGACACAGGCTGACACGGACGAGGGAATGCCCGGCGGTGGTATTTACATCCGACCAACATCCCGACCCCGTTGGGTTATAAACGCTTAGTGGCTGCCAAGTTTCTGCTGCAACTTTGTTGTCGACACACACACACACATACGCAGACATACCTACATGTCGCGTTGGATGGATATGTATATATTTAAATGCCCTTACCCTGCCCCTACTAATAATGCCCTCAAATCGTACGCCGAGGCACTTAACTTCTGCTATCGGCCATTGGCCAGTAAGCCACTTTAATCGATAACGACCAATGCCAACAGTTGTTGCACACACACGCACCAGACAGGCACACCTACACACACACACACACACGCATGCTTAAGTACTGTATGTAAATATTTGATGTCTTTTTGGGCGAGTTAGCCGTGACTTCACGCTTGATTTGATTCTGACGGAGACAGTCAAGGCGCCATTTCGATGATGACAGCAAAGGACGCGCTTAGCCCGGCCAAGTGCCATTAAATCTCAAAGCATCCAATCCATCTGAATCAGCACAGTCGAAAGGGGGGAGGGGGTGGCAGTGGGAGGTGGAGCGCATCAAGTGCCGTGCTGCGGTTTCAATTAATTAAAACAAATTGAGTTTGGACCTAGACCTGATGGAATAGCCAGGCCTGATGGACTGAGTGAGTGAGGGACTAACGGGCCATCTAAGACGGCACTTTCAACAACAAATTGTTATTTCATTAGTTTTCATTAGCCAACCCACGCGGCAAAGTTATTAATGAGCCCCGTTGCCCCCGCCCCTGCTTCACCTGTGCGTTACCTGCGCTGCCCCATCATTGGCTTTTAATTAATGCAAAATTGTGCGAGAGATTATGAATATACTTTCCATTATCTCCATCTCTAGCGTGGCTATTAATTTGATAATAAAACGTTTAACGAGCTTTTTTGCTTTAATGTGATCCTCGACAGGATGTGCATGCTATGATTAACAATAGAGTAGAGCGTAGAGTTGTCAATTTAGTCAGGCGGTTAGTTTGTCACTGTGTGTTTACTTCTCGGTTGGTTTTAGCTTCCTTTACTTTGTCGGGTTATCTCTGGGTTAGATCTCTCTTCCAGCATTACTGACATCTTCGACAGGAAGTGTGTGTGTGAGCATAAGCAACAGATCAGAACGTGGAGTTACTAGTTCAATAGGGCGATTAGTTCCTCGGTTAGTTTGTTCCTTGCTTGGGTAGTCCCTCAGTCAGCTTGTCACTGGTTTTGCTTTTGTCACTCAGTTGGGTTGTCCCTGGGTTCTCCCTGTGCTCTCAGTTGTTAATCATCAAGGAATACCAGACTGGTAGAATAAGCAGACTGCCGCTCAGTTAGGTTTTCCTCGATTAGATTGTCCTCAAGGTTAGTTTGTCCTTCAACCAGGTTGTCACTGGGTGAGTACTGTTCTTAGACGGGATGTGTCACTCGATTAGTTAGTCAGCATAACCAATACAGCAAGTGTAAAGTTGCCAGCTTTGTAAGATGATTAGTCAGTTAGCTTGTCACACGTTTAGTTTGTCCCTCGGTTAGTTATCACTCAATCAAGTTGTCACTGGGTTAGTCCCACTCTCAGTCTGTTAGGCGATTAGTCGCTTGATTTGTTTGTGCTAAGGTAAGTGTGTACACCAGTCAGCTTGTCACTGGGTTAGTTTCTTGTTTGCTTAGTCACTCAGTCAAGACTAGTTTATTCCTCCTATCAGTAGGTAATGTGATCGACAAGATCTACATGGCAGGATAAGCAGAGCAGAGCGTGGAGTTTGCAATTCAGTTAGGCGCTTAGTCCCTCGGTTAGGTTGTACCTCAGTCAGCTAGTCACTGGGTTTGGTTTGTCACCCAGTCAGCTTGTCACTGGGTCTCAGTGTTTACATTTGCGCGGCTCTCATTGCCAATTGTCAAGCGATGCTATCGAGCCGAGGCGAATCGTGCTGGCAGCGTGTCCTTTATCCTGGCCGTGCTTGTTTATTTGCTCGATATTGGCTTGTGTGCTCGGCAATTGTGCCGTCTGCCGTGCCGTGTCGTACCTGATTCCGCATTCCACATTCAACATTCAACACTTTCACGGCAAACAGTTGCATTCAGTTCATTGACTGAGTACGCCAGTACCCTCCTACCTTCCTCCTCTCCCCCCTCTTTGAGGTCTTTGTGTGCTGTCGAACAATGCGCATAAAGTGAACTTGACGCTCCTCTGTATACATGTGTGTGTGTGTGGATTTCTAAGTGAATTTCAGTACATAAATATAATGCTTGTGGCTGACAGCACAGTCACCCTTTACCTTCCCCACTCCAGAGCCCGCATCACTCTCAGCTATTGACGGCAGCTCCCGTGCTTATTGGTTATTGATATTACGAGTAAATCTGATTATCCCTTCGCCATTCGCCGCAAACTTGCGCTATCTGCCTCTATGCATGTGCAGTCAAGTGTGGCAGCTGCAAGAACCTGCCCCCCTATCCCTTCTCTCTCCACTCTCCCCCTTTCCCTTTACTTCTTCTCTCTGCTCGTCATGTCTGACAGGTGTGGGGGATACTCGTACTCGTATATCGCTTAACTAAACGTGAACACACAAGGAAATCACATTGAAAATGTGCATTGCAGAGAATTGAGTTTCTCATCGTGATATAAACAATCTTAAACTCGGGAAATGGCTAACTTAAAGCGTATATATATATATATATATATATATCAATGATCTATGCAAAAAGAAATGTCAAGCTCAACATGAATGTGTCGCCCTTTCTCATTCTTCAATTAAATTTGCACATTTTGTCACTGGGGAGAAGTCAAGGCAAATATGGAAACTTACATGCTACGTATGCTAACATATTTACACATGTGGGAGTGGGTACCCACCTCCCTTGCACCCTCTTACTGTGTAGCAGCTGTCTTCACTATGAAAAATAACGAAATTACACTCGGGGCACTCTGCTGCTGCTCTGCTCATTTCTTGGAACCCCCCTTGGCTATATGACCTGCAGTTCTAGAGAAATGTTGCTTCAAATAATCAACAGTTAAATAGAATGCTCCCACAGCTCTTGGTAACTAATTAAGACCGGTCCGTGCTTTCCATTCTTTTCGCCCCAAATTGTTTTAAACCTCGCGCAAAGTGAGCAAAGCTCGACTCTTCTTTGTCCTCAGATACTTATCTGCAGTTTGCGGAAACGGGCAGCGGAAAGGGCGGCCCAGGGAGGCGTCCCTAAGTTAGTTATCCGGCAACGTTAGAGAGATATTAATATCAACACCATAGTCGGGGATTTGCGGGATTTCGTAAGAGGGCAAGCCAAAAAATACCACGACCAGCAAAGGCATTTAAGCCCGCCCCCCCCCACAGAGGAGCGAGGAGGAGAGGAGCGATAGCATAAGTTGCCTATTCGCTTTATTTTCATAATTATCTCCATCTTAGCATTTCATTATGGGGGGCCTGCTGAGTGTCCACTAACCGAGGATGGGGGATTAGAATGAGGGAAGTGACTTTGTTGTGCCCCCTAGAACGACTTGATAATCATGCGAAAATTGTTTCAGAATCAACAGATTATTTGCGAGGCCAAACGTATTTAAATACTCGAAAGGATTTCTTAATTATGTGTACATACGAGTGGGTGGGAGTGTGTGTGTAGTGTGCGAGTGTGTGTGTGTGTAGATTGGTTGACAGTTTATGGGCAGTCGAGTTGAGTCGAGTCGGTAAGTTGAAAGAGAGCAACGGACCCGCTTGTTGCTGCTGACAGAAGTTTTCATTAAATGGAGGATACAGCTTGACTTTTGCTTTGTTTGTTTAACTTCTTGTCAAGCGACAGACAAACAGACAGAGAAGGAGACAGACAGACAAGCAGACGGACAGACAGCACTGCATAACAGCAACAGTGTCTAACAGGCCTGCCGCGCTCTCTTAAACTGTTAAGCTGTTAACATAGTAACAAAGACTATTCGCTGTTAACTGAGACGACTGTATGTTAACAGAGCTGCCTCTCTCTCTCTCTGTTAAGGAGTCTCTTTGTCTCTGTTAAGTGCTTGCGCAGGCGTGAAATGGCGACTTGAATTGAATTTCGTGGCAATTTCCTTGCCTGATGCCTGCAATACGTTTCAGATAAGCGCGGCGTCAGCTTCTGGGCAGGTCACTTCCCGCCACTTGCGGCACTATCTAAATCACAATCGACGGCGTCGGCTTTACCCGTTGAGTTTTACGTGAAAAAGCAAACAAACAAAACAAATCCTCGGACAACGACTTTTCGTGTTTAGCTGTTTATGGCCAAGTCCAAATGTTAATGGCATTGTGTCGCTCTCAATGTGTGTGTGTGCGAGTGTGCCAGTGTGTGTGTGAGTGTATGTGATTATGTGCATGTGTTAGTCTAAGCTAGGCAAAATGTATAAAGAGTGTCGGGTGCTAGAAGAAATACATTATAATTGCACGGGACAAGCAATTTAGTCGATGTCCCCTTCAGGTGAGCCGCAATTTGTGCTTCACATAATCGAATATATTGTTATCGACAGATAGGCGCCATTATTCCGGTGCCGTGGGGGCCACCCTAATGCAATTTGGGACTATTTCATTTTATTTACGAGTATTATTTGATTTGTTGCTCCGCCTCCACCGATTGACACCGTACAATATCAGTCGGTCCTGCCTACCCTACCCAACTGGCTCCTCCTCCTTCACCTCCTTCCTCTGCAAATGATTATTTCTACTTCTATGCTGTTCTGTTCTGTGCTATTTTTTTTGCTGTCTCGTAGATGTCGTGACCAGCCCGCGTCCACTTGGCCCATAAAAAGTCCAAGGATTGGGTTACCCACTTAAACACTCAATTTTTTATGGCCCAACTCTCGAGTGGAGAGCTTCGCTGGCTTTTGTCTCTCTCCTGCATTCCACTCTTATAGTTGAACTTTAAGCGAGTAGTGAGGGTGAGGGCGAGGGGTGTTTAAGCTGTAACTACCTTTCAACTTGCCTCTCCCCTCCATCTACCTTCCCCCCTCTGCCCGCTGTGCACTATTGTTCTAGCCTTATGGCAAGTAATAAGCGGAGTCAAAGGCAACCGAGCTTGTCAACGGTTCCCACTCGTAAAACTCTGAACTGATTAAGTTCTGTAAAAAAGTAAAGGATGCAGCATGTAGGATTCCCAGTCAGATTGAGGCAAGAAGTGTGAAGGGGTAGCTGCGGAGCAAAGCCATCTAAATACACGAACTGAGACTGACGACTTGCATGGAAATGAGTTTGCTCTGCATTCCCCCTTGCTTATCTAAATTGTTTGCTGCCGCAACGTAGCCCCAACAAGTGCTAGAAAGGCTGCCAGGCCATTAGGCAGCACCCACACACACACACACACACACACACACACACACACACACATGCTAGATCATTTTTCAATGTCATTTGAAGGCAGCAGAAATTTGACATTTGCCATTAATAAATTAGCTAGAGTATTTTGCATGCCTGCTAATTGAGTGTGAGTGGGAAGAAGGAGACAGCACTAGAGAGGGAGATAGAGAGGGAGATAGGAAGAGAGATAGAGAGAGAGAGAGAGGAAGCTTTGAAGTCTGGCCTGCAACAACAAATCAAACAGCCAGCGGGGCAATCCTGGCACAAATCCGAATTAAAAGAACTCACAGGAATCAACAGCGGAGGCACAAGTGGCAGCTGGAGCAGCTGGAGATGGAGCTGTAGCTATAGCTGTAGCCGTAGCTGGGAGCAGCAGCTGCGCCTTGGCCCAGAGTAATTTTATACGTAGCTTAACCTTTAACGCCAGCGCAATCCTTTGTTCCGACGCCTTTTCGCCGCCTTTCACACATCTTTTAGCGAGTTCGGCTGACTGTCGAGCGCGTGGAGTGAGGATTTCCGAGTTCCCCTTCCCCCACTTGAGGGATGTGAAACGCCTTCATTCCACGGCGTGTGAGTGTGTTTGTTGCTGCTTAAAATCTTTTCAGCAATTCTGAAAATGTTTGCTGGAACAAATTTACGGATACTGTGCTGTGGCAGCTGTCGCTGGTTTGGGTACCCTGTATTTAAAGCCGACGAATTTGTTATTGAAAATTATATAAGATTTCTCTTTAAATAAGCAACGTGACAGAAGACTTTCAAATTGAAAATTTAACTTTAAGAAATCCCTTAAATAATTACTATATTTACAGAGTACTCCTGAGTCGTGTAATTAATTTAGATTCCTCTTGAATAATTCAAATTATAGAAAACTTTAAATTGAGTTAACTACAAGCTACTCCTGAGTCGTGCAATTAATCTTCCTGGTCAAATTATTATTGAAAATGATTGAAGATTTCTCTAAAATTAAAAAAAGAGACCTCTCAATTTGAAACTGTTAATAAGAAAATTCTTGAAAATTTGACTTGATTAAACTACAGAGTAGTTTAAGTCTTTCATGACTTAAAACTCATCTTAAATATGAAAAATACACAAAACTTGCAATCAAAAATTTAACTTAAATAGATCCCGAAAGTATTTACTTGGCTACAGAGTATCTTGTAGTCGCGCACTTCATCTTGCTGCTCAGCTTGCTTTCTTCGTCTGTTGTTATTTTTTGACATGTGTTGTCGCTGTAAACCATTTGATTCTTGTACACACACACCACCACACACCCACAACAAATGTTTGTATGTTGTGTGGCCCTGTGTGTGTGTGTGTATTTTGTCTGTCCGTACATTGTTATGAATTTTCTTAACAATCTCAATGATTACATATTGCGTACATATTTGCCAGGCTTTAAAACGATAGCGAACTCTGCGTGGGGTAGAGAGGGGACGGTGGATGTGTGGGATCTGTGGCCGTAAAGTGGATTTCGTGATATAGCCACATGTTCTTGCAACAAGGTATCTTGCCTGTCGCTGCTTAAGGCGCAGCCATTTCGCCAGGCAGCTCTATCTGCCCCAACTGTCTCAGCTGTCAATTGTGAACTACGGCCACGTCAGGTGTGCTTTCGGCAGCTGATCAAGCATGAGAGAGTGAGAGAAAGAAGGAGAGCGAGGGAGAGAGAAGACTCCTTAACTACTTCGCAGATATCTCAGAATTCAACGGGGTATCAAGTTGCCAACAACTTTTAAGTGGCAAAAGCTCACGCAACTTTTTCAGGTTAACTTTTCTTCTTTCTTTCGGTTCAATGAAATAAATCTTAAATTTTTTGTCCGTGTGCCGCGCACTCGATTGTTCTGAAATGTTTGCAGATTTCGGTATATAATATAAAACAAGCACATATATCAATAATGATGGCTATAAAAAAAGAGCCGCGGTTGTAAATCGTTTTATTCAATTCGGGCGCGCCAAAGTGAACAGATGTGTGATAAACGAGGAGAAATTTAAGGGCCTAAAGGGAATTTATTAAAGCGCACACTTCGCTTTACAACTCGATCTGCCTGCCTATGTTAATCTACAGTACTTTATCGCAACTTTCTCTCTCTTGTTTCATTCTGTTTCCATCATAATTTGCAGCAAGTTTGAGCGAGCACAAAGGATAGCAGCGAGTAAATGATCGCATTATGTCGCTAGTGCCGGCTCAGTACGGCGCCAATTAGTGTAATTACCTAAAAGAATGGACTGCACTTGCAGTGGCAGCACCAATACAGACACACAGACGCTCACACACAGACAGACAGACAGACACACACACAGACATGCGGTCTGCGGTCAACGCGAATTTATATTAAATTGCTTTTAATTTTTAAGAAGCTCATGAATTGGCCAACACGCTGTGGTGCCGCCAGCAATTGAAGCAACGAAAGGGAGAGGGGAGCTTACTCGACTCTAGCTGATTGCGGGTCAGCGGTCGGAGACATTAAAATAACATCCATCATGCCGGACTAGGGCTGGAGGGGATGACAACGACAAATGCTTCGTCGGCCCGAGTTCGCTGAGTAAACAGGGCTAAATTTTTGTTGTTTACCAAAATGCGCCTGTTTGCTGTAGTTGTTGTTTTTGTTGATGCTTCGTTTAGGGCCAAATGAAAGTGGCCTTTGAGGGCCATTTGGCGTGCTGATTTGCCCATGCGATGCCTATCTGAATGCCTATGCGTGTGTCCAGCTGTACGACTGTCTCTCTCTGTATATCTCCCTGTCTGTCTCTCTGTCCGTCCCTCTCTGTGTGTATGCGTATGTGCCTCTGTGTAGGCCAATAATAAGCCATTTCGTGCGCATAATTGGCAGGAGCAGACGCAGAGCAAATAGCCATAATTAATGTATACTCGAACATAACGTCAACATAACTCTGACCTGATCGAAATACGGAAAGTGGGCCCCCAAAAAAGCGGAAGCCACAAGGCGATGGCCACGGAAATTGTTTGTCAGCCTGCGCGACAGCATGTGTGCGTCTCTCTCTCTCGCTCTCTTTCTCTCTGTCCATGATTGGGTGGGTGAGTGAATATTGGCTGCGCTGCAAAGTATGCTATAAAGGCTGTGATATTTCTTCATTGATACGCAAACAAGCGAACGATTTGTTGCTATATAGATATGCCTATAATCATCCGACGTTCATTTATGCTTTGCATTCTGTGCTCTGAATTCGCTATGCGATATAGTCCGGTAACTGTAGCATCGTCTGCATTGTCTGCACGTTTCGCCAAACACCGACAACGGTAAAACGGTGCGAGATGTGAAATACGAAATGTGAAATGTGTTTTTGCCATCGTCGTCGTTGTTGTTGTTGTTGTTGTCATTGTGCCTGATTACGTTGACAAAATCGCATTGACAGCCGGCGGCGGCAAGCAGGCGGCGCATCCTGCGGATATTTGCAGCCAGTTGCGGGTCCTGTTCCCCGAGCTTTGGTTTACATTTTCATTTTCATTTTGTGTGTTTGGTTTACCCACACAAAGTAAATATGAAAATTGTGTGTTGTGCGAGTTTTCAATATCTTGGCATTTTGGTATTATGCCTTCATCACATAATAATCACATTTAATTTGATGATTTTTTGTTCGCACAAAATTGTTTTTATACGTTTGTTTCTCTTTCACTACAATTAGCTTTGACTTTTATCCCGACTTTGAGCTTACGCAAATTTGTCAATTTTCATTTGGAATGTCGATTTGTTTGTGTTTTTATTTCATTCTACAGTCAGTCGTCGTCGCATACATATCTTTCAATGTTTCCTTGTCAAAAATATGAATAATCTGTTTGTCTGAAATTCGGAATTCCAATGTTCAACGTAAAATTCCCTGTGTATTTTTGTCGAAAATATTGTGTTTGTTGTTTGGAATTTGATATTGTTGATGGCTCGGGATAGATCTGACAGCAAAATATTAAAATTAAATAGCGTGTGTTAACATTTTTGACAAAAGTTCTATCAATATTTAACACTGATAATAGTAACAACAATATAAATAAATTCGCTTGTTCATTTACCCTAGTCCAAGTTTTTAAAATTACTCTAAAACTCTAAATCCCAAGTTCGATTTACCTAGTCAAAATTAATATTAAAATTTCTATCATAAGAATATTTAAAATTGTGTAAGACCCCGTAGTAAACTTAAATTCATGTTCCTGGCATCAAAATATGTTCATTTTAAAGTATTTTCATGTCAAAATTGCCCTAAATTGGTTAGCTAAGTCACAAAGAGTATAAAAATCCATTGAATACAAGCTTTTAATTATCAAAATAAATAAATTGCCAAAAAAAAAACTTAAATACACCATAAGTACATTCAGTAAACATTCACAGCCTTTGTCACAGGGTGTGTGGGAACAGCACAACCGGCTTCCAGTTTTCTGCTCATTCCATTTTAGTGACTTTGTGAATGTGTCGAGAAACTTATTACTGGCACTATGCCAGCTGCCTCTTGAGCCTGAGCCTTAATAATATAGTTGTTGACTGAAAATTAGATATGCACGCAGCAGTAAAACTTCTGCCCTGCCCCGAGACTGGCCACATTTAATTTTCATATAATTTGGCGACACTTTGAGCCTCGGCCAAAGCCGGTGCCCGGGATGGAAGCTTCAATCAAGCGCAAAGCCTTTCTATTTTGATAATAGCGAAATGAAATGAATGCAAACTGTTCCGTATTTTCAGGCTGCACACAAAGGATGTCTCCAATTTATGCGCTCCGCTCTCGAGGGGGCCATTGTCATTGCCAAGTGGTGACAGCTGCTCCCTGGCTCCATTCTTCTAACTGTTGTTGTTGTCCTGTTGCTGTTGGTTTTGCTGTATTGCCATTGTTGTTGTTGTTGCTGCTGTTTCGGTCTGGTGTCTTTTGTGCCTTGTGCTCTGACGTTTTTATTACAAAGGCTCATGAATTTTATTTAGCACGAAAAAGGCAAAGCGCGCCACTGTTTGCCAAATTGATGGGTATTTTTCTATCCGATTTTTTCCGCGCCCTTGACTGCAACATGTAGGCAAATGCCACACTGAGAGAGGGAGGATGAGGCAGGAAGGGAACCGGATACGACGAAACTATGCGGCCAAGATTACGAAAATTGTTTACACAATACGTCAGCGTGACATGCGCTGCCCACAACAACTCTAATTAAAAAAGTTTCACGTTTAACCACTTGAGTTGGCAGCACACACCCACACACACACTCGTACACAACACATACACAGCACGTGTGGCACACATGTGTTAACAGCACGCCTTGTGTGTGCGTGTGTGTTAGTGCGTGGCTAGACAATCAAAACTTTTTCCCAGGCAACTTCAAAGTTAACCCAGCGCAACCAGAATCAACCTCAGAACGCACGCCTAGCGACCGCAGAATCTCAGTGTGTAAAGTGTCGCCGTCTTGCTCTTTCTCTTCCTCTATCTCGCTCTCTATGTCTGCTTGCACGTTGACTATAAAATTAATGAAGCGCCCCGGCTTGAAGCATTCAGCTGGCGGCCATTGTCGCAACAAAGACATTAAAGTTGTCGCAGTCAGTTGCTGTTGCTCTTGTTGTTGGTTTAGCATCCGTTCTGGCTGTTCATTGCCAATGCGTATTTAAATATGCGCATAAAGGCTGCGGACTGCGGATGCTAGTCAGAATTTATGACCTGCGGGTCCTTTTTTGGGTGTCCCTCTCCACCGTTTTATGGCTAATCTCTGATGTACACTTAATTACGCAGCGCGCTAGCTGTTTGTCAAGGATCTATGGGCAGCACTGATGATACCCCTTTCCAGTGCGGCAAAAGTATTGGTTTTTAATCGAATTCAAATAAATGGATCTATGGGCAGCACTGTTCATACCCCTTTCTAATACTGCAAAAGTATCGATGTTTTCTTATTCACAATATAGAAAAAATATTAACATTCGGTAATCGATGGTTAATAGAAGCTGCTTGTTGATGTGATCAAAATAGCTATGCACAAATATCGATTGCATTGAAAATACTGACATACACTTATCGATGTTAAATATCAGCTGTTGATGCGATCAAAATATCGACTTTCTCATGTAATTTCTCCATTGCGCAGTTAATTTTATATTTTATTTATTTTTGTTAGTTTGCATCGTTCTTTGTGTCCTTGTCACACACATCCTTTGACGCATGTAAATTGCATCTTAGCCAATGTTGTTAGCGTGGCAGTCGAAAGAAAGTGTGTTACTTTTCATACAATTTCATTGGCTCTTTCACTGTCGGCGGCAATGCAAAACAAATTGCCAAAAGCAAAGCGCTAAAAATGCAATGCGGCGTAAGGAAAGAGAGTGGGAAGTGAAATGGCGGGCAGCAAGCAGCGAAGGGGGCGTGCCGCTAAAACCCAACGTAGCGCATACAGAATGCAAAATTGAGTAAAAGTTCGCAGCACTTTGCCGTGCGCACAAAAAATGAGCGAGTAAAAAAAGTTTGCTGGAAATCGAGAGCAGCTGGCAAAAGGCAAAAAGAATTGCGAAATTCTTTTAACAACTCGCTGCACTGCATTCCACCAATTTTACACAACGTTGCCAGCCTTAAAGCAATCAATTTGAACCCCACCCCCAGACCAATATACCCACCCACTGTGCTTGCCTAGCCCAGCCCAGTCCACGCACGACCTACCCCACTTCCACAGTCGTCGTCAATCTGCGGGATTTGATGTCGAGCAACACCTTTGACAAGGGCCATTGGAAAAACATTGCTGGACATCGATGAGAGTCGTTCGACCGTGTTGGTAATTGTTTTTAAACGCAACTCTTTGCCAGCACGTGTCCTTGGCCGGGAGTCGATGCCGGGCAAGTGCCCGTTAATCAATCAAATAGCCCTGGCCAAAGAGCCGACGGCTCTTATCTGCCACGCTAAGCGGGTATCTGCAATTAGTTAATTCGCTACAATTCAATAAGGCCAAATATGTATCGAGTAGGCAGCTCCTTTCCCGCGCGACACCCTCATTAGGAACGCGTATTTCTGTTTTCAGCATGCGCAATTTGCCCGACTGATTGAATAAAGTACGGGGTAATAGACACTTGTCATGCAATAGCATGATTACGATCAGGCCAGACCAGACCCAACCAAACCAGACCAATCAGAATGGCAGTGTCGGGTAGCTTCTGGAGTTCGATGTACACGCTTTATGCGAGCCGAAACAAGTTTTAACTAAAGTTTCAGCTCATGTTCGTGGCTGCAAGTGCGTTAAGGGTAAAATATTACGCATACGCACTGCAGTACACACAAAACTTTCAACTAAATGGATTTGCACAAGTTTTGCGATAGTTTCGCAACTGTTTCGCAAAACATCTAACTATTTCTCGATGAATTTAGTTACTTACGACGCATCTCCCATTATTCTGCCATGTTATCTGAGCTTATTGCATCAGTATATTATGTTTTTATTTAAGTTTAATATGAATAGTAATTTGAATTATATAATTTCATGCCATCAGTTCTTGTGCAAAGTAAAGTCGTGTATTAGGGAATGGTTGGGAATGATTAATCGATGGAACAGCAGAGAGACACGGCTGCTATTTGGCAAAGAATAACCAACTGTGAGTCAAGGGGATTGCATTATTGGCAGATGTAGTACATATATTATATAGAGTACATATTGAGTGAAACTTGCTAGCAATTGAAGCACGGCAAATCATAGAGAATTGCGTTGTCCAGACTTGAGTTAAAAACTTCAGCGAAACTTTGTCATCGAGCTGGGAAGAAGTGGGAGCTGAGGGAGCTTCTTCATGTTGTGCTAAGTAAACTTTTAATTATTACATACTTGCAACATTCAATTTGTGCGCGATGTTGCGAGATTATAAAGTTTCTCGAGTTCAATTATGTACGAGCATTAAAAGGCAGTATATTGCTTAACTTTTCGTGCTAATTTGCTGTCTCAGTGTGCTGTTGTTGTTACGTTGTTGTTGCTTATGAAAACTTTAAGTCTAAATTCATTCATACACTGAATTCTGTACACAGACAGACCGATTAAAATTCTTAGTTGCCATGTTCAAAACATTAGTCGACCTTTTTCCGCCATCGATCGAAACGGCGGATCAGAGACGCAAATTTGTCTTTAGTACCTTCGTTTTGTTCGGCATTTTCGTGTTACTTGCTGTGATACAATGGTTGGGTTTCGCAATTGTCTCTGGGTAAGACAGTGACTTGACTCCCCTTCCCACTGAATCATTGCATCTGCTCTTATAGTGACCGAATGCAGAAGGAAGCAAAGACTCATGAATACACGGCTGTGCTCCTCATGCTGATGAGCATGTTCCTCCTGATGATATTCTCACTCGCCGATCAAGTCCGCTCTCTGTTCTGCATCAATTGGGTAATCGGCCTTTTCATTGTCGAAGCAGAGATTCTTGCCGTAGGTCTGCTGGCGGTGCACTCGAGCCTATTCAATATACTGTTCTCGCTACTAGTTTTATTACTTATCTTGATATTTGTCGTGATAATCGGTTTTACCTGTCAGGTAAGTAGAGTCCTATATCAAAGAGGGTCAACTGCATTAATGGTCTCCTTCTCCTCCGTCTAGTATGATTTTACCAATAACATATATGTGACGTTCACCTATTCCTATGCGGCATTTCTGCTGAGCATCCATGCTGCCATGTTTATCATCATATTCGACCTGAACTGGTATTTCTTTATCTACGCAGCCGTCATATTCCTAATGGCCATACCCGTAAGGCCATTTCTTTTGTTCTTAGTTACATTGTTCCCTTTGATAATCATTGTCCTTCAACTATCACATGTCATGCCCACGCCAACGCCAACGACACTGCCACTGCCACGCGGACCGCCTTCTTGCACTCGACACTTGCCACTTGCAGGTCATGATATATCATATGCAGTGCATTTTCGCAACTGGGCAAATGCGTACACACTTGAAAGATGTTTTGCTGGCTGCGCTCATGTTGTTTAATGATTTTGTGGCCTTGTTTATGCTAACCTTTTACTGGCGTCCCGATAACAAGAAAAAATAAAATATGTCTGGCAACAGGCTCCCCCTGTGTGGGGGGCCACTCTTCATTCCAGCTCTTTCAACCGCAGACATCTATTTATACGTTCCTTGATCTCAATCTGCCGTCTTCTGGTTTGGCATTCCGCCGGCCCGACCTGGTGTAGCATTATGTGATCCCGACAGGAAATTACTCCGTCCTGATTGCAGTCCCGAGCATGGAGCTTAATATAGCCACGCACAAGCGCCTTGCTGCACTCGCTACTCGATACGCAGCTCTCGTAACCTGCAGAGAGGAAGGAGATGCGTGAGATTAGTGGGCTGAGTGACCACGCTGGACAAGCTGATTGTCAGTTTGTCAATGAGTTCAAACTACTCAGAGATGCGAAGGCTGCTGGCAATTCACGCACTGCATCCGCCCAATATGTTGGCCAGATCCGAAAGTTGCCGCATGGGTTTGTGCCGCACATGACCCGAATGTTCCCTCTTTGTTCTGTCTCTGTTGTGGACAAGGCGATGCATTCCAGACAGGCGTCACTTGGCTCACTCCGCTTGCTTCGTAGAGCTGCTGAGAAGAGTACGAGTTAGATTGTCCGAAGTACAGGGTAGCTGTCAGCTAACCAGCCAGCGGTTGGACACAATAGTTCCCACTTTGCTTACTCCTTACCCTCAGCAGGGGGCTGGGTAACCACTTCAGCAGGCTCCACTATTTCGCCGAGTTCCGTGCTCGGCCCCTTTCTGTTATAATCGTAATTCAGCCAACCGAAATGATACTTCTGCCTCAAGTGCAACTCAAAAGCGGCTGATGAGCAGCAGGCAGATGAAAATGGCGCCAAAGCTGACCAACATTTTGATGTGCCACTTTTTGTTGCTTCCCTTGCCCACCAGATGGAAGCCAGCAGCTCCGGTCTGCGAGATGCCACTCTCATTCGGCGTCGTAGACATTTTGCACTGCAGTCCCTCAGTTGGTAAACAAATCGACGAACTAATTTTGCGCTTGTCAGAATGCGATCTCTGAGTTGAACAGAGCGACTGAGCGATAACCCCAATGAGTACTCCAACGGGTACCTTCTCCCTCTCTCTCTCTCTCTTTCTCATCAATCGATTATCTCGTGCGACTCTGCTTTGTTTCGGGCTGTAATTGATGCCTTCTGTGGTGCTCCCGTCATGGTCAGGGTGAGGATTATGGGGGCACTCTGACTGAAGACTCGGGGCTTATCTGTTTTGCTTTAAGCCTCACGTTGTGCTCATATTTTGGACTTCTATGCTCGCTTTGTGCAGTCTTTGTAGATGTACGCGACGGATTAGGTGTCGATTGCATTTACCAGTTGGACTTCGTAGAAGGTAACTTGGTGGACGAGGAATGCTCTCTTTGAGCTAGCACACCTTGCTTACATTTATATGCACGTACTGTAAGCCAATATAAGAAATTGTGGGGCACACTACAAACTAAGACTGAAATTAAAAGCGGAAGTGTAAGGGGGAATCGGAAGAGACAGGGGCAACCACATTGCCACTACGAACTCGTCTTCTTTAAACTGACAATAAAAGCCATGCCTCGCTTTGTGTTGGGTGTCTCTTTATTCAAGCATCTTTACCCGCAGACACTCATTCATTCGATCTCGAAATGGGCTCTGCAGTTTCTTGGATAGGCAACCCGATGGCCCGAGGTGGTGTAGCATTATGTGATCCCGGCAGGAAATTACTCCGTCCTGATTGCAGTCCCGAGCATATAACTTAATATAACCACGCACAAGCTCCGTGCTGCAATCGTTATTCGATACGCAGCTCTCGTAACCTGCAGGGAGGAAGGGGATGGAGGAGACGCGTGAGATTAGTGAGCCAAGTGACCACGCTGGACAAGCTGGTTATCAGTTTGTCAATGAGTTCAAATTACTGTGAGAGGCGAAGGCGGGTGCCACCACACGCACTGCATCCGCCCAATATGCTGGATAGATTCGAAAGACGCCACAAGGGAGCTTGTTGCACATGACCGGCTTGTTCTCTGTTGCGGTCGTCGCAATGCAGTCCAGACAAGCGTCACTTGGTCCCTGTTCCTCGCTGCGTAGTGCCGCTGAAAGGGAGAGAGAGAGAGAGAGAGAGAGAGAGTTAGATAAGACTGTCCACAGGGCATGTGCTAGAATAGCATTCACTTAGCTGACTACTTACCCACAGCGGGCGGGGTAACTACTTCGGGAGGCAGGAATATTTCGCCGGGTTCCGTGCTCCTCTGGTAATTGTAATTCAACCGACCGAGATGATCCTTCTGCCTCACGTGCATCACAATGGCGCCTATGATGAGCAGCAGGCAGATGAAAATGGCTCCAAAGCTGAGCAGCTTCTTGATGCGCCACCTTTTATTGTTTGCCTTGCCTACCCCCTTTGGCAGCGGCTGTTCCTCCGCATGCAGTTGTGAGCCAGCAGCTCCACTGTTATTCGGCGTCGTGGACATTTTGCACTGCAGTCCCTCAGCTGGTAAACAAATCGACGAACTAATTTTGTGCTTGTCAGCATTCGAGCTCTGAGCTGATGCCCTTCCTCGAACTGAGCGAATTGACGGATGCTTGGCTGGGCGATAACCCCAGTGAGTACTCTATCTCTCTCTCTCTCTCTCTCGCACACACCCATCGTTCGATTATCTCGTGCGACGCTGCCTTGTTTTGAGCTGTAATTGATGCCTTTTGCGGTGCTCCCACCTTGGTCAGGGTGAGGGTAATGGGAGGCACTCTAACTGGGAACTGGGGGCTTATCTGTTCTGCTCTAAACCACACGTTGTGCTCATATTTCGGGCTTCTATGCGCCCGCTGTGTGGGTGGTTGCACGCTCCGCGCATAAAACGCAGATGTACGCGCCAGATTAGGTGTCGATTGCATTTGCCAGTTCGACTCGGCACATGACAACTGCTGCCAGTTGCCAGTTGGTTTATATACGACAGATGTGGATGCGGGATATTCTCCTTGAGCTGGCACACCTTGCTGCCATTTATATGCACGTACTCTAAGAAAATATGAGACGTTCTGTGGCACACAACAAACTGAAAGTGAAACTGGCAGCGGAAGTGGTAAAGGGGAATCGGGAGAGGCAACTACATTGCCAGCATGTGCCATGAGCAGAGCCGTCGGCAGTAGCAACGGGGGTAGCAACTTAGGGTAAGTGCAACATTGAATAATTTGTGCACTCGCTTGTCATTTGTTAATGGCATCCGATCCGAAACTTGACTAATGCGGCTAATGCGTTGCGATTCTTCATTCCACGTGCATGTTCAATGGCCTCACGTGACAGTGTGTGTGCTGTGTGTGTGGGTGTGCACGTATGTGCACAGCAAGAACTTGACTTGACTTTGGCTTATTTCTTTAAACAGCCCTCGTGCTAAGCCCCTGCCTCGGCTTGCGGACAGGTGCACAGGAAAAGTGCTCCGTCATTTACTTGATTATTTTCGATACCCTGCAGAGTAAGTTGTCAGGGTCGATTAACACACTGCGCTGCTCTCGCTGTCTGTCAATCTCCCTCTCTTTCTCCCACTCTCTTTCTCACTTGATTTATGGTTAATAAATGAGTACTCATTATTTGTTCAAAGTTTTAAAATGATGATAAGTTGTGTGCGTTTAATATATATAATTATTTGCCGGCACTGTGTGGCAACATTAATGTTCTGGCCTGGCCAGAGTTGCACAAAAATAGAATTGTACACTGTGTATTATTTATTTAATAATATTCACGAAACTGATGGTTTTGAAACAAAGTACATATACAACTTTTCCTGCCTGTACACTGTGTATTATTTATTTAATAATATTCACGAAATTGATGGTTTTGAAACAAAGTACATACGTATACAACTTTTCGAGCCTGTCGAATGTCCAATTCAAAGATGCGCAACATGACGGCTTTTGAAATATCGATAAAAATACAATGTATCGATTTAGTATTTTCGGTATTAAATGCGATAAGTATTAAACTAAATGGAGGGCATGATACGGCAGAGAACGACAGTTTTATTTTAAACTTAGTTGAATTCATAACAATAAAGGGGAAACATTCTCTATTCTTATCTTATTTACATAGTTAATTTTTGTGCAGCCACTTTCCACATCGATTTTACGTTTCAAGTCTGAGGCACTCGAAAGGTTAATAGTGTTGGAGGAGTGCGAGGTATCTTGTAGTTGTTGCTGTTTCAAAGCTTCTGCTTTGGCTTTGTGTGAGTCGCTTTCAAATGTCGCCATTGTCTCGAGGCGTTTTCGTTTCGGTGCTGGCCAAAGTCATTTGCGTGTTTTCCTACCAAACATATGAGCACAGAATGAGAGTAAGATAGAGAGGGAGAGAGTGAGAGAGATGAAGAAAGAGAGAGAAACGCTGCGAGGACCGAATTCAATTATGATATAATTTCAAGTAGTTCTTTAAATGGCTTTTTGTTTCAGCTGACGGTGGGCAAGAGGGAGATGAGAACAGAGGAGAGAAGCAGGCGTGTGTATGTGTGTGCATTACATACCCCTTGTGTGGCGGGAGGGGGTGAATTCTTTTCTTGCATATTTTCCACCCGAATTCCTTTGAACTGTAGCGTTCGCCACAAACTGGAACACAAATGGCGAAATGTGAGCCGAGTCGAGGCGAGCGGGCACTTGCTGCTGCACTCGATTGTGGTCGGCAAGAGGCAGGGCAGAAGTGAGAAGGGGCAGTGGCAAGAGGGAAGCGGAGGGCAGGCGGGCAACTGGAACACGTAGCGAGCTAAAACAAAGTTAATTAGATTTGCTGCAAGATGCCCATTATTGCAGCCAAATGGTCCCTGGTTGAGGGCATCGTCAATCCTTTTAATGGACAGACGGACGGACGGACAGATGGACGGACAGACTGACGGTCCAGTGCACTCAGTTTGAAATTTGTATGCGCCAATTTGATGTGGTTTATTCGTCTGGAATGGCCCGTGCTCAAGCAATTACCCGACTGTGTCAGGCACCCACTCTCCGCTGCTACCCTCTCTTTCCTACTCCCTTCCTCTCCCTCTCCCTTCCACTTCCTCTCCTACTCTCTCTCAGTGCTTTGCCCTTTCAGGCCGTGCTACATTTTATGCATTTCTCGTTGATTTTGCATGCAAGAAGACCTAATCGTATGCAATTCTCTCTCTCTCTCTCTCTCTCCCTCTTTTCTCTTCCTTAGCCTTAGATCGAGTGTGAGAGAGAGAGCAAAAGTTATTCAAAAATCGAAATCGCACCTTTGTCAACAACTTGGACGAGGACAAAGTTGGCAGATTGAAAATGCAAATGGCACGGCAAGCGTGTGGCAATTGAGCGCAGGGGGCAGCAGCAGGAGAAGCAGTGGAAAGGAGCAGAAGGAACAGCGGCAGGAGGAGGGGAAAACGAATTTTGTGGCTGGCAAAAACAAGCAATCAAGTGCACGCAGCCACGCAGCTGTCGTTGCACGCTGCGTATGCGTAATAAGCGGCAGCACCCGCCCAGTGTGCCTGTTGATGACCATTAAAGTGGCGGAAATGACACAGACGAAATGTATCGCTGCAAAAATTGGTTCTGTGCGCGCAGCAACAACAACAACTACGTCGACGTCGCACTAAACGAGCCAGGGCCGACGCCAACGCCAACGCCAGCGGCAACTGGAACGGGAACTGGTAGTGGAACTGGTAGTGGAACTGGAACTGGCACCGGAACAGCCAACAGCAACAGTAATAGCATCAATAGAGCACGCAATAAAACCAATAGCCATCAGCAGGCGAATGCCACGCCCACCGATGAGCCACCACAGCAGACGGGCGGTGCTGCTCATGTGGTCACCTTTGTGGAGGACACTGCAAGTGGCAGCAACGGCGGCGTAACCAGCAGCCGCATTGTGACCACTGCCGAACTGCATCAGGCTCACATGCTGGAGCATCATTCCAATTTGGATGCCATCGAGCAGGCAGATGACTTCATCTATGGCCCCGGTGCGGGTCTCTCGCTCTGCGACGACAGTCTGCCCTCGGCCAAGAATTGCTACAGGCTGGTGATGCTCGGGTAAGTGCGGGAGGGGAGTGAGAAATTGACGCTAGAGTACTCTGTGTTATTGAGGGACTGCTCCCTTTTTTTTTTTCGTCTTCTGTGCAGCTCTTCACGCGCGGGCAAATCGTCGATTGTGGCACGTTTCCTGGGCAACCGCTTTGAGGAGGCATACACGCCAACTATCGAGGAGTTCCATCGAAAATTGTATCGCATACGAAATGAGGTCTTTCAATTGGATATTTTGGATACTTCTGGCTATCATCCGTTTCCCGCAATGCGTCGTTTGTCATTTCTAACGGGTGAGTTCGATGTGCGTGCCCTACAAGCTGTCTATGTGAAGGAGTGGCAGAGTGTGTGTGACTGTGTGAGAGTGTGTGCGTGTGTGTGGGTGAGAGAGTGTAGCTATGCTAACCGCAATCATATCAAACGCACGTCTCATCACTTAAGCTGCCGAGTGCCTGGCGCTATTTAATGTGCTATAAATTATCATAAGAATCAGCCTCAGCTGGAGCATCTGCAGGAGTCACTTATTTCTTCCGATACACACTCCCTTTCCCCCTTTCCCCCTCACACACTCACACACATAATAAATAAGCAATAAATTTGCATTATCTAAATCGAGTGAGGCCACTCGACTGATTCGCTGACTTCGATTCCTCTTGGCAGGCGATCTGTTCATATTGGTGTTCAGCATGGACTCGCGTGAATCCTTCGAGGAGGTCGTGCGTCTGCGTGAGAACATACTGGAGACTAAGTGGGCTGCCCTCAATCCCGGCTCGGGCTTCAAGAAGAAGAGTCTACCCAAAATACCCATGATACTGGCGGGCAATAAATGTGATCGTGAATTCAAGTGAGTAACGAAGTTGGAACAATGAAGAGTTCCTAATCTAATCCCTCAACTCTTTTCCTTTTAGAACTGTACAGTTGGACGAGGTCATGGGCTACATAGCTGGGCAGGACAATTGCTGCACCTTTGTGGAGTGTTCGGCACGGCAGAACTATCGCATCGATGATCTGTTCTACGCACTGTTCATGGTCTCCAATTTGCCGCTGGAGATGACGCCCAATCACCATCGCCGTTTGGTGTCCGTTTTCGGGGCACCCTCGCCTCTGCCGCCGCATGGCTCGGCCGTTGGCGGCGGCAAGAAGAATGCGCTGTCCATTAAACGACGATTTAGTGACGCCTGCGGTGTGGTTACGCCCAATGCGCGACGGCCCAGCATCCGCACCGACCTCAACCTCATGCGCTCCAAGACGATGGCCCTCAACGAGGGCGGCGGCGAGGGAGGTGTGCGCAGCACATCGCGCTGGAATCGCTGTGCCCTCATGTGAATCGATTAGCGGGAAGTGCGAGCGGAGTAGACCCTTGGCATCCATGTGATAGTAGTGTGCGCGGACAGGGAATAGGGGCGGGACAACTCTGGGTCTGGGTCTGGGTCTGGGTCTGGATGTGGGTCTGATGGGGTCTTAATTTTAAATGCAGCGTTTGGGTGATTTCGTTATATAATGTAAATATACTTGCACTCACACACACATACACACAAACACACACACATATATATATATTATAGTCTAGAGTGCTATAGGAACTATCATATTTAACTGTATTCGCATCGTTATTGAAACTAACGGCTAAGGAAAAGGAACAATTCGTAGAGCAATTAATCAGAGTCTCCCCGGTTCCCTTCCCCTAGTCGAACTTGCTAACCTCCCCCTTCCCCACTAAAACCGAAATCAATTTCCACTTCCATTTCGATTTCGATTTCCATTTGGATTATTGTTGTTGTACAATTCTTTATACTCTCTTGTGGCACACAGATTCCTTTACTCGACGCACAAATACCGAAAGGCAGGCGACAATAAAGTTACAACGTACTCGAAATTGGTAATTGTTATTCAATTCGATTCGATTCGATTCAGTTTTAGACTTACGATTGCAGTTTGAATCAAACAAGCGATGATAATTATGATAGCTTATTTAATTGTTGATTATTGTTGATTGTTGTTGATGTTACCGCATTCTGTTCAAGGCAAGACACACCCCCACATAGACACACACAAAAACCCTCTACAAACCAAACCATATCAGCCAAATATACTATGAGATCCACTTTGGATCTACAAAGCACACCGAAACCAAAACTCGACCTCAAGGGTCCAATGGAACACTATTGTTGAACTTGTACACCGAGCAAACCCAACAAGAAACAAGAATTAACACGAACATATATATCTATTATATACATATGGATAATTATTATACAATACATTATATATTGATACACGTTTAGCGTTAAACCGAATTTATGTGTAGTAAATTCGAGTTTCAATTTAACCTAAGCAACAGCAACAATTTTCGCGAGTTTAACTTACATTGATAACAATACTATATACTATATATATATATGATACTATAACATTATGAGCAAAGGAACTACATACACTTTCGCATATGAAACCAAGACCAAATTTAATATTAATCCTATACACATATATACAAGAATATACTAACATATTATACTAACTACAAGTATATACCAATTAATTCTTAAACTGAAACCAAAGAAGAAA
This sequence comes from Zaprionus camerounensis, assembly GCA_018904165.1. Taxonomy (NCBI): domain Eukaryota; kingdom Metazoa; phylum Arthropoda; class Insecta; order Diptera; family Drosophilidae; genus Zaprionus; species Zaprionus camerounensis. Next base: position 12,306,050 of record JAEIFS010000479.1, on the reverse strand, counting down.
AAAACCAACGCGTTAACATAAAGTTATTTGAATTAATTCGAAAAAAGTGCAGATATTTACAATTCTCAAGAGCGGGACCTACAATTTGAGGTTAATATTGAACATTTGGCCGATATATGCAGCATACATTATCGTTAAGAGTTAATTTATATTTGAATGCTTTGGATTTGCATTGTTTATTATATGATTAAATAAAATTTCAAAGTTTTAACTTACGTAGGTCATTTTCTTAGCATGGCGCATCGAAAGCTTTGAGAGCAAGGCAACTTAAAGAGCTTTTAGCGGTTGTGGCTATTTGTAAACGGTTAAAATCTGAAAGCTAAGCGAAGCTTCGAGCTGGTAAAGCTTTAAAAGCTTGTGTAAAGCCCTGCTTAGTTCATTTTTAAGACGTATTAAACGCCTTTCTAAAGCTGCTATAGAAAGAGGACAAAGAGCTTTAAGGATACACAAGCTAAAAGCTTCAATTTATTTAGAAAGTTAAGAGGGAAGTACTCAAAAGTTAATGTGACATATTTTTATGGATTTTTGCAGAGAGTCATATACAATATAAAACATAATTTAATTTGAATTCTTTATTCTTAAAATATATTTTATATGCAACCAATTTTATATTGGATCTATTAAACCTTTTTCTTTCTCGCCATCAAAACAATCTCTCCACTAACAACCGCAACTTGTCAAGTAACAAAGCCAACGGGAGCAACAATTTATGTTGCCACGATGCGACAACGTGGCCAAACTAATTGTTGGCCAGTTTGGCGGCTCAGGCTGCCGGCAAAGCGCCGTCAGCCGATTGGGGAGTGTGGCCCACGGACATGGTCAATTGCCGTGGGTCCAGCACGTGTGTGCAACTTCGACAACATATTTACGCCCAATTGAACAATGCGGGGAGTGACAGGCGAGAGACGAGAGAAGGGCTACGCCAGAGCAGGCTGGGTCTGGCCTGGGGAACGCTTTAAAGTGCCGTCAATTTTAATTGTTTGTCTGATCGCAGACAGGGGCTATTAATAGGCTTATGGTTTATATGATATACTGTAGCCGAAGCTGAAACTGAAGCCGTGTGTGGCTTTCGGCATTAGCTGTCCTCCCTCCACCTCTCCCCTTCTCATCAGCACGCCAGTTGTTGTTGTCGGCACTCGATAATCAGTTTGGTTGCCTCTGTGTTAGTGCCGCAATTTGCATGTGCAACGCGATGCTGCTGCTGTCATTGTTTTTGCCAGCACAATTTTATATGGGAAATACTGAGCATATGGATACATATGGGTTTCTATTAAGCGCAGTCCAATTACGCCCACGCAAATAGATTTAGCTACAAAGCCAAATCAAAATTTAAATGTTGCAACTGTTGTTGGTAATGGCCAGGCTTATGAAGTCTGATTCTGTGGTTGATGGAAGAGCAGATACCTAACAGAGGGAAGACTGTAAGGTATATTTGTATATTTATCACACAAAAAAGGATAGTTTAAGATGATAACTAAGAGCAGACAGCGCTGAAAGCAATAACCAAATAACACATAAAAATGTGGGATACAAATGTAATTTTTTAACGATTTCTTTTTATTTTTGTTCATATATATAGTACTTTGAATCTAAAAATTTGAAAAATGAATTTTAATTGTTTGTATTAATATTATGTTGAATTTTTGTAATTTTTCATATGAAATAAGTCCTTTCATTTAATTTCATTCAGTTTCATTTGCCATATCCCGTTCGTGTTCCATGACTTCATTAGGTTAGGTGTCTTTACACTTACGTCCCATTGAACTGCTTTATATTATATGCTTGTATTATTACCGGAGCAAAAATTTAAATGAATAAAAACACTCGAAGGAAAGCCATGCTTGCTGATTGCATGCCAAACCAAAATTGAATAAAACCTAATTCATTCGGCCTATTTAAATAATAAAATATAGTTGCAGATTCTCAGTACAGTAGAAATACGTAGCTCATTTCGGGTTTACCCTCATGCCGAAAAAACCCTCAATATAAATTCCCTGTCAAATGACAACAAAAAACACTAAAAATCTTCCGAATCTATTCAAGCATAGGTCAAGATCGGTTCATTGCTGAAGCCAGCTGCTGCCTTATCACACCTTATCAGAGCTGACAGTCAGCCTTTCTGGCAGACAGATCTATGTTAGTTAGTGTACGATTTGAATAGAAAACGGCATCGTTGCTATGTCTGCTTTGCCTGTTAAATATAATATTTGCTCGACGCCAAGTTACAAAACGTAAAAGTTATTCGCACGTTTCGCTGACAGACTTTACTTAGTAGTTGCATGCCACGCTTACAGTGCCAGCTATAACTATTCGCCCTAGCCAGGCCAAGTAGACGCAGTCAGCCCACGCAAAAAGTTTGTGTGTAAACAGTGAAATCGACGCTGCCGCAATGCCTTTAAGTCGGCAACACCTGCTGCAGCTCGCTTACAGTTGTTCGCGTTGCCTTAGTTGCTGCTGTTGTTGTTGTTGTTGTTGTTGTTGTTGCTGCTGTCGCTATCGTCAGCGTATTTGCTTATTGTGTTTGTAAACATTGCTAACAACTTGAGTAATGCCGGCGACAACGCACCTTCAACGTGGTGAGCTCCCTTCCCCTTCGCACCTCTCGTTGCAGTTGTTCTGTTACTTTTACTTTTACAATTGCTAATAGAGTGTGCTCACGCGTGTGTGTGCGAGTGTGTGTGCGTGGGAAGGTGTAGTATGTAGCGCGGAAATACAATATATACCGCTGGCTGTGAACCTTTGCCTTCACCGGTTTTCCCGCTGACTTGCCTGACTTTTCCCGCTGCCGGCAAGTTGTAAGTGCTCAAGTTTTTCAATTAAAAGTTGCTACCTTTTTGTGTTACAGCACAAAAAAACATAAATACGCATGTGTGTTGCTGCTTACTGCTAGCGAGTGTGCATGTGTGTGTGTGCATGTGTGTGACTTGCCTCGAATATCAATAAACCACATGGTAAACAGCTTAACTCACTGTGGATCGCATTGCATTGCATCAACTTGGGCGACCCTTTTGCATTGTAAATCAACAGTCACGGCAGGAACACACAAGGGAAGAGTGAAAACAGAGCCAACAAACAATGGCAAAGATGGCGAAAGGAGGAGGAGGTGAAGAAGGAGTCACAGGCAGGCAGGTGTTGAAGTACCGAGCATTATAAATTCATACAAAAATACCGAAACGTCAAACAAATTGCAAGTTTTCAGTTGCATTTCCGCAAAACGTAACTGAAATAATACGTTACCTTTACCCATACGAGAAGGCTTCTCCACGGCACCTGCGACTCTGCACGTTAACGTGGATATTCCCAGTCAGCGCGGTGCCGCAAAGTATGCAACAAAAGCCGACCTATCGAATGCCCGCCGAAGCCCGACAAATTGCAGGTAGGCCAACGGCGACGTCTTCGCCTTACTACGCTACATCTGTGTGTGTGAGTGTGTGTCTCAGTGTGAGTTTGAGTGTGCAAGCGCATGTATGTGCGTGTGTGAGTGAATATGTCTGCTCACATGACAAGTTGAAATGTTGACGGCACACTGACAGCGCATGTGTGCCTGCGTGTGAGTGAGAGGGATAACTGCCTTGTACCATAGCAAACGCCACACAAAGGGTATTTGCACGTGTGGCAGCTGCTATATTATTGATAACTAAGCTATACAGTACGATTCATAGATGGAATGCAGCTACATTATTGATAAATGAGGATGGCATGGCTTAATTTAAAGTATATTTATTTGTTCTTTATTGTACTTTGTTTATTAGTGGTTATCCAGTGTTATCGATAGTTACAGGCTACAGTTGTCCAATTTATTATGATAGGTCGCTGTTAAGTATCGTTTAAGCTAGTGTTAAACATCTGTTAATGGTTACCATAATGTTAAATTTTATGTATTATAAATTGTTATCGATAGTTTAAGGCTGCCATGTATTTAACTGAGGCATGCAATCGAATTATGCAGGGTATGTGCGTAGTCAGGCAATATTTGACAACGCGTCACTTCTGCCTGGTTGGCGAGTGCATGTATGAATGAATTTGTGGCGTTCTGCCGTTGAAAAATCATACAAAGTTATGCAAATTCTGATGTGGCTGTCGCTGTTGACGTCGCCGATGACGGTGCAGCGCTGCCACTACCACTGCCGCTGCCGTTGCTGGCGTAGCCGCTGGCGCATCGGTTGCTGCGGTTTGGCATGCATAATTGTTGGTTTTTAGTTACACGTTAGGCACACGGCCGCTGCGAAGCAAGCAGGCTGGGGGTATTAAAATGGCAAAGTCGGCTTACTATTTCTGGTATTTCAATTTTCGACTTTCGCTGCTTGCAGGTGTAATAACACACTTACACCAGGCACTGTGTGTGCTATATATGCGTGCGTGTATGTGTGTGTATGTTGATAAGTATGTGCTGCAACGCAATTCAATGTATTTTAATCAAAATCACAGACAGCCGACTCGCATCTACGTCTGAAAAGAACAATAATCATTTCTCAGGCATTTTCTTGTGCTATTTACATTTGCCTGGCTCTGTTCCCTTGCCTTCCTGCCCTGCCTGCCTGGCTGTCTGTCCGACTCCTTGTCCGACTGCCAGTCCAACTTTCCTGTTCTGCCTGGGGCTGTGGCTATCATCAAAAAACAATTCTGCGCATAGCGTCCGCAAAATAATGGACGTTAGGCCTCGCTTGATAAGCTAAATGATAAATTGTTTTTATTCGTGACATATGTATGCATGTGTGTGTGCCTCCACACATACGAAACGTGCCTTGCAGAAACCCACAACACACACACACACACACTCCACACGAGAAGCAACTTCTTTGGGATGCCAAATGCGTAAGTTGTGTGTGTGCCCCCAATAAAAATGAAAAAAAAGAAAAGAAAACACACACACACGAAGAACAGAAAACAAGCAGAGAAACTTGTAAACGCGTCTGGGTACAAAAGTGGAATCTAATAAGCTCACGGCTAAACGCGTTATGATGAATGACATTGTCAGGCGCACGCGGAATTTAAAAGTTGCAAACCAACAGGCAGACTCCCCAGTTAGGCAGGACTTATAATTGAAAACTGAAAATGCAATCGCCCTCAAAAATAAGTCCAGATTTCAAACAAGTTGGTCCTTTGATAATATTCCTGAAATGACAGAGCCACGCACGAAGTCCATTCCACCTGAACTGAGTTGACCCTCCTCCTGTAAATCCAGACCGGCTTCCTGTGCTTGATGAAAGCTAAAAGCACAAGTGCCTCATGGCCTGCAGCCCCTGCAGACTCTTCCGGCTCTCCAGACCTCAACAGACTTCGAAGCTAATCAACTAATAAAAAAAAAATTTTCGTATTCATTCATTAAATTAAAATTTCATTCAGCTCATCTGGTTTGATTGCTCTGCGCCCAAGTGGCTGGCATTGACTCGCAGCCACAATTTGAATCCGTATCCCTATCTCGAACCCATCACCCAATCCACAATCCCCCTTCTCCATCTCCCTTCCCTTTCCCGATTCCCAATTCCATTCCCAATCTCAGACCCAATCGCAATTGTTGGCTTTTCCCGGTCCGTCGGCTTGTTTATTTGTTTGTTCTTGCGTGTCCTCTGTCCCCTCCAGTTCCCCTGTCTCTGCTCTGCTCATCTGTCCGCTGTCGATTGTCAGTCTGTTTTGGTTACCTTACAACTGCTTTATATCTCCGTCTGTCCTCTGTCCTCTGGCCGTCTACATCTCTGCCAGTGTATCTGCAACTGTATCGGCATCAATTTCAGCATCAGCATCGTCAGTGGCGACCACATCGCATCCGTGAATACTGTTGAAACTATGTTGTCTGCCATTGAAATTCATAAAGCATCAACGGATCCGTTAAAGTCGAGGCCGGGGTTCAGGCCTGAACTGACACTGCCAGTGGGTGTGGCATTTTATGGCGCTTTCTGTTTGAAATCATTTGGTTTAATTCAAGTGAAAAATTATTTAAATTGGTAATCAAACGTGCGGTGCACATACACACTGAATGAAATCAACCCACACTCACACAGAACAAAAAGAAGAAGAAGAAGAATAACTTTGTTTCCGAATTGTCTAGTACGAAATTTGAAATTGAAATGAAAATTGATTTAGCCTTAAATGAAAAATATTGATCAAAGTAATTCTCAGTGGAAACTTTCTCAACCACAGAAATGTTTTGCAAAACTTTCAATGTTTATTATTCTTAATTTCGATTGAGCCGATTAAAGTGAGAGCAACATTTATCTTACTCTTTCCTTGACTATTTAGTCTTGCATAGCGATAAACCGTTGAGTTACACATAATCGAAATGCGATAAAAAATTCCAATTTGATTGCAATAAAAACAAAGATATCTCTTTCATAAATTTCATATGAAACATATCATTGAAAAACTTATTAGTGGCTTTGATAATTAAATTTTTTATTTTATTATTATTATTTCTGATATTTATCATGGTATTATTTGTTGTTGTTGCTGTTTTTTCTGGTTTGTTTTCTATTTGCATAGAAGTAGTTTTAGGCTTACGACTAGAGGGCTTTAAGTAATCATTTTGATTTCACTAAATGTAGTTATTTGCATTGTATATGTATGTATGCTATGCTTAGTATGTTACTTCTGGCGACAGACCCTTCGATCCAGTCCGAAAATTGTGTGTTTTCGTGTGTAAATTATAGACTTATTAATAAGTACAATTACAATTAATTACATTACAAATTTTCGTCTGGAAATGCATTGAGTAAATGCAAAAGAAATGACACATGCATATAGTATATACATATCTGATATATATGTGTTGTATATATGCTGTATAACTAACTAGGCTGGTACACGTAACTGGTAAGTATATTCGTTCTAGAATTACAATAAGTTACAATACATACATACATACGCAGTATATATATTCACATACTGGTATAATTACTTTAATTGTAGGTTTATTGCAATTACTGCTATAATTACTTTATTCTCTTGCACTCATATAAAAAAGATTTCGATATTTTCCACTCTTATTCATGGTTTTTAACGAGTATTCAATGTAGAAAATCTGGCTACATAAGAACTAGGTATAATAGAAAATTGGCATAAAACATAATGCACATTGGATCTGTTGCATGGGGTAGTTCGTAGTTAAAATGGTTGGGGCTGAAAACGGGTTGTTCCATGTTCGGTTTTATCTATTTCGATCTTAAACATTTACACATATAGAAGTCTTTGACAAAATACATTTATACACGTATACAGCCATGTGAAATGTATTGTATGCATCGTTATTGGTATCTCGGTATTGGTATTGGTATCTCGGTATCGGTATCTACTATGCGTGTATTCCACTTGGGAATTAAGAGACTAATTTGGCCAGTTGTAAGTATGCTGTCTGTCAGTTGTTGTAAGTGCTGCTTGTCCCTAGACCGTAGACCCATATACGCAGTGACTTAATTACAAAAATTATCTTAGACATTAGCATTAGGCTAGATAACTACAAATACAAAAGTTCTTCTGCTTGTCGAACGTAAAATATTACAAGTCGTTACAAATTAGATTACTTTGCTAACGTATTTTATGTTGTTGTGTTTGTGTGTTTTATCTTTATTATATTTATATTTCACTATGCAATTGTTAATCCGTCGTCTTACTTGAGTATTTTTGGTTTTGGTTTGGAATTCGCTGATTATATGCATGGCCATGATTTACGTTTACAATGTCTGCGTGTCACTGTGTGTGAGTGTGTCTGTCTGTCAGTATGTCTGTGTGTGTGTTTTTGTGAGAATGGCATTGGTAATGGTGTTCGTACTCGTTACTGCGATTGTATTGTATTGGTATTTTTATATTATTCTCGTTTCAGTTACAGTTACCGTTCCAGTTCCTTCTTCCACCTTGGTGGGTGTTGGGTTGACGCCTTACAGCAGTAAATTGTCTAAATGCTCGGCGTACTCCTCGGCCGTGTGGAACTCCAATTCACTGTTGCCGTTGCCGTTGCTGTGACTGTGACTGTTACTGCGAGTGTAACTGCGACTGCGACTATGACTGTAATGAGCAAAGTTCGCATGTGGTGCGAGTGTGGTAAGCACCATAAAAAGTTAATGCCAAATCAATACAACACGTGTAAGCACTTCAGCGCCATGTCAACCCACCCCCCCCCCCCGTCTGCCCGTCTCCCATTGCTACTACTCCCCCACGCTCACCTGCTGACATCACGCTTTTTCCGTCGATCCTGTGACAACGCCTCCACGCAGAGCACAATCAGCTTGCCGTCGCAGGGCTGTCGCTCCTGATCGAGCAGCTTGTTGCCCAGCAGATTGCTGGCATAGCCGAACTTCTCGTGCGAGCTCGAGTGCCAGGCATCGCAGTAGGTGTCCATGGAGCGCTCTCCATTGGGCAGAGAGCCGTGCCAGACCAGCTTAAGTGGCCTGCACAGGGAAATAAACCATGCAGTTAGATTTCGAAGATATAGAACATATATGTACACATACCAGAGTGGATCTGTCAGCACATTCTTGCCGCTGAAACTATAGATACGCGGCGCCTGCGAGAAGAAGCCGCCTTGCCCATTGAAGATGCCCTTCCAGGAGTTGAAGAGCACATCGCCACGTGTATTCACCACTGGCAGGTCTCGGTCAGCCTGTCGCACTATGGAGTCCAGATTCTGCACCCTGTATGGAAGATAAATGTCGCATATATTCCTTCATTTGTATTCGTATTCAGTTATTGTGCCACAAATCCAGGAACAAATTAAAAGCGGACAAACAAACAATCAACCTTATGTCTGCCCACCTACGTAGATTAATAATATATATCTTCTTATGCGTATATACATTTTTATGTACATATTTCTGCGTTATTTATTAACGTTTTTCCTGTTCTCACTCTCAGTTTCTTTCCCTCTCTCTGCCTTCCTTTCATTCGGCGCTTTGTGCGCTGTGTAAATAAATTGCACAAGATTGTTTTCCGAGGCTTTTGTTTTCATCGTATTCTCTCTGCGCTTTTCCTGCTTCGCTTCAAATATCTAGATTATATTCGAGTTAATGAGTTCCAAAAACGCCACCGGGTGGTGCCACTGCCACGCGGGAATCTGTCGAGTGCCGGTACAAAGTACAGTGGCAAACTAAACATAAAAAACATGCCTAATACGCGTAAAAAATCTAAGGGCAGATAAGACACACCCGGCCAGCCTGTCACCCGTCACTATCCCCCATTCCCCCTGTCCAGCTGTCCCGCACACTCACCTGGAGGAGAGGAATGCCTTGAATGTTCCCAGCAGACCAGCGCGACGGCCTTGGCGATAGCAGGCAAAGTCCGCGCCCCGAATGCCCTGCAAGTCACCGACATCGGGCTCATTGAGGGCCGCCACGCGAAGCTATATCCGGAGGGGGGTAGGTGTAAGGTGGAGAGAGAAAATATGGTAGAAAATTAATTTGGAATTTATGTCAAGCTTTTTAAGATCTAATTAATATAGAATTTAATAGCTGCGAATTGTTTATATAGCAAATTTCGAGATGTTCCTCTCTTGCTGGAGGGTCATAAAAATGATAAGAGAGAGAGAGGCATTTAGGAGATATTTCAATTTGAGCGAATCACTGCAAACACAACACAAACTCAAGAGGGTACTAGGGGGGTCCATAAGAAGAAGCTACTGTGCTGGAAGGAGACTCACCATACGCGGATACCACTGCAAAGGGTATTGTTAGTCGACGATTTCCATGAATGATGACGACGCAAGCGTTGCAGAAGAAGAGTACAAGATGTTTTATGTTTAAATATGGGGAGTTTTCTTTTATCGTTATCGATATACAGAAAACGGAAACGGAAAGAAGCGCTCAACTCGTGTTCGAGTATGTTCAAGTTTGAGTTGAGTTGAGTAAGACGCAAAGAAGCCAACAACAACTAAGTACACAAACACATAGAAAACAAATATCTGACATACATATGCGTATGTATGTGTAGTGCATATATACGTGTAGTAAATAATGTCTGACGAACAATGGAAATTCGCAAAAGGAAAACCAAGCTATAAAAATCGCTCTGCATGAGACTGCAGAACTTAAAATGTAATTTGCACTAATTAGAAACGTTTTCACTGAACAAACCAAACCAAAATCTGATTATGTATTGTGTCTGTGTGTGTGTGTGCAAGAGATGCGTTAATTCGATTTAGTACATTTTATGTGTGTGTCTGTGTGTGTTTTTTCAATGTGTTTGATATTTTATTTAATTACCGTTTCGTACTCGGGCGCGGTTGTAAACTGCATTTAATAACAATTAATAATAAATGGTTTTAGTAGTGTTTATTAACTGAATTGCTTAATTTCTCGCTGGGTATTAATTATAAAATTAGCGACTATCGAGTGAGTGTCTCTGTGAGTGTGTGTGTGAGTGTCGGTGTCTGTGAATGTTATTCAAACTCATTTGTGGTTGCACCGGCTCTCATGCGCCACCACAATCGGTTATCGAATTACCAGAGTCACTTGTCAATGCTATCGATTATTGATGCTGCTGCTGATGCCAGTTTATTGCTTTTCAGTCACATTTAGTCACACATACAATGTGGCATGTTGCATGTTGCATGTGTGTGTTCTTATGTATGTATGTGTTAGTTAGTGGTCGCTTATTGTCGGGGATTTATTAGATTCGATTGCACTTACCGTCGGTGTGTTGACCAGGGGGGGTGGACTGTTGAGGAGGTTCTTCGATTGCAGGTCAAAGCGCATCGAGGGCGCTACTGTGGTGGGCGGGGCTGGCGTTGCGATTGGCACCAGTGTGCCCAGCTGTCAAATGGAAAGTTATGCGGGTTAACTCAAGTTTCCAAGTTTTCAATTATTCAATTATCAGGAGAGAGAGAGAGAGAGAGAGAGAGCGGTGTATCTACGTATCTTTGAGATACACTTATTCCCCGGTGCAAGCTAAGCTAATTAAAATTTATGATTGAGCCTCGAAATTATTGTTAATTAGGGCTGTTCCGAAACCCCTAAGAACTTGCCCTGCACAGTGGTTTAAAGTATTTGTTTAATTTCATTAGCACAAACTTTGGCTCGATTTTAGTTAACACATCATCTGATGAAGGGGAAAGGAGGAGAACCTTGTTAATTACAACATTTTTGATGAGACGCTCGAACAGAGACGAATCACTGTGCTAGTCTTCGTCGCCCTCGTCGCCGTCTGACAAAAGTTTTAATTACTATTTTGAACTTAAAGAAGTCGACTCGTGTACTGGAATCTAATTAGGACGAGAATGTCACCACGGCTGCTGCAAGCAGTAGCTGAGGGCAGGCAGCAGCAGTATGCAGGCAACTCAGGCAACCCTACCCGTCTGCCCCTCCCCGCTCTGGCAGCCAGTTGCCGCCCGTGCTGACTTTGGTGACAATGAGCTTTCGCTTGATTTACCCAAATTATTGAGGGGTAAACCCAACGCACGTTCCATGTTGCCAGAAGTATTTAAATGTTGTCGTCAAAGGCAAGAGGGATTCTTCAGCTACTCTCGCTCCCTCCTCCCTCTTCCCTTTGCCGTTTCCCTTTCGCTTTTCGCATAAATAGCTGTACATTTCCATTTTAATTTTGCTGCACATGCCAAGCACAGTTGCCAGTTGCTAGTCGACCAAGCAGCAGGGCCGACAACCGGCCACGCCCACTCAGCTCAGTTGAGTTGAGCTCATGCTGCGCCACTGCTGAGGCTGTTGCTGCCATCGGTATTGGCTTTGTGCTTGCAACAACGGAAGCGGAAATCGAATCTTGAGCAGTTTTTGAGAATATGTATTGTGCACAAGCATTCTCGGTATAATCACTCGCCCTCACCCCCGAACTCATGTAATACTTTTTTTAATAAAGCCCTGTCGAGCGGGGGTGGGGTGGGGATGGAGGCTGCCTCGACACATGTGGCATGGCTCACAAATTGTGAGCACTTTAATGGATTCGAAAATGGTTCAATTTTGCGTGTAATTTGTGGATGCTTCAGCTGCTTTTGCTGACCGTGCCAAATTGCCAGAAGTCTTTCAGTTAGTTTCAGTTGCAGCTGCAGGCAGGAATGGCACAGGCGACACTGGCAAGATTAATTGGCACGAGTGACGGATGCAGTGCTTCTACTCGAAGAGGTGAAGAATCCGATGGGGATTACGTGAGAGAGAGAGAGGAAGAGGGAGAGAGAGGGAGAGAGAGAGAGACTTGGTCTGCGTTGCCATTTGAGCGAAAATAAAATATTCCATTTCCGTTTGATATTATTTTTAATCTCCTGTTACAGTTTATAGCCCACACGAGCAGATGTTCAGCCACAGTCAGACACACACACACAACTGTATATGCACATACACACTCACACAGACATACACACACATAGACACACTGACACAATCATACGGGTTGTGCATGTTTTATTCTTTGTCAATAAAGGTTTTTAAGCTGCGCAGCTGCTGACTGTCTCAGTGGCAGTCTGATTGACTGATTGACAGAATGACTGACTGACAGACTGACAGACTTAGGGAATGTCTTTCAGTCTGTCCATCTTGCATGCAGTTAAGGCGTCTTGGGCGTGCCACGCCTCTTATATCGTTAACTTGGCCCAATGAAAAGCCAGGCGCGAGTCAATATAATTGAATAAAGGCTGTCACACACACACACCCATATACACACACCCACATACACACACAGAGACAATAAGAGTACGAGGCATGTTGCCGATCTATTGGCAATCAGTCAGAACGTCTGCAACATTTAATGTGCAAATAAAAAACACAACAACAACAAGCGGACAAGGACAATGCCAAACAAACCTTATTTTATAGCCCAAAAACAAGAGGCAGCAAAACAAACATACATACACACACACACACATACACACAACATATGTAAGTCGAATTCGCCTCGAAGACTTCTTCGGGCCCAGCCTTCTTCTATTTTTATATGCATTTCATTTCGTCTTGCGTTGCTTTGTTTTGTTTTTCCCTTCTCTGTTGTGTTTTCTTGTGTTGCTCCGTTGTGTTTTTGTTTTCTCGAGCCATATTTTTATAATACATAGAAAAAACTGTAGAGCGGAGTGAGAGGCAGAGCTTGGCGTGGTGTTTTGAAGGCAGCTCCATAAAATAATAGCGTCCGCCAACGACTTTCTGTCGGGTTTGCCATATTTGGCATTCGAAAACGCACGCACAGCCTTCGATTGTTTGCTTGGGCAACCGCAGCGACCTCTATCCCCCCTATACTCCCTATACATCTCCCTCTGTATACCCCTCTATCTACATATCCTTCTATATACCCTTCTATTTACCCCTGTGTACATATCCCCTCCACTTTCTCTTCACATACTCCTCCATATCTCCTTCCCTCCTCACACCTCCCTCTACCCTATCCTCCACACACTCTCCTACCCACTCTCCTCCCTACCACCGATCTCAAGTTGTCAGGCCTACTTACCGCTATATACTGCCAGCCCTTGTTGACGCGCACAAGAAGCGCCTCCTCTTCAGTGATGTACGCCAGTGTGCCGGGTGGGCTGAGCGCCGATTTCTGTGTGGTAAGTTTAAAAATTGTATGATATATAGTATATATAGTATTAAAGTACACATATATCCAACTCAGTTCGGCAGTCGACGCACCTTTGTCATTTCGTCGATGTTCTGGAAGGTGACTGCACCTGGCACGATTCTCATGTTCATGTTCGATGATGATGCGGAAAAGTATGGCAACTCCTCGCCCTCTGGCATGCCCAGCGCGGGACCCTCCTCATGCTTATGCGAGTGCGCCGTCTGGCGTGGTGGCTCTGCAAAAAGGACGCGGATGCCGCAGCGGGATGCGTGTTAGAAATCAATTTGGATTTGCACCTCTGCATCTCTTCAACAGCAGCAGTTAAATCTGTGCGCGGGGTGATACCAACTACAACTAATACTTGAGCAATACCAAGAGAGATAATTCGATTTGCCGAAAAAGAACTTAAGCACACTAGAAAATAATCGAAATATGTGTGCGGATTAAAGAGGCATAGAAAGTACTATAAAGGTAATACTTACAAGTGTGCTTATAAACATAGCGTTGTCTTTAATAGATGAAATTATGATATGATGGTAGTTAAACATAAAGCAAGTAGAGAATGCCTTAATGCAAGTGTATTTACAATTAAATTTGTTTTAATTTCCAATTAATTTTATAATATATATACCATAATATATAGGGTTTGCTATAACAACTGATTTATCAGTAAATCTACTAAAGTTGAGTCTGTTTACTGTGTAGAGATAACTGTTTTTTAATTGATTCTACAAGAAAACTACAATTTCAAATACGTGACACATCTGGCAACCCTATATATTTCATTTAATTAGAGTTAACATTAACAGGTGCTTAACAGCTGCTTGGAAGTTACTTTACAGCTGCTTAGCATACTAATTTAACAGCCGATACTTGATATGACAGCCTTAAACTATCGATAACCGTGAATAATCAATCGCAAACAAGTTCAAATAAATAATAAATAAATTATATTTAAAAAACAGGCAGTAATCTGCCGTGAATAACTTGTAATATTCTCCTTTTACAGGGTATCTCTAAGTGTTTACAGCACAATACGGTTTATTTGTATATGCTCTGCTTTATGATGTTGAATGCATGACTAGGTAAAAACCGTAAACACACTGTTTACAGGTACTTCATTAACGGTAAATGAGATGACGACGCTGAGGACGAGCATGATGATGCGCAAATAGGCCCAATAAAGCCAGTTCCCAGGACGATGCATGCCAAGAATAATTGGGAGGGGTGTAGTGTATGTAAATATAAGTGTACTCTATATGGTGTGAGAAAGGCAGGCTTAGAGGTAATCAAGACATGCATGCAACATCGAAACAGAAAGTCAACTACGGCAATCGGTGGAGAGAATCTTGACTTGATTTGATTTGATTTGAGTTTGATGGTTTACCAGCTGTGCCATCTGTGGGTCTATCGCGCAGATCTTGCAGCTCTCGCAGTGCTTTAAGTTCGTCTAAAGATGAGCGCGCACCTTGATTACGGGTACAATACAGAATGATTTGGATTTGATTCGGTTACGATACGCTTGGAGGGATAATGCTCTAGTAGTGGTAACTCGTGTGTGAGTGTGTGTGTGTGTGTGTGAGACAGAGGGAGAGAGAGGTGTATGGTGTGTGAGAGTGTAGTATGTACAGTTATGAATCATGTAAGAGAGAGGTACGAGCACCTAGCTATATAAATGTGTATATACAATGTGGCATGACAGAGCAAATGCGTCCGTGCCTTACCTGGTCGCCCGTAGTAGGAGGCGTCGCCAAAGAAGCTGCGCGAATCCATGCCTGCCTCTCCCTTTGGTCCTGTTATCGATAGTCCCGGTAGTCCAGGTGGACCTGGTGGCCCAGGTGGACCTGGCATTGGTATATACTGCACGCCACTGCTGTCACCGCCTTCGCCACCAGTTGTAGCTGGCAATCCTGGCGGACCTGGCAGTCCATCACGTCCATCATTGCCGCGGTCACCCTTGTCACCTTTGACCTACGTGGGGAGTGAGAGTAAGAATTCTTGAGACATTGCTTGACTGATGTAATTAACACTGGCAACACTTACTCCTTCACGTCCACCAGCGTCGCCTTTAGCACCTTTGGTGCCCGTGTCACCTTTGGGTCCCGTCATGCCAGGTCGTCCCTGAGAGGTGGAAGAGAGGGGAAGAAAGAGAGAAGATATTGGCTAAATCTCTTAAACGGTACTGGGATTCTTGATGCAGGAATGCGGATTGCCTAAGCAAAGGCGTTTGCCTGGTCGGGAATTACGGCAGAGGAGGTGGAAAAGGAGGCGTAGCAAGAGGAGGAAGAGAAGCAGGAGAAGCAGCAGCAAGAGAGGAGTAACTGTGAAACAAAACCAAATTGAACTATGGCCAAAAAACGGCGCAAACTTTTGCAGTTTTAGAGTGCAACAATTTTTGTTAGTCTCATCGGTTTTGTTGTTGATGTTGTTGCTGTTGTTGTTGCACGCTGGCAGCGACTGTGCCTGGCCAGAAATTGAGTCAAACTTTCGTTTGGCTTCATTTCGGTATATGGAACGTTGCTTGACTTTGATTTCGAGAGGCGGTAAACGATGCCAGTTGGCAGAGCGCGCTCATACGCGCAGGCACAGCCGGGGCAAAGTTTGCCTGCACATGGCTGCCATTGTTGTTGCTGCATAGCAAGCTGGTGTGCTCCGTTATTGCGGAATAATGGCCGCAGTGTGAGGGAGAGAGAGAGAGAGAGAGGGGTAAATGCAATTGGAATCGCGAGCTGCTTCAGCGCCCTGAATAACCGTGATGAAAATGCACTTAAAATACTTTTCGTTTGAGTTTATTTCAGCCAAGTTGTTTGCGCTTTCGCTTTGCATCTGTCTAGGTCGCGATTGTGGCTAAAACGCTGTCTATGCATACAGAGCGCCAACTTTGCCGAGCAGGCAGAGCAACAGCAGGGAGGGGGAAGCGGGAAGTGGAATAGGGGGTAACAAACGATGTGGATCCGGCCTTGCCTGGCCATTCATGAATATGAATGCAAAAGTTACGAGTGCCTTACCGAGTGTCCAATATCACCGCTGGGTCCCGGCTTGCCAGGCGGCCCAATTGGTCCAGCGGCTCCAGTGCCGCCTCGTCGGCCGCGCATACCCTTTTCACCTTTCTCGCCACGTTCGCCCTTGGTGCCATTGCCATCGCCCGGTTGTCCCGCCAATCCGGGTAGGCCTGGTGCTCCGGGCTCACCCTTGGGTCCGGCCGGACCGTGTGCACCTTTGTGACCCTGTTTCGCAGAGAGAAAGAGAGAGAGAGAGAGAGGAGAAAAGAGTGAGTGAGTGCGACGTGTGTAAAATGATTTACGGTATTAAATATACGCTTCATGCCCCCAGGGGGCACGCCTCACTCACGCCTAATTTGGCCGTAAAACTCAATTTCAAACGTTTTGTCGTCGGCAAAAATTCAATTCAAACTCATTTTGAAATCAAATCAATTCCAAAATCCACAATCCCCACAATCAAACCCACACACACTCACACGCACACACATACTCACACTCATTTGCCATACATAAATTTATGCAATGCTGGTGACAAGCCCGAAAACACACAAAACGATTGCCAAAAGACACCGCTCTCGGGACGCTTTTCGCATCCCCAAAATCCTTGCTAAGATAAATTGAGCACGGGCAGGGGCGCTCATTTAGTTGAGGGCTGCTCAGGGCATATAACATAGAGCGATTTGGGCGTATTTCCTGTATCTAATCTAGTTTAGTAATAACTGAACACCCTCCAAATGTTATCAATATATCTTTGTGCTAAGGATCCTCAAACAGCTTTGACTACGAACAAGCCCGAACGCTGCAGTTTATGTTTTGCACATTTTATGTTGCATACTTTGAGGATATATAATATAAATTTGAATTAATTTCAATGTAATAATAAAATTTGGCTAAATTTAATTTACAATTTTTAATTATTAACATTTTATATTGAAGTGTAACTGTTAAACAGTCGACTGCTGTAGCCGACTTTAAATAAATAAATAAATAAAATAAATAAATAACTATTTCTTAATTAACTTCTGTGTTTGGATCGCTGTTGCACATCTGCCAGGAAACGAACGAACTTTGTTTCGGTGCTGCTCAGGATCTAGAGTTGCTCATAAAGCAATTAAACTTATCTAATATTTAATATCATTGACATTTGCATCATGTAAACAATTTGGAAAGCTATAAAATTTAAAAAAAATTCTTTTGCAGTGTTCTCGTGTCGGGTGTATCGTAGTTAATATGCCTTTTCTGGGAGATTGCTTCTTAGTGAAACTTTTCAACAAGTTTCCATGCTTTATCGGTTGCCCTGATTGCGATGACTGTGACCAAAGCGACTCCAT
This sequence comes from Zaprionus camerounensis, assembly GCA_018904165.1. Taxonomy (NCBI): domain Eukaryota; kingdom Metazoa; phylum Arthropoda; class Insecta; order Diptera; family Drosophilidae; genus Zaprionus; species Zaprionus camerounensis. The sequence goes on along the minus strand of JAEIFS010000479.1, from coordinate 12,288,238 downwards.
CTCCGAATCATCATAAATTTACGCGAGCATAGTTTGGATCTGGATGTGGAACTGTCTTAAATTGACCCTGGATGGATGCGCTGTGGCTGCCTCAGGCTCCATTTGGTGAATCGGCAACTTAATGCCAACTAATGAATAATTAATAAGCCACCCACAACCACACCCACACTCACACACATGTACACCAACACACCCACACACACTCTCACATACACGCTCTCATTACAAAGTACGCGCGACTGCTTGCGGGGCCTTCAATGAGTGACAAGCAGAAGGGGACCCCCAAGGGCAGGGGGGAGCAGCGAGAGAGGGGGCGTGGCTGTCTGTCTTTTGAGTTAAATGAAATGTAGCTAATTGTGCGTGTATTCATACGTTTAAAATGCTAATTTCAATATTAGTTTCCGAAATTCAAATGCAATAACAAAATTTCGGTTCGCCTCAGTGTGTGCTGCTGTGAGTATGTATACAAGTGTGTGTGTGTGTGTTCGTCGTAAATTGGGCGTAAATTCATCAGAAAATCTAAATCGATTTTTTATTACACCATACACACTGTGTGTGCTTTACGAGACTCTACCGAAGAAGCTTCAAGCTTTTGCATAATTTCTTTTTATTTCACGCCCGATTAAATACGGTTTGCCAGCTTGCCTCTTGGGGGCGTGTCACAAGACACACACACACCAACACACACGCAGGGCACAGGGCAACTACTCACTTGGAACCGCACTGGGCTGGACCAGTCTCAGTATTGAAGCGGGGGGAGAAATGCCTACAAAAACTTTGCCACAAACCAAATAACACACACGGTTATATAATTTATCAAAGGTCAAATAAATCTTGACACACACACACACGATGCGGAGGTGTAACAGCAGCAGCAGCAGAATTAAGTGTTGCTGAATTCGTGAGTTATATATTATACTACCGGAAGTTGCCTGACAATCCGTGAAACGCCTCCAACTCCAGGCCAAGTATCAGCTTCAACTTCAGCCCCAACTGCTGCTCGATTCCAATCCCGTTCACACTCGCAATTTCTGCTCCACGTGCGACACACCCAATCTTCCAAAGAATGCCAAACAAGCTACGCACATACACACACACACTCATGCACACACACATATATACAGGCAGAGTCAAGCGATTGTATGAGTTTTCGGCAGCTTAAAGTTTTGAGGTTACACATAAAAGAAATATGCACGCCACTTTTTCCAGCTCGCCAGCCCTCACTAACGAGGGGTCCAGCAGTTCACACACACACACTGACACACTCACACGCAGATACAGATACAGACACAGACACAGACACCGACACCCTAAGCTGCTAAATAGCATGAAGCGTAATGGCTGGGAGGTAAGCGCCCCTAAGCAGGATGAGCTGCAGAAATGGCCAAAACTTATTACCAAAATAATACGGAATACAAGTGAAGGCCGGAATAACAGCCAGACAGACTGCCATACTGCCAGACTCCCAAATGCAGTGGCAAACTAAATGCGGACTGGCTTCCGTTCCGAGTGCGGAAAAACGATTACTAGCAAAGCAGCGTGAAGAGGCCGAAGAAGACCCACAATGATCATATCCACTCGCAAGCAAATGAGCTATAAATGCTTACAAATTGCCTGGGTCAATGGAGAAATCATAGAACGTCGCCTCAGACGGATATTTATGTGTCAAATCATGTATTTCCTACCCGTTCCCGTGTAATAAATCAGAAGAATTCTAGCTAAATATGCTTCATTTGCCAGGAAATTGCACAAGGGAGGGACAGTCCCAGAGAAAGGATTTAGTTCGGAGTATATCACAGTATATCTGAGTACATCACATTGTTCACCCCCAGGACAATGGTACGGCTACTTAATATGTCCTGTCTGGCTTTGTTCTACTGCTGTGCAGCCTTTTTGCTTCGCCCACTTCGGCGGATTGGCTCGAAATCAATTGAGTAATCAATAGAGCAGAAGTTATTATTTGACACAACAATGTGTGCACACACACACACAGATCCTGGCACATAATGCACACACATAGAAAGTACACACACACACATCTGGCCTGCCCTTTGACTCACCTTTTCACCGCGATCTCCAGTTCGGCCGGGTTCACCTTTATCACCGGACGCTCCTTTAGGTCCTGCCTGTGTGCCCGTCGTGCTTCGAGCTAGACTGCCCATAGAGTTGCCCATTAAGGATTCCTGTATGTGATTGGGTTGTGGGTTTGTAGGGTGGGGGGGTGAAAGGTGGAAGGTGGGAGAAGGTAAGCACAGTAATTTGTTAAATATTTGCTTGTTGTACAATTTATTTTCGATACATGTATTTTTCGGGGCCATTTTTTAAGCAGCGGGCGACCTTTGATAATGGCCCCAAACACACACACACATACACACACACACCGCACACACACACATGTATCTTCTACGGAAATTTGATTAATGATCTGAGGCGCCCCTTTTTGTTGCGGCATCGTCGCCCCTAATGCACTGCGACAGAGGGGACTAATGACTCCGAGGGGTTCTAGTCCATTAGGTTCTGCGGCCATTGCTTACCCGGGGCAAACTTGTTGTTTTTGTTTTTGTTCGCCTTGTTTTCTTGTTCTTATATTGTTAGTTGTCGATTTGGGGAGGGGTGGGGGGAGCATACATGTTAAATGGAAATTGTTAAATGTTTATACCTTGAAAGTCCTGGTAGGATTCCAATTTATCTGTTATTTATGTGTTGATTGTTACAAGTATATAGTAGTATATGGTATACAGTTTGTGTGGTACGATTGAGATTGGATAATATATTTTGTATTTGTATTGAGTGTGTACAACAGATAGAACAATGGGGCGTGGAAATTAGAGCGTATTAATATATATGATTTCAATTTGAATGGCCTTTAATAAACGGCTGGCAAATTGCAACTTTTCCCACGTTTCTCTTCCTTGTTTCCTTTTCCCTCCTTCACTTGTCTTGAAAATTCGTAATTGGCCCGTCTAAAACATTTGCAAAAGTTGCTCATGTTGCTGTTGCTGATGCTGTCGTTGTTGTTGCTACTGTTGTTGTTGTTATTCTTATTCTTGTTGCTGTTCTCGTGTCAACAATCAAAAGTCGTTCCAATAAACGTAAAAGCTTTTCTGGCCTCCCCCCCTCATCAAGTTGGTAAGCAGGCAAGGTCAAAGTGTTTGACAACAGCAACAACAATTGAAAATGCCTTTAAATGACGCGCAGCATTCCCCCCCCTCTTCCCTCTTACCTTATCACACCCCTGGCACCTTCATTCACAGTCAGCTCCCCTGCTGCGATAATGATAATAAACCCAGGACGAGCGCATAAAACAATGGGAGGCTGACTAAGCGAGCGTCTGATTTAACTGGCGCGTTAGCCATAAGTAGCTTGACACTCTCATAACCGTAACAGCGCGATAATGATTACAACCACAACCGCACACTCACCCACCCACACATTGACACACACACACACACATGCTGGGAGAGACACTGAGCAACATACGGCGTTGAAATGCGATGATAAAGCCAGGAAAAAATAAAAGTTTCGCTTGCATAAAAGGGTTAAAAGCCTCGCCAGCTGTGTGTGGGTGTGTGCGGAGTGTATGTGTGTGTGTGGCAGTATCTGTATGCGTGTTAGCGCGTTTAACCGCGTGAACTGCGCGCCATGCGCTGATAACAGTAATTGCCACAAGCTGGCGATGCCAGCGCACTCCGCGAGAGACCTGAATCACAAACCCGCAGGCAACAACAACAGCAACAACAACAGCAGCAGCAGCAGCAACAACAGCAAAAGCAAAGGCTACGCCGGAGCCAGCTGCACGTCCCACATGGAGTTCCTGAATGGGGGAGTGTGGGAGCAGGAACTGGGCTTGGCTTGCGTGCTTAGGACACTTACGTTTCGGCATTTCTGCGAGATGTTCATGTTGGCCTAGGCAAGCTGCCTTCCCCCACCTCCTTTCCCACCCCATCTCCTCCTACTGCTTGTTGTTGTTGTTGCCCTGTTATACCTTTGTGGTTTTAAGATTATTAGCGCAGATAACCCATTTGTGGCAAACGACGTCGTGGCCGTGTGCGGTGCCCGAAATCTGCTTGGCAATTTTTCACACAGTGGTGCAGGTGCAGTCACCTCTGCTCGCTTTGCCGCTCGCCCAGCGTGTGTCCAACGTGGCCCGGAAATTGGTTTAGGCAAATTGTGTGGCCAGGCAAAACATGACGGACGTTTACCAGCGCCCCAGGACGCAGTGGTTGCGTCTTCCCCAAAATTGTGCGTGATTGAAAGAATTCGACGGATAAGCAGAAACGGAAGGCACTCTTTCATTTCCAAGGGGGGTACAAGTTGCAATTTTGTGCCGATTTCAATGGAATAAGGAAAAGAATTATAGTCGAGTCTGCTCGACTATCTAATACCCTGTATACAGAACTTACATTAGAGTTACGATTGTAATTGTAATGAAAAAAAGCTGTAAAAGAATAATCGGTCTACAGGGTATTCAAAGAAACAGAAACATTTGTTTGCGTTTTCTTTTCCGTAATCATAAAACTTGTGCAATATTTATAAAGTAATAATTATAATAAGTTTTGCTGCCTTTCGACAGAAATTTAAAATGAAAAACTGACACGATAATTATCGTATATTAAATGAAATATGAATTATGAAAGTCACCAAGTTATTTGCAAATAATCTTTTATAAAATATGCAAATTTTAATAAAATATGCCAGATTGGTTATTCAAACAAAAACATCGATAACAGTTGCATTTATCGATAGTTAAACTGCGTATAATTAAACTTTGTAATCATGTTTGAAATTATTGAAATAATTTTAACTGCATTTTGATGGGAATTCAAAGTGTTAAATTAAAAGTAAACAGAAAAACGATAGTTATTGCATAATAAATAATACAAAAGCGTATAAAAGTTAATACAGCAAACGATTAATCAATGCACTGATTATACACGCTAGTCATAGGGTAAAAGGGTTTTATTTTGTTATGAGATGTTGTTAAAAAATGAACTTAAAAGTTATTTATAGAAAGAATAGAATATTCAAATTAGCATAAAATATGCCGTATTCAAACAAAAAACATCGATAACAGCAACGCTTATCGATAGATAAATGACATAGAATTAAATATTGTAGCCAAGGTAAAGTTATACTCACGTCGTAGCTCTCCGGCAAGCCAGGCGAGCCCGGAGGCCCTGGTGGACCCATGACTCCGGGCATTCCGTCGACGCCTGGCTCACCCTTCTCCCCCTGAAGACCTTCCGGGCCGCGTGCACCAGTCACACCAGTGGCACCCTGTGTTTGTGCACGAAAAGGAAGACGTGGAAAAACGACGCCGCCGGCGACCAAGAAATAAATCACATTAGTGGGCGTATTATGTATAGAACGGACGTCTATGTCTACGTCTACATCTATGTCTCTAGCTCTGTCTGTGTCTGTGTCTGTGTATGTGAGACTGTGTCTGTGTTTCCTTCTCAACAGTTTGGGGAATCTACATGGAACTCTAGAAACTATTCCAGTTCCGCTGCCTGGCCTCGGCTTCGGCTTCAACTGGCTTGCGGTCGATTTACATAATCGTTGTGTTTTAGCCCGAGCTCATTAATCTACGCGGCCCAGCTGCCCAGGCCGTTGGTTGGGGAAGCTTGCAGGGTATTCGGTTTTGGGGATTGGGGTTTCTTTTTCCTTTGGTATGCATACAAAAAATTTGTGTTTGTGTCTCCCAGTGTGTCCTTAATCTTATGCAAAATGGTCACGCTGTGCGCCATTTGCGTGTTCTGTTCGTGTTTCAGTTGTCCTTTGTTCATTCCCCCCCCTCCCCCACGGAGAAGGGTAGCAGTAGCAGTTGTTGTTGTTGTTGTTATTTCTTGTTCTGTTGCTTATCGTCGTCTTTTAAATTAATTGCTATTAGTTAAGGGATTAGCAGTGGAGCAACAACATTGTCGCTGGAATTTCCGGTATGCGCGCCTGTTTGCCATATTTTACTCAAGCATTTCGACTGGCCAAAGGGGCGTGGAATAGGAAGGGGGGACTGGCAATAGCTGCGAGCTACAGGCACGAGCTCAAGCTGTGCTGTGCTTGCTGTGCTGTACATGGGTCAGTGGGAAACTGCTTTAGATTGGGGCGCAACATATTTTCATAGCTGTTTGCTGGCAGCCGCAGAATGTTTCGCATACCGCTTTTCGTTTGATGTACTGCAGGGTATTGAAGAGGCTGCGTTCCACAGGTTGCTAAGCATAGTAGAAGGGGGAAAAGCGGGGTATATGGTTTGTCGAAATGGGAACAAGGAAATAAAATGCATTTGCAGATAGAGAGAGAGAGGGAGACTGCTTCCAGTTGAAGATCTCCATGTGATTTGATATACTTCGAGTGGCTTCTGCTCTGCTGTGGCGTGACAGGCACTTTCGGCTCGAGTGGATGTTGAGGCCAACATCTCGTTGTATCATTGTGGACTTAGCCTTTGACCCATCCACATATACACACGCACACAGAAAGTACTCTGCCGGCTTACAGATACAGCTACATTTGTAGTTACAAAGAGACACTTCTTGCTGTACGACATGCGAGGAGTGCGAGATACCAGTCAGGCATGTGCATGTGTGTCTGTATGTGCGTAAGAGCCTTGTGATGGTTGCCCAGACGTTGCCAGACCGATGAGATAATACAACGAGTGTCGTGTGCAGTGGCGCCCCCAAAGTGGATAAGTGTTTAAGCGTGAGTTCCTTGCCGGCTGCCTCTCCAAGTCATAAAGAAAATTTCGTTTCCTCTACGACGTTTTTCTTCGTTTCCGCTCACACGCACACCAAGCACCCGCTCACACATACAATATACTGGTAACCATAAGCACAGAGAGACTTACGCGCACTGCAAATTATGATGTTTGACCTAGGAAAACAGGGCAGCTCTCGCTTGAATGCGTGTGTGTGTGTGCGTGTGTCCGGAAGTCGATAAGCATCTTCCCCCTACCTCACCATCTACACTCTTCTCTGTCCTTAACACTGGCTCTGTTTCTTCCCCTGTCTCTGCCCTGTCTCTGGCCCTATTTCTTCCCCTGTCTGTGCCCCTGTCCCTGCCCTTGTGCCTTGCTAACGTCTCCTCTCGAAGATTAGACGATGTGTGTAATGAAATTGAAAATGCGTTAGCCAACCCGTTGCCACCTCCCAGCCTCCTCTAATCAGCCACCCACTTCCCCCTCCCTAGCCTTCCTGTGTTACGTAACAATCGTTACGTACTCTCAGTTACTTACGGTAAGTCCAGGGGCTCCGGTCTTGCCATCCCTGCCCTGCTGACCGGGCGGACCGCGCAATGTCTCACGAAGGGTTTCATTGTCCTTGATGGCCTCCAGGATATCAGACGCATTACAAGTACATTCACCAGTGTATTTCTGCAAGAGATTGACACATTTTAATCCTCTGTTCCCTTAGACCCTCTCCGAAATACGCCTAATTGACAATCTCATTGGGAAAGTGCACTCTGGCTCGACAAGCTTTGCTGGCATTTGCATTAGAAGCTGTTTTTTTGCTCGAGCATTCCTTTGTGCCAATCGCCAATGAACAGTGTCAGTCAGGTGGGAATTTAATTGCAACTCCAATACTTACAGCCCCCGGACTCGGTGTCTCCACAAAGGGCGGATATGCGGGCGTCTCCCCCTTAGGACCCGGAGGCCCTGGAGGTCCCGGTGGGCCGCGTATACTATCGCCCTTAGGTCCCCGATCGCCCTTGTCGCCCTTGATGCCGCGGTATGCTGCAAAGGATAAGAGAGAAGAGCGAAAGTCATTCCATTAGCACGCTGCCTAATTAGAATCCGGCCAGGGTCCGGTACGGTATAGTCCGGGTCCGCCTCTGGATACGGCTTCAGGTGGCACTACTTACGTCTCTCGTGCATGTACTGCGTTTGTCCGGGGGGCTGATTCTCACTGGGGTCATAGTTGTCAGTTGCCTGCGGAAAGACATAGAGAGAGGGAGGGGGAAAGAGAGAAAGAGAGGGAGAGAGGGAGAGAGAGAGCGTAAGTGATGTTGGCTTATTAAAAACTCGTTAAAGCGAGAGTGCAAATCGTTGTTGTTGCCATGTGTATTGATTCAGGCCACAGCTGCTGTTCCACTGTGCTGCACAGTGTAAACAAACTGATGGAAAAATATTTAATTAAGACAATGCAATCCCAGTGCCAGTCGGAGACTAACCTCAACATCTGCAGAGGACCAAGCACTATCGTTGCTCAAATCATTGGGATCTATTTGGGGCTCATCGGGTGGCGGGGCACTCTGATACAAACGAAAATAAAATAAAATACAAATCAAAGGGGGGCACAAACAATAAAGTAGGCAAGGAACAAACCAAATCAATCTCATTATAATTATCCAAAATACTGTCCGAGTCCGGATCAGGAGGTATCTCATTGCCCAATTCATCCAGCGATTCCTTGATTAATGCAAAACCAAAAAGGGATCAATAATAATAAATGAAAATGAAATTAAATACTGATTAAACAAAAGATAAACCAGGTTTAAATCAAATCATATCACACACCAAAAAGAAAAGCTACCTTCGGCAAATCCGAAAGTCTTAGACCCTTACAGGTTCTTATCTATTCTGATTGTTCCTATACTAGTTATATATAATGGTGCAGAATTTAATAATTAAACATCGATTACTGTTTAACTTCCAGTGGTGAAGTTAGTTCGAATATCAATACTAGTCTTCATACTTATTTCGACCGATTGTTCCTATGACTGCTATATGTTATAATGATCCGATTTTGATTAAATTTTATAGACATATTTTAAATAGAGAAAAAGTTCGATGTAGTAAATTTTGCTGCGATATCTTGAGGAATAACTAAAATCAGCTGATATCGTAGTTTGTATGACAGCTATACGATATATCGGTCCGATACAGCTCGTTGTATTATCGTTTATTTATAGAGTGCAGGTATTAAGAAGCATGTGTGTCAAGTTTCATCAAGATAGCTACAAAACTGAGCGAGTAGTTTAAGTTACAACAGACGGACACACGAACAGGCGGACATACGGATATACGGACAGGCGGACAGGCGAACATACGGACAGAGGAGGGCTAGTTCGACTTCTCTGTTAATACTGTTTAAGAATGTTATACTTTACAGCTTCGGAGATTAGAGGTGCCGAAATATCCATCGTTGCTGAGGTTTTTCATATAAAACATCGATGTTTATCGATTTAACATCGATGTTTCGGCACCTCTACCGGAGATTCGACAAAGCGTATATTCATGTATATACTCCAATTATGTTCTGTTATTTCATTTAGCCTAGCTTAGTCTAATTCTTCTGTTATTCCATCATCTGTCGATGGAATTCATTCCAAAAAGCTTTCAATTAATTCTACATAATTTAATAACCGAATTTGGACATTAAGACTGCTGTTGGTTGCCTGTTCACTCAGTCCATAATTGATTTGGATTCCGAATTGGGGAATAATACGATGAGGACTTACCGTTGACACTGCCGTCGTTGGCTTTGGGGGCGGCATACATTGGAGCTCAATGGCGTCCGGATTGCCGTAAACATGGATTTTTTCTAAATAACCCTGTGTTGATGAAATATTTATATGCGTAAATGGGCCACACTCATTTCCATATTTATATTAATAATGTGGCCGAAATGATGATTGCAACAACATTGCCATGGGCAGCACACACAGTTCCCTCCCTCCCCCTCCCCTGACTAATGCATCAATAGATAGGATATATATATGCATAATAAATCAATCAATTTGCGAAGCATTTGAATAAATGCAAACATAAATCTGTTGCTGCCTCATCTCTTACTAATTGCTGCAAATCGAAATTAATAATTGATGTTAATTTGCAACTGCACTTGCTGCCACTTGCCACTTGCCACCAATGCCTGCAACTACTAATGTGCTCTGGCTTTGCCTTGCCCATACAGGGACAGACACAAACAAACAGACTTACCTGTGGGAGGCAGTTGGGGGTTGTGGCAAGCGAAAAGTCTGTCGAAATGCTAACCGCAGACGCTAACGGTTCCAGTTACGAAACAATGGACCATGCACAATGGCAAGGTACTGCCAGACAGTGAGAAGGAGAGGGAGATAGAGAGGATAGAGAGGGAGGCAGATAGCACTGCATGCACATCTGCCATAAACCCTATTCCGGATTCTTTCAAATAAAAATGGCAGCAAACACTCACAGGCCACGCTGCAGTACAATGGGCGAGCATTGTTGTTCTCCCCTTCCCTGATGATATTGTTGTTGCCCCTTCCCCTTCCCTCCTGCTGTTGTTGTTGTTCCGCCCCTTCTGCTGATGTTGTTGTTGTTGCTTTGTAAAGACTGTAACTGATAGTAATGGCCGAGCAGCCTTTATGCATCCCAGTTAAAAGTTTTCTCTGAGACGTCGAGCCGTTGAGTTTCGGGTTAAAAGCGTGCAAGCGGCGTTCAGAATAGCTTAATATGCACTCACACAGTGCACGAAGGGAATGGGAAGGAGGGGGGAAGCGAGAAAAAGAGGGACAGAGTGAAGCGATTGGACTGTAAAAGCCGAAGCAGCAGTTGAAGCAGCGACACGAACAGACTGTCTGCTGCAGCACCGGCAGTACAACTATGTGCAACAGTGCAACGACACACACACACACCTACATACTGTGGCATACACTCACACACACACATATGCCCTGGCATACACACACACTCACTTGTGTAGTGCATTAAATGGCCGCCAATAAACATCGAAGAGTTCGCCCTCGGTTCGCATCCATTTAGGTTTGTCCAGCACCCGAAGGTGTTGTTGTTGTTGCCCGATTGACAGCCAGCTGAGTGCGGATATTGAAGCTCTCTCTCTTTGAGTATAAAATATGCAGAAAGAGGCACTTCCGATATAAAGTACACACACACACACTCACACAGGTAAGTTCACATGCAATTCTTGTGTATGCACGATCAACAAGGCGATGGTAGGTGGAGAGAGAGACGGAGATAAAGAGACAGAGAGAGAGAGAGAGAAGAAGAGCTGCAATTTTGGTGACTAAATACTTGTAGAGAGAAGAGAGCAGAGTTATTATATATCGGAGAGAAGAGAATAGAAGGAAAAGCGTAAGAGAGAGAAGCTCTAAAGAAGAGCAGCGCTGAAAACTGAGTAAGTTGAGGGATCAGGTCAAATATAAGCATGCATACTTATATATAATATATACTATACTCTATATATATTAATTACTATATATAATATATACTACAATATAAGTATACTCCAGTCATATATAGCTAAAGAATATACCTATATATAAATCTAATTAAGCTTGTCTTTCTCTGCTCCGCATACGTAACTGGAACAGAGTAATAGAAAAGTGTCTACGGAGTGTCTTCTATTCAAAAGATGAATCCGAATTCAGAGCATTTATTTGTTTTCCTCAGCTTTGTTTAGTTTCGGCTTAGTTGAAGAAAACTGCGCGACGACGAAGGCATCGAACAGACAGACACACACACACACACAATCACATCTGCAGGTCTGTCTGTGTGTGGCCCAGTTTTATTTGCAGTTTGTGCTAGCCACTTCTGCCTGTGTGTGTGTGTCTGTGTGTGTGTGCAACAAAATTAGCAACAAGCAAAGTTTATTTGAAACGGAAATTAAGTAACAGGATGTGGCCGACGAGGTCAATGAGGAAGGGAGGCAGGCAGGAGGGAAGAAGAAGTAAGGAAGGACACATGCCGCAGTCCTTCGCCTGCCTGTGCTAGGCTAAAGTCCATTCATGCGAGCATTACCATCGTTATTACCTGCTGCCACTGCAGACATTCCCATTTTGACAACTGTAACCATTTCCATTATCATTTCCAGCGGCGCCTCCGCTTGCAGCCATGCCTTGCAGCTTATTGTACATACTTAATGAAGATGTTTTTCTTCTGCTTTTCCTTTGAAGAATTACCCGAAAAAATATCTCAGCTGGGACATCTGAATAAAAATCAAAGCCGGACAAAGCGCAATGCCAAAAGAGAGAGAAAGGCAGGGGCCGGGAGAGAGAGAGAGGGGAAAAAGGTTGAGCCATTGTGCAATTTCGAACGAGTACTCGCAATTCTAACCCTTTCTCTGCAGTGGCTTGTGAGTGCTCGAAACGATGAACTGGTAGAGATAAGAGCACATCAAAGCTGGGGCTCTTTGCAAGATTGTGCATGACAGTGGGACATGGGTGAGTGGACAGCCAGGGAAGGGGAAGGGGCAGAGAATGGTCAGCGAGTCTCTTAAAATAATCAAAAGTGGCCCCGAGAGAGAGAGAGAGAGAGAGAGAGGAGGGGGAAGGAGTCTCTCGTTGTAGGTGCTGCTGTTTTAAGCTGTCAGCCTAAACGGAACCAAGCAGCGCCATCCTGCAGAGACACAGTGAGGCACAGGGAGGCATAGTGATGCAGAGTGAGGCACAGTGGCGCAAAGAAAGAGGCACAGTGAGGCACAGAGTAAAGCAGAGCTCGGTCAAGTGGCGCCACGAGCAATTAACCAAGCACAGACTGGAACTGGTGCTGGTACAGAGGCTGCTGCGCTGTCGGTTGAGCGTTTCATGTGTGCATTTGTTGTACACATAATTAAGGCCAGAGAGAGTGGCAGAGAAGCGCCAAAGCGGAGCAAGGACAGTTAGAAATGCACGTCAGACGCTCGACAGCGTTTTGTGGTAATACGCCGTAAAGAGCAGGCCTAGCTGGAGGCGGCGAGGGGAGAGAGGCTTGCACTTGACAAGGGTTCGCATCGAAAGTAAAACAAACAAATAAAACCCATAAGCCGTTGACCTGCTTTGCCAGACAGAGAGAAGTAGATAAAGAGAGAGAGAGAGAGAAGAAAGCAGAGTGAAGAAGGCAACCAGAGAGACAGACCTGACCAGGCAGAAAGGTATGCAACCTTTTGTGGCACAGTTGCTCTCTAGCATGCCGCACACGTCGCTGATATAAATACAAATAGAAAATATAAAAAAGGACACTGCCCGCAAAAAGAATTCAGCCAGCCTGGCAATTTGTCAAAAATGTGTCAATAATGTGGATCGATTGAGGACGATTGCGACCCTTTAAAAACGAAGCATGAAAGGGTATCAAATTGATTAGAGAGATGGTTCAGCGAGCAGAACAAATACTTGAAAATGCGCTTTAAATCTGACAGTTCAACGTGGGAATTCCCAAGGATTGTGAAGAGAACTTTACATTGTGCATTAAATATTCATTGCAGGACAAGTTCGCAGCATGGCTTGTGCCTTATATTGCTTTTAAACTTGCATAAGGTAAATATAAATATAGTTATATACATAGTTGCAGCAACTGAAAGACAGACAGTTATTGACCTTGACCTAAAGTTGCCCTGTGGCACTTTTGGCATTTGTTGTCGACTGTTTTGTAGTTAAAACGGGAGCAGCACGCGAAAGTGGTATACCCTACGAACTATTTTACGGTGTTCATTAATTTTTTAATTTATACACATGTACATATAGTACTTTCAAATTGTTCTCGACAGATGGCGCTGTCGTTCGCCTGCCTTTCTTGTTTACCACTTGATGTTATGCTTCACTTTCTTGAATAACTTGTATTTTTAATGTCTGATAAGATTGAAATTTGTGTTATACGTAGATATTTCAATCAGCTAAGTATATGTCTAAGTCAGAAAGATTTCTATTTTATATGTCTCTCACAAATCGACCTGAAAAATTAAATTATTGATTTTCTGGCGCGGTGGGCGTGGCACCTAACATTTGAAATAAACTTGACGTACGTAGAGTATATTGGAACCTTCATGCTAAATTTGGTGTCTCTAGTTTGTATAATAGCTGAGATCTGTGTGTTCATCTGGTCAGACTGAGATCCAGACAGACACACAGACAGACAGGAATGGCTCAATTGACTTGGCTTGTGATCCTGAGCAGGAATATATATACTTTGTGGGTTCTGCCACGCCCGTAACGTACAAACATAGTATACCCTCCATTTTCAATGGTCTAAAGGTATAATTAAACTTTAATTTGCCACAAATATTTCATAAGCAGCTGGGAACAAAGCGAAAGGGAGAAGGATAGGGAGAGGGAGAAGCACAGGGGGAGGGAGAGGGAGAGTTGCATACAGAATGCGAACTGAAAATGGCATCGCATTAAGATTAGCATAACTTGCTTTTATTACCGTTCTGCTCTGCTCATTTCTCTTCGCTGTCTTCCTCTCCCCCCCCCCTCTCCCTTCTCTCACACTCACTCTGCTGTTGTTCTTTCTTGCTGTTGATATCTGCGGTGCGTTTTGCCTTTATATAACAACAATGACAGCGACAGCGACAGCAGCAGCAGAAACAGCAACAACGACAGCGCTGGCGATGGCGACAGCGACGCAGTCAGCGGAAACGGATGTACATTCTTCTGTGTGCGTGTGTGTGTGGTGTCTGCCTGTGCGTTTATATGTTATAACAGTCATTGGGATTAGCCTTCCCTTCTGCTCTGCTACCTCCCCCCCTCCTTCCACCCCCCTGCTGTCTGTATAAAAGTTATGCGCAAGTTAATAGATAATTAACCATGCAAATTGCCGCGCAACAGTTTACAAATATCTTCTGCGTCATCCTCAGCCTGTCTGTGTGCGTGCTTGTGTGCGTGCTTGTGTGTGTGTGGAAGGTGTTTGCCTGCCTCACTCGCACTCACTCGAGCACAAAAGAATTAACTCTAATTACTTTGTAATGCTGATTAAGCCTGTTAGAGAGCGCATTAAATATGTAAACGCCATTCCGACATTTTGAGCATATTTACGCGCGAGGTAACTGCAAATTGTTACGAGTGCCAGACATGGCACACAACGCACACAAGGCACACAGAGCACATGCCAAGGCAGCCGTTAGAAATTATTCAGTGCCCCTGGCTGCACCAGCCCCCTCCCTACCCCTGTCCAGCTGCGAGCCATTACCACATTCGATTTCAACTTCAATTTCAGTTTCAATTTTGCAAGATTTCAATTCATTTAACTCATTTAAATAGCATATTTGGAGTGTATGTGTGTGTGTGTGAAGGTGATTGTTCTGTATGTGTGTGTGTATTCTCTGTATATGTGTGTGGGTGTGTTCTGTGTATGTGTGTCTGCGTGTGGCAAACAAATGAAAATGCGAGTGCTGAGAAATACCAAATTTAAATTCACCTTTATGGCTGCCAACGAGTCGACAAACAAAGTGCCTGCCCCTACCTCCCCCCTCCTTCCCTCGCACCCACACAAACACACAATGCCGTCTTCTCCCCCTCCCCCTCTGCCCCTTAACTGGCATAGTTTCTAAATCACTTTCTGTCAGCCGTTTACAGCAGCCGCAGCAGCAGCAACTCAAGTCAGAGCTGAGGCAGGAACTGGAGCCGGGGGCAAGGATAACAATCGCAACGTCAGAAAGTTGCCCACTTTTTGTAATTTTATTTTATTTCCGTTTAAATGCGTGCGCCAAGGTGCGTACAGACAGGGAACGGGGAGTGGGGGAGAGGTGGGAAGGGTAGGCAGCTTGGTAAGGCGTGAGTTTAAAGCTAAATTATGGCTACATAAAATTTTACGGCCAACTTGAAGAAGCCGACGTTGCCACTGACGACGAGGAGAAGGGGGTGGAGAGTGAGGAGCGGAAAGAGGGGCATCCGGCAGGTGCAGAGCTTAATTTCGTGCACTTGACTTTGGACACTTTGGCGGCCGTTTGAAAAGGGCTTCATCTTCATTTCACTCGCAGCGATGCTTACCTGCTTTCCTTGCATATAATCTGAATAAATTACTTTGCACATTTTGCGGCGCATAAATAATTTAAGACAGCCATCCTGCCCCGCCCACTGCGCACTGCTGCCCACTCTCTTGGCACTGCCCCCCCCGCACTTACTCTTACACTCCCTCAGGCACACTCGCATTCACTCGCAGTCCACACACATTTGTGAGTACATAAAGACGATTGCTTGGCAGGCAGGGGGGACAAGGAGAGAGGGGGAGGCAGGTACTGCAGGCAGGGGCGGGTGCGGGGCAACAATGAAACGGCAAATGGCAGCCACACACAGTGACAGATTTTTTTTAATTTTACTAAAAACCTACGACTAATTCTCAAACGAGCTGACACAAATCTCGAAAGTTGTTACGCCAACATATTTGCAGGCCTGGCTGGCCAGCCCCGCTACCCCCCTTACCACTACCCCCTGTGCACTGTACGTACTGTGTCCCCTTCTTGCAGGCTGCTGCCCCTGCCAGACTGTTGCCCCTTGCTAGACTGCTTCCATTCTCTGGTAGAACTGTCAGCAAGTTCTGTCCCAGCGTCTGTTTTGTCTCACGCACTGTCTGTTTGTGTCTCTTTCTCTCTCTGTGTCTCTCTGTGTGTGTGTCCCTCTCTCTTTATATACTTCTCTCTCTCTGTCTGTGTCTTTCTCCCTGCCTCCCTCTCTTTCTCTCTGCCCTCTTTTTTGGCCCTCTCTCTGTGGCCCTCCATCTCTCTGTATTTCTCTGTCTGTCTCTCTGTCTGTTTATACCCCTCTTTTGTTCCCCCCTCTCTCTCTTCAACACTGCATTTGTCTCTCTCTTCCTCTCCCTACCCCTGCCTGCCTGTCTGTCCGTCTGCATCTGCATCTCCTACCACCTCCTGCCGCCTCACTGTCAGCTTTTGTTGATTCTTTTTTTGTTTGCGGTTAAAACACAAACACTCCACACTCACACACTCACTCACACACACAGCAGCACACACACAGACATATGTGTGAGTGTATGGATTATGCCACTACTTGCATAGGGAGCCCCAAAAAAAGAATCAAGAGAAGCAGAGGCAGCAGGCGGAACTGCAACAATAGCGTCGAGCATTTGCCAAAAGCGCTGGCTACAATTAGTTTAAAGCATGCAACACACACACACATACACATATACACACACACACATACACAGGCATACAAATATGGACACACACACACACCATTGCATTGCATTTTGCATAAACCAACATTTTATCTGCGTATTTGCTGCGTGCTGCATGTGGGTTGAACAACTTGGACAACTTTATAAACCCCACGGCAAGCTGCAGCAGTCCGAGCTGTGAGCTGTGAGCTGGGAGAGCAGCTGCAGGACACTTTGTGATTTAATAAAATGATAATACTACGCAAATCAATAATACAACACAGGCAAAATCATATATGCTAGTATTATTCATCCCATTCATCTTCAATTCATATGCAGTTCCATTGTTATGATGATGCTTCTTCCTCAGCCTCAACCTGCTCTGATTGTGCCCAACTTTAATCTGCAGTGCACAGCATATAGCTTATTATAGCTAGTCTTGAATACTGTCTACCACATTCCCGTTACCTGGCAATATGTTTAAGGCAACAACTCGTTGACAGCTCAAACTCAAGCCAAGCGGCCTGACTCGATCGAGACGTGTGAGACTTTTTTGCCAGTGATGTTTTTAGTGTTGTGTTGACTGTGATTTGCCTGTCCGACAAACACGCACACACACAGAGACGTTTACACCCAGACACACACACAGATACTACACACACCCCCACACACAGCGCAGTAATAAAGGGGCGCCTCCAGTGTATTGAAGTATCTAGAAAAGCTTTTTATGCTTCAAAGTCAATATAGTGTGCCATGTACAGAGCTCAGTTTCGAACGCAGCAGCAGTAAGTAAGGCCTCTCTCTCGTTGACATACTTGTGTATGCTGCCACGCCCCCCTGCTTTCCCTCTCCCACCTTTGGGAGAGGTGGGCAGGCTGGCAGTTAGTTGCTTCTAGCTGAAACGCCATTCAGGCGGAAATGCAGCACCGAAACACAGAAGCAGCAACAGCAGCAGTGACAGCAGCAACAGCAGCAGCAGCAACAGCAACAGCAGCAACTGTAGCAGCAACAGCAGCAGCGACAGCAGGCGACGAGCTAAAGAGCCCGAGGCGAAAACCTCCATGTGAAGTGTGTCATCAGTTTAAGGTTTTTGTGGCCAGCACCAGAGCACACATCGAGCAGAGCACTTTGCCAGTGCCTGCTCCACCTCTGAGCCGTGGCTTCGTGTCGACCTCCTCCCCCTTTTCCTCCACCTGCCCCCTGTCGTATTATCATAATAAACAAATGGGTTCGCTGCTTGGTTGGCTTAACTTTTGGGTTGCCAGCAAGTCTCGCAGTCGCAGCGACAAGTCCCGCTCGCATTTGTGAGCACAAATCAGTGCTATTTATATTGTGGCCAGGTTGTGGAGGGGAAGCGGTAGAAGTGGAAGATGGAAGGGGTAGGGGAATGAGCAGTAGTGGGAGCAGGAGAAGAAGCAGAAAAGGGAGCAGTAAAGGAAGCAGAAGAGGGAGTAGTTGAGGAAGCAAAAGAGGGAACAGTTGAGGTAGTAGGAAAGGGAACAGTAAAGGAAGCAGGAGAGGAAGGGCAGGGGCAGGGAAGAACCCGCTGCAGTGTTGCCTGGTGCGTGCTGCAGCTTGTCAGCATGGTTACCAACTGCTCCTCGGGCTGTATCCAATTTGCGAAAAATAACCACGGGACTCGTTGGAGTTAAGGTCGGAGTTGGAGCTGTAGCTGTAGCTGCAGCTGGAGCTGGAGCTGAGGGCAACGCGTGCAAAGTTCAGTTGGCACATTACGACGCAGGCGACACCGATATTCTCTTATCTGCAACATGCAGCGTGCGCCGAGAGAGGCGCCGCCAAATCGACAACGCAACTTGCACTCCAAGTTAGCTGTCAATGCAACAAGTTTAGTTTGAACAGATACGATGCGACAGAGGGAGACTGCGACTGGGAGCAGGAGCAAGAGTCGTGGCAAAAGCCAAAGTTGCAGCAGCAAGAAGAGGAGTAAGGGGAGCAGCAGCAGCAGGGGCAGAGCTGACAAAACTTTGTTGCGCCTATCACAGCCAAACCGCAGAAGTCAGCAGCGCATCTTGGGCAAAGTTGCCGATGCTGCGCTATCTACAACATCAGATGGAGCTGACAGAGTAAGGGCAGGCAGAGAGGGGGCAGAGAAAGCAGGCAAAGAGAAGAGAGAGAGAGGCAAGTGTGGTACGTCTCGGTGCCTCGCGGCATGACAGACAGCCCTGGCAGGGCGATGTGCGTCAATTTCGTTCGTGGCCCAATAAATGTATAATGGATGAATGGATCCCTGCAACGCATGCCCGCCACACTCCCCCATCTCCCTTCTTCCCCCCTTCCCCTCCCTTGTTCCCTTCTTCATTTCCTTTAATAAAATATTATCATAAACGTTAAGGTAGATAGTTTTTCATATGTTTGCTCACAAAATACCACACGAAGCAGTCAGTTCGGCTCAGTTTGGGCAACTCTTTACTTAG
This sequence comes from Zaprionus camerounensis, assembly GCA_018904165.1. Taxonomy (NCBI): domain Eukaryota; kingdom Metazoa; phylum Arthropoda; class Insecta; order Diptera; family Drosophilidae; genus Zaprionus; species Zaprionus camerounensis. Next base: position 12,269,008 of record JAEIFS010000479.1, on the reverse strand, counting down.
CCACGCCCCCTTTCAATCCCTTCTCCTCTTTCTCTTGCAAGTTGTTGTTTCACATGCGCAAACATTCAGATACTTTCATTATTTATTGCCAGCTGCGGGAGTAGCCGAATGTGAATGTGAATACGAATATGAATGCGAGTACATTCATAAATATGTGACTAGCGATGCCGCAGCAAATCTAATGGAATGTGTTTCCTTGAGTTTTTTATTGCTCAGCTGAGAGTGAAACTTGCAAGGCGGAACGTAAGAAGGGGAAGAGGCGGAGGGGAAGTAAAACAGTGTGTAAATAACCCAAAGTAATGTTTGCAAACTGTTTACGGGTTGCCAACTCTTTATCGATTCTTGTAGTTGAAATTAATTTCAGTTTGAGGTTTAAGCTTGGTAACTAAGGCACATAAGGGGTGAGACATGGTTATAACTGAGTAACTATTTATTTTGATAGCAATTAACTTGTTTATTCCTTTTGACGTCTTTAAGGTTAATAGGGGGTATATGTGGCAGGCACTATATGTATATTGTGCAACAGAATCAGAAGCCAAGTAGAAATATTAAATTTGGCATGTAGGTTTCTGAATATCATATGCAGCTAATAGCTTTTTTATATATTAGATGTCACGCCCACCGTCTTCGCAAATTAATAATTCAATTTTTCACTTCAATTTGTATGCTACGTATTAAAGATACAACTTACTGCCTTAACATATAAAAAGTTAACTATAACATGTATATATTCTCCAAATTTCAGTTAAATCACACTGTAAACACTGTAGTTATTTAACTTTTCTCATCGTTGCAATCAGGTACTGCATTCTCTTTGCTAGAGTGAGAAAGAAATAGTTGACAGAACAATTTGTGTGGCTTAGCTGTTGTGCATTTCAAGGTTTTTCAAGAAGAATAACTTACTGACGTTACTTGCATTACTTAACTTTGCACTTAAATATCAACAGTAAGTAACTAAATACTACTTTATTCCTGCCCTCTAACTCTATCTCTCCCTCTCTCTCACCCTCTCTGCCTTGCTCTCTCTCTTTGTAAATGCAAGCAAATTACAACAGTTTCCGTCTGCAGTTCTTTATCGTTCAGCGCAGAGATTAGTGTAAGCTGTGAAGTTGCGTGAGAACGCGCCATCTGATAAGAGGAAGCACATGCGAGCACGCAGCAGCGACAACAAGATTCCAGGGTATGCACTGGCATGAACTAGCAACTGCCATAGATTACTCCCACTTGTGTGGCAACACCTGCAATTCAACTCACTCACGCCTCGCCGTAATAACGTAATAACGTAATAACGGCAAATAACGGCCAATAAGTGTCGCAGCAGTGTTGAACAAGTTATCAAAGTAGTAGCGCCCTGTGTGCGTAATTGAATGTCCGTCCAAGGGGGGTGCCGTGTGTCCGTGTGTGCGAGTGCGATTGGACCCGAGTGGCACGAGTATTAAATACGTTTACAATAATTGCCTTTTGGCCAAATTCATTTGCGGTTAATTGGGCTCTAATGAATGTGAATAGCTCGAGTTGTTGTTGTTCTTCTTGTTGTTACTGTTGTTGCTGTTGTTGTTGTTGCTGTTATTGTTGTTGCTCCTAAATTAGTACACGCAGTAGTTGGCAAACCACACAGCTCAGCCCCAGGCCACAGACGTACAAGTACAAGCTGAATCGACTCCACTTTCCCTTTCCATCTTTTTCCCCCTGCCCTGACCTGACAACCCTCGGCCCAATAGGCTCGCTCTTCAATATAATACAACAACAAATTGCCTGTCAATCTACGTGTAACTTTTATAAATTTCCAGTTGGGTATCTGCACGGGCTAGCCCCGCCCATGCCTCGTCTACTGCTCAAGTTTCAGCCATAATTAACAGCGGCCGTGGCAACTGTGCGAAAAACTAGAGGCAACAACAACGCGTTGAGGCTTTGTAATGTTAGCTGCCTCCCCCTCTGCTGCGCCTCCCCCCCCCAACTGCTACTGCTAATGAACTCACTGCCGACGCCTGTTAGCGTGCCAAAGGTGATGGCGGGGGGAAGGAGACTGAAGTTGGACTGGGTTGGTCTGTGGGCGCGAGGTTAAAAGGAGGCCCGGCCAAGGCGACTGGCAGCATGCAGAAATGACTTTATTAACAGCCACACGCCGCGCTGTGCCCCTGTGCCCCTGCCCCCGTTCACCACTCGCCATGCCAGAGGCCTCGTATTCAACATGGGGTTCAGTCTTTTATTTAGATTTTTATTGCTAAACTTTGTTTCGTTTTTTGCCACATTCACATTCGTCTGACGACTGTCGCGACCCAGTGTATCGAAGGCAGCCCGTTAACGGCTGTCGTTGCTCGCTTGTCGGCTGTCCTCTTTCCCCTCTCCCCTCTCCCTCCTGCTCTACTCTCTACTCCTCTGACGGCCGAGTTGGACGTCCCTTTTCATGCGACACTTTGAATGTTTTAAATGCTTTTTTATTGCTTGTACCGTCCCGCCCAGTCGAGCTGTTGTTGTTGTTGCTGTTGCTGCTGCTGTTGTGGTTTGTAGCTACTGCTGCTGCATTAAATTAGTTTAATCACTATGCAGAGTTCTGCGCGCAGCGGGACAGACCTGCCAGACCGCAGCGCACAGCGGCGTCAGGTGGAAACGAGTCAAACCCATAAGTAAGCGTAAACAATGTCAAAGCAGTGCACACTGTACCTCCTCCTCTCTCCCCGCTTCCACTTGTCTCGTCCTCTTCTTTTCAGCGTCTGCCTGCTCTGGGTGTCAATAGAAACATTAACTGGGCGTGCTGGCAGAATTAGCACAACAATTATGCAGGTATTAGCAGACGCCGCGACATCGCTATCGTCCTGATTGTGGGTTACCACCTGCTCCAGCTCCAGGCAGCTGCCAATAAAGGAAGGTGTCGTTCTCGTATGCTAACTGTGCATGTAAGTGTTACGTATACGTAATATATGGATTTGATGTGGGGAAAATGTAACAATGGAGAGGGAGAGTTAAGTGCATTCTACTGTTTCTTCTCTTAAATATGGCATAATTAAACCCAATTGATTTTCTTATATGATACTCAAGTTGATTATCGCAGCCGTTAAATATATTATATTTTATATATTATATATATTATATATATTTATTATAAGTGTGTCACATTTCGTAGCCTTTGCAAGTCAAAAAATGCGTGAAAAATGAACGATCAACTCAATTTACTTACTTAACAGTTTTATGTTAATGTAAAGCTACTCTGTATTTAAAATGATCAATCGACAAGCCGCCACCTCCATACCTATCGAGAGACAGTAACAAAAAATACTCTTTAATACTTCCTTAACATTTCTATGCTACAGCAATAGGCAGCCCTGTTAATGTACTCTGTTAACTTCAATAACTGATCGACAAGCCGCCACTGCCATGCCTATCGATATGTGTTTGAACGAAGGCATAATAAAAAATATATATATTAACAATAATAACATATAATAATAATTAAAGCATTCCTTTAATTTGCGGATGGAATTTTCTCTTTTTTGGCACGACATTTAATTTGTACAAGAGCTGCTTTTTAATCATAGTAAATATTAAGTGAATCAGCTTCAATTCCTCTTTAAATATTCTAACTGCAAATGTGATATATATGGAGAGTAGAAGCGAGAATGAACAGAGAACTCTTTGCAGTAATCTATAATCGAAAACGCTCTTTAAAATATGCTTGCTCTAATTGTATCACTTGTTGTATACAATTTGGCTTATGACAGGCCCACACACACATACACACACAGGGCTACCCACTAGGCCATTAAAATGCCACTTGAGTAGGCCTAAGCACACGGCTTTCTGTCTGTGTGTGTTTGTGTAATATCAACGAGCGACCTGTTAATCCGCACACAGATACTAAACGGATACGCAAAACAGTTGAAAGGTCGCATTACGCATACGCCGTGTGGCGCACAAACTCAACCCGAACGAGGCGTTTAGCAACTAGTTTTCAACCCGTGTCACTTGCCCTCATTTATCTTGTGGCAGCACAACAGAAACTTCTAATGTTTTCAAATAATTACAATGGTTTTTAATTCACAGCAAGGGGGAGGCAGATGAAGCAGGGGCTGTCACCTGGTCAAGCCAAGCCACAAATACACACACACACACACACACACACACATAGGGACGTGTGTCACATGTGTAGCAAGCAAAATGGGCTGCTGTCATGAAACATTTGTCACAATAAACTTTATTTGCCTTCGTGCAGTGCAGAAATTTACTTATCGTTTATTTTATTTTATTTGTTAGCTGCGTATTTAAACTTGTTGTGGCTTGTCGCTGTTGTCGCTGCGTGTGCGTGCTGAGGCAGCATAAGCTGCGACAACCCCAGCAACCCCGGCACCCCCTTTGCACCCACTTTCTTCCTCTTTATAAGGAAGTTGCGCATTTAGCATTACACATTACGAATTACACATTACAAATTACACAGTTTAACTAGGGCGATGGCAATGGAGACTCGCCCTCGTCTGCCTCGTCGCAAGTTTTTAATTAGAACATAGAGAGAGAATTCTCTTTGATTTGTGTAGGAGGGGAAGAGGCAACTTGTTGCTCAAGCTGTTAGTTAGTTACCTGTATCCTGGCTGCCACACGCTCGGCACCATTGAAGCGCTGCGGTATAAACCAACCCTTCGTGGAGCCCGTGACGAGGACAATGCCGAGCAGGAAGAAGAGAATTAACGCGGTTATCACGAGTTTGGCGCGCGTTGAAATGACCATTGCCATGTTTCACAGCGGATATTTACACACAGACACACACACTCGCGATAGACTCGACAAACACTTGAAACACACGCACGCACACGACGACTACGAGGAGGACGAGAAGGACGAGAACTTGACTTGCGATTTGTATAACCGAAAATAGCCTGAAAAAAAGATGCATGAATTCGTATATTAATTGGATGTTTCTCGAGTTGTTGCTGTTGTTGTGCTGGATGCTCTCACAAATGGTTTGAATGTGCTGGGCTTGCCTCGACTGGGTATTTGACCCTTGGGCAAGCACTTCTTCGATTCGCCTGCCAGACACCCCTAACACGCCTAATGGCTTTTGTGGCACGTATTAACCTTGCCAAGCGTTTTTTTCCAACCCTCTCCACTCCCACACATATACACACGCACACTTTGAGCCACTCTGGCATTTCCGGCGCAGGCAACAAATGTAACACGTTTTATTTAATTTTTCTCTTTCTTTTCTGCCTCTCGCTCGCTTGTCAGCATTTTCTCACCGATTTGCGCCGCAAAGGAGCGGCTGAAAAATAAAAGCTACCACAAAGAAGACAGAGAGAAAAAAACACGCAGAAATGAAAGAAAACTTTATGAAAAGTTAAGCTGCCAACAAGTTTATTTGCGAAAATATTGAATTATAGCAACGTCACGGCAAAACGGCAGGCGCAAGAACAAATAAACAGAAGCAGCTGGAGAGAGGAGGCGGAGGAGTGGCAGAGGAGAGGTAGAGGCAGTGCCAGGGCAAGGAAAGAATAACGCCTCAAAATGCGTTGCCTAGATTTGGCCACATGCTCAAGATGTCTCGGCTTTTATTTAGAGCGCATAAAGGCATAAGCCGCATGCCTGCGTTTTGTGGCTGGGTAGGCAGCTCAAAGTGAGAGTAGTAGGGGAAGGGAGAGTAGGAAGGGGAACTGGCTGGCGTGTGTCCTTGAGCGGGACCGAAAAAATGAAATAAAAAACGAGCGCCAACTTTTCAACCTACATAATTGCGGTAGAAGTTGGCGCACAACACACGCTCGCTCACACACACACACACTCGCGCACACATACAGACAAAAGTATCCTTTAACGCGCGCACAACCTTCGGCAATTGCAGAGTGAGTGGGAGGGACAGAGAGACAGACAACGCACACATCCAGCGAGCAGTTTAGCGAGAGGCTCAGCGCGCACAAAAGTATGCTACAGTCAGCGCATAATTACGATAATCGTGTCTGTCTAACAGCAGCAGGGGGCGAGGAGGGGGCGCAGCTCAGTCCAAACAAACAGACAAGCTTACCTGACACCCGCCTGCAAGCCACGCCTCTGTCACGACTCCTCAGGCAGTTATTGAGTCAACGGTTGAGTCAGTGTGGTGTAAAACCAACTTTTGTGGGCCCAAAAAGAAAGCCAAAAGGAAACTTTTTTATGCCTTCGCCTCTTTGCCTCGCTTTCGCCTTTGCCTTTGTGCCATCCTCAACCACCCCCCGCCCCCCGCTCTGCCCTCAGTGGCATTCTTCACGCAGCATTAAAATTCTACGGCTGCAGCTCGCCCAGCACAGGCACCAGCTACGGCAGCGGAGCCTGGCGCAGCTTAAGCTTAAAGTTTGACATGGCTCAAGTTTCCTAATGAAATTACCTACTTGGACTTTTTCCACTGCGTTTTTGGCTGCGTAATGAAAAGGGGCAAAACTTGTGCCGCAAAAAAAAAACGAAAGAAGACGCACCCAGGCAGCCCGCAGGGAATGGGATGGAGGCGTAGCTGAGTAGCTTGGACGATAAGGCATTTCATATCTGGCTGCAAATTAAGTACGCCAAAATGAGTAATGACTTCTGAAGTTGTCATGGCAGCCAAAGGAAAGTAAACCGTTAAATGCAAAGTGTAGCCAAAAATAATAATGCACGAGACCCTTTCGCAGGCTACGCTCGGCTGGTTGCCCCAAAAACGTTAGCGCCTAATGAAGATAATGGGGCGACATGTTTTAAAAGGCAAACCTCACTCGCACACACACACACAAATAAATATACACACGCAGTCTAACACACTCTCACATACACACACACACACGACGCATGTTTTGTGTCTACTCGTCGCTGTGGCGGCAATCTTTTTGCTCATTTTGACATGTTATTTTTAATAAGCAACGCTTGCCACATAAATTTCCGCTTTAGATAATTTCATTTGACATGTTTTTTGTCTGCCACACATGCAGCTTCGCCACAGAACCCTTCTCTTATGACCCATTCCCCCTTCTACAACAATAAAATGTCACCAGAAGAACAAGTCAGACCGCCTCAAGGCAGACCTGGCCAAGTTTGATCGATAGCAACTCCTTGGACTCCTGTTTTCTAAATTGTTCAAACTCCTTACAAGTCCCCCTCCCCTCTCCCTGCCTCCTTCACTTCACTTCACTTTACATATGTGTAAGGGTTTTTTTTTTTTTTTTTTTATTACTTAAGAGATTATAAGATGAGTTTACAGAATAGGGTGCAGGAAGAAGAAGGAAGAAGAAGCGTAGAAAGGGTCCACTCCCACGGGACTGCCGCCAAGCTATACTTCGCGAGGGTGGCAGGCGGTCAGGTGCCGCTCATCTTTCGCCAACCGTGTGTCGGATCTGCTCCCGGCGTCTCAGCTCCCTCAGGACGGATGCTGCCATTTCCGTAACCGCATCCCAGTTGGATGGGGTCTCCAGCATACACCTAGTTATGTTGTCAGGTGTGAGGCGACAGTTCGTTGCTGCCTCCAGGGCAGCTCTTTCTGCGCTGAAGAGTGGGCACACAAAGAACGAGTGTTCAGCATCTTCGGTGGTTGCGCCTCCGCAGTAGTCGCAGAATGGATCTGCGTCGTGTTTAAAGCGGTACAGATATGCCTTAAAACATCCATGGCCTGTGAGGAGCTGCGACGTGTAGAAGTCCACCTGCCCGTGGGGTCGGTTTATCCAGAGATCCAATTCGGGGATTAGTCTGTGCGTCCAGCGTCCAGTGCTCGCGTTGTCCCATCTCGCTTGCCACCTAGAGACCGTGCTGCTCCGCTGGGTTCTGCATCCAGACCTTCCAGTCCTGCGTTCTTCTGCCAGTAGGTCGACGGGAATTGTTCCGGCTATGACCAGTGCCGCCTCTTCTGAGACAGTGCAGAAGCAACTGGAAATACGCAGGGCGCAGCGTCTATATACCGACTTGCAGTGTCGGCTGTAGCTCATGGTCAGCATAGCGTCAGCCCATATCGGCGCGGCATAAAGTATGGTGGAGGTCACCACTGTCGCTATCAGTCTTCGGCTGTGCTGCCTGGGACCGCGCGTGTTGGCCATCATCCTTGAGATGGCGGCAGTGGCCTTGGATGCCTTGCCCGCCGCGTATTCTAGGTGGCTTTTGTAGCTCAGCCGGTGGTCGATTAGCACTCCGAGGTACTTGACCGCAGGGCTAGACTCGATGGTGGTCGAGCCGACCCGGAAGCTCACCTTTTCTACGGCCTTTCTGCTGCTTATAAGCACCGCCTCCGTTTTGTGCTCGGCAAGTAAGAGCCCGTTTTCCGTAAGCCAGGACATCAGCAGGTCGATCGCCATACTGCATTTGTTGGAAACGTCGGCCAGTTGCTTCTCCACAGTGACAAGTGCGATGTCATCTGCGAAGCCAATCACGGAGCATCCTTCAGGCAGTGTCATCCTCAGTATACCATCGTACATTACGTTCCAGAGGGTTGGCCCAAGGACTGATCCCTGGGGAACACCCCCTGTAACCTGGTATTCCTGGTTGCCGGCGTCAGATTTGTAGAGCAGGACGCGCTCCCTGAAGTAATCGGCTATCAGCTGTATCAGGTATCCTGATACACCGCCACGCTGGAGTGCTTGCAACACTAGGCTCCAGTTTGCAGAGTTAAAGGCATTTTTAACATCCAGTGTGCATACCAGGCAGTACTTCTTGGAGCCGCCCCGCCAACGTTCTCCTTCGATGGCCTTCGCCGCCAGTTCCGTCACCTCTCGGATCGCGTCGAGTGTGCTTCGGTTCTTTCGGAATCCGTGCTGGTGGCTAGACAGGACTCCGCGCTCCTCTATTTCGCTTTGCAGCTTCATGCATATTATGCGCTCAAAGATTTTCCCCAGTGTGTTTAGCATGCAAAGGGGCCGGTATGACGACGGGTCGTCATTCAACTTTCCTGGCTTCGGAATGAGCACGAGTCTTTGCTGCTTCCAGGCTCGAGGAAATCTCCGTTCGTCGATACACCTGTTGTATAGCTGCGCAAAGAGACCTGGATAGGCATTCACAATGGCATGCAGAGCTGCGTTGGGGATGCCATCCGGTCCAGGAGCCTTGGATGCTTTGCAGCTGGCCAACGCGCTGAGGACTTCCTCCTCGCAGGTGTGCATCGCTTCGCCAGCAGTCACGCTCGGTGGCCTCAGAGGCGGCTGAGCTGGGAACAGTGTGGAGACTATTGTTCCTAGCTGGTCCTGTGAGCTCGGGATCGGCTGTCTGGTGAGCTTACCCATGACTGTTTTGTAGGCTGCTCCAAAGGGTTCTTGGTCAGCCGCATCGCAGAGGTCCTGGAAGCACTTGTTTTTGCTTGCCCTGATGGCCACCTTGAGGGCCTTTTTCCTCGCCCTGTAGAGGGACTCGTACAGCTCTTGTGTAGAGCGTCCCCTGCTTCGCTGGCATTTCCTCCTAGCGGCGAGACAGTTGCTTCTGGCGGTAGCTATTTCCTGGTTCCACCAAGGAACTGGCCGCCTTCCGTCTCCTTTGGTGGAGACTTCCATTGCCGCGTCGCAGGCTGTCTTGATCCTGTCTGATATGGTGTCCGCGCAGATGTCCGCCGCTCCTGTGATGGTGCTGTTATCCATGCAACTTAGGAGTGTCTCGGCATTCAGGGTGTGTACCCTATATACCGTTTCCCTGTTTGGCAGGCGTTGCTGACTGAGGCTCGTACGGAATAATATTGCCGCATGGTCGCTGTAGGTGAACAGGTCTGTGACCTCCCAGCAGCTGTTGCGGGTGAGCTCCGGGCTGGCGAAGGTGAGGTCTATAATGGACTCCCGTCCATATGTGTAAGGGTGTGCGTGTGTGTGCGTAGGGGAGTTCCATGGGGCACATAAAGAGCTGGCTAAATTAATAAGAAGCCAACTTGACTCGAGCGCATTTCCTGGCTACATAACAAGTGGGCAAAGGGGGAGGCGGCCAGACCCAAGTGGGCGGCATGGGCGTTAACCGCTTCACTAGTCATATAATTAAAGTCCAGCATTTGCATAATTTATGTTTATTGGTGCCACTGGTGCGTCACAAAGGGCAAGGAAGGGGGAAACAAGAAAGCGACAGCAGAAGCTTCTTCCCTCTATTGGGCTACTATACAACCCTAAAATAGTTTAGCTGACTCTTGCTATAAACCATATATATATATATTCCAAATTATACTTATCTATCTTGTGGCTTTATAAAATCAACATTTTACTACTTTTGTAATAAAATATATATATTTATATTATGGTTTAATGTAGATAAAGAGTTGCGCTCATCAAAATAAAAGGTAAACAAAAGTGATTATTTCAAATTAGACAGAAATTGGCAATTATAAAGCTGACACATTACAACCTGACACACCATTAAAAACTAACCAAAATAAACGAGCATAATATGCGAATTAATCTGCGTGTGCCGTGCTCTAACGGCATAATTAGCCATGTCGCCGTTATTGCCCGACATTAGCAAACATTTATTTACAATTTCTGTATTTCTCTTTGCAACTTGACAGACGAACCCCAAAAAGTGAGAAATCTACATTTAAATATGGAAACCTTTCAGAGAAATTACATTAGCCACATATTTTAGTATTAAGATATAATCGAATCTGTGCTGGCAGGGTTTCTATTTCCGCAAAACTTCATTAATTACTTATCTGCGGCAACGTGAGCATACATTTAAGTAATTATATTTGTAGACAATGGTCTGTCAAAAACTAATTTCAACACACAATTGCAGGGTGGGAGTTTGGTAAGGGGGTGTTGGCAATTTGGTTGCATGTGTAAATAAACATTTTAAATGGAATTTTAAATTGTGTCAACATAATAGTTCAAAATATTGTATTATGATGCCAAATTGATAAATTTACAAATCAAAATTACGTATTACTGAAAATACAGCACAGCTGTGGCAAGGGGGAGGAGGCAGGGGAATGGAAGAAATACAATGCCAGGCTCTGCTATTTAAATGCTGAACATACATACACACAACAGACAACATTCAGCCTGGGAAATTTATGACTATTTATGCTTGTTGCCAGTCTTCAACACGAGGCAACACTAAGCCCGCCACAGCGACCGACACATAAACTATTTAAATCCCGGCCTGCTCCACATCGTTGCTGCTGCTGCTGCTTCTTCTACTGCTGCTGCTGTTGTTCAGAATGTGCGTAATACTATTTAATTAAATGCACGCAATGACTGCACACTCAAATTTCAAATTTCAACTGACTTTGGGGAATGGCAACGCGCGCGTGACGAACGATATCATATGTACAAATATAGTATATATACATGGGAATATGCCATATATAGCTATATAGTGTGGAGCTATTTGAGCGTGTTTAAAGGCCTAGATGAGCCCGGATAGATATCTGATGACATCAATAGCACTGTGGGCTGAGCAGCTCGTCGATTGTTAACCTTTTTATCAGCTGCCCGTGGGGGGTCAGAGTGCGTATTGCTTTTGTGGCAATGCAGAGACGTTAAAAAGGTCTTTTATTTAATAAATAAAGCGCATATTGGTTTGCCTTGCGGCGGCGGCGGCGAATGGTAAAGACAAAGGCGAGCGCACGGAGCACAAACTACGTATACACAATATTACACATACGCCCGGTGCTGCTTTAATATGCATATGCATGGATGAATGTGCTACATAAGTGTGTATGTGAGAGAGTGAATGACTGTGTGTGTGTGTGTGTTCGTGTATGAGTGACTGTATGTGTGTGTGAGTGTGTGTGCACTGGCTGAGCTGCGTTGCTTTAATGAGTTTGCCTTTGATTTGGGGCAACGCGAGCAACGCACAACCAATCCATGTTGCGCCCGCTGAACTCCTTTCCCTACCCTACCACTTCTTCCCCACTGCCCCCCTCTCTCTCTGCCTGCCACACACATCCTTGCTTTGCCTCAGCAGCCTAGCTTGTCATAATTTATGCGCAGCCAATTCTCAATTTGATAGGCGACAGCCTGCGACATTCAAACCATTTGTGTGGCCCATTGTACTCTTTATTCCAGCTGAGTATTAACAATACAAATACACACACACACACACAGCACACATACATAAGTATATGCATAATGTGTGTGTGCGTGTGTGTTATAAGTATATTTACCTTTGAGTTACGCGCGCTAAAAGTCACTCGATCGTAGCAATTTAAATGACGATCTCGGCGAGGAGGAGGAATCGAATTCGAATATGTTGTTGACAAAATCACAGATAATTGAATTACAAATAGTTTTCTTTAATTAATTTAAGCATATTTTTTCAGCTCATTTGTAATGGCAATTGACAGCGCGAAACACAACAGAAAAATGCACAACGCGGCTTCTCAAATGACCGCGTATGTGTGTTCAACAGTTGCGGCCAATGCGACGATGACGATGCGGCCGGCCGTTTGTTAACTGGGCTATATAGTATATAGTATATAGTATAGTATTGTAGCCCTGGATAGCCCCGATAGCCCGAGATAGCCCGCCGAGCGCAATTAATTTCCCGTTCACACCACATGCATCTCTTGTACAATTGATAGATTTCGTTTGTTTCTCTTATTTGTGCGATAAATGTGACGATGAACGATGCAGCGAAGCCGGCACAGACTGGCAGTGTGAAGTTAAATATTTCGATTCTACCGATTTCAATTTCAGTTTCAGCTTCAACTCTGACTTCAGTTTCAGCTTCATCTTTATCTGCCAAACTTTGACTTCATTTTCATATTCTTGTTTTTGGCGGAAAGTTTTACAACGGGCAACACTTGATACACGAATACGATTGAACACAGGCAGCACTTGTTACAATAATAACAACAACAAAGGACGTTTAAAACAACAACAACAATTGCAGTGGGGCGCAAACTAATTGTAAATATTTGCAAACGGCGGGCAAACAAATTTGTGTGCTGCGCGCTCTGCCTTTTTTTTGTTTCCACAGTCGCTTCTTTTTCTGTATTTTCTGTTTTCTCTCTTTTTTGTTATTTACCAGTTCGCGGGATATGTTTGCCGGGGATATGTCTGTGTGTGCCGGGCGCCGGCTATTGGCAATACCCGAGCATTACGCTTATTAATTTTGCACAAAATCTGGCCGAGGCGTTTAGTCCACGCGGCACGCGATATGTAGAGTAGGAGGAGGACACGCGCAACAATCAGAGACACGAATGTGGCCAATGGAATGTTGTTGCTTGATATGTGATTGCAGCCTGATATGATCTAGAAGAGCACTATATATGTATATAATATATAGTCACATGGTAGCTAAGTGAGCGGTCGCATTTTCAAACGTTTGCGCCGTCTTTCTTTCATCTTTGGTCGCATAATTGAATTTTAATTGACTGGCCCCGTCCGTCCGGCGATGGGTTCACGTTACGTTCGCTTTACTTGCACATTATGCAAACATATTTCATTTAGGCATAAATCACTTTCGTTTTTTGCGGCTAAACTCGCACAATGGCTTCATTTGCGCCTGGCCACAGCACACATAGCCACCGCACACTCATACGCCGCGTTGCCGACGTTGAAGACGACGCGCCAGGACGTTGAACGAGGAACGCGAGTAGAACGCAGCGACAGCAGCAGACAGCGACCGACTATGGCAGTGTATGGAGTTGTAGTAGAGAACCGGGCACCGTCGACTCTGCCGTTCGCACATGCTAACTGTTTGCGGCACCGAACGCGACTGAAAAGGTAAACGCACTCGTCTCGGCTAGGCACAAACTGAAGCAAATCACAGCAACATGGCGTGCAGAGCAACTCCAACACAGAGACACGCAGGACACGCTGTGAAAGCCGAAGTCTTTGGGCCTTAGACAACAGGAACGCGCTCGTGCCAGTCGCAGCTTCGTGTCGCAGCCTGCTGAATAGCACAGAGAGCGCAGGGATTGAGTCGAGTCGAGAGACTCAGCTCGAACAAGTTGAGTGTGAGTGAGGGAACGAGTCGAGCAGAACAAAGCACTCGAATGATGGAGTCAAACGAATTGAGTGAATCAAACGAATGAGGGAGTGAAACTCATAAGTGAGTCAAGTAAATTCAGCCGCTGCATGGTAAACTGGCGCTGTATAAGGGTGCTGTGGTGAACTCACTGCCCGCGGCTGTGTTGAAAAGCTTCCGTCTGCAATTTCAACACAACCCTTGGAGGTGAATTGGTTCAAGCAGCCACTTGTAGAGAAGTACAGAGAGTCCAGCGAGTACTCATTGCACAAGACTTAAAGTACACTTAAAGTAAACTGAGCCATGTGGTCTTGCATTGATGGACCACATGCCATTAATGGACAACATACTTTACCCACCAACCCATCCCTAATTGATGTTGTGTGCTGCCGCATGTTTTCTAATGTTACAATAATTATTTCGTAAAGCAAAGTACATTTAATTGGCCACCGGCAGAACTTACCTCAAAGTGGCCTCCAATTATGGAGCCAGCCTGTCCAATGTAGAGCGTCGCTGCGGAGGCAAATGCCAACTCGAGAGGGTCCCGCACCACTGTCGTGGTGTTCACCGGCTTGCAGTCGTAGTAGAAGACAACCTTGTCGCTGAACACCTGAAATGCAATCGAATTCCACTTGTCCGGCTTGTGCTCCACCGGAAAACTGGCCAGCTTGCGTCCCACTGTCTGGTCGGGCTGGGCGTACACGAGAGTAACGTTGTAGTTGTTCTTAACCACCGGGGATAGATGCACGCCCAGCTGCACCACAGTGTCCAGCGAGTTGACCACACTAAACAGGTAGCCACCCTTCAGGGAGGTTTGCCGGTAGGTGATGATGATGGCGAATTCGGAGAGCTTCTCGGGCAACAGCACTTGATACGGCGACTTAACATCCGCTGTCGGTAGAAACTTGAAGGCCGGAAAGCCATCCTCTCCGGGCTCGAACTCAATGCCAGCGTACTTGCTGTTCATGATATCCGTCAGCCTGTATTCACCGAATGCATCTGCGATAATTGGCCATCAAGGACGGAGAGAGAAAACATTGTAATACACAGATAAGTACTGGGCCCATGACACGTTTATTTATATCATGCCTGCAGTGATTAATTGAGCCTAATTAGGCCTGTGTACACGGCTACGAAATCAACTCAAATTAACTTCTACGGTATTGGGGCCTATGTTATGTGGGGCCCCGAGGGCATTGCGTACATACTATACACGAACTTTAATTGATTTCCCAGCAATCGATTTCAGGGATACTCATAGACTTTGCTATCTCTCAACTACATATACGACACGTTTTTTGGAACAATACTTCTGTTGAATATATTAATGTCGGGCGACTGATACAATGAATTATTTTACTCCTAATTAAATCAATTTGAATATGAGTCTAGTCGTGCCTGTAGATTACAATTCGATTAGATGGTAGTTAAATGAATAACTCAAATAAATGAATATTAAAGGATGTATGACAACGGGGGTTCCAGTTGTGATTCAAGCAGTGTTGTCAACTCAGCTTTTTGCGGTCACCAACGGCTTTAATTTAAATTACACTGAAATGCAAGCAGTCCAAGCAGTACGCTGCTTACTTAACAGAACTCTGTTACCGGCAGTTTATTTCCATTTTCAATTCAATATAGCGGCAAAACTAACAAAGATAGCAACATGCTGTTTTTTTTTAATTAAACTTGTTTTCTTTTTTAACAGTGCACATGTTTGCAAGATTGTGACGCGTACAGCGCACCCTGGAAAAGGTTCAAAAGTTCTGGCCAGTTTGCATTTTTTAGAAAAGACCACTTGAAAATCGCCCCCTTGGCGCCAGGGGGGCATGGCGGGCGAAAAAAACAAATTTTAACATTTCACTGTAAGAAATTAATGAAGTGCGCGTAAAAGTATGTGCTGTTTGCTGTCTGCACTTGCTTATTTTATGTGCTGCCCAAAAGTAGGCAATTTTTCACTAATTTAGTTCACTTGAGTAAGCTGTGCACTGCTTGAACTGCTTGGAAGCGATGAACCAGTTGGGAAAATAGCTTAATTTTTGTCTTTCTGCTGTTTTCGTTAGAAGCTGAAAAACGAACAACGTACAACGACGAAAAATACATCACATTTTTAAACTTCAGGCTTTTTATACCAAGAGTTTTAGCCTGTACACACAGTCAGGCAATGAATTAACCTACACAGATAAGGCGCCTCTTTACTCATTAGGATCTGATCATATACTTAACTTACCTTTTATAGCCTGACCCACAAACTCAACGCCACCGTATACCACAGCCAGATGCGGCAGCAAGAGCCAAACAAGGAACATCAATTTACGCATTTTGCTCAGTCCAAGTGCTGCAAAGAAACAAGAATACAACATTAAATGAATACCACAATATGCTGATTTTAAGCTTTAAATATTGCCCATTCATTACTTTTACTATTTATGGCGCCTTAATGTACACCTGCTCGACAAGAATCGAGAGCCAACCGCAGACACCTCAACTACTTCAAGTACCAGCTGCAATTATTGGTAACACGAGTCCGTTAACTCAGGGTTACTGACCAACTGCCCGACCAGTTGCCTGCCAACTGCATTTGCAATTAGGAACTGCAGGTGGTAACAGCCCACAGGCTGCCCCTGCTACTCCTCCTGCTACTCCTCCCCAATTTCGAGTCGAAGCCAAACAATTTTGTGGTCGCAGTCTGAGGAAAAAACAAAGAAGTTTATGCGTCACAATTGCCAACATTGCAGACAAGGCACTGTCTGTCCCAGTCTCAGTCAAGCCTACGACTTGCCGAGATTAATGGCAATTAGAAGTGACTCTGATCGCAGTTTTGGTAAGATCTTACTTAAGCCATCGTCATCATCATCGACACACCCAGATCGATGCTTGCCTGGGCCGAGTTCATGAAAACCCATTGAAATGTCAGAGATCAAGCAACAAATTGCCCATAAACAATATTTGTCAACTTGCAAGTGAATTAAAATTGTAGCTAATGAGCCCTCCCGCACTCAATAAATCATTTTGGGGCTGGGCTCATTTGGTAATTACACATTGCACTCCGAAACAGAGCAACAGAGTCAGCAGCAGCAGCAGCAGCAGCAGCTGATATTCAAATTTCAATTGTCAACACAATTCCAGGCCCTTCACTTACCATCTACCATCTGGGCATTATCTAATACAATTAATGGGTTACATACTACACAGATGTATACACACACACACACATCTATTCACATATGTATCTGACCCAAAATCGTCAGTGGACAAAAGGCCTACAATTAATATTTATCAAGCGTAGCTTTTGGCAGTGCGTCGTCGCTCACGACATGAACATGACAAGAACACAGCAATCCGTATACACATAAACAAAACGCACTCACAGTACCACAAATACTCACACCCACCATACATGGGTACTCACGCACAGCGCCTGCCCTATGCAAATGACTTTCAATTGTGAGAGTTAAGTAAAAGTGTTTTATTCTATTAATTAAACACATACATATTTGTTATAGGCATTTTAATGGTGCCAATTCTGGAATGCCCGAGTAATAACCCAATTAAGAAGTGTTGAAAATGAACAACGATCTAACTGAGTTGTCACCCCGGTTACGAAAGAAATGTCAGTCATTCATTAAGGATGAAATGAAATGTCAAAATAACATAACAACATCTTTAAAGTCTGCATGAAGGGGTAAGAAATGTAACATGTATACTCTGATTAAAGTAATAATATTTGTGCAAAAGTAAAATGAGGGTGTTTCATTGCTGAAAGCGAATTCTGATACAGGGTAGAACTCACATAATAACGTAAATAATGCTAGAAAACTCTGATTACAAATAAAGTTCCTCAAGGTCTAAAAGTTCCCAAAATAGACTTTTTATCGAACAGGGAGGTAAGCTTATTGTTATTTTCACAAAGTGCCTAAATGGGATATGATTCAGCCTTGGAATTTGAGTTGACTTTTGTTATTTTCATCAATCTGATTGAGAAACTCTTTTGAAATAGATTTCTGTGCTGTTTTTGACTGAGTTTAGGCAAATAATATTATACGTTTTATATTAAAAATATAAAAAAAATATTTAGAAAAGTAAAAAACCAAGATTCTTTAGTTAACAAATTTGAATGCAAGATTATTTAAAAGGCCCAAGCATAAATAGAATGGCAAAATTATGGAAGTTTATATAATAGAAAAAAGACTAAGTATCTTCGATATTGTGAATACAATAATGTGAAACTAATAATTAATGTTAGCTTTTATGATATACTACACAGCCTTCTGCACATTGCATACATTTTCATAAAATACTCTCTTAAAATACTCCACTTAATAAATGCAGCTGAGAGAATAAAAGATATGTGAAACTTTTGACACCCACAAACCCAACAATTTTTGAATTTTAATCGTGCTTCTGGATTTTCAGGCAACACCATCGGTGTTTAAAGTGTTCTATACTTAGAAATACCCAAAAATAATGAAGCAACATTTATGCAGTACGCACTGCACGCACACATGTAACACACATACGTTCTCATGACTATCTGTCAGTGCGGGGCACCAAAATTGCCCAGTACGGCGAAAGTGCTTAGGATGGATCGCACGTATTTCCGATTAGCAGGGCCTAACCTACAAATGCCGCCCGGCTCGAGCTGACAGGGAGTGTCGGCAGCAGAAACTGCCTACTTGCCGGGCTGGGTAAATGAAAAAGTCTTTAAACTTGTTGCCAACGGAAACGACACTTAAAATCATATGAGTCATTATGATTGTCTCCCGTTAGAAGATCAAATTCATAAAAGATTGAATTCCCAATCAGAGGAAACGATAAGCTACCGAACTGTAGAGTGTGTGTAGCCAAATCTGAATAGATAATGCCCAGTCCCCAATGCGCGTATGCTCGTATCGAAATCGAAATCAAAATGGATAGAAATCCGAAACTGAAAGTCGTAAAAAAACCACTCGCTGCCACATTCACATGGAAAAGTCGTCAGTGCGTTGCGGCCAGAAGAAGACCCTAAGCGGCAGGCGAAAAGAAAATCGAATAAAAATTTATTTTCAATAGTAAATCGGCTCAATATGACTACGGGCCATATGAAAGGGCAATGCGCGTATGCCGTACTCTGTGTGTGTGTGTGCAAGTGTGTGAGTGCTTGTGTCAGGGGGGAAAATGTATGCCAGTATGTCAAACCAGCCAGACCAAGCCCTTTTGCCTCCACCTCGACTGAAGACATCCACATCGACGTCTGGCGAGGCGGTGACTTGTTGCCCCTAAGTGAACTATTAGCTCTGTTGATTTTATGTTTTCCAATTTGTTGTCTTTCTCCCCAGCTTCGCAACAGCTGTTCGCCTTTGGGGCGTGCGTAAAACGAGGAGAGGGAAAGACAAATACTGTTGACAGGGGCGCCAAAAAATGCGCTGTCATTTTGTTCGACGCTTTGTCAACATTTATTGGCCTTTTTTGCCCGCCCCTGCCGCAATTCATTTTGTTTGATTTAAAGGATTTGCATGCCAAATTTGACGTTATTTGTTTTTTACAAACACACACACGCACATATCAACAAGTTTAACACTTGGCACATGCTCTGCCGATTGTTTTGCATGTTAACATTTTGAGTACCTGCATTCAAGGTAGAAATATCTTCAACAAACTACTTTGCATAAACCCAGCAAAAGAAACAAGTTGTTGCGACATCCCAATCGAAGCATTAACTCGCTTAGCCTCAACATTAACCTGCCCTGGACTCGAGGCAGGCCCAGCTGATGCACGAAGCATGAGCCAAGCAAACCGTAAGTCAATCTTCATAACGATATAAACGAAACCGTAACCTGATATGAGAGCAGCCTCGCAGCTCGAGGCAACTTCAGGCACCTTAAGGCAGCTTTGAGCTGTAAACTCACGATAACATAAATGTAAATAGACGATCAAGGCAACATGCAACATAAATCTCAAGCGAGCACTCAGCATACTCATGGCATGATCTCATGCTGAAACAGAACTTAAAAACTCAAAAACACATACAAATTACAGTATTTTCTTGTGCACAAGGCACAAGTTATTCAAAGAATCATTTATATGGAACGCTAATTTAATCAATTATGCGCACATGCTCGCATAGTTACATCAGTCCCTGGCAAGTTTCTTGAAGACTTAATATTCATAGCACATACGCATATTGTAAAGCCAGTGAATTTCTTGGAAATATGAAATATCATTGTATAAGTTGGCGATGTTAAATGTTTCTCATTGCACACCAATCATTCGCAATTATTTCTTTTGATATTCAAAAGTTCTCATGGCCATAATAATCTTCATCGATCGTTGTGTGCTAAACCCGTTTGAAATGCAGTCAAAAATCATTTAATCCATTCCAGTTTGGAATGTAGCTATAAAAACTTATATAAATTTAATAACCGTTATAAAGTTCAGTCACGCTAATCTTATTGCAAATAATTAACAGCTTTTTATGTCTGGTACTAATGAAATATAATATGTTTCTATGCCCTCTTGGGTTATCGATCCGGAAACTTTAATCTATGTCTGGCCAAAACAATATACTTGCCATATTCTACACATATTTGTTGCCCCTTTTAACTAGGTTAATTTCCGCTGGAACGACGCCCCCAATTCAATTTCGTCCAAAAACTAAATAAGACGTCAGTTTCCAGTTTTTATTCCAGCCGCAGGCGACTCGCAAATTGTGCAAATCGCCACAAAAAACAGAAGCAGCAAAGCCGAAACAGAAAAGAAAAAGAACATAGCAACAAAATCGAGTTATAAATACAAGCCAAAAATGGCACATAGTGATCCCGCTAGCCGCTTGCCAGTCTGTCCGGCAATCCGACTATCCGCAGGCCAATCGAGTTGCGGCTGAGTTGCAATAATTAGCCACATACCAAAGGCAGCACAGGGAGGAAGGGAGGCCGCTCTGGCCCCTTTGTGCGGCACCCTTTGCGTGTGTGCAACAGCTGCCTGCAACGCGTCATCGCTCTGCGGCCCTCAGACATATTGCCAGCCTGTTGCCGGCGCGATTTAAATAATCTTCAAGCGTCGAGTGCTACTCATATTGCACTCAGCACTGTGGGCGTCGTCCAGTGGCAGCCACACAGCAGATGCAGCCTCAGCCATGTGCAACATGTTGTCGCTAGCGAAACGGAGGCAAAACAGTCAAAATGAGTTCAATCAGTAAACGGAAGGGCATTGAGTAGGGTATATAGTTAGACGTGCTTCCCATCTTCCTCTTCCTCTCTTTTGTCTTTGTCTTCTTTTTCTGCACTGCCTCCTCAAGTCATCTCATCGATGTTGATGAATGGGGTGTGCCAAGTCATCATCGTGTTCTTTATTGCTGTCATTATAAAGTGTCTTGCTGTTATTTATAGCCCCTTGTGCCTTTGTCTTTGTCTTCGCCCTCCTCTTGCCCGCTATTCTCTCGTTGCCAATTGCCAGCTCTGTCTGTCTTCTGTCGCCTGTTGCCTGTTGCCTGTTGCCTGTTCACGGCTGGATTATCATTTGTTTTGTTCGATTTGGCAGGCAAACGCCAAATGGGTAGATGAACTCTCACTCTTGTTTTTATGTTTGAGCCGCGAGTGCGTTGACTCTGCAGGATACTTCTACGAATTCAGGCTTTAATTCAAGGCTGACTTAAGAGTCGAGAGAGAGAGAGAGAGAGAGGTAGCTGGAACTTCTGATATGTGTCTGTCATCTGGCACGCGGCCAGCCACATCCACGCAATGCGATTTGTGACTTAAAATGGGCCAAAAGTTCATTCACAACTGGCAAAACATACAGAGAATATACTTGTACTGCAATGTTCATATAAATATATTGCACCTTCTTAAATTCCATGAAATCACATATAAATAGCTCGCCTGGCGACACTCTAGAACTTGTTGAGAGAGCTACAGGAAACTGCATAGGCGGGACTGACCTTCATTGCGAAAGATTACGGCAGGCAACGCAACCCGCAAAACGAAAATGAAATGAAAATGAAATAATGAACAGAGACTAGTAAATACTCATTTTTATAGCCTCAGGGCGACACATGTTTCCTATAACTATTTATGACTCTCAATTTATTTTCTGGCACATTGAAAACTTTGTCTCAGTTGCGTTGTGTGACTGGTGGCGTATGCGTAATGCGCCTGATATCCCTAAGCCGCACATACTGACTCTCTGCTTGGCTGCCTCCTGCCTCTCTGCCTGCCTGCCACAGGCTGTGTGCGTAAATTTATGTGCTCCCCTGCTGTTCTAGGCCCCTTTATCTGCGTGGCTGCAGCTACTGCTTGCAAGTCTGCAGAAACTTAGGGTGCCTCGAATAAATCGAAGCATGGCGAACCGAATCGAGTCGCAGCAACTAAGCAAATTGATGGCAAACTCATTTGACTGAAGTTTATTGGCAATCAATGACTGTCATCACTTTGCACTGAACCGTACCGAACTGAAGCCGAGACGATAAACAGAAAAATTCTATTAGCCGGCGGCTGACACGGCGGAAGTTAATACTCATTTTGGCTGAAGCTTCTGATTGCCATGTTACCTGGATGAGAGCAGAAATAAAGCTAACCCCGGGGAGTGCCATAATGAGTGCCAGGGATGCTGCTTGCTGCTCCAGAGGACAAGCACCTAGTTCGACAGCCACTTGACTGCCTGAGGCGGCCACTCATGTGCGAGAGAATGTGTCGCCAGATTGGGCTGAGGCTCAGGCTCAGACTGGTCGAGCAGCAGAAGGAAACGGAAGTTATTTCACGATGGGCGCCGATAAGTCACACACACAACGCAGCTCGACAACGACAACGAGGCAATAAGTTAGTCAAGGGTTCACTCCTAATTGAAATCGCATCATGAAGAAGTTCCCTTCCCTGCGCCGCCCCCTTTCAAATGCCTGACAGACACAACAAGTGACGTGTCGGCGATAATGACGTGCCCTGACAAATGTGTAAGCGAGTCACCGCCCATGAACAGACCTGTAAGCAACTTATAGTACATATATAGTCTGATCTCAACTCGTATTTGGTTCATTGTCGGCAAGGCAAAGTCACAGTCTATTTGCATGAGTAAAAATACTTAAAAGGCATCAGCAGATTACAATAGAGATGATTTAATGTTTATTATTGTTTTTTACTCAAGATTATTTTCCTTTTTACAGTTTATTTCATTGCACACACAGACACGAGTCCAGTCATCTTTAGCTATTTATGCGATAAGCACTTAAGAGCTCCCCGACCAAGCCAAGTCGTCTGTCTGCACAAGGCGTCTGCCTTCTGGACAGCCGTATAAAAATATGCATATGCCTACATATATATAGTATATATTTATTATGTAAGACCTCACATTAAAGAGAATTTATGGCGGGCACCAGTTGGAAAAGAATCTGCACCTCCCCATCCCACCCTGCGCTACTTCTGTAGTCTGACAAAGTGTCAAAATATCAAAAAATACATATGGCAATAAAAACATTGGAATTAGCATATATAACCATACTATATATAGTATAATATTCAGTATTAAATTGACACAATAAATTCAACATTTTATTGATGTAACGAACGAAATCAAAAGCAAGAGAATTGCACTTTTCTCATATAGAATTATAGAAGGCAGAAGAAGGCATATATATTCACACTACAGTATTTATATTCTTGTTCTATTAGAATGATAAGCTTGATCTCAGAGCTTATAAGTGCTAGGGTGAACCAAATTTGTCTTATTATTGCATGCACATTTACTTTCTTTTACAAATTTGGCCACGCCCTCATCCACCTCCGTGAAATGACAGTAATTAAATTTCAAGTGTAAGTTCAAAGCTGGAAACTTTAGTTTTGGTGTGAGTAAGAATTGTTACAACTCAAATGATTTCTTATTACTCAATTGCAAATGGATTATTATTATTATAACAGCCGTGCAAGTTTGTGACTTAACGCATTATAATTGTTAGTCTGTCTGAAATACTATATAAATCGCTAGATTTAATTAGGAAAACTACAAAAAACTCAAACTGTCACAGCTTACTGCGCTGATATGCATTTATTCCCCATTATACGACATTGGTAACTCGACTTAACGACTTGCTGACAATGTAAATACAGTAGGTCCACACAGATAAACAAGTTTGGTGAACACATATTTAGAAAAACATATAGACACATAGATATTCCGATTCCCATTACGTCAAATTGATGTCCAATAAATGAGTTTGCATAACTCGCATAAATTGCAGCAGGCAGCGCATTTTGTAAGCCAACAGCTGGAGGACAACAACAATCGCCGGCAACCCGAAACTGCAAGTCAGTCTGCATATTTTCTAATGGACGGACGGACAACGGAGGGACAGACAAGCCGCCACAGCTTGCCAACATGAAAGCCCATTCAAGATTTATGACAATTTACACAAAATGAATATATCGAAATTTATTTAGCGCATTTAAAAAGTAAACTCTATGCAAACTTGAGCTGGTATTGGTAGGAGATACGTATTTGTAGTGGTATTCCTAGTGGTATTTGTATGGATATACGTCTGGCGGCGGCGGCTACTGGCTTTGTATGAGCTTATCAATCGCCATCGTATCGCGCCAAGCGATTGTCAATCTGCGCTGCCAAGTTGGAACGCAGCCAAATCAAAGGCGCCAGGCGCAGCACAATGCACGTCAATTAATTAAGTCTTGGCACGGGCACAGTGCCGCCGAAGCTGCCCGAAATCGATGCCAACTCATTCGGCTAATTGTCTAGCGATCCAATTGGCCAGATAAGCGCCACAAATTGCCAAATGCTACTGTGGACCCGCTTGGGGCGCGACTCTGGCTCGCGTTGCACGCTGGTTGCGCCTGCGCCCCCAGCACAATTGCCACAGCAGCCACCAGACGACAGAGGGAAGGAGAGAAGAGCTGCGGCTGCCGTCTTTAGCAGTGGGCGGGGCCAGGTGGAGGCGCCTGCTCAGGTGACGGCGCTAAGCGTTTTGCATGCATTAAACGACTGTTATTAAATCTTTCGACAGCACGGCAAGGGCAATTAGAAGGCAGCCGAGCGTTTGCTTGACAGCTCTATAATTGAGCATGAGTATGTAGAGTATAGTAGATATGTACATATACACAGTCACATACAGTGGGTAAACGTGGGTTCCCATAAGGTAAGAACAATAATAATTTGCAAGTACTTAGCGCGGCAAGCGAATCAAAGCGCATCGCATAAATGGCAACGAGGAATAAAGCGTGTTTATTCCGTATTGCATTTTGCTTTATGACTGACTGACAGCTGAACGCAGCGCGTTGTATACTACTTGATCGGTCTGATATGTCTGATATATACACGTCCTGAGACAATGCGCATTGTTCGGGCACAACAAAGCAGCGCCAAGTGCGTAGAGCGGAATCAGAGCAACAATAACGACCCGAACGAGGTGTTCGATCGACCAAGCGAAAGTTCAGTTTCGTATAAACAGAGTTCACATGATGCAAGGGCATACATATGTATACACATGTGTTGGTGTATGTATTGCATTAAGATATTCCCTCAATGAATGTGAAGGTCGCACTTTAACAAAATACCTCACTATATCTGCAGTATCTATAGGGATTTCTAAAGTGAATGCACACACAACTTGAGCCTATTCTTGTTAATATAGAATAGTATACCATACTACAGCTATAGATACATATATATATGTATATCATATCTCTCTCAGCTTACACATGTTTGTACTTCATTTAAATTCTTTTCCGATTGCGTATATCGCACAAATGATACATTCATCTCATTGCAGATAAGATGCTGCAATCAATTATGCTTGAAGGTTGCAAGAGACCATCATTCAAACTCATTCAAAAGAAATATCTAAAGTAACTATTAAGAATGCAATAAGAGATCAAAAGTAACTATTAAGATTCAATAAGATATAATCAATAGCAGGATTTATTATACTTGGATATATAATAAGAGTATTAAAAGGCTTTACTGGCTTAGCTCGTCTTCAACTACCGAACGTGGGAAAGGGAAATCGATAATGCAGCGATATGCAGATTAAGTTTGACTTCAGTTAAGGCTAATGCACGCCCCCTTAAACGCCCACAAGAAGTAAATCACGTTAGCGTTTCGCATAATGCCTGGATGCCAAACCTGAAGCTTGCCCAACAATTATGCGCATAAAATGTTTAAATATTTATGTAAACAATGCTGGGGTCCGTCTGCAGGGGCACAGTGCTGCAGGCGGGGATTGGCAGTGTGTGTGTGTGTGTGTGTGTGTGTGTTGAATCATCAAACCTGTTCAGAGCAATGCACTTGGTCTCAAGTTGCGAGATTCATACGGTGGCACTTTACGCTGAGTTTGGCGCTTTTTCTCCTCGATTTGTAGCCAAATTGATTTAGACATTTACATAGTACGGTTTGATTGCAATACCACAAATGGGAGGGAGTGGGGGTGGGTAGGGAAGGGGGAACTGTTGAACAGTGGCTGCTGCTGTTTAATCAACTCAAATTGTGAACGCGCGTTACTCAAAGTCAAGCAACAAGTTGTCCAATTTGCTTAGCCACTGGACGCGCGCATGTTCCCCATTTAAATATTTCGCAAGCGCGACTCCCCAAGCAGAGCAGACACGAGGAGGGCAAGAAAGAGAGACAGATAGAGAGAGGGAAAGAGAGAGGGAGAGAGATAGACGACAGGCAATGCTCTGCTCATTCAGAACTGACCCAATTGGAAGTCGCGTCGTGCCTATTACAACATTTGTTTGCACACTGTCGCCACTTTTAGCTGACTCAGCATGCGCCCGCTTTCTTCTCTTCCTGCTCCCTCTTCCCATCTCTTTCCCTCTCTATCTCTCTCTCCTCTCGGAGTTGAGTCTCGCTGTCAGCGCATTTAGCCAAGTGTCATCGAAGGCAAATTGCATGCATAGAGGCCGCCAATTTGAATGTAAATTTAATTGTATATTTTCGCTTTCAATGTGGAAATTAATTCAGGGGAAGGCGCAGCTGACTCATAATTCTTGGCAAGTTCTTAATCTAGTTATTAGAGGAGAGTTGTAAGGAAGGAGGGGGGGAGGAGTAGAGACACACACTCGTTGGCTGATATGCTTCATAAATATGCCTAATATTACTATGACTAGCGAGCTCCTACATCCGGTTTGAGCTAGGTACAGTGGGGGTTCCGGGTCAGAACACCCTTTGAATTGGCACACTGTTTGTTTGTATGTGTATCTGTACATGTACATGTGTGTGTGTGTGTGTGTACCAGTTCCTTTGTCGACTTTTTCGATCGTTGTCCCTGCTGTCTCCCAGTGCATGTTCTACTCAAAATACAGATGTTCTATGTGTCTTACATCAAAGTACATTTGTTTTATACTACATGCTGCCAGCGCAGAATTAGACACAACAATAATAACAACAACAACAACCACTACAACAACAACTACAACAACAAGTATGACAACAAGTACAACTACAACAAGTTGGGCCCAAATTGTCATGCATTTCATAGTGGAAAAAAATATGCAAACGCTGCAAAAGTTGAAGCTACTTTTTTTCAAGAGAACACACCTCTTCTTCCTAACTAAGAGGGGAGCAAGGGGAAAGAGTAGCAACAGATTTTAATTAAAATAAGTAAGATACGTATATGGGAACCTCGATTTCAGAAACTTTAATGCAGCTAGACAAACGGAAGTTGCCTAAGATGATTACTATTATTATTAATATGTAATATATTTATATTATAGTATTAGAAGTATTATAATATTATTATTATTAACATCTTCAACAAACTGAGTTAATTAAGATAAACATACAATCTTCAATCAACTCATTAAGTGTTAATAAATCAATTAATACTATAGAATTATCGAGCAATTTACACAGATCTAATAACTTTTGCAATGCCAAAGTGGGAGCTGATTCACATAATGATAAGTTGCAGTAAATCAATCAAACAGATGGCGCCAAGGGGTGCAATCTAAAACAAAACAGCAACAACAACAGCAATAAAAGCAACAACAAATACTGATTCGCGGTCGTCATGTAATTGGCATATTTAATAATTCATTTGGGGTTGTGTTTGTTTGTGAGTAGATTTCGTAAAATCACAGTTACGACGAGCATCCGTCGTATTCGCAGTCCCTTACGCTACTTCCCCAAATACCCTGTACAAAGTTGACTACTCATAGGATATGTTGATAACAATATATTTTGAAATACTATATTAAATGAATAACATGTAAGTATATGCATTTATTACAGGGTATTTGTGCTGTGTACCCCTCGCTGCTTTTGCTGATTTCATATGTAAATATGTACTTTTAAATAAGCCGCACAAATATGCATAATTTATTCCCAGCTTGTCGCAGTTTCCACACGCTTCGCATCAATAGTATGTATGTTTGCTTTCCCTTTCCCCACACCCCTTCCCCAGCCCCTTTCCCCTTTTCCAGTTGCATGAATGAATGAATTGATAGGAGCGTAGCGATGCTTAAGTCATATGCACAAGTAAATAAAGCGAAATCTGTCCATTGTTTTTAGCGGGTAAATATCAATATCTATGGACAAGAAGATTTCGAGTCAAAGACAAATGGAATCTAAAAGCCCCTAAGGCTAATTTCAATCCTTATATATATGCATAGGTATATGTGTGTGTGTTCAAGTGTTTCTTTTACTTGACCAAAGGTAATCATTATAAATAGCAAGCTAGCTTACCTCAGCACAGATATATTAGAAGCTCTATGGGGCACCTCTATGGGGCACCTCTATATGGATTGCTCAGTCTGTCCGCCAGTCTCTAATGTTGCATATTAGTTTTGGGCAGCAGCTTCCGATTCCTTTTCCCCTGTCAGTCCAAAAAGACACGGATGCGGATGCAGTTGACGTTGACGTTGACGTTGACGTTATCAGTGACGTAGGTTCACTTCGCTTTCTTTTGTAACTCACAAATATTTATATGTGTATTTTTAGATTCGCATAAATGGAGTAATCTGCATTTTTATAGGCTCGCAAGCCGTAGTACACTTCACAACACTGTCGCAAGGCTGCAATTTCAAAAATTTCAAATATGAAAGGCTTGTTTGTCGGAAGGGGGGGGCATAAGACGTTGCAGTTGGGAGCCCTCACACGACACTTGCACAATGTTGTCAATGTGTTTCTCACGCTCTCTCGCTCACACACACGTGGGTAGGGGCGGTAAGTGTTGGGCAGTGCCCGTGGAATGGCCCGTGAAATTGGCAGTGGCCACCAAATCGGACGAGTGCATATAAATTATGCATTTTATTGCTGAACCTACACAAAATGAACCTCAACACTGAAGTCGCAGCAAAGATGCTACAAAGGAGAAGAGGAAATAAGCGCAGAAAGAGACGCGCAAAGCAAATCAAAACACAAAGTGGAGTAGCGCGGACAACGGACAAGTGCACATAATCGGCAACAGCCGGCACACACACACGCACACTGTTTAATATTTCTTTGGGAGTGCAACGAAAATGAAATTGAAAACGAATACTACGGTTACTTCTTGCACCGTTCGAGAACTCGCATTGCAAATGAAAGACGAGAGAGAACGTAGAAACGCACGCGTAAAAGCCGTTGGCAGAATATTCGCGTGTGCTGCCGCCTACGAAAGCGACCAGCCGGCTGAACGTCACAAGACAGACTGAGCCAGCAGAGCAGCAGCAGCAGCAGCGACGCGTCGGCCAGCCCCAGCACACAGTGGACGTCAGCGCTGACGCCGGCGCCAACGTTGGCGTTGGCTTTGTTGCTGTTGCTGTCACTGAGGCTGGCGGCTTTTTGTTGTGACGGATTTTTGAAATAAAGAAACAAATAATATCTGTGATAATGATAAAGAAATAAAATAATATCAGTGATAATGATGAAGATACAAATTATATATTATATAAGAGATTGATAGAGTTGCAAATAATATATGTGATGGAGAAGAACGATTCTTTTTGATCATCGAAAATGTTCTCGAAAGGGTTTAATAAGTATGTGTAAATGAATGTAATAGGCAGAAGCAGGCGTGGCAGACCCCACAGAGTATGCGTCAGGATCAACAGCCGAGTTGTTTGAGCCCTATCTGTCCATCTGTCTGTATGAACGCACAGATCTCAGCTATTATAAAAGCCAGAGACACCAAACTTGGCATGCAGGTTACTGTATACTATACGCAGATAAACTTTTTTTCAACTATTGGTTACCCTGCCACAAATCATTAATTTGCATAGTATTTAAGTCATAACTTTCTTTTAACAACTCTTTAACATATTTATAGATTAATACTCAAAAAAACGCACTTATTACTCTAATTTCAATCCGTTCGTATAATAAATGCAGTATTTATTCAGGTTAAAGTTATTAAAACTTGTCTGCTTGCATGTGAGAGAGTGAGTAAGCAATAGGTGTTAGAAGAGTTGGAAATGGGGCGAAGATATCTTAATATCGGGTGCACTCGACTGTGTCTGGTTATTAATTCTTTTTATGCGTATTTAGTTCTTGATTACTTTGAAGAGACTCGCGTAAATTTGGGCAGAATAAAGTATTATGTATGTGTGTATGTGTGTGTGTGTGTGTACATGTGTGTGCCTGCATATTTGCCGGCTTTGTTTGTGCTTGCGCCCCCCTCGCCTGCTCCCACAGGTGCCGGCGTGCTGTTTTTAAATATTTATACAAACTCGCAAAAAGTAATAAAAGCCAGCATAATTTCAAGCCAAAAAACCTACAACTAGCCATAGACCCACACACACACACACATGCATGCATAGATATGCAGACATGTGTGTTCACCTTGTACTATTGCCGACGCACCTGCGCATCATTTAAAATTCTATAAATAATTTGAAAAGCAGTTGATACGAATTGCAAAAACTCTCCCGGGACAGGGCGTAGAGTGTGGGCGTGGCAGGCAGAGGGAGAGGGGGCGGGGAAGAGCAGCAATAATGTTGTTGCCGGAAAATAGAAAACACATTCATACAAGTTGTTGAAGCTAGCCGGCACAGAGAGTGAGAGAGAGAGAGGGAGAGTAGGGCAGAAAGAGTGCCAGAGGAAGGGAGAGTGGGAGAGAGAGGGAGAGCGCGCGCGTAAGCCGGCAAATTTACGTTGACGTTGACGTCGACGTCGTGGCATCGCATGCGGCGTATGCGTAACTTTGCCGGCCATTGCATGTTCGACTCATCATGTGTGTTTGTTTGTTTGTTTGTGTGTGTGTGTGTGTGTTTCTGTGTGTGTGTGTATCGCGCGCTATCTGCGGACAAACTTTTACTTTAAAGAGCGCAACGCTTATCGAGTCCTCATTCGTTGTTGCTTCTTTCGGAGGCTGCTGCAACATGGCACTGTGTGTTGCCCTCCTCCCCTCCATGCCCTACCCCGATGAATGGTTTGTTTGCCAGCTGCCAATTGTTTATTCAAGCAACGAGAACGAGTTGCCTCTGCACTGTTCTGTTCCTCTTTTGCGGCCCAGTTGTTGCCGTGTTGCTGCTCTTGTTGGCGCTCTTGTTGCATACGCCTCGCGTGGCATCTCATTGCATCGCCAGTTGCAAGTTGGCGTTGTTATCGCTGCTGTGGACGGGCTTAAACGGCTTTTAGCCGACATGTAATCTGGTTAATGGCCCACTGGCCCCGGCCCTGCATGAATATTGTGCATTTTTTCACACGCGCTGCTTAATTATGTATACACACTCAGGCACACACACACACACACACACAGGCACATTTACAGTGTCACTGGGAAAATCTGCATAAACATTATTTTGGCTATGTGAGTCGGCAATCGTTAGAATGTGGCACCTGTTGCTTGACTGAAATTATAAATATATATATATATAAATGAAAATCGCATAAAACAAATGTCAGTGGCAGCGCACTTTAAACAATTCAGTTCAGGCCGTCGACGGGTCGACTTGCTCAAGTCAAGCCAAGCTAAACCAAACACCAAAGCAACTGTAGAGTGTGAATGACTGTTAGATACCCCTTCCAACTCTGCTGCCGTCTATTGCTTCACTGAATTACTTGGATATAAGTAAAGTTTTCATCTTTATATATGTGCAAGCAGAAAGTTTTTAATCTAATACATTGTCTAACAATCGCAAAATATCGATTAACATTCAATAATTGAAATTAACTTCATCTGCATATAGTTAGTAACCTACAAGCCAAATTTGGTGTCTCTAGATTTTATAATAATTGAGATCTGAGTGTTCACACAGACAGTCTTGGCACAATCGAATCTCAACTCAACTATTTCTACCCTCTTCGGTATCTACCACGCCTCCTTCTGCCTGTTACATACCTTTGCACAAAGTAGGTAATCCCCATTTTATACCATTTTCAATGTTAGAATATCTAAACAATGTCGTCGCAAGGTGAACTTCACGTTCCCCAGCTAAATTGAAACATCTCTGGGCTGATTTGCATAGAGACGAGTCGTCTAGGCAGCAATACTAACTATGAATATTGCAACTGTCGCAGCGGAGCTTGTGCACGTGTATTCAAGCACTAGTTAGAAGAGAACTAAGAGCTTAAGATACCAAGATAGATAAACAGATAAAAAATATGTCTCTCCTACTATTTAGGGTTCATCTCTCTCCCTCTCTTCATTAAACATCCGCACACAAACCTAAAACCTGATTCACGATAATCATATGCGTAGTCAGTCGTTTTATTTTAATGATCTAGTTTTGTTGTTTATCCAAAAAAAAAAACAACCGGCTTGGAATTTTAACGATAATATTGCTACTCTTATGGAGATATTAATCCCAAAAGGTGTTTAGATTTTAAATACCAACTTAAAAAATAATAAAAAGCGTTTGTTGCACTCGGGATTGTTAAGCAGTTTTCGAAAATACTGAATCAACACATTTTTTATTGATACGACTTGATTTATTATGATTTTAGGCGAAAGAATTGTTTGACAGAGGTTTCTGGTTTATTTTTTAAATTAAATTTTAAGATTTAAATTTTGCGCGCTCGCAAGCAGTGCGTAATAAGGTCTGTAATGCAATTCTCCTTGATCAGGACACCAAGCAGTAAACTGCTTAGCAGATCACACGCATCCAGGACACAAATGGGGTCGTGTCTTCACTGTAAACACACTGTAAAAATGCAGGGAATTTTGTATCTACTTTTTGACTGATGTGGCAACACTAATTCAAGAGCGCCATCTTGTGCGAATATACGTATGCGCCCTCTACTGTTAAAAAAATAATGAGAACAGATTTGAGTGAATAATAAGGCGACAGATGGTACTATGGAATTCGCTGCACTTAACAATGACCGCTAGGAGCGCTGCAGTTGCATCGACACTGAAAGAAACAAGTTTGTTTATGTACCAAACAGTTTTTTTTTATCGATGGTTCGGAAATTATCGTTGGAGGTCAACTATTGATGTTTTTAAAGCCCGCATTTGTACCAAAAAGTTGTTTTTATTAACAATTTCTATACAAAGTTCTTAAATTTACGAAACGCTTTCTTTCGCCTAACTAAAATAACAAATTGTGTTAAGAAACGAAAATGTGAAGAATTATGAAAAACGTTTGGGCTATTGTCTGTGATTCAACGAAAACAGTAAATATAAAATGCGATTATAACAGATCGGATGATCAGAAGAAGAGCAACCAATGGTGTGTGTGTGTGTGTGAAAATAGAATAAGATGTGGATTGGGGGGGTGAGGGATGTCTCAATCAGCTGTCGGGGGACCACAGTTTGAAAGTGCGATCGAACGAGGTCGTTGCGATATACTGCGAATCGGGGGAGACATCCACGGCAATCACCTTATTGTCGTGACCCTGCAGTGTCTTCAGCGGCTGCCACGTCTTGTTGGACCAGATCTTTGTGGTCGAGTCATAGGAGCAGGTGACTAGAAAACTGCCGCCATCCCGTTGATATTTCACATCCGAAATGAGATTCGTGTGTGCTGGAATGGTATAGACGGGCTGACGGCGTCGCAGGTCCCAGATCTTGCATGTGTTGTCCTGTGATCCCGTGGCTATGTGGAATCCGTTGGGCGAGAAGTCAGCTCCGAAGATGGCGCCCAAGTGCCCCTCGAGGAACATAATACAGCGTCCAGTGCGCAGATCCCAGACACGACCGAAGGCATCCAGTCCTCCGGTGACCAGCACGCTGCCATCTGACTGATAGCTGAGACAGTGCACCGGCTTAGCATGCCCCTCCTGATGCAGCACCTCGGTCTTCTGCTCCAGATCCCAGAGGCGCCACGAGGAATCATAGCAGGCAGAGGCCAGGAAGCGGCCCGACGGATGGAATGCCACTTTGGACACACGGTTTGGCATGTGACCTGTAATGTCGGCAATCGATTCCTCATTGCCAAAGCCCCACAGCTTGACGGCACCATCGTGACCGCCCGAGGCCATTGCCACGACGTTCTCCTCGTCCAGCTTGACACCTGGCCGCAAGGCCACGCCTCCCACGTAGCTGGCATGGCCACGCATCGTTTGCTTTAACTCACAGTTGGGTACGCTCCACAGTTTGCAGAGTCCTGACCACGAGGCGGTCATCAGTAGCGTTGAGTCCTCGTTGAAGGCAGCGCTGCTTACGGGTCGGGTGTCACCCACCTGCGAGCAGAGGGGAGCCAGCGACTGCAGCTTCTTTTGCATTTCCACCATACGACCGGCTCGCGTGGCGCTTGGCACTTCTTGGGCCTCACGAGCACGCTCCAAGCGCTCTCGGGCTCGTGGCAGTGAGTAGTCGGCTAGCCAGAGCCGAGCAATACGCAACGTTTCGGGTCCCTCGTGATACCAAGTAGCCTCTTGCTCTCGCTGTTGCAACTTGCGCTCCTCCTCTTCGGTTTGCTTCTGTTTGATGGCATTCTCGCCCAGACTCGCCAGCAGCTCTTTCAGTCGTCGCCGACGCTCGGCTGGACCCTCACCGAAGTAACAGATTGGCTCGTTCAACTGTCGCAAGTTATTCTTAATCTCGGAGTCGTCTGTCGAGACATTTATCTGACGTGCGCGTTTCTTTCTTTCAAACTCCTCCAACAGTGCCACCTTGTCTCGCTCCATCTCCGTCTCCAGATCGAAGTACTCATCGTCGATTTTATTAGCTAGCGATGCTGCTGTAGGCGGAGGCAGTGCGCTTTTTGTGGAACTTGACTTTTTGTTATTTTCCTCGTAGTCCTCGTCCGATTCAATGTCCTCCAGTTGTCCGCCGCCGGCAGTTGTTGTTGTTGTTGTAGCCGGCGTGCCGGCAACTGACGCCGAGGCTGTCTGACGCTTGCGTTCCGTTTCTTCGAGCGACCCATAGTGCAATGTGCGTTGCCGCTTAATATACTGGATGTCGTCATCATCGGACATTATATTTGGATTTGAAATAATTAATTTTTAAAACAAAAAATTACGCCAACGAAATAAACAACAAAAAGCCTTCCTCTGCAAACGTTTATCGTATC
Source organism: Zaprionus camerounensis (assembly GCA_018904165.1). Taxonomy (NCBI): domain Eukaryota; kingdom Metazoa; phylum Arthropoda; class Insecta; order Diptera; family Drosophilidae; genus Zaprionus; species Zaprionus camerounensis. The sequence continues at coordinate 12,233,816 of JAEIFS010000479.1, read as the reverse complement.
GATATATCGATAATAACGTGCAATATTTTCTGCAATGCTTGTTTTCTATCGAAAAAATATAACAAATATATCGATAATGCCGATCAACTCTAAATTTTGGCAGTGAATATATATGTATGGAAAAATTGCTGACGATTGACCTTTATAGAACCCAACAAAATAAGATGAAAATGTGTGAAGATTTTAAGATATTCAACTTAGTTGACGATATATAGTTTCGATAAGTTTCGATCTTACATACAATTTGCCAGCTGAAATGACTAGTGTGACCAGGTTTCAAAAAGTAAAATCACCCATTTAAATTGTATTTTTACATTGTCAGCTGTTTAATTAAAAATTCAAATACAAATGTTTAATTCGACATGCGTTGTATTATTCATTAAATAAACTAATCATTTCTTTTTATATCAATTATATAATTACGACATTTTAATTAATCAATACATTTTGAAATGTTTATGTGGTGTTGGGGAACTAAGTGATGGTCAGCTGCGGATGTTAAATAACAGTGCAGTCGAACGTTACATATCTAGAAACTGTTGAGCTGCTGTAAAAAAAAAAACCAATATAACAACTAAGAAAGAAGACGGCGTGAAAATAAAAACCAGAAAGCTAACAAAAAATGCCATAAATAATTCTTGGTATTGCATTTAAACTTTTATTTGGTAGCATACAATTGGCAAAGTCGATGGAAAACAATGAAGAGTGTTTATACTAAGTAAACAAGTGCTCTAAATAATTGCAGTAAAATGCAGAAATGTAACAGCAATGTACACTTTAAACAACAAAGGTGTAACATTACCATTTCATGTTAATCAAGTGTATTAAAGGAAGTCTTCAATTGTCAGTATGGTAAATAAAATTGATTTTCTTTGCCGCCACTGAACCGCTTAATTGAAGAAAAACAAAGCAAAAGAAAAGTACACACATACACAAAAATGGCTGGTGGGACTTCGGAAAGAATAATGCAACGTTTTCACTCACGTTGCGGTCGCTCCATAACACTGTGGGATGGCAATCGCTCTGCTCAGCGTCAGATGCGAAACTTCAGTCATGCCCTCGTGTTCAGTGCCGAGCCTCTGATAGACGATGTCCTGTTCGAGGTGGTCATCGAGAAGAAGGTATGCTTGACTACATAATGTTTAAAGATTTGAATTTGCTGAGTTGTTTGCGCCTTGCAGAATCACTCGTGGGGAGGCAGCATTGAGATAGGCGTCACCTCAGAGTCGCCAGATGACTTGGAATTGGTTGCCTGTGCCACAGCAATGCGTAATGGCACATGGGTCATGTCTGGCATTGACGTGCGCAAGGATGGACGGCGCCTGATTGAATACTATGGCACAGACTTGGAGACACTGAATGAGAATGATCGTGTGGGAGTCATGCGCACCTCTAACCACGAACTGATCTTCTATGTGAATGGTGAATCTCAGGGTGTTGCAGCTAAGAATATGCCCAAACCACTTTGGGCACTGGTGGATCTCTATGGCCGTTGTGTACAGGTCTCGTTGTGTCCAACTGATGCTAGTGTCACCAGCGAAGTAAGTTGATAATTATACTGACCAATTCCAAGCTTAATTCTTGCCTACTCTTGCAGGCGCTACTTGACGCCACGTTGCAACAGCACATGCAGCAGGTTGTGCAGAATCTGGATGTACCCATGAGCGTGGACGTTAGCATTATGGACAGTGGCAATCTGGACTCACTAACACGCCAAACACTTAATGGCAGTTGCGGTTCCACTACAGAATTCTATGATGTGAACGACCGACTACGTTTTCACACCCGTTGCGGTTCCTTAGTTAAATTGCTGCCCAATTTCCGTTCAGCCGAACGTCGTCGTCCATTGGATGAGTTCAACAACGGGGTCGTCATGACGCATCGCCCGTTGCGGGACAATGAATTGTTTGAAATACGCATCGATAAGCTGGTTGACAAGTGGTCTGGCTCTATAGAAGTGGGCGTGACCACACATAATCCCACAGTGCTACACTTTCCGGCCACAATGACAAACATGCGCAGCGGCACCATCATGATGTCGGGCTGTGGCATTCTCACAAATGGCAAAGGCACTCGTCGTCAGTACGGGGAATTCAATTTGGATGAGTTGCGCGAAGGAGATCGGGTGGGTATGATGCGCAAGTCGAACGGCAATCTGCACTACTATATCAATGGACAGGATCAGGGAGTGGCTGCCACCCGAGTCTCTGCTACATTGTGGGGCGTCATTGATCTCTATGGCATGACCATTAAGGTGACCATTGTGGATCGTGATGAGCGGGAGCAACAGAATCTGGTAACGCGTCGCAACAATATTGTTGCCGGCCTGGCACTGGCCTGCAGTCATGGCCAGTCTGGCACGCCCACATTGAGTCTACTCAGTCCCGAGAGTGAGATGAATGTGGCTGGTGCTGCTGGCGGACTCAGCGAAACCATCTCCAGCACCAGGGCCATTGCACGTAATGATGATCGACTCACATTCCATCATATTTGCGGCAGTCATGCGACTGTCACTCAAAGCGGTCGAACGGCTCTGCGGCCCAAGTAAGTGAATGAATCAATTGAATCCCAATCAGTTTTTTACACATTTATTTATGCGACAGCGCTGCCGATGACTTCAACAACGGGGTCGTGCTCACACGTCGTCCACTGCGTCCCAATGAACTGTTTCAGGTGCGCCTTGAACGCGTTGTGACAAAGTGGGCTGGGTCTGTTGAAATGGGTGTGACCACTCACACGGCTGATGAACTGGACTTTCCATTCACCATGACAAATGTTCGGTGGGTCTCTCTTATTTGATCTGTATTCATTGAACTCCTTTTAATTGTGCATCCTTTTAGCTCCGGCACATGGATGATGACTGGCAACGGTGTCATGCAAAACGGCGTGACTGTGATCGAACAATATGGTCAAAATCTGGATCGTTTGCAGGTTGGAGATCGCGTTGGCGTTGTGCGTAAGGATGATGGCACCTTGCATTTCTGGGTTAACGGTGTGGACCAAGGACCAGCTGCCACCAATGTGCCGGAACGTGTTTATGGCGTTATAGATCTTTATGGCCAAGCGGCTCAGGCCAGCATTGTCGATACCTCCGAGTGTGGCAGTCCCGACACGGGCAACTCGACCATTTCGAATACCACACTTTACAGCGAAGTTCCACTGCGATTCCATCATATCCATGGTCTAAATGCAGGCATATCCAATAGCGGATTGACTGCATCACGTCCCAATTCGCTGGCAGAGTTTAACGATGCGATTGTGTTCAGTAATCGTCCTTTGCGCAATCGAGAACTCTTTGAGGTGGAGCTGGAGAATATGGTGCGACACTGGTCGGGAAACATTGAGATTGGTGTGACGGGCACGCGTCCAGAGGATATACGCTTGGCGCCCAATGCCACAGACTTGGAGGCCAATGATACCATTATACTGTGTGGTCCCATGATCTTTCACAATCGTAAAACCATAAGAACCAATGTCCTCGTCGATTTGGATACCCTGGGAATTGGTGCACGAGTGGGTGTCATGCGCAACGGCGACTACATACATTTCTTTGTGGATGGCATGGATCAGGGAGCGGCTGGGGAGTGCCACGCGCCCAATATCTGGGCCGTTATTGATCTCTACGGGCAGTGCGCCCAGGTTACTCTAACGCAAACACAAATCGACATACGTGCACCATATGCAACCAGCGAGAACTCACAGAGCTGTCAGGCTACATCGGTCATACAGCATCCGGCGCTAGAGACTAGACATCGGTGGTCATGTGTCTCGGGCAGCGTTTGTCTGACCAAGGACTGCACAGAGGCATCACGCCTCACAGGCTCCACGGCTGCCCTCTCGCAATGCCTGGTCTTCTCGGAGCATACCTTGAGTGTAGGTTCGCCCTTCGAAATCAAGCTTACCTCGATTAATCCCATGTTTGCTGGTGAGTTTCAATGGAGTTTGCTTGAGAAAAGTGTTTTAAACTTCAGGTTTTGTTTCCCCTCCAGGCTGCCTTAGCATTGGCATAACAGATCTCAATTTGGCTGATGAAATGGTGCGTAAAAAGCTGCCGACCAGTTTGAAGCGCATTCCAGCGAATGTCTGGTACGTGAGTGGGAATGAGGTGCTCCACAATCAGGGCTGCCAACAGAGATCGCTGGCATCGCTTGAATGGCTGCGCATGGATGATCGCATTACGCTGGAGCGTGTGGAGAACTCATTAAACATCTTACTGAACTCGGAGAATGTCAATATACAGTTTCATAATATACCAAACGATGTGTATGTGGTTGCGGAGCTTCTGGGATCGACAATGGCCGTGCAGGTTATCTCCAGCCAAGGGCCAGCATCGCCTTTGCGTCCCTGCAGTCTGAGACTGCAGGATTCTATGGACTTTGGCATGGATCCGCTAAACAAACAAGACAGTTCTATGTTGGAATCCATTGATTCTGAAGCGCAAAACTATGAATTTGTGGATATATCCAATAAGCATGTGCGACTCGGCGAAGATCGACGCAGTGCAACACGGAGTAAGTCCTTCAACCAGGCTATTGTGTGCCTCAACAAACCCTTGTGCAAGGGCGAGAGTATCAGCATCAAAGTGGACACCATCAACAACAAGTGGAAGGGTACACTCAGTTTGGGTGTGCTTGCCACATCGCCACAGGCATTATCGGTGCCAATTTCGCTGCTCAACTGCAAGCGTAGCTGCTGGTTAGCCACACACGACTACATCAACATCAACGGCCAGGTGATGGCCTCGAAATACGGAGAGGCACTGGAGCACATCCAGGTGGGCACAGTGATTACCCTAACGTTGACACATGCCGGCATGTTAGGTAAGTTTTCTTAACTGATTTATTCATTGGAAAACTTTACTAAGTCATTGCTTCTTGCAGTCATAATGGTTGGCTCCACAAATCTGGAGGATCTGGCTAGCGGTTTGCCTGGGCATGTTTATCCCATTTTCGATATTTATGGTAAATGCGAGAAGATATCGCTTTTGACAGGCAATGATGCCACACGCAATGGCAATGCCAATGGTACGCCCATTCTTGAGGCACCAGAAGCATTGGAACTGGACAATATGCCACAACAATGTGAGAAGGCACATCTGGAGATGCACGAGAAGGAGAAGGATACAGAGCAACTAAGCGACAGTGCCAGGGATATGCCCACAGGCGCCTCCACCTCTGCAGCTGGAAATATAATGTGAGTTGACAAATGAATTCAAAATGCATTATATTATATTCACATTTTCCCTACACAGGACCCGTTCGGTTATGGAGAGTGTGTCGGAGAATCTGCTACTAAATATTTCCATTAAAAATCGCACACTGGAACAACAACGCCACGAGCTGGGCGGGTCCTCTTCAACATGGTAAGCGGGTACATAGCTATAGCAGCTTCCAACATGCACTCACTATTTCAAATCTTTCGTTCAGTTGCCTGCGGGAGTCTCTGCAGTTGCAGCACAACACAAATCTGAACATCCAACGCAGCCAAAGCACGCAAAGATTCCAGAATTCGTTGAATACGTCGACGGGTGGAGGAGCAGCAGGTGGTGCCGGCAGTTCGAATGTGGCCAATCAATCGCAGGGCATCTACGATACCAACAAGGAGTACGATGATCAACCCTTAAGCTCCCATCTTCTGGGTGCCTCAATGATTGCCTCACACGAATCTGACCGCAGCGAGAATAATATGGAGGGGATGGGGGAGTCACATAACGAACGAAGTGAAAGGGAACGCGAACGAGAGCGGGAGTTTTCCAGTGAACAGAGTGACAATGTGCTGGAGGATGATGAGATTGATTACATGAATCATTTATTGCTGCTGCAGCAGCTGCAACAGAACGAATACACTCGCATGCAACATCATCTGTTGCCCGATCAAATGTCTCTCCTCAATTTGGATCTGTCGTCACTGAATTCCCTGGAATCGGAAGCCAACGCCAGCAGTAATCGGTTTGCGCAGTCTGCGGGGGGTGCTGCGGGGCCAGAGCAAGCTGACTGCGAATATCTGAAGGTGGTAAAGAATTTCTGTGACTTTCTGGTGCTACCCCAGGCCTTCTTCGATGCACGCTTCAAGCCGATCTGCTTCTGCTCGAAGTGCAATACGAATGGCAATGATAAGCTCGACGGTTGGGTGTACTTCAAGCTCAATCAACAAACAGTGAATGCATCGAATACACCGGGTACATCAGGTGCGTCCTGCTCAGGAGCATCACAAATACATTTGGATCTCAATGGTGATTGGCTGCCCTTTTACTATATGACACTTGTGGAGAAAATACGTGCTATTTTGGACCGGGGACAGCCGTTGCCACTCTCGAATGATGTAGATGCAGTGGCTCCAACGCACAAGGATGAGCCTGGCACCAGACTGGAACTTTACTATTCACCCAATGCCACAGCCATTAAACCGTTCGTCACACTGCGAAGCTATTTATCGGAACAGAGCGTATTATATAGTATTTCCACCTCCTTCGAGGTCTATGTACGTCGTCAATCTATCTCTGGAGTGACCACAGGCAAAACATCCGCCGAGGCTAAGCGACGTAATGTGAATCCGCTTGACAATGACGCTGCCAATGATGTCGGACATGGATCTTGTGGCGCCGCCAGTAGTTCCAGTAGTTCTGGCCCACTCAACGAATCCACTCTCCACCTGCTCAACGATCTGTGCTGGTTTACCAAAGAGGCTGGCGCGTGCATTATAAACGCATTGCTTATTAAGTTGGACCCTAAATAGGATGTCCCTTCGAAAACTCAAATGATATATAGTTAGTAATATATACTATAACTAGTCACCAGCTCGTAGCTTGAACTTCCAATTCAAATCTCCCGTGTACCACACGCTTCGCTAGCCACACACTCGCCTTCGCATATTCGCATTCCCAAACATGTTTTGTATTGTATCTCGAAATATAATCACAATGTTATAAAATTGCCTCTATTTAAAATTTAGCTGGGAATAAAAATATTTATCAATGTGACGGGCAATGCATTTATTCATATTTAATATATTATTTTTAGAATTATTCAAAGGTTTAACTTCTTATTCGGCATGTTGTACAACAGGTTCGGTTTTGTTTCTGGAATTGACCAGAAGAATTCGCCTAACTTTGTTCTGCACTGCATCAAGTTTGAGATTTAAATCGTCAAAGAGATCGTTCTTCAATTCAATCTTCTCTTCATATTCGGTTTTTGTTTCATCGAGTGTCGCTAATTTAGCCTGAAATTCGATTACCTTGGCTTCCAGTTCTTTAATTTTAGTTCCATATCTGAAAAGTAGATCAGCTCGTGCTGCCATCTGAGCTTGAAAACAATACGCTTCGCATTTACGGGTCATATCTTCTGATAACTAATAGGTAAATCGATATATATAACTGCAGAAATACTAAACGTTTGTATCAACTTACTGGAGCATTTGTCGTTGAAGTGGCACTAGCCCAAAATGCGTGCACGCCTAGCAAAAGAATCAGCAATACTTTCATATTGATAGGAATTAAATTTGGTATGTATGTATATTATAGTTAAAATTTTCGAGAATTTGCCAAGATATTGTGGCTCTTTCCACAGACAAAACTGAATTGAACATCGCACAAATGCTGTTGCGCCTTATATCATGAAATATACAGCAACTTAATACATATAGCAAATGTTGGGATAAACAATTCATATATATGTACGTATATCAAAATACCTATATCATTTATTTTATAGCCGATTCGCGGAAAAGCACAACGTATGGCAATTGTATTTTGATTTTCAACGCCTGCTGTAGGTACTTATTCCAGTGACCTAAACAAGATGAACAAACATATTCAATTTGACCTCAACGAACTTATCATATATTAAAGACAATCAAAAACTTCTGTTGAACGCAAAAATCTACTCATGATTTGATTAAATCTGGCCTGTACTTATCAAATAGTTATATATCCAGCTTGTCTATATCTAATTAAATAAAATAAAACTCTTGCCACTGGGTTTTCGGAATCATCATTATGGTTTTATTTGATTAATTTAATTCCATTCATTTAGTGTCGCTTTTGTTTTTGTTATTATTCAACTATATGCAAAATGGTCGATTAGAAATTGGGTTTATGTTTGTTTTGTTTTTATTTTCATTCTTAAATTGTTTGTAGCAGCCCGATTGGCTGGCTGCCTCTGCCTCTGGTACTACTGCTACTGCCATTCGTCGTCTGGTGCACTTAATCATCAAATCGTTTGTTTTATACGCTCATACATGTAATTTCCTTTCATTCTGTTTACAGTTTTCATCTTTTGTTTGCAGATTCTTGTTGTGTCGAGAAAAAGCAAGAGTGCATATACAAATTGTTTTTGTTTCATCATGTTCGTTTTTGTATACATTAAATTTATTTTGCTGATGCCGTTGTTGTTGATGTTGTTCTTATTGTTGTTGATTTTATCTTGTTTATCGTTAGCCAATACCATTAATATAGATTTAAATATATCCATAACCGCCGACGAAGCAGCAGGGCACACAGCTCACTCCACGTCCATGGCTGGATCACTTGCATTTGCCTGCGCGTTGCCGTCCACATCCATTTTATCAGCAGAAGGGGTCGGTTCACCTCCGTTCTGTTCCGCGCTTCCTGTGTCCTTGGGTGGTGATGCCTTGGCCGCTGGCTTCGGTTTCGCGCGATTGATAACTGAATTGACGCATGCGGTCAGGGTATGCGTCTCCTGACGTACAGCTGCCAACTGCACAGGGCTGTCGGCGGTGCGTGGCGATTGCGTGAACTTGGACAGATTGCTATCGAGCCACTTTTGCGCCTTGTCTGCTGTCTCGGCAATGTTGATGAACTCGGTTTCCGTCAGATGATCGTATTTGGCAACACCTTTACGAAACTCAGCCACGGCCTGACGGGCAAATGCGATGCTAGTTTTCAGCTCATCAAATGCAGCCGGACACTGTTCGTAGTCGTGGGAACGGTACTTAATAGGATCGGTCTGTTGTCTCAGCGAGGACAAACGGCTAGTGTAAATCTCACGTTCGCAATCCTCTCCCTCCTCGTACAGCCAATTCTCGAGATCATTCAGCTGTGCCACAATCGACTCGCGCTCCGACTCAACAACATAACGTTCAAGAGGTCCACCCTGCGAGACACAATTGTAATTTAGATATTGTTAATATCGTGAAGATACTATCAGTTAGAATAATATAATTACCTGCAACTTGTTGCGCGCATCGTAAACAAACTCCTCCAGTGCATTTTTTGCATCAATGCGTTCGGTCTCCTTCAGATCGTTGGCAATCATCTTGACCTCCTGTTGCGTATAGTTGCCCAGATTTTCGGGATTGAAGCCATGTGTGGAAATCTCCATGGGCAGTTCAACGGCCTTCGCGTTCTTCTTCTTTGTCTTGTCATTGCCCTGCAGTAGAAAAATAAGCAAAGATAATCGAAAATGAAATCATTTTGCATGGGGAGACACATCAAATATTTCATGTAGCCAATAGAAAGAGGAAATAGCTCGAAGCGAAACAACAACAAAGCGAAGAAGAATAACAGCTCAAGTAAACAGCCTACAATATGAGCGGGAAGTTTGTGATTGGGTCTCTGGAGAGTTTTATGTGAATACATAGTTCGAGTAGCATTCGTATTCATTGGATTAAAGGCGCATTGTTGAAACGTTTGATTAAAATAAAATATATATATTCGCATAAATAAAAACAATTACGAAAGCGTATTAGGCAAATTGTGTTAGCAATTCCATAGGCTATGCACGGTAGGTACTTATGTACAACCTCTATAAAGGGTTTATCCGATTAGCAAGTTATTTATTTCAGCTACCGTGCATACCCACTTTCAATATACTATTTGATGTTTTCTTTTGTTGTTTTATCTATTTTATTCTTAGGAGCACACAGGGTAGGCGGCTTATGAGCGGTCTTCATCATTCGTTTTATTATCGGTTGTTGGGTATGGAAAAGAGTAAGCGCAATCTTTATGTGCCTTTATATTATTAACATTATCATTTTTAGTGTATTCTCAAAAGACATTTCCAATTTCAAGACATTTTCTCAAATGAATTCTCTTATAATTTTAATTTAAATTATAATTGCATTAATGGATTTTATTTGGCTTTTGTTTTTTATTTTAATTATTTTTGTTTGTTTGTTTGTTTTGAAAACGTACCGAACCAAACCAGCCCTTGACCCGTTGTGCCCACCCTTGTCCTCCAGGTGATGAGGCTGTTGATGTATTATTATCATCCTCATTCTCACAATATGCCTAAGAGAGAGCAAAACGCGAGCGCACACAAAATCCAATATTTTGCGTTGTTGTTGTAATAGTTGTATGTAAAATGTGCCACACATGTATACATATATATATTTATATATATAAGATTATATATATCAAAAATTAACAATTCGCAAATAGGAGAATGATAAAAATAGTATATAATCAATCAACGAGAGCAGCAAACGGCATTAGACAGGGAATGAAACAAGGTTTTATGTTGATAACAAAGCTACCAAAATACAAATAAAGATTAAACGAGTTCTTGATTAACTAATAAATTAATTTACTTGATAATCAATAAATACTTTTTAGCCCATGAACCCTATCTAAATCCCTTTATCAGTATATACTCTAATGACTGCAGATATCTAATTACGAAATAAATCCATTCGATTCGTGATTCAATGTCTTTATCTGTATTTAAAAATAAACTGCGTAAAATATTAATTCATACAGTTGCTTATACGAAATGTTCTGTGCAAATGATTGATGACTGAATACTGAATAATACATGAAAATGACGAAACAAAAATGCCCCTTTTTTAATAAAACAAATACATATTAACTGAATGTTTCATTCCCTGTCCAGGCAAAACTAACTAAAACTTAAGGAAAGTGAGAGAAATTTAATTAGGGTAAAAGGAAAAACAGATAAATGTTGGTAGATCGGTTAGACAAAAATACTTGAAAGGGTTAGAGAATTGCGAGAAAAGAGAACAGCGCCTAATCTAGGGCAACAACGGTGATATTTTATGTGATGATTGAATGATTTCTGAATGAAAGTGTATTATTGAAAGTATCTAGAGAGACGACTCACCTCTGGCTGGGCGTCTGTGGACTCGCCAGCGGGTTGCTCGCCCGAAGGCTTCTCCTCGGGGGCAGCCTGTTCACCAGCAGCTGCGGCTGCCTCTTCCTGCTCCTTACGATCGACAAGGGTAGCCGATGAAATCAAAACTATGCCGTTCTGATTGATGCGAACTTTAAGTTTAACATCCTGGCTCTCGCCACGCTCCGTGGGCTTGACTTCCTTGATTTTCCAAACACCAATAGTTTGATCTGGATACGGCACAGGCTGGCCGTACACAATGGACGCCGTGAAGGGACCTTTACGTGCGATGGTCACCAGGCGACTGAACGGCGATGGATGGAATTGTGGGAAAATTTCAACTTCACCATTTGACGATGAACCATCACCGTCCCAGAGTACTTTGACCGCATAGTTCTGTATATCGGTGACCCCGAATTCGCGAACACGCACAGCCGGCGACATGATGGCGCACTGAAGTGCGGCGCCACGAGAAACAGCCTCATCCTGGTTAAGTGTTGTACTGGCCGGCTTATTGAACACCTGTAAAGGGATTAGGAAGGAATGAAAAGACTTCCTTTCTGAAGGAAAAGTAAGATTAGCTCACCTGCTCAATGAGCTGCTTGATGGAGGGTATGCGACTGCTACCCCCCACAATTTCCACCGAGTGAATATCATCCAACGACAACTTGGACTCGACAAGAAGCTTCTTGAAAGTCTTCTCTACACGTTGCAGCACAGGGCCGACAAGCTCCTCCATTTCGGAACGTTGCATCGAGGAGCTGACATCCACGTCTTCCAAGAAGCATTCGATGTTCAGTGGCAGCTTGGTGCTATTTGCGGACATTTGCTTCTTCAGCTTCTCGATTTCAGTGACCAGACGAAGATGCGCACGTGCATTGGTCTTGGCATTGATCTTGTAGCGCTCAAGGAACTCCTTGCTGAAGTGCTCGGCTAATGCCAAATCAAAGTCCCGTCCTCCAATCTGATCCCAGCTGCTGGCCAGCATCTTCAGCTTGCCCTTGGTGAAGGAACAGGCGCTGACCTGCAGCGCCGAATGACCGAAATCAACAAAGATAACATTACGCGGCTTATCCTCAAACAGATCGTTCTTATAGAAACCATATGCCAATGCCGTTGCCGTGGTCTCGTTCATCAGACGCAGCACATTGAGGCCGGCAATTTGTGCCGCATCCAGAAGGGCACGTCGCTCGGCATTCGTAAAGAATACGGGGCACGCAATGACACAATCATTGACCTGAGTTTGCATAGCAGCCGCCGAAGTCTCCTTCAATTTGGTAAACAGCATCGCAGTCAGTTGCTCCGGCGAGAAGAGTTGATCCTCATTCAGATAGTTGACTTTGATGCCAATGCTGCCATCATTGCGCGCCTCCACGCGCGCTGGAATGCTCTTGAGTTCGTGTTGTACATGTGGATCGTTGAATTTGCGGCCAAGCAGACGCTTGAAGCCACTAACTGTGTTTTTCATATTTGTCACCTGTTGGTTCTTTGCGGCAACACCAATGATTCGCTTCTTGCCATCGAATGCCACAAAGGAGCTGCAAGAAAAGGGAACACACTCAATGAAGGAATCAATAAATAGCAATGCCAATTTCAAAGTGAAGCCATCACGTTGGTAAAGCCTTAATACGTATACGTCATGTATTCCTCTACTAATTAATATACGAGTATTTTTAAATAAAGTCCCACTCCAACTGTAATGGCTCCAATGAAAAGGAAATAAATTCCTTTAATGAATCAAGTTGTGAAGATTCTCAACGTTAATTCCTCTAACCAATCGCTAATTAATAAATGAGTATTATCTAATATAATCCCACTTCAACTCTAATAGGCATGCACAGAGTTCAAGTCAATAACAACGCGTCATATATGGCCAAAAGCATTGAACTAACAAACTGAATCAAACATGGTACATGAGTACATACAGACATACAGGCACACACATGCGAAAGTAGGTGTACACATGTATCAATGTGAGATCGTATGTTTTGCCGGCTTTGATTTTATTTTTGACAACTTTGGTGCGAATGCTTTGGGCTCTCTCTCTCTCACACACTCTCACTCTCTTTGCCCCACACAGCTGCTTGCGCTCTCTTCATTGATGCTGTCCGCATGACGCATGCTATGATGATATGTGTGTGACTACATGTATTTTTGTATGCATGTGTGTGTGTGCACACTGGCCAAAATTAACGCAAAATCTCGCATATTGGCAAAAGTGGAAACTGCACCCACGCAGTCTACAAAATATTTATTTATGAATCAAGAATGTTAGTCAAAAAGAATTGGGACGAAGCATCCAATTTAATATGGAACACGTAGTGCAATATTTCAAAGTTGCCACTCGATTAATTTGCAATACTTTTTATGGAGGCGCAGCCAAATCCAAATTTAGGCCTAAGCAATCAGCTCACAATTGCATGCACACACTGGCATACATACATTTGTGTATGTGTGTGTGCGTGTATTACATGTTACTTATTTATGTATGGAATGGGGAATTTATCTACATTTTCTTTATTTTATGGCAGCCGTTACCAGTGACAACAACAACACTGGAAAGTTCTAGGCGCTCATACAAGCAAACAAAACTCACACATATACATACACTTAGACGCCGCACACATACAAACACGCACACAAGCTGTATTGGGCATGACTTACATTCGTTCATAACCTCAAACCAAAAAAAAATAGAGCAAAGATTATGCAGAATGTAGTAGTAACTAGATGCTGCGCCTATATTTCATAGCATAATCACATAATCTATATACACCCCCAGGTGTCTCGGGTACTTACGGTGTTGCACGCAGACTGTAGTCATTGGCAAGGGTCTCGATGCCGCCGGACCTGGCTGCCGCTACATAGCAGCCCTCGTTACCGAAATCGATGCCAATCACAGACATTTTTCTCTGCCTTTCGATTCGTTTGCTTGATTTAGTTGAACTATTTATTTGGTTAGACTTAGTTGCCTAGTTTGGTTCTTTATGTTCTCTTCTGTATGTGTTTTTGTTATATTAGGGGCGGCTTATGCGTTGTTTTTTGTTGTTGTTGTTGTCAGCAACTGCAAAAGAAATTAGAAAATTAGTTAAAAGTTCATCAATATCACACACCCATGCGTCAAATGAAATATCAATTGACATATGATTCCGAAATTTCCTTTAATCGAAGCATTTTGTTCACATTAATTATGAATTTGCCACTGAGGGTACGAAAAAACTTGTACTCATTCGAGACGCTGTGCAAAATTTTCCATTACTTCTTCAATGGTTCATTTATTAGAATATTTACGCACATTTGTTTGCTAAGGAATTTGTATGTGTAAACGCTTTTTGCTTATTTTAACAATATGTAAAAACGCTTCAATTTTTCTACCGCGACCGACACGTTTTTTCAGCGTAATGAAAATTATAGCGGCGACGTCGACGTCGACTGAGGTTGGTAGCGAAACTTCTCGAAAACGATATAAGCGACTTATCGATGAATCGATAGTTGCGCAGGGCATCGTGATACGATGTTTTCAGAGTTCATGCGTACAGAATTCACGCAAATAAGAACTACAAATATCGGAATTTAAACTCAAATGTTTGTAATTCTTAACGTAAATATTTATTGCGTTTGTATGTATTTATTTGTATATGTCTTGGCTTTAGTTTAGCTAAAAATTAGGTGCGCAAAACAAATTGTAAGTAGGAATGGTTGACATCGATACAATACCGAAAATATTTATGACTAAAATAAACTTAAGACTAGGCTGCATTGCTATGCATCTCAGGAATAATTTTGAACACATTGAAAAGTATATATATAAAGTATATATGAGTCATAAGTCAGTTTTGTAGACAACTGAGATTCGATATAAACACTCACTTCTAGATATGTCTAGTCTATCGTTGTTCCGTTCCGTTATGAAGTACTTGTTATCGACGACGTTCGTAGTTCATGTACTGAAGGTAACTCGTTTCTAAGGTCACTAAGGTGCTAAACATGCTGAGTAGATTCTCCGTCTGTAAACAGTATTTAACAAGGAATGTCTGGATGTCTTTCACAGGGTACTCAGGGGGATTGGGGTATGCTATTCGAGTCTTCAATTTTCATATAATACTAAGCAGTCTTGCCGATCCCTGAAGCGAATGTCACTTGGCTCACAGTTGAGCCACCAGTCCGGAGGCGGAGATATTATCTCCGGCCCCAGCAGTCTTCTTGGCCACACGGCAGACCAACACGGGTGCCACACAGATCTCCACTTCGATGTTCTGCTGATCTGGGCCATATTGTATATACTCCTTCCAGCAAGGCACCGGGTTGGCTGCGCTCATCCGCATACGTGGCGCCTGTTCCTGAGCCGAGGTCGCAAAGCTGTCGTCCAGCACCAGCAGCACTGACTCCGGGTTTACCTAGGGAAGTTATAGCAATCCTTCAGTTTTAAATTAACCTTAGCTTTGACTTCCACGTGACTTACAAACTGTGACTTGCAGACATAACGATGGGCGGTAAGTGCCGCCTTGGCTGCCGCAGCGCGTGTATTCTTCCACTTGGAGTTGGTTACCGTGAGTATGGCCTGGTAGGCCAAGGTGTGTACGTGTAAGCGGGAGACAATGCGTCGTTCCGTATCTGTCAGCCAGTGTTCATTGTAATCCTCCAGCAGGCTGACAAACACCTGCCGCATTTGATCTAGAGTGTGTGCAATGCGTGGATTCCAGTCGGTGGCCAGTGTAGTGCGTCCATATTTCATCACTTGGCGTAGATTCGATAGCTCTTGTTCGTTCATGCCCAGCGAGTCCACATAGGGCAGCACAAATCTACGCAACTGCTGCAACAGTTGCAGCTCCACATAGCTGGCGAACTCGAAATGATGAAGTGTATCCTTGGGCTGGCTGGTCAGCTGCATCTGCACCTTTTGCAAACGGGCCTCGCGCACTCCTGGACTAAATTTGAACATGTCCATCATTTGCAGTCCACTGACAACCAAAAGCTGCGGATGATACTTCTTGAGGGCATCTGTCAGCTGCTCCACAGAGCGCAGATGGGGATTGTTCTTATCGTTGTGCAGTATATATCGATTGGCTCGTGGTGCCTCATATGGTCCCAATTTGTCTCCAGATTTATACTCCAGTATGAGATGTATATCATCGTCAGGTATCTCATCACCCGCCAGGTGTATCTCCTTGGGCAACAAAGGACGCAATCTGCAGAGAGAGAGAGAGTTAATTAAATCTGATCTTAATTAATCTTAAGCCTACTTACTTCTCGGACATGTGCGCGCCCAGCAGCACCTCCGCACCCTCCATGACAAAGCGTACGGCCATTAGAGGCGCATTGCCGCCCATATACCAATGGATGCGCTCCTTGTCCATGCGCTTGGCGTTGGTTATTAACTGCTTGAACAGCGTGCTGTTGGACATGGAGCGTCTGCAAGAGTAGCAAATATTCATATATATAAAGATGCTTCAATATCATCTTGGTTGCACTTACTCGGCGGCGGCTCCGTTCTTGAAGTAATAGACAAACGACTGGAGCAGCTCGCTCTCGTTGTGCACATCGTTGGCAGCATGATCAGGACTCACAGATGGCATCAGCTGCTTGTAGTACATGTTAAGGAACTCTGTGGCATTGATCTGCAAGTCTGTGCAGGCGCCATAGCCAACGGCAATACGGGGCGCCGCCTGCAGGGCGGATCGTTTGAGGCCGCCTTCAATCGCCAGCAGACCTGTGAGAAGTGTCGTCGTCTTGTTGAGCGCCTGCAGGGAGATGAACGCCTGCCAAATAATCGATAGGAAGGCCGTGAACACCGAGCAGCCGGTTATCCAGCCCATGTATTGTAAGGCCCTCATTTGAAGATTTTTCCTGACGGGAGATTTTTCTAGTCTAATTGTCGTTTATTGCTGGCTGCTGTGTCGTTTATGTCCGCTATCGTTGGGCTCTCTTGATGATGTGGCTGGACTGGACCCAATCTCTTGAGCGTCTCTTATCACTTTGTGTGTTCCTATGCTTCACTGTGTTTGTGTTTTTGTGCACTTTTATTAAAAGATAAGGCCGCAACTCCCAATTGCCGACAACTGACAGCGTGAGTTAAGTGAATCGATATATCGATATGTTCCGAGAGCATAGCATCGGTGTTCCCTTTATTTAGTTTATAAATTAATTATATACAAAATAATTTGTTATTTTATGGCGATGACAACTAATAAAATTTAAAATTCAAAACCTATCATTGGGCAAAGACTACTTGTTTTCTTTCATTGTGACGTCACAAACATATTTTTCATTATTTAATATCGATATATTTAATTGACGGCTTGCGTGTGGTGAGTTTTAACGCATTGATTAACCAAAATAGGCCAATTTGCAAAATAATCAATATCAATATAGTATAAATTATTTAATATTCATAATAACAAAAATTACTTGACCTTAACGTAGAAAACATGTTTAAGGGATACATTCATATATATTATAATAATAATAGTAATAAAAGCGCTTATTATGATAATTGGAACTTCGGTAAATCAAGTCTTTCCCCTGCACCGTTCGTTGAGATAAAATCTGTCTTACTCTGTGTAGAGTGCCGAAATTTCTAGGATGTGTATATAAATGATAACTGTCGCCACTTAAAGCCCCTCCGCACTGATATAATTGATATGTAGTTGGCGCTAAATGATTTTTAATGCCTCTAAGTGTACTCGGCGTACGTCATCAAAACGTTTCGTTTACAAGTTGTTTTTTGTTTATAATTTTTAAAGATGAGGTGGTTCCTTCACTGGCTTGTCTTTCTTTTTTTTGCCTTCTTTTCTCGTTGTTCATTTTAAAAACAAGTTGTATCTTCTTCGTTGTTTCGATGTTCTTTTAATTGCTCCATGCCGTTATTATTATTGTATTATTTTGCGATTGAGACAAGGTCAAACAATGGCAACACTGGACGGCGACTGTTTGTCGAGGAAGTGGAAGCGACTCTGAGAGTGTTTGCCTGGCAAAACGATGGAGAGCAATTAGCATTAGCAAGTTTGGAATATTAAAAATAGATTTAAAGTTTAGCAACAAATTGAAAAGTATTGTTCATCATGCTTAATATATTAACATAATACGCAAAAGTCTTTCGAACCTTTCGTCATGTTCCAAAGGTTCAATCCAGAAACTTAAACGTTTTATAGCATCTTTACCGATAAAATCAACAAACGCCAATTAGCGATAGTAAATTATAAAGAGACGGGGCAGAATGAAAAAATAGCTACCTCTAGTTTTGCACGTACGATGCTATTTTTATTTAACTTTATGTTCTTCTCATGCTGCGTTGCGATTCTTAAATTGGCATTAAAATCGCATTTTGCACTCCTTGCCATGTCTCCTATATGTAGCGGGCCCTTAAGCTCCACTCAGACCGTGAAGCGAGCCTCTTTTGCGAATTGCGAGCTCATCGTGAAACAGAAAAGGGAAAAGAAACCAGCTTTTCATCGTGTCTACACACTGTCTTCTGATGCTGGAACACTGTCGGGCGATAAGCGTGTCCGACAAGTGGATTGTCGCGACGTCTTAAAACTATTTTTAACAACCGAACGAAAGTGAATTTCAGAATTTATGATGCTCGGGTACGAAGCTTGAACCGGCTCGGCCCGCTTCGCTGTGGTGTGGTGTGTGTGTGTGGGGAATTGGAGACACCCAATTTTGATATCACTTTACTACGTTGCCAAATATAGAAAGGGTATAGAAGACTTGTAGATTGCAGATTAGAACTTCAAAAATGTGATTCTATTGTCTGTGTAGCTCTTTAAAACCCAATGAAACTTTAAATGACATTAGTTTTTTTTAACTTTGAGTCTTTTTCACCTTTTGTAGGATACCCTTTAGTCTATCAACTCCATTGCTCGAAATTCGCACTTGTTTCACATTGTATTTTGTTCTTTTTACGTGTTTCGTATACTCGCACGAACTTTTTTGTTGTTCGCCATATTATTCTATGCGTAGTACGCTGTCCGGGGGTACGTTGTTGGGGCTGGGGCTATCCATATAAAATCAACATAATCAGATATTCTACCGAACAGTTTATTCTATGCGACTGACGAAGCCGGACGCGTTGCCTTCTGGGGCGGAAAAAAGTATCCGATAAGTAAAGAAAATAATTCAAGTCGTGAGGTTTTTGTGCAATTCTACGAGAAGTTGCAAGATATACCGATTGCAAAAAAGTGTGAAAGAAAATACTATAAAAAAAATAAAATAGTTTGTTTTTCAAAAGTATTATCAAAGTTTTAATAAAAGGTAATTTTCGCCGAATTGTGTGACCAATTTTTGTGCAATAAATGTGAAAAATTATCAAATCAATATACGGAAAGAATTGAATGAATTCTTATCGCGGATTCTGCTACTGCATCTTCTTATTGTTCAGTTTCGGCGCGTTCGTTTCCTAAGTCTTTTGTTTGTTTTTATGGTGAGGAAACGGATGCTATATATAAGTCGAAAATATATACGAATCTTGATCACAACTGGATTTAGCACGCTGTCTAGCGTTATATATTGTATATATGTATGTGCATATAGATAAATTTGGTGCAAATTCGTGTCGCTTTTACGCTTGATTCTTCCGGCACTTCCGCCTGCCAACCTATTATAAATGAATATCGTAAAAATCGAAAAAGTCTTATTCGGTTCTTGCGCGTGGCTCAATTTACGATCGCTTAGAACGGTGTTTGCACAATGACGGTTCAAAATTTCAGGATTAGTTTTAACAGTTTGTTGTGAAATTTCGACTTTGGTGGACTTTGTAGAGTGGAAAATATTTCGCAAGTTTCTTATGGAAGTTTTTTCGAATATATCTTTAATGATAATAAAATATATCAAAAGAATACACTGGAATTTATAATTATCCCGAATTTCTGAGTTATCCTTATAATTGCAGAATATTTTTTGACAATTGTGTAATAAACCAATTACGTAATGTCTCATTTGAAATTCTATGGAATTCACTTCCATAATTTTGCTCATTTATGCGAAACGCGCTTTTCGAGAAATATATATGTATATTCTAAATTAGCATAATAGTCGCGTCGAAGATACCTTAATGCCAAATGCTGAAATTAGCTCAGACAAGCTTAGATGCTGAGATGCTGACTAAGCAATTAATTTGTTGATGCGGACGGAAAATCGAATCAAAACAAGCCTCGCAAAGGTGAACGAACCAAGCGAGTGTGTAACGAAGCATCTTTGGAGAACTGGTTCAGTGTCGAGGACGTCATGGATAAAAGCAAAAGTATTTCACGTCGAGTTCTTTTGTTTTAGATGCATAACGTGCTGGTTAAGGCGCTTCTACTGTTGCTATTGTCCCTGGCTTGTGTGACGTCACAGCGCACGTCATTGGATGTGGTACTAAAGGAGGCCTACAGACCGCTGCGCCTGCTCGGCTTGGCCTTCACCGGCAGATCCGGCGACGATGGGGCGAACGTGCAGCGCCTGCGGAATGCGGGAGTAAGTCGTCGAGATTGTCACCAAGTTGCCGTTTTTATTTCTTTGCCCCTCATTCTGCTGTTTCTGCTTTAAGTGCTTTACCTCTCGCTGCTGCCGTTGCTTCTCCCTTGCTTCCTCATGAGCTTACTTATTTTACTTACTCCTCCCTCCTCTGATTCCTTTCCAACTGCTCATCACATGCTGTTATTGATTCTCCCTCTTTTATCTTATCTTTGCTTATTTTAAATTGTTCCTCATCCTCTCCAGAAAACACAAGTCTCTGCGCGCACGCGTTCTCTGCTACAGTTCTGCGATGCTGAAAATGGACCAGGCCGGCGCAGCGCGAAACGTCCGACGAGCGTACATCGATTGCGTCCCGGCGACATTGACATAATTGGTGCTCTGGGCGATTCATTGACTGCAGGAAACGGCATCTTTGCATCTAATCTGCTGCACGTGACCGTCGAGAATCGCGGCGCATCCTGGTCCATTGGAGGGCAGTACAATTGGCGCAAGTACCTGACACTGCCCAACATTCTCAAGGAGTTTAATCCTAATTTGTACGGCTACTCTTTGCGCGATGGACTCTCCACCGAACGTTCGTCGCGCTTTAATGTCGCTGAACTGGCGGCAATGTCGCGCGATATTCCCTACATGGCCAAGGTGCTGGTGAAGCGTATGCAACGGGATCCGCATGTGAACATGACCCACGATTGGAAGCTGGTCACACTTTTCATTGGCAACAACGACTTCTGCACCGACATTTGCTACTATCCCAAGCCGGAGTTGACTGTCTCGTACCATGAAAAGAACATGGTGAAGACCTATCGCTATCTGCGCGACCATGTGCCACGCCTACTGCTCAACGTGGTGCCCGCGCCCAATCTACGTTTCCTCACCAAGCTGTCGGGCCTGCCGCCCGTTTGCTACAACACGCTGCAGTTCGAGTGTCCCTGCCTGATGGGCAAAAGCAAGGCGCACCTGGACTTCTACGAGGGCATTATGAAGCGCTGGATAGCCAAGGACTATGAGATCGTGGACAGACCTGAGTTCAATACAGAGGTGAGCCTAGGAGACTTCAGATATAAGCCTGACTAGCGTAGTAAACGTTGCTTCCTTTTATAATCTGTCTTTCTTCCTTTCCGCAGACCTTCACCATAAACGTGCAACCCTTTTCCCAGTTCGAGGACTTTCCGCGCACCCGCTCCGGTAAGACAGACACGCGTTTCTTCTCCGAGGATTGTTTCCACCTCAGTCAGCGTGGCCAGGCGGCAGCGGGCAATGCCATTTGGAACAACATGCTGGAGCTGCCGGGCGAGAAGAGTGGCTTCAATCCGGTGCTCTTCGACAAGTTCAACTGTCCCAGCGAGGAGCGTCCGTTCTTCGTCACGCGCGAGAACAGCCGCGCCGACTTTGTCGTCTAAGCTGCCTTCGCTTGCCACATTATCCAACACCCTGTGATATCTTTGCTAAGTCTCAACTATGTTTGTAATATTCATTTACGCTTCTATCAATACATATCGTCATATAGTATATACTGTACGTCTACTGATAGTATCTTCTAATGACACAGTCAAACAAAGTGTGCATAATTTATTAGGCATGAGAGGGAAAGGGGAAGGGGGCATGGTGTTTTGCACATTGGACAATTTCTAGACGTCTTAAATGGAATGCGCGTGTCTTACACGGGATTCGCTTCCCTCTTACATATCAATTAGATAACTTAAGAATTATAAATATTATTTCATTCATTCATTTCTATTCTTTGATTTGCACATGCCGACAATATCTTTTTATATACAGCCATTTTTTTGAGTTAATAGTAAAAATTCCGGGTTGAGTTACCGTAATTTGCACGGGCTTTAAACCTCTTAAATTCTATTTGCAGTTATATAAGGTTTTTCCCCTCATTTTAAATGTACAGTAAAAAAAATATTCGGTTCAATTTTCAACGCACGTGTAAGAGAAAAGTGTTAAATTCCTTAAACTGCAGGTCACAATTTATGGCTAAGTGGAGAAAGTATACTAAAAATAACATTATAAAGTGTAGAGTACTTATATTAGTTGGTATATTTATAAAGAAATGTATATAAATACATATTTAAAGAGTTCCGGGCCATGTAAATAAGGAAGCTGCTGAATGTGCTGGAAAATTACGTAGAGATTTTCTGAGTAACCCTCGGTTGAATTGATAACGGTCGTGTGCCCACATAAGTAAGCGATGTACACCTCTGCCCCTGCCACTCCCCCTAATTGGGTGGCAATAAAACTTGCTACAAATGTTGTCGCTTTTCGGCTTTTGTTGTTGTTGCTTCGATTCGACTCGAGCTCATCATCTTTTTTAATTTCAATATGGAAATGCTGGGGCCGGTCGCAGTCGAAACGTGTTTTTGCAGCTAACTGAGACGACGCCTCCCCCCTCCCCGCACACACAGTCACTCCCCACTGCCGTCTCGCCCTGTGACGCAGCCGATGTTCGTGCGCGAATCAACGGATTGGCGTGCAAGTGCCAAAAGGTAAATGAAACAAAAACATTAATAACGTTAACGCGCGTTATTATTGCCGCACTTTAAAGCGTTCTGCCTGCCTCCAGCGAAGCGCACCTCTGTAAGGTCTGTCTCCCCCGTCCGTCCGTCTGTCGTCAGTTCCCTCTTGTAAGTCGGTCAGTGTTAAGGTTAATGCCAAGCACGATGGCTTTCGCACGACTTTCGCTTGACTTTGAACTTGGGGCAATCGTAAACATAGGGTATCTTCTCTTCATGTTTTCTTCATGTCTCACGTACCCGTACACGATACCCTACTATGGTAGTTTTAGTTCTATATATGCTATGCTGACCAAATTCTTGACTTTATATGTCATTTCAATGATGCACGTGATGTAATTTGGGGTTATTTAAGTGATTTCGGATGGGTATAAATAGGAATTGGAGTTTTTAAATATTAAGTAAACTACCAGCATAGGGTATTTTTCAGTAAACCCCTTTATAATTTTGTAAATTTCCAATTCTAGTAAAATTCATGCATGTTTAATTTAACAGGGGAACAATATTTTTATAGCAGTGTGAGTAATGGGTGGAGATATTAAATTAATGATAGTTAAACCGTTAAGGAAAGATGACACGATCATTGCACTAATCTCGATATATTATTTTTATTTACTCCAAATATTAGTTACAGTATAATCATAAAATAGTTATATAATTATTTAATAAGGAAAATGAAAGTTTCGCAGACATAAACATATGCAAATAATTATTTAATGTACAAATTTGCTTTTTACTTTGTTTTATTATCATTTAACATGTGTGGAGCATATTTATATTTTTAAACAATTTAAAAATAATTTCAAACCTATTTAAAAATATATAAAAAATTGGTGTTTAACGCTAAAGCTCTAAAGCCGATTTTAAACGGTGAACTGCGAAATGTTGAGTGGGGGGTGATTTTTTTCTAGAGGCAAAGTGTATAAATACTTACATAAAAGAAATAATAAAATAAAACAATAAATAAGTCGCGACTGACCCGAGACACATCCGAGACACAAATGGAATCGTGACTTGGGAGTGCGCTGACTGACTGAAGTAGACCAAGCAGTGCACTGCTTACCTTACCCGGCACACAAATGGGGTTGTGTCTTGGGAAGTTGAAAAATTGTCTATTTTAATTAAAAATAATTTTTATTAAAGCATTTTTTATTCAAAATAGTTAATTTTGATATGTAATTTTATAAATTTAAGGCATTGAAAATGATTAAATTGTTTTATACTTGTACATGAAGTGCTAAATACTCTTTCTGCAATTATCGATTGATGAATATTTAATATACATATGTATATGTTATATATGTATATATATTATTACACTTTACATTTCATGAATTATGTTTTCTGATGAAATTCTAGGCATTTTGACCCCATAAGGTCTTCGGCAATAACATTGAAAATCAAATGAAATTTGCGCTTAAGAGTTTCTCGCTTTTTTTTAAGCATTTTTGCTGCCATCAGCGGAAAAGTGAAAACCACAACAACAAGAAACGTTGAAATGGAAATTTGTGCTTACGGCGCAGACTGTTGAATGTAATAAATTCACGCTGGCGAAGGCAAGAGTTGAGCATTGCCAGAAAATACGTCAATCCCAAGAGTTGAGACACAGAGACACCGTCAGAATGGCCGACAGCAGACAAATCCAAGTCATCGCAATTGTTTTACTGTTGGGTAAGTTACGGAATTATGTAATCCACTTAACGGTATTTTCTATAGAGGAATTGGATTCTGATTTCATTGCAGTAACACGGCAATGCTGCGCCATGCCCTACTCTGGGTCGGGCAACGATATAGACATGGACGGGAGCTTTCAGGGCACAGCGGGAGGTGGTGGCGGTAGCGGAGGTGTTGGTGTTAACCGTGGAGTGGATTATCACACAGTTATCGGACATTTTAAAGATTTCTTTATGTATCTGCCCGTCATGATGACCACAATAAAGGAAACCATGTCTGGTTTCCCCAAATTCGCGGAGGGTATGCGTATTCTCTCCGGCAAGGGGCGTGTCGACGGCGAGGATTGCAAGTGCAGTCAAAATAGCTTGCCAGCTGGAACAAGCAGCGAAGTGCTCGATAACACCAGTAGATTTGGTTGAGTTGATTAGTGTAGTTTATTGTAAATAGGTGCTGTAAATACGAAGGATTTAGAATTAAGATGTATTGTTAAATAAATTATTTATATTATCAAGTTGATGAGATGTTGATAACCAAAGTGGAGAAGATAGAGCACACAACTCTCATTCAAACACTGAGCGTGGTCCTCAATGAGCTATCGATATTTATCGATAATACTGATCATCATTGAAAATCAATTTTAGCTGTAGGACAACTGAGACTTCAAAAGATATTTTGTACAATTGTGCTATATATAAATGTAGCAATAATAATTGTAAATGTCAAGGGTTACTTTATTAAAGTACTTTATAAATGCATTTAAAATTCTCTCAGTTTTCAAATGTTTGCATTTCACTCATAATTCGTTTGACATGCGTTTGTGTCCCCATGGCATATTCCGACATATAAACACTGAAATTTGCCTGGTAATAAACTGTAATTGAGGCACATTAAGTTGCAGCTTTAGTGTGATGTAAACTTGACCCACAGGACACGTTTTCTGTCCTTGAAAATGTGGTAATACCTTTCTTGAAAGGTGGGTCAGACAATCTTTTTATGTAATCATAACGTTCCTTGAATCGACTCGAGTAATATTTGTATTTTCTTAAGCAGTCGCTAGACCCGACGTTTCATTAGCCACCGTTGTATTGGGAATACGGCACTAGGAATAGAAGTGGTCAGAGCTAATCAAAGCTTATAATCTGTAAGGGTGGGTGAGAAGGGACAGAGTTCTGTGCTCGTTTTTGTACATGTTTACACTTGTCATTATTGCTAATTGTATTTGTAGTGGGTCAAACATATATGAGCTATATTTACACATACCGTTCCATGTAGTCTCGGAGTATGCACAGCGCGAGTTTCACTTGTGTCACTTTCAGTTACTCTCGGGGTTCGGTGACTAACGGTTCGTTGTGAAAACAGGAAAATTCAAAAGGAAACTATACCTGGAAACAGTATGCGAAAACGCAAAAAGTTGGATGATTAAAGAAAAGACTAGCTAAGAGAACTCGGTAAAAAATAGGAACTATACACAAGAATCGTAGCTCATATCGCAACGTAACCTACTTAAATCCTTGTAGAACCTCACATCAACTTAATTCAACATTCCTTGAATAAGTTTACCTTACCTTGAATAAATCCATTTGCATTATTATATATTTGCTTGTGCTTGCAGTTGAAAATGGCCACAGGAATTGAGTTACTTGTGGCCGCTGTACTGTGCTTGGCCTGTCCTCCACTAAATGAGACCATGCCCGAGGGTCTGATAGAGCTAACTGATGATGGCGATCTGGTCACAGAAAGGCCCATCGATGAGGGCATTGCAGAAACTGGAGTGGATGAGGATGCGCCAGTGGAAACGCTGGAAGTGTTGCGCAACAAGAGGGAGAAACTTCGTCATATGAGGGAATGGATCAATGGCAAGCACCTGCGTATTGCCACGCTCGAGGATTATCCCTTGAGCTATACCAAGTTGCTGGATAATGGTACTCGAGTCGGTCTTGGTGTTTCATTTCAGATCATCGAATTCCTGCAGGACAAATTCAATTTCACCTACGATGTCGTGGTGCCGCAGGATAATATCATTGGATCCACCACAGATTTCGATCGCAGTCTCATCGAAATGGTTAACAACAGTGTGAGTAAGATAAAAAGAACTTGGTATCCCTAGTATCCCTAGGTTGGCAGTTACAGTCAGATACAGATATTATAGACGAGGTTACTCTAGTTTAAGTCTAAAATCCTGAAGCCTTGTTTTCATTGACAGCAAGTGGATTTGGCAGCAGCTTTTATACCTTCACTGTCGGAGCAACGCAGCTTTGTCTACTACTCGACAACCACATTGGACGAGGGAGAGTGGATAATGGTCATGCGTCGCCCCAGGGAATCGGCAAGTGGCTCCGGTTTGCTGGCGCCCTTTGATTTTTGGGTCTGGATACTTATCTTTGTCTCTCTGCTGGCCGTCGGTCCCATTATTTATATGCTGATCATAATACGCAATCGCCTGACGGGGGACTCGACACAGCAGCCCTATTCCCTGGGCCATTGCGCCTGGTTCGTCTACGGTGCGTTGATGAAACAGGGCAGCACGCTGTCCCCTATTGCAGGTGAGTTGTACATCGGATATACATATACATACACATGCAGTTATGTGTATGTATATCGTACATCAAGCAATTAACCCTAATGCAGCGATAAGTATCGGAAATTTACATTGTACTGCGGCACAGCTTTGCTTGGCTGCACATGCAATCGTCCAGTTTGTCCTTTCAATTATAGAGTGCACTATATAGTATGTATATATATTCGATTTGAATTGCAGACTCGACACGCCTTCTGTTTGCCACCTGGTGGATATTCATCACGATTCTCACCTCCTTCTACACGGCCAATTTGACAGCGTTTCTGACCCTTTCAAGGTTTACGCTACCCTACAACACGGTCAACGATATTCTAACGAAGAATAAGCATTTTGTATCCCTGCGAGGTGGAGGTGTGGAATATGCAATACGTACAGTGAGTATAAGGGGACGAGGATTAGATATGACCCAAGCGAATTATGCC
This sequence comes from Zaprionus camerounensis, assembly GCA_018904165.1. Taxonomy (NCBI): domain Eukaryota; kingdom Metazoa; phylum Arthropoda; class Insecta; order Diptera; family Drosophilidae; genus Zaprionus; species Zaprionus camerounensis. The sequence goes on along the minus strand of JAEIFS010000479.1, from coordinate 12,206,080 downwards.
TTATCATACTTAAAAGACAGATTATCTCAATTTAACCAATCGAATAGACTAGACTTCGAGTATATTATATATACTAACAATTTAATTAATTAATTATAATATTTGGTTCTTCCTTTTAATTCAACCCCCGTAATTGAACTATCTTCCAAGTATACTCATTATAATTAAGGGAATATCTAGTTCTAGCACCCAGCTAATTATTGGTCCCTGCTTCAATTATAATTAATCCGAAATCAATTAACTATTAAAATGTATCTTCTATCTGGATCAATCTAACACATGCGCAGACTAATGAATCGTTGTCGATGCTCAACCGCATGATAAACAACAACTACGCGGTCTTTACGGATGCCTTTAACGACACATATAACCTGCAGAACTATGTAGAACGAAATGGTTATGTTTTCGTGCGGGATCGGCCTGCAATTAATATAATGTTGTACAGGGACTATTTGTACCGCAAGTCTGTTAGCCAGAATGACGAGAAGATACACTGTCCCTTTGCCACAGCCAAGGATGCTTTTCTCACCAAAAAACGTACTTTCGCCTATCCTATTGGTTCAAATCTAAGCGAACTCTTCGATCCGGAGTAAGTGTAGTTCTTATTATAATAATATAATTATTATATGATTATATTAATTATATTATATTATATTATATTATTATATTAATTGATACTCCAAAGACTGCTCAACCTGGTGGAGTCCGGTATTATAAAACATTTGTCAGCCAGGGAGTTGCCAAGTGCTGAGATTTGTCCACAGGATCTGGGCAGTACAGAGCGACAGTTGAGGAATGGGGACCTCATGATGACCTATTACATTATGTTGACGGGATTTGCAACTGCTATGGCTGTTTTCACTACGGAGCTGCTGTTCCGCTTTATCAACGGACGCCACGAGGCGAATCAATGGGCACGGCATGGCATCGGTCGCACCACGAATGGACAGTCTGTCCAGCCTTCGCGCTGGCTTGCTGGGTTCCGCCGACGCTTGCAGAGTGGTGAACGGCACCTGTTGGGACACTCGCCTCGTGCTCCAAATGTAACGCCACCTCCACCATACCAGAGCATCTTTAGTCACCATGGTGGTGGAGGTGGAAGTGAGCAGCAGCAGACTGGCGGGTTACAGAGCTGGCGTCGTGATGGAAATGGAAACGGAGTTCTCCTTGGAGGAGATCAAAATGGAGTTGGAGTGCGACGCCTGATCAATGGACGGGACTATATGGTCTTTCGCAATTCGAATGGACAGAGTCAACTGGTGCCTGTTAGATCGCCCTCGGCGGCGCTCTTTCAATACACCTACACGGAGTAGGATCATTTGGATCAAAGTTTGATAAAAAGTTTGAGAATTTCACACTTTTATAAACACATATGAACACGAACCACACGATTAATACAGACGTAGACAAATCGATCTATATAGTGCAAGTTTAACAAGTCCTCTGTCATAAATATATATAAAATATATAGATCTGTAAGTATTGTATGTATTCTTAAGAGCTAGAAGTTGTTGGAAACAGTTTGGCAGCGGGAGCTAAAACATTCGATAATTGTTTGGGTATATAAAACATAAATAACTGTAGCTGGTGTTTAATAGGATCAATCAATTAAAGATCAAATAAAATTCTTAAGATTTGTGTGACTTTATTAATAAGTGCTTGGATATGTTATTTATTATATATTATTATTTGTTCAATCACAATAAACTTCAAGCAAGCCTTCAATCAATTGTTTCCCGCGCGCTGAAAGCGTAGGAGGATGAGTGCATGTCTAAGCTGCTGTGCGAGGAGCAGGAGCTTATCGAGGGTGCACGCGTCGAAGCTGCTGAGGAGCTGGCGGAGGAGGAGCCGCTTGATGAGCTGACCCACGCATGGCCACTGCGTCGACGTCTTTGCCGCACCAAACCCAAGACGGAGCCGGCCACCGGTGTGGTAGTAATGGAGGTGCCCGTCTGACGCTGATGACGTGACACATCCAGGGAGACCATTGCCGTTGCCGGCCGTGAATTGTTATTAAGTGTAACAGCTTCATTTGGCTGATGTGGTGCCGTTGCTGGTCGCCCTGTCGACTCAGATTCACTGGACAACGAACTGTGTGTATCCTCCTCCATCTGCTCTTCTACTACTTCCGGTTCAGCATCGATTGCTCGCCCGTCGAGCAGCTGCAGTGTGGCCACACTGCGTCGCAGTGTATCGCGATAAAGTGCAAGACGACAGACAGGATTTCCGCTGAGTTCCACCTCCATTAGCTGCGGGCAAAGGCCGAGAAACGAGAGCAGACCCAGTTCACTGATGCGATTATTGCGTGCCTGCAGCACCTGCAGTTGGCTTAGCTCCGTCAGAGGACCCACTCGCTGGATCATATTGCCATCCGCGATGAGCACACGTATGGCCGGCAGACCGCTGGTGCCATCGAAGCTATTGAGGCCACAATTACTTATATTTAAATGGGTTAGCTGCATAAGGCCATAGCCGAGATCTCGCAGAGAACTCAGCACACTGCCGCTTAAATCCAATCGCTGTAGACGTGGAAGAAAGAGAGAGAGGCGTGACAGGCTGATCGAATAAGAAATAACACGCAACCGCACTGTTTCCACCTGCTCCAGATCCGTACGCTGTGTTACACGACGCTATAACAAAAACAGAAAAGTTCAAGTTGAGTTTAAAGGCTGCTAGAGTGACAAAACAAACAGAGATACAAAGACAGACAGATAGACAGAGACAGACAGATATACAGATAGGCAGACATGCAAACAGACAGACAGACAGAGATACAGAGAGACGAACAGACAGATAGACAGACAGATAGACAGATAATATACTGACAGATATAGAAATAGATAGACAGAGATACAGACAGACAAACAGATAAAAATAAAGACATACAGATAGACAGGCAGATATATAGAGAGATCGACTGACAGACAGATATAAATACAAACATACAAAGAGAGACAGACAGACAACATACAGACAGACAGACAGATAGATAGATGTACAGATATACAAATATACAGACAGACAGATATACAAACATAGACAGACAGATATACATAGACAGACATATAGACATACAGACACAGACACATAGATATCCAGACATACAGACAGATAGACATACAGACATACTGACAGATAGACATACAGAAAACCAGACTCTCATAAGGCTAAGCTTGCTTGAATCTGTTAGTTGCTCACCAATAGTTCGTCTAGTGTTGGTTCTGGCAACTGTGGCGGCAGCACCACGGGTAGTAGATGCACAAATGCCGGATAATGTTCGGTTTCCTCTGCAATCGGCACATCCCGATCATATGAGTTTCTGCGACGGCGTTGCTGTCTTTCCGCCTGCTGCAGCAGTTGTTGTTGTTGTTGTTGCTGCTGCTGCTGCTGCAGCTGGTGTTGTTGCTGATGCTGCAGCAGTTGTTGCTGTTGCAGGCGAAATTCTGCAGGAGGCAAACGCAACTGCGCCAATGCGGCTGGTCCTGGCAGAGGTGCCAGAAATAACGGTCCTTCCGGTTGCAATGATGGTTCCGGAGAGGATTCCGTGTACTCAGCAGGTGCCTCCAGCAGAGGCATTTTATTATATTTTCTTCTTTACTGCGTAGTTGTGACTTGAACTATTGACAAAACAAGGCGCCAGTTGCTCGGGGCAACGTTGGGCGAGCAGGGTTGTCAGGGTTGAATAATTGGGTATTTTTTAAGAGTATAATTTTAGTATTTTATAAACAAAGATAACAGTAATAATGTTTAATATAATGTAATATAAAGTAATAGAATTTAATAAAATAAATATAATTATACGATAACATACATATACAATATAACTGTATGTTATACTAGGAATTTTTAAGTTATTCTGTCTATCTACATTTCACATTAATCCTATTAAGTTCTCTGGTTTCTGTTTAAATCAATTCGTTTTTATAGTATGTGTTGCTCATAAGACAATAACAGATATCAAATAAATTACAACGATAACTTGCTGAAAACGTTTTGCAAGCAGTTGTAATCCGCTAAGGCATTTGGCAAAACCTCAACATTCCTTCGCTTGTCCTTTGCCCTCTCCGAATGAGGGTATACTGACGTCAGCCCGTGACGTCACTGTCATGACGTGTGCACAATGTCGTTACCAGTAGCAAGCGCAAGAGAGAGAGGGAGAGACAGAGTAGACAAAAAGAGAGAGAGAGAGAGATGCCCAGCGCCTTTTGGCATTTCAAGGGCCATTTGGTTCAGCTTCAGTTTCAACGCCAGCGTCGGCGTCCGCGTCAACAGCAACGCCAGCAACGACTTGACGTCGCTGTGTAAGTCTTTTATACCCTTGCATAGAGTATATTCATTTTGGTCAAAAGTTGGCAACCTACCTTATGCTATGAGACATCTACAACACTTTAAATTATATATATTTTGTATCAGAATTATTATTATTATTAGTATTAGAATCGATAGACAAGTCGAACTAGCTCTATTTATCTGGCCGTGTGTCCGTCTGTTGCAACGCAAAATAGTCCACCAGTTAAAGAGCTATATTAATGATTATATAGTGATAATAAAACATACATCTGTCTGTCATACGAATAATCCATCCATATGAGAGTTTTGTCATAAATTTCGCTTCTTAACTTATTAAAACTAATTAGTCAACTTATCACTTCCAATTGAAATTATACGGTAATTCAAGAATAATAATAATCATAATAATAACATAATAATAATAATAATAATAATAATAAGTCAACTTATCATTAAATTAATACAGTAAATAATGAATATACCTACATAATTGTTTCATTTTCATCGGACAACTATATTCTATAGCTTGTATTGGATTATTGACCAGAGATTAAGATTTTTGTAAAATAATTGCATTTATCCAGCGATATGAGTTTTAGTGAATACATAAGTAATTTTATGGAATTCAGTATCATTATATGTAACAAGAAGAGAAACAATTAACGAAGATAAGACTTGCAAGGGTATTAAACCTTCGGCATGCCGAGGGATTCCTCTCTCTCTTTGCTTTTTTTTTCTGCCTGCATGTCTGCTGCAGCGCCAGACGCGACGCGACGCGACGCCTCTGCACATCGGCACACGCCTTACGATAATCAAATTTCGCCTGACGCCTTTAAAATGAGCATGCAGGGAACAAAAAGCTTCAGCCGGCTTTTGTCTAAAGCTCCCTGTGTTGCTGTGTTGCTTTGCTGCAGTGTTGTTGTTGTTTGCGGCCAGGCGAGCTTTTTCGATTGACGTCATCAACATGATGTACAGGCTGAAAGCTGCGCAGTAGCTGAGACATAACCACGCATTTATCGATTCGTTTAGCGAGTAAGAGAGAGAGGGAGAATGGGAGAGTGAGAGAGCGAGCGCGCAGCTGAGAGCAATACAAAGTTGGGAGGCAGTTGCTTGCTTATGTGTGTGTGTGCGTGTTTGCAAAATGTCGCAAATAACACGCCAGCTGCTACGTTGCTGTTATATTGAGGTTGGGGTCGATTTGTTTGAAAATTTAAAAAATGAAATATAATAAATAAATAAATAGAAATGCCTGCACAATTACTTTTATATAATTGTATATTATAATATATTTCATATATACGTTAGCTGCGCTCTTGTTTCTTGCAGTGTAGCAGCTGACAAAGTTTTGGTACAAGGTGCTGCTAAAAACAAAAATCCCCCACCTATGCGAACGGCTAAAAATAGAATTTGTCAATAATGTCAGCACACAAAAACACACAGTCGGCTGTGTGTGTGTGTGTGGGCGTTAATGCTCACCACGCACAGCCACTGACGTCATTGTGCAGAGCTTTCGTTCGAGCTGAGCTCGTTACTACGTTTCAGGAAGCAGGACACAAACAACAACCACCGAAAAAAAAAGCGTCGTCGTCGTCGTCGTCAGTCCGCTTTGGGTTCAGGCCATTTTGCATGGCTTCGTTGGCCAGGCCAAGTCAGTCGCTTAGCAGCCGCGAACGCGAGCAAAACACACACGGGACAGAAAAGGGGAAAGAAAATCAAAAAACGCTACCCTCGAACCGGGCGCGACCTTCATTCGAAATTGTTGAGTTCAGCTAAAAGTGATTTGACAATAGAATCGAGCTGAAACTAAGCTTAAGCCAAGCTCAGTTGGTTGTGAAGCCAAGTGAAATTAAGGCTGACTTTCAGCTGGGGCCTTGAGATGCACGCACAACTCTGCTGCTGCTGCTGACTGCTCTGTGCGAGTGTGCGTGTGTGTGTGTGTGTGTAAGAGAGTGGTGTGCGGGCGTAGCTGCAGCTGCTGCTGCTGCTGTGGTGCATAATTATTTGGGTCAAAGCGAAAAGCTGCAGCAGCTTTGCCACACAGAACGTTGCACAAAAGTTCAAATCTCCTGCTGGACTGACTAATCCACCTGTTATGAACTCAACCAACAACAACAACAACAACTAGAAGTACTAGAACAACAACTGCAAGCGAAATGGAGGCCACACAGCCCAAGGTGCATCGTCAACATCAGCGCCAGCGTCGCACCGAGGCGCGTCAGCGTCGTCTGGAACGTGAGGCAGCCGCCGCGGCAGCAACACCACCGGATCAGGAGGGGGCTCAAGACAGCATAGTGGAGACCCTGGAGAGCTGCGCTGCAGCTCTTAATGCCGATGCTACCTGCACAACAACAACAACAGCAACAACATCAGGCACAACAGGATCAGGTTCGCAGTCAGCGTCGACTGCAATGGGTCGCATCAGTGCGCAGAGTTCGGCGGACAGCATCGAGATGGTCGGTTCTCCCAGCCAAACATCGCAGCAGACTGTGGTGCTGGTGAATGGACATGCGCCACCGTCACAGGACACGCTCGAGGAGAGCGCCTCACTGGGCGCCGACGATCCACCGGCACATCCCCATCCCCATCCCCATCCCCATCCGGAATCCCCCACACATCCGACCAAGCATAGCGACGGCAGTCGCAACTCCTCGGGCGATGCGATGAGTTTACGCGAGACACTGCGCCAGCTGCCTGCCACGCACGGTCATCGGTCGCGCCGCACGCACTCGCCTCAGTCGCCGGCGACAGCGCTGCAGCGTACGCTTGAGGTCGACTCGTCCTTCCATCGCGGCATACTCGGCTACATTGATCGAGAGCTGAAGCAGAGCTCGCCTACGCCCTCGGCTCTAAGCATGGGCGCCGGCAGCAGTGGCGGAGGCGGAGGCGTGGGAGCGGGTGCCTCGCGGAAACAACAATCGCTATCGGATCCACAGGCAAGTCCTGCCCAGCGTTCGCTGCGGTCTCGCAACAGTTTCGACAAGAGTCCGCGTCGCAAGCGCAGCAAGTCAGAGTCGCGTAGGCGACGCGAACGCAAGCTCATCGCTGCCGGCGAGATGGAGGTGCGGCAGGCCAACGAGACCCTGATGCGCTACCTCAAGCAGTGCTCCGACATGCACGATGCCTCGCTCTCCGGTGAGCTGGAAATCGATCAGAGTCTGGAGGAGCGACGGGTGCATCGCAAGACGAAATCGCAGCGCGACAAGCGTGGGCAGCTCATCAGTAAGTTGTAGTCCCAATCCCACTCCTATTCCCACTGCCTAGTACCTGTGCCATGCCAGTACCTACGCCATTTGCAACCCAATCCATGCTCAGCATGCTTTCCATTGAGAAAAAGCTTTGGCCACCGTGCAGCTGCGCACTGGCTGTAGCTTCCTCTCCCTCTTCCTTTTCCCCTTTCACTCGTACTCCCACTTATCTCTCTCTCTCTCTCTCTCTCTTTCTCTCTCTGTTGCTCTCTCTTTCTATCCTGCAGGCAAACTGTACTCAGCTGGTGGGCTGACGTCCATTTTGAAGGAGTTGGCGGATGACATTGCACCCGGTGAGGGTGAGGAGATCTACAATCCATTCACTCCGGTCGTCTCGCCCACTGAGGAACCGCCCGCGCATATCGATAAAATGTTTCTGCAGACGTCATCGGGCTATCGACCGGTCGAGCAGAGCTACTACAAGCGTTCCTTTGTCGGCGCAGGACGCGGCAGTGGGGCAGCTGGTACCAGCTCCACCAGCTGCATTGGCATCGATGGCATCTCGGCTGCCGAAATGGGCGGTGCCGGGCGTCTCTATCGCTCCGCCGGCGGTGGTTCGGCCAGTGGACGTGTCAGCTATGGGGACACACGTTGTCTGCTCGATGCCGAGCTCAATCGGTGAGTTTAGGTGATGAGGGTGACGTACACAAGGCGACTCGACTGTGTGGGCATCTCTTTGGCCGCCGGGGTGTCTGATTTTATTGAATGACGCTCGCATAATTCCATGCTCGACAGTTGACAGTCGATTGGCTTTGCTTAGGTCTATTTATAGCAACCGACCAATTTGCTGATGTCGACTCCCACCTGTCCCTCTCCCTCTCCCTCTCTCTCTATCTCTCACTCTCTTCTGTCCCTTATTGCCTTGGCAGATTTGATTTGAATCGGTTTTTGCGTGTTTCATTGTAGCGAAACTTGGCTGATAAGGCTTAAATTACGTAAGGACCTCAAGGCGTCCTCGTGGGTCAGCATAATTGTCATTAATTATAATGCCGTCTAATTTATTTATGTTCCTTCACAAATGACTATCAGTATTTATAATCTATGTATACCTATATTTTTTTATCATGCTTTTATAGCTTTGTTATCTTCAGTTTAAATTAGTTTCTTTATTTACGATAGGTTAAAGTTAGTTTACTTTCTCTATTAGCAATAGGTTTAATTTAGGTTAGTTTCTTTATTTATTTATGACTTTTTTTCTTTCTTTGGTTTGGTGGAAATGATATCAGACTTCAAGTAGACCTTATATATATACGATAGTCTAACTAGCTGATTTGAAATTTCATTCCCTCTTCCAGCAACGGTATCTCCAGCAACATCCAATTGGCCTGTGTTATTCAACGAATTTGGCTGCTTATATCAAACATTTGCCATGGTCTGCTAGCGGGTCTAGCCCTGGCGCATCTGCTGTTTGTGCTGAGTAGCCATCCCACGGACTGGGCAAAGGTCATCAATAGCATTAGTCTTGCGGGCGAGACAATATCCTCGACGTCAGCGGGGGGAGCGGGAGCGGCGGCGGCGGCAACAGCAGCAACAACCATAACTGCAGCAACAACAACGCAAATGCCAAATTTGGTTATAGAACTGAACAATGCGGCGGCACAAGCAGCGGAAACGGAAAGCGAAATGGGATTGCCAATGGGGCTGGGAATAGGAACTGGTGCGAGGACAACAACAACGACAAGCACGAGTAGCGAAACATTGGCTCTGATCAGCGATTATGCCGGATTTGCGGATATATATCTGAATACCTTCTATTGCTTGGCTATTATATGCCTGGTTTCGGTATTTGATCGGTAAGTAAAGGTCTTGAGATTGATGTGGAGGTGGAAGGAATTATAAGTTGTAGTTAAAGAAATATTAGGAAAGAAAGTCATCAATAGGAATCGAAAGAAACAAAAATTTAAGATATTCAACATTTTAAAAGGTAGAGCATGTATAAGGTTCATAATCTATATTACCTAGGCAAGCAGTATTTTTAGATATCTTGAAAGACACACACAAATAGATTTCCCTCTCAAAAGGGTGCACACAAAAGATCCTTGGTTTGTCAGGTATCTGATCAATTTATACAATTCCCAGTCTCGGCCTCGTCTTATCTCTAGTGTCCTCTGGTTGTTTACAAGTCGATTGGGGCCTTCGCACGCAGACGCTAAATATAGAAAGCGAAAGTCAAACTAATTTAGTTGGGGTAGTTAGTACGGCGTGTGCGTGTTAGCAAGGTGTCTGCAGGAGCCTAGCAGGGACGATGAGGAGACCCAAGAACACATTGACCTCAAAGCTGAGGCGGTTTGAGTGCGCCCAAGGTGGAAACCCTTGAAGCGAGCCGTAAATTTCATTGAAAAATAAAGCACACACAAATGGAAACCCCTCGAAATGGTCGAGAGAGTATGGGAATGTGTGTGGGTACAATTTGAAAAATTCTGGTCTAGACTCGGTACACATCGTGTGAGGTGTAGGAGGGGGAGGGGGATTGGGTGTAGGAGGAAGGAGAGTGGTTGTGTGGGGTGCGTGTGCGTCAATATTGGCACTCGGGCGCTCAAAAGTATGCTATACTTAATTTTGAATTGCAAATTTCAAGAGCTTTCTGCACTTTGTTTGGCTTCGTGGCCGTTGTCATTATAAAAATAATTTGTAGCTGCGCTCGTTGCGTGGCCAATTTCATCATCCACATTACGTGTATACGTATATATTTTAATGCCCTTAAACTTTGCTCTTTTTGTGCACACTCACAGACAGTTATGTAGCTGCACTCTTGACCTTTAAATCCAACGACTTTTGTGTGTGAGTGTGTGTGTGGGTGGGTAGCTTGGTTTGGGGGCATTTGGTAAACCGAAGTGCGCTGAAATTGTCTGTTTTTGGCTGTTCGGTTTTCGGTTTGTCGCTTTGTCTCTCTGTTTTGTCGCCCTCACCCTTGTCCCCGGCCCATCTTCCGCCTCCCGCTTGCACATTATGTTGCCACGATTTCTTCCTCAACGAAAGTGTAAAACAGTCTGTGACATTTCGCTACGATATCCTGTGCCCTGTGTGTCTTGTGATTTATGTGATGCTGCCTTTGCCTCTGCCAAATGTCAGATCTATATACCACGTTTTAGCTCTGGCATTTGTTTGCTATCTCTTGACCTTTCGCATCTACAGTGCTATGCTGTGAGGAGACTGTGTGTATATAAAGATAAGCAAATACAACTCTCAGTGCAGACTCGCACTCCAGATTGTTGTATTATTAATGTAAATGCCACAGCACTCGGATAAATGACTGCAGACCCAACAACAAATAGGTTCTTGGCTTGAACTTTCGCTGCTTCTGTGGCAAATTTATTCTATACACACGTACATATACTCTATGCTCAGTTTCTACCAGTTTATGATTATAACTCACATAAGGTCGTCTGTAGTCTATGTGTTATAGGGGTTGGTCTTAGTTTCTTCTTCATTAACAAATAACTTTATCTTAACAAAAATATAATATATTTCCCTTTTAGCATGGACATTTGTCGTTGGAGCTTCTCGAATGCCAGTGAGCTAGTCTCGTTCCGTTGGCTCATCATCACAATGATCTATATAGCTACAATAATCCTTACTATATGCTCCGATTCCATTGACGAGAAACTGTATCTGTTCAACAATAATGCGAACATAACACTCACCCAACAGGAGCTAGTAAGTAGAGGAATTGAATAGATTTCCCAATAATATATTAATAATGTATTTCAATTGGTTCTCCAACAGTTGAGTAATAGCGTGCAGAGCGTTTGGAGCAGTCTGTCCGTGACACGCAGTATCGCCGCTATATCGGGCTGGATAATGATAGGGCTGACGCCTCAGGAGGATATGCTGTATGAGCATCTGGTCGATCTAACCAAATATCAATTGACAAATAATTGAATTTAAGTAACGAGAATATATATAAATATATATATATATATAGAGTATATATAGTTATAGTACATGTACATATATTTGTAGAGAGACTCTTTACTAAGTAGCTGCTGTTGTTCAGTAATTTGCTTTTTATATTGTATAATTGACGAATGACTTAGCTAAATATTTATAAACAATAATGCATAGAACTAAATCGAGAAGAAACACAAAACATAAGCTTTAATCAATTGCAATTTGCGAATTGCATCGATGCCCTTCACTGGCCGCTAGAGGAGATTTGTTCGATTTGAAGAGTTGGACACCCCTTAAAATGAAAACATAACAACTAGATATACTGAAAACGCATATATAAATACATATATATACTTATACATTAACTGTTATATACTGATTACCATAATTGTGGGTGTACAGATACCGAAACTATTGAATATATATATTTACAGAGTAATTTAGTAAACATATCGACTTAGTGAGCATATTTAATATACATATATACTATATATACATATATTATATAAATGTCATTTAACAAAAGGCTTCTTATCTATAAGTAACTGTACTTGCTACATCAGTAATCGGGTATGTGTGACCGCACTGTACGAAAGCAATAACTAAGTGAGTAGGAGAGTCTAACGAAAACTGTAATTTTGATTGTGCTATATTATTATTGTTCAGTTTGATGTCAAGTTCGTTTTCCATAGCTGTAAATCTAAGTCTGTAAATATTTCTAGTTATCTTTAAGTTCTCGATCTACTTATCGTTATCACACATGCAACAATATTTCTTATACTCTATTTAGCGCTATTTACCGTAGTGAATCGAAGTTTGATAATTGCAAATGAAATTTGTAAAGCGTTGATTACATACATAACAGAAATGTATATACAATATATATACTATATGGGCATATGACTACGACTATATATATCGTATATATACATTTATATAAACGAATCGAATTGTACAAAAAAATGTTAAAATTATTTACTCATCCTATTAAACATTTAAATTGATAATGTTTTTCGTTTTTATATTGTGCAAACAACAATTTTTGGGCTCTATATACTTTTGTGCAATACAAATTAAGATTAAAGACGAGCATGAAACAATTATAATGCAAATAAATGCGAACAAACTTAGGACAAAGAAATTATATGGATTAACGAGCTAATGAACACTAAAGACAGCTAATGACAGATGGTTGCGGAAAAAGATAAACAAAGGTAAAATATATATTGGAAAATTGTATATAAAATATAAATGCAAATAAAAAAGTGTAAAAACAGCAAGAAAAATTATGTGTTTGTCTTTCAATTGTGTTTAGGAAGATGCATGTGAAATTGAGAATTGGCAAACGTTCTTCAAGCTAATATAGTTAAATTACTAATATTGCATGTTTATTTACTGCGAAGTATATTTTAATGTCTATATTGATATGAGAAGTAGAGTCCATTTAGAGTTTCGGAATTGAATGAATGAGGCTTTGATTAAACTTACTTGAATGCCATATGAGTAACAAATAAGAAGAGTGAAAGAAAAAGCTATGATTACTTAATGTCATTTTTGATATATTTAGTAGCGTTAGATTTTAGATGATTGAAATGTTTGAGTGGAGCAAACAAAAATGTATAATTGAACACTTTCATCTTAGCAAATTTCTAATGTGAGCTACATTACATATGTAGGTAAAATTAGTTTTAGTTGAACAATCACTATGCAAAGAGAGTACTCTCGACTTTAAACTCCACACTTGCTACAATAATTTACAAGTCGATACTCAATACTTTTAATTCGAGCTATGACAGCCGACATTTTATTGCATTCCCTTCGGCTTTCAATGTAATCTCAGAGAGAGAATGGAAGCCATAATAGGCATTAGTAGCACTCTGTAACAGGGAAAATCGAATGCCAAAATTGGCAATTAAAGGGCTTTGGTAGGGTACAATACCTTTGATAATAAAACGCTTGAGCACGTGTCTGATCTTAATGTGCGCCCCATTCCCCACTTTCTTTCCTGACATCGTAAAAACTTTTAATGAGCTGCAAAATGAGGCAAAAAGAGAGCAAGATAAGAACAAAATGAAATGTCTATCGCTGTGCAGGGGGTTTTTCTCCTTTTTTTGTACAGCGTGAACACGTGTTTTCTAATTTAAAATTACACCAAGTACTTAAGTTAATTTCTGCTTAATTTGGTTTTCATTTATCCTCCGGCATACGGATCGTATGTAGGATCTTTTTGATGTGCAAATACGAGATATTAAAATACTAATTAGCTGTTAAATTGTGTTGAAAATCTAATATCTGGTATCATGTCGCAATACGTCAGGCATGTTGATGTTGCCCAGGAATTTGCATAAACAATTTTAAAAACCAGATTGCTCCGCTTTCTACTCCTCTTCTTCATGCAATTTTGCTGTGAAAAAAAGTTGTGTCGTGGTAGAAAAACTTTTGGCTTGTTAGCCAAAAACGAGCGTATAAATTATATAAAAATGCATAAATCTGTCAAGGGGGGGACAAGATGTGACGAAAATGGACCTTGGTCCGCCAGAGTAAACTCTGTAATATGTGTTTGATATTTATCAAAGTAATTTTCGTTGAAAGTTTCTTTTGTTCTCACATATTTTATATGCTAATCGGCTTCAATCAAGATAATATACTTGTAAGTGCATAACAATTGAGTCAAGCGAAGTATCTCTCTTTGAGAAGGAAACGGAAGGAGGAGGGGAAGGTGGTTGGCTGCTGAGGTAAACGCATTATCATCGTTAAGCACTTGCTGCAATTATGGCGCTAATTGAATTTCCTAATGAATGTAATGAGTCAACGAAAGCAGCTTCGGGGGAGAAGGATAAATGATGCTCTGGCAGGCGATGTCTGACGATATAATAGAAACAAAGCTGTATAATAATCTTTGAACACCGAATACCCTTGAACGTGTGTCTGCTCGGTAACAGTTTTTATTTTTATGATTCTTGAATGCATTGTACATTATTTCATTTCCGTCATTTAACAACATAATTAACATGAATAAAACTTTAAAACGCGTTCACTTAAATTCATTATAATTTCATGTTCCCTTATATTTAAGTTTATTAAATGAATTTAAGTTTGTTTAATTAATTAGTCTCTGTACTTACTCTATACTTAGTAAATAAATAAATGATAAAACTCAATTAAATTGATCAGGAAAGGGAATGCAAACAGCGACTTTCGGAACTGCTTGCGTAAACAACGTCGTATTCCGTAATTAGGTTAAGCACACATACTACGAAGAAGTGTCTTATCTACGTGTGTGTTTGTGTGTGTGTGTAGCCAAGCTGAAGATGAAACTCTGTGAAAATGAGGTGAGCAAATGAAATAAAGCAAACAGCGGCTGGCAGCTGAAATAAAAACAACACGTAATTTGCACATTTAACCGCATGACAGCAAAAAAATTAAGCACAACATAGAAATGACACCATACCACATGGTGCTAGAAGAAGGGGGAGTGTAGTGGTGGGGCTACTCGGGTTTCTAAATTACAATTACATAGCCTGGTCTGGCTGTCGAGGCGGCAACTGTTTCGGCTCTCGACGGACATTGCAGCATATGGCCGGATAATTACCCTGTTGCTTACGCCGTACGCCACATGTAGCTCGCGTTTCAGCATGTCCTGTGTCCCTAGTTCCCCCTACTCCCCCTTTTCTCTCCTGTATCCTGTGCTCTATGTCCCACTTCAAGCCGATGTTTATCGATGTGCTTATGAAGCTGAAACTGAGGCAAGATGATGAGTTCCTTATTCCGCACTCGACATCGGGTTGATTAAGTTAGTAACTAAAAAGACGCCACATATGCTGATATTGATTAGGCAACTAAACTGGATTTAAGCCATAAATCGTAGGGGACATGTGCCACATAGAGCTGGCAATTTTGAGAATGTTGTGATGAAATTGTGTTAAATTAAAAATAATATCCTCAGTCCAAGAGCAATTATTGAGTACAACTGCATACATACACAACAAGTACTATATTTGCATTTGTTTTTGTGGAGCAGCAAACTAATATAAATATGAAGAGCCACAAAAATAACAACAGCAACAATGGTCTGAAAGTTACGTGTGTGGCATAATAAATATAAATGTTGAAGGGTATAAACATTTTGGGTGTGCCACACCACCATAGAACCGAAAACTTGCGGCCTGTAACTTTTAATTAAGCCAGGAAGGAGTTTCGGCCCCGCGTCGAGTGGCCGCACGCTAAATGAACAAATAAGCGTATAAATAATGCGACAACGGCAGGAAGGCAGACTAACAAAGCCATATTGAGCCTGCAGGATGCGAGCCAGAAAGCCGCGTTGAGGAGGCAAGCAGGAGCTGTTCCTGCTAGAAGGGATAGACAGGACAATGGGATACTCAGCAGCATGAAGGCGAGTGAGAAGAGAGACTGTAGGAGTTGTAGAGAGAGGTAAGAACATATACAATAGAAACATAAAACAAAATATTCATCATTTCAAGCATACCCCACAACTAGCAAACTTAGACTACGTGGTATACCAAACAGAGAAACATGAGCACAGCGCTGGCCACAATGGCGACTCAGACGTTGGGCGACAAACGCCATTGCAGCTGCTGCTGTCATTGTCATCAATGTTGGAAGCCGCAGCTGGAGATGGCGACGACCAGTACGGAAATGGGTAGGATGTCCAGGGCGCAGTCCAGAGGTTCGTTGTCAGTATTCGTAGTAGTAGCCGAGGTCTGCATAAATGGCCAGCTTCGAGTTACGTTGGTTTTAAAATGCAGTCGACGCCATTGTGGTCGCTGGTCAAACATGACACTTGCTTAGGCACACACAAACAAACACACACTCACATACACACGCTCATACTTGGCGTATGCGTAATATTAAGTAGCCGCAGCGGTCATTAGCCCAGTTCGTGGCTTAACTGCGTACCTGGCTTGAAAGCATGCCATAAAAGCATTTATGGGAAGCTGCCTCATTGGTTCCGTGCGATAAGCGCGCGCTTTATTGTTTATGTTATGCGGATTTTACGAGTCCGCATACAATATTTACTTGTAAATGGACTATGTAGTATGCTATATATAGTACTATATACTCTATACATATAGACAAAAATAGACACAAAGTGCAAATGTTTTCCTTGTTGCAGGCTCTCAGAATAAGCCATAAAAGAGCTGACCACAAGGGCTTGAATGGTTCGCAAAGAGGGCAGAAGTTTATTGTTGCTTAAGGCCCATAAATAACGACGCCACTTGGTTAAATGCAGGCTCGGGACTTTTGGGAACAGTCGAGAAATAAAGCTGGCTATAAAGCGTTAATTTAAAATTTGAGTTGTAAGTTTGAATATTATTTATTTATTATTTATTATTGTGGATAAATAATATAACTGCTCGACACTGTTGATCTTTAAATAAATATCTTGATATTGAATATTGCATTTTATTTTCGCAAAGAGGGCAGAAGTTTATTATTGCTTAAGGCCCATAAATAACGACGCCACTTCGTTAAATGCAGGCTCGGGACTTTTGGGAACAGTCGAGAAATAAAGCTGGCTATAAAGCGTTAATTTAAAATTTGAGTTGTAAGTTTGAATATTATTTATTTATTATTTATTATTGTGGATAAATAATATAACTGCTCGACACTGTTGATCTTTAAATAAATATCTTAATATTGAATATTGCATTTTATTTATAAATACTATATATATTATTATTACGGTATATTATTATACCGTAACATTTATCAATTTACTTTTCTAAAGAATTTCATAAAATACAACTTATATTTTCAAGAATCCATACATTTTGAAGATTAACTTTTTTGAGTCTCCAAAATTATTGATGGTTATGCTGCGTGCTTCTAATACGAATAAATGTACATAACTTTTGCTACAACAAATATCATTATTTATCGACCAACTGCCGCAACTAATGCAAAATATTTTTGATGGGAATGGATCAGGTAAAGATTCGGGATGAAGCCGGTCAGTTGGGGGTACAATTCCCAGGTTGACAGCGTGACAGACGAGGGTAGAAAATCGGCCGGGGAAACTTGTCTTGACTCGATTCGATTTGAGACAGTTACGTGAGCTGTCGCAGGTCTCCAAGTGCAGATCAGAGCTCATAAAATTGTGGAATTTAATACGTTTGCCAGCAGGCCATACAAATACGTGTCTCACGCATACACACACACGCACACATATGTATGTCGATAACAATAGTTGGCAAATATTGCGTGTACTTGAATTCACTGCCATAAAACTTGAATTATTTTGATACCCTGTGTAGCATGTTGCGAGGAGCATATTAAAGTGAGAGTGAGAGGGCAGAGAGCCCAGAAAATCTTTATCTTTACCTTTTCCAGGGTATTCACTTTGTTCACCAGCGACAGTTCACACACTGCGTAACAGTTGGGGCCAGTGAAGCCAAATTACCGTTAATATAGCTGAGACTACAACCTGGCTGCAAGGACTCCACGTGCGGGGGCTTATTAGACTGAACATGTCGTAAGCATGGACCATGCTTTGCATATAAATGACCCGCATATGGTGAATGGGTGTTGCTACCTTGGCCCACATACACACACACACACACACACACACACACATGCTGTGGTTATCTTCCTTTCACTCTCTCACTTTCTCTGTTCTTCTTTTTTTCGATTTTTACGAATTTCAATTTGGAAGTCCTTGGGCAACTTTAAGCGGTGCTTCCTGCAAGTTCTGGGCTCATTGACTCCACGCAAGACGCCACAAGGATTCTGGACCTAAATCCACATTACACAGACACACACACATACACACACAGGTCTTTGTCTTGTTGCGCTCGGTCGGGTTTAGTGGGTACTCGTCCTGCGGCAGGACTCAGCTGCATTCTATCTCCATAAATGTCGCATTGAGCAACAAGAGAATTTACATAAATTCGCTTTGGGATCGCGCCCCGACAGCAATCAATGTACACACGCACACATACACAAATACACAGTGACAAACATAAATTCAAGTTGTCAGTTGTCCGTTTTTTTTTTCTCAAGAAGTCCTATATTATGGGACATTATTTTGGCATCTTTCGTAAAGTTCTTATCGCCGGCTTAGCCATCGTTCCTGTCGCTCGCTGTCGGCATAATTTATTTTCCATAAAACATGAATCGAAACATTTTCGCTCGTAAATTATGAAATAAGTCAAACTCGAGAATTAAGGCACATCAAGAATCGAGAATGCCAACCCACGCACACATAGCTGTGTGTATGTGTGTGTTTGTGTGTGTACATGAATTTTGGATATGTCTGACTGGCTTGTCCCTTCACCTCGGGCAATATACAACTATATATATATATATTTATGCCAATTAGGCCACATCACCAGGGCACAATGTTAGGGCAAAGAGCGGCATCAAAGACTTCCACTTGCATCCACTTACTGCTGTGACCCACTGTGTGTGTTTGCCACCGGTCAGTGGCCATTGCCCCAAAGGCGGCAGAGATGGAGGTTCCATGCTTCCGCAGGGCGCGCGCAGTGTTTTATTTGAAATCAAACATGAGTTTTTTAAATGAAGTGCTATAAATAAATCAACCTAAAATATATATGCATACATACGTTCCTCAATTTGAATGTATATTCACGAATCAGTCGAGCAATATGCGGCAAAGGTCAGTGCCGGCAACGGCGAGTGTGGAAGACAAGAAAATATACTTAATTATAATGTGGGAAAGAAATGCGCTGAGTTCTCTTGGGCCCGGCACAGATGGCACTCAATGTCGAGATTTATAGATATATGTATGCATTTTAATATGGTGCTATATGTAGATGTTTATATGTATGTGTAAAAGATCTATACTATAAATAGCTCGAGCACTAATTATTTTTACATTTTACAGAACAAGCGTATTGCCTGTTTGTAAAATGGAACCATTATTTATATATACTATCGAATGTTTTTTCAATATTTGTCATTTAGAAATCATTTTAAACCTATACAATAATATGGAATCAATTATTAATATTAATACTATGATTATTGAATGTATATTTTATAACAATAATAATACAATAATGTAGAACGACGATACGTTCATGTTCGTCGTTCTACATTATTGTAACTGTTCCCCTTATTCATTGCAGTCAGTAAATTCAAATCTCTGCAGAAGAAACGTGCACCCATTCGACTAAGGGATACCCTGTTTTTTTTCATCTCTATACAAACGAATAAGGGAAAACGACGACTATAACTTATGCAGCCTCTTGTTATTCTAATTTAGAGTTAATAATGTAATTGTTCTTTATGATCTGAGTTCGATCTTTTGTAGTAGATTAGATATGTAAACGACTATTTACTTACATGTGTGAGTAAATGCAAATTATATTCTAATGAAGTGCTTGAGTAATGTTAATGTTTTAAAGCTTGTCAACAAGACATCGACTACGTCTATACCCTGGGAGACTGCTTAGAGTGCTGAGTAAATACATTAATGAAATAATATATTATAAAACATTCTTAAAAGTTTCTCCCCCATTCACACAGAAACACACACCCCTTTGTTTGTTTTTAATAAGAAATATTCCAAGTTTTGCAACTTTAAACGATATGCAAATAGTCGCAAATAAACAGGAACACATGTAAATTAGACTTCTGATTTAGCATGAGTTGTGAAATCCGCAATGACTTTGGCTAAGTTCAGCGTGCGAAAGCGGTCGCTCGACTTTATGTCTGCTTGCCTTCCTGCATGGCTGCCTGGCGGGCACTTGCGGCATATGCGGCGTATGCGCAACGCGGATTTGCTTTGCAGTGTCAACAGAGTCAGGAGGCTGGTTGGCTGCTCATATGTTACGCACACACACACATACAGCGAGTTATGCCTGCTGAGTAAATAAAAATTTGCACAGGCCTTGCGACTCTTGAAAAATTCTAGAGAATTCGCTTAATGCTTTAAGGATGAGAACAAGAGATAGAAAAGGATATAGGGAAAGAGAGTGAGAAAGAGTGGCACAGGTAGCAAATGGCCTTTGTTTATGGTCATATGTGGAAGGGGCAGGACTGGGGGCAAAGAGTAAGCAGCCATATTCACTATTCTCTTCACTTTGCCTCGTATAAAATGTGTCATGTCATGTGCTTAAAAAGTATGAAGCATAATTCCAAAGAAGAAGTGAGGAAACGTGCGCACTTACCGTAGGAACCAGCCCGAGTATCCGGCCCTGACAGCCGCACAGCAGTTGAAAACGAGCTCAAGTGCTGTAAAGTGCGCGACGGTGGAATGGTAGAGAGACCGGTATGAGGATGAAGACGGTGTTGTGGCAGTTAAGCGTTGCGTCGACGAGCCTTAATAAATAAATCGCAGCTGCATCAGTTGTTGCCAGAGTCAGTCAAAGATGAAGAAGGAGTCGCAGCAGTGATACAAAGAACTGAGCTGAAGACAGAGGACTCCCTCGCTGTGTCTCTGCTCGACTTAGTCTTTGCCGTAGGCCTCACACAGACAATTCTGCCCCTGACATCTCTTCTTGTGATTTGCTGTGGAATGCGGAAAGCAGATAACAAAAATTAAGTAAGTAAGTAACCGGCGAAAGGAGCCCGCGGCGCAAAGCATGTGTAAAGTGGCAGATGAATAAATAAGCAGGCCAATAGCAAAGTCTGCTGGTTCGCCTTGTTCCCCAATACAATCAATCGACCAGATGCTAAGCTCCTCAATGTGATTAGCCAACTCAGCTCGCAGCTTGGGCTCGCCTTGTGACCCACAAGGTATATTGTGGGGATAAACTAGAGTGTGAGAGCTGTAAATTTATATGATATAAGGCTGTAATGAATTAATAAATACAGTTTTCTTATTTTCCAAAGATACTGATTATGCAACAATATATTATATCTACTGTAATTATTGCCACTGAATTGATATGTATAGTTCCTTTTCATGGGTATAATAATATTTTAATAGAATATTTAATATTTATATTTAAATTTTATTGCAACACATTGATTTATATGAACTGTAATTAATGTAAAATGCTTTACATAATTGTTTAGACATACACGCAAACTTTAGTTTATTTTGTGCATTTTATTGTTTGATTTGATTTGTTTGGTTCTTTTTCATATGCACAATTGTATACATTTAATATTCAATATAATATTAATAATACTTTGTCATTGCAAAAACATTGACAAAGCTGCAATATAATATATCAATTGAAATAACAGCCAAATTGCTCACATTTTCAATACACACACATATTTTATCTCATACATTTAATTGTTTTATTTGCATTGTTCCTTTTAATACATTTAATTTGTATGACCATTGAAATTATTCTTCTGTCAATAAAATAAATTGCAACTATGGGTTGCCGCCAGAACCGCAAAAATCTAGCCGCAAATCCAGCCAGAGCTCAAGCCAAACTCACTCAAATTGCGAGAGGTTCCACTCACTCGGCTCCCCTCAACTCAAATGACGATGTTTTGCAGTGCAGCAGGCCCTACGTAGGGGAAACCCTGCCAAGTAGCCGACGATGAGGACTTCGGACGGCACTTGACGATTGGGTTGGACTCGGCTGCTTATCAGCAGGTAACCTGTTGGCTAACGGTAAACTTTGAGTGCGATTGCCGCAGCCAGCAGCGACGGCGTATGACAAAATTGAATTCGCAAACGAAGGCACTACGAGGGCCGATGGCAATGCCGATGTCGATGTCGCGGCCGAGTCGAGTCGAGTTACGATTGCGAGGCTGTCGCCAGTTGCTTGTGTTTTCTCGTTGGCGCTGGACGCGAAGCGGCAAAGCGAAATCTCTCAGTGAAAACATTAACAACATTTTGTTGGAAAATAAATTCCTAAATAAACAGAATATTTTCAAAAAAACGAAGTCTCAAGCGCGCGTGAATTCGTCAGTGTGTTTGCGACCGGCAAAGACAAAACACAAGTGCCGAAACGTGCTCGAGTGGCGAACGTAACGTAACGTAGCGCAACGTAACGCAGCGTAACGTTACTCGCGCTGTAATAGATGCGTTTGCGTTTGCGTCTGAGGCCCAAACTTTTGGCTTTCGCTTTTGTTTAACTGCCGGACTTGAACTTGAAGTGCAGGTTAAACAGGCGACTTGAGAGTAAACTGGAAATTAATTCAACTTCCTGCCCAGGTAGGTGACCCGACTCAAGTCGAGAGGGAAAATGTGTGTACATTGTTAATAAGTTCGACCCGAGATGCGCCCGAGACCGATCCCATTCCGAGGTTCATTCATTACATCTGCACAAATTGAATTTTCCAACAACTTTTCTGCAAAAAAAGAAAGAAACCCATAAAGCACCAGCAAAAAGTTTTATTTGCACTCAAAGCGGTCCCAATAAGAATACAACTTTTTGCTCTGTCTCCTCCTCTCTCTGGCGACATTAGAAAAGGAAGGCAGAAATGGCAAAGAAAAAGTATAAAAGCAAAACAAACACACTCACCACTCACAAACACACACAGCCAGTGGAACGCACAAAGAGTCTCATGTTCAAAAAAGTCAACTGCATTCCGGCCGAGGCGAACAAACAAAAGGAATGCCAAAGAAATGGGAAAGTACTTCTCGTTTTCTTATCTTATACGGTTTGTTTGTGTGCGTGACGCCTGCCTAATTAAAAATGCAAATGCTAATTTTAATGACGGTGTGAAGACAAATGTTTACTGAGCCAAGTCAAGAAGACACCTTGGCAACATCGATATCTATTCCATATTTGATTGTTTGACTAACTATGGCTTTTAATTAGACTCATCTGACAGCGATGCCTGTCATCAATTGTAGGTTCTGCAATTTATCATCTGCTCACACACACAAACACACACAGTTGGATAGACAAATGTTTTGATTGCTTTTATCTTCGTTTGAATCTTAATTAATTCGGGCTAGAACCCGATGCTTCCAGCTGGGCAGCATTTCAAACTGTGCATGTACATTTATGTGTGTCTTTGTGCGTCTCAGTGGATCACATGTGTCTGAGATGCTGCAACCTATTGTTTGCCTGAGCCGATCTGAGTTTCCATTTCATGTGCTGTCCTCGGGTTATATCATTAATGAATTAAATTCCTTAGTATTTGTGTAATCTTTGGGCGTCAAATTATACAATTGGATTACTGCACTTTAGAGGTAGGAGAGGTAGCTATATTAGTTAGTTCTTAGTTATACACATGATTTGAAGAGCTTCCAAATAAAAAATTATAATTAAAATGAGGAGACTGAGAAAGATACATTACCTTTTGAAAATATTATAAAATTCAGTGTATAAGTAGCAAAACAACTTATCTGTTCTTAATTTTCTAACCAATTAACCAATCGCTGAACATTTTATTTGAGAATATTTCGAATTTGATAAAGAAAAAAAAAGGTTTTCAAATCGAGTTGATTGACATTAAGAAAACTTTAAACAATTAAAGAAAACTCAAATGAATTGCGAAAAGTTTCCTTCAATTCTATAACTCACAATATTTAGCTTCATTCAAGTCGAAAATCGCATAGACTATTTGGTAAAGCTTCCGGGGGAATGGCTAACAGCCACTCAAAGAGATAACTGAAACGTTTGTGGCCATTTTGGGGCCATGAATAGCCAAAACCAAGCTGGCGAGAAAAGGGGTGGGAGCCAAAAATAAGGCGGAGAATCCGGACGGGACTTTCCTTTGGCAAAGCCAAAAACGCATTTCAATTTGCATATCAACACGCAGTGAGAAAATGGTAAACGGTCTCTGATAAGAACGAATTTTCATGAAAGGACGCGAAAGAAAATGATGATGTGGAAAGACAAGCAAGGACGAGACGCGAAAGACCTGAAGATGACAGACAGACGGCAAAATAAAACGGCAACAACAACGAAGTGAACGACGACATTTAGGTTGACGTTGACGTGGACGTTGTTTTGGAGATGGAATGGCCAAAAGCCACTCTCGCAGCAGTTTTCACCTGATGTCTATTTGCATTTAAATCAAAGAGAAAGAGAGAGAAAGTTGAGACTGGACGTGGACTGCATTGACTGCGAAAAGGACTTCCTGCTGCGTTGGCACTAATACCCTGTAAAAAGGAACTGCTCAAGAGCTTAGGTACACAGGGTGCACATCCTGCACACCTTGCGCACTCCTTGTGCCCAAACGTTGCATACTTTGTAGCGCAACGCGCATTTCATAGCTTGTTCGGTTGTTGTTTCCATTTTTATTGCGTCGTTTTACGACTCTGTAAGTTTTGCATAAATTATGTATAGCATAACACCAGGAAAGAGAGGGAGAGATGGCGAGCTAGCGTGTAACTGCTGTAACTGCTTAAATTCATTTGATTTCTCACAGTCGGTTGCCAAGTCACAGGTGACATTTTTATGGCCAATCTGCGCGGGGCAATAAAGCGATTGCTGTTTTCAAGGACAAACAACCGGAGGTAGAGCCCGGTTGCACAGTCAACAGCTGTCACAATCTAATCTAGTAGCTTGTGGCACACAGCACAGTCCGTTCGCCCGTCCCTCTGTCCATCATCGTTGCAAGGATTTGAAAATTTCTCCAGGGAATCACAGTGCTCACAGAGTTGCCCACACTCATGCACAATGAGTATGGGGGAAAGGTTGCTATGCCTGTCCGAGGTAGCTAACCAAACAACCAGGCAACTACTACGAATCGTATATTTACCTGCGCAACTCGACTCCGACTTTGTTCAATAATTCACACCAACACTAGGGAATCAAGTTGCCTAGCCATAGCATCCTAATGCATACCGAAAATTAATTATATTTCAATTAAACGGCCTATTCCACAACGGAGCCCCGTGGTCGAATCCTGAACGCGGCCACGAAACGGACATGAGACCACAATGGTTGAATTTCAAAGCCGCTGTACTATAAACGTTACTTGGTATACCCTTTTATTGATGAGAGCAGAGAATTTACGATGAGTTTTGGGAAACTTTTATTTCATAATAAATAACTAATAAGGAACTATCTTTTGTATAAGAATAACTAGGCGAAACTTTAACTAGAGACTCGATCTAATAGAATGAGTTAAAACTGTGCACTCCATGTATATTCTTACAAGGAATAAGCTATAATCGCGTAAAACAATTAGCAGATGAAAGTACATATAATATGTTCAGTCATTCCCAACCACACACATCACTTACCATTAAACCTTTAACTACACTAGATATGAACATATACATAAAATGAATAGAGATGAAAACAAGGAGTATTCAAATATTGGGGTTATTAAGAGACCGTTTCAGATATGGTCGCAGTTTCAGAACAGGAAAAAGACCAAGAAAAGACAACGACAACTACAAATTAAGGCCAGAACACCAGCAAGTCACAGTAAAGAAGTAAGATGTACTTTACCAGCGCAAATCTGGAGTCTGTTTATATTAAAATAAACAGTAAATACATTTAACATAACTTTTTTTTGGTAGTTGTCTACTCTTGCATTCCATATCATTCAGCGTTACTTATCGTTTATAAAATTCCATAAGAATTTCCATACTTGTCTCATTTAATTGAAAAGCGTATTTGGCATTTGTGTTGACTGCGCATATAGCTGACATAGCTGGATTTTGGTCGTGACCATGGCCATCGTAATCATGGTGTGCGATACAGTGCTCTGTCTGTGCTGTGTGTGCTTGGTTCGGTTTTGGGGCTGATGCTGGTTGGCGGTCGCATCGCGGTTCAAATATCATTAAAATGCAAAAATTGATGAGCGAGGGAACGGCAACGGCAACTTGTGAGCTCTGAGGTTAACTGAGACCAGGCAGAGTGAGTGAGATAGAGAGAGGGAGAGCTCGAGAGAGAGGGAAGTTGTGGGCAGCGAGAAAGAGGCGGCTTTGTGGCTGTTGCTGAGAGTCCGCAAGTGAAGCTGATGCTGGGCTGGCTCTGGTCGCATTGAAGTGAGCATTTAATTAATTCCGCTTGTTGGCCTCGCTCAGCGTTGCTCGGTGCGTTGATTAAAACGCCATTTACAGCATTTTGCCAGCATTTAAGTCGCTGGCAAGTTAGATGCTCATTAATTTGCATTGCCGAAGGCGAAGACGTTCATCTTGCAACATGTTGCAGGCAATGTAAGTGAATAATAATTAATAATAAGCAGCTAGTTCCGTGAGCTGCATCATTTTTATCTGCCTGTCATGGATATTTCGCCCAATTAGAGTGTCTGTAAGAGACAGGAGGAGAGACGGTGAGGGGGGAGAAGCGTAGAGAAGCGTGGAGCACCCACAAGTACCTACTTTAAAACGACCGCGCCCACAAAGAGCTCTTGCCCTGAAATTCAACGCTTGAATACCTCTAACAATCCCCTGACCTTCCTTCCCCCCAACTCTTTCCCCCTTTACGTTCCTCCATGCTTTGGGTAATGCCCGCAAATGGCTACTCATTATGGCGCTCTCGGCAAGCATCTTTTGTGGCAAAGTGAAGACATTTTCACAGTGCACTGCCTCTGATAAGGCCAAAGACAATGATAAGCTCACAACCAGTCAGCTTGCCACAAAAAGGTTGAAGGCCCATCAAGCTGGGTACAACAAACCCGGAGAGACTGGTGTGAAGTGACCCGGAGAAGTTGTGCGCGTGTGTGTATTAAATTTATGGTAACCATTGTCTCCTGTTTAACCGCAAAATAGTTGCAATGGCCGACGACAGGCGACACTGCCACTGGCAAGTTTTCTGCATCAAATGGTCAATTAATAATGGTCAGTGGCCCGTTCGTTCGTTCCATCCCTTCGCCGGATCATCCGATTGTCTGAATGCAGTTTGGCGCCCTGCGATATGCAATGGAAAGCGAAAGTTTTGCTTGAGCAGAAGTAGGAGAAGTAGGCAACGACCAGCGACAGTGTTTTTGCAATAAAATTCATTGATTTTCATTCGACTGCATGTGTGTGTGTGTGTGTTTGAGTGTGTGGGAGACACCCTTAGTTGTATTAATATTGGTTTTGCCTGCACTGCCTTGTACCGTGAGATATCAGTGGGAAGGTGGCATAGCGTGTGTGTGGCGGAGCAACAAAAGGTTGAGCAAACAAATGGCGTCAAAAGACAAGGGAAAACCGCTTGAGCTGACTGGGCAGCGGCAGGAAGAGGTCCCTTCATCGCTTCGGTTTCGGTGCCAGCTGCGAAAAAGGTTAAACGCCCAAACAAGTGAGCAATATAAACAATGAAAAGGCACAAGGACACCATGCAGGCACAGAAAGGCAAACAGATAAAAGAGTTTGCCATTCACATGGGTTAAAACATGTGAGATTGCCGGATTACGATAACTTAAAAGTCGCCAGACAGACAAACTTAGGCATCTTCTGATTTTGCTATTCAAAAGGTTTCTTATTTGACTTTGCCTGGGATCTAAAATACACCATACATCTACAAATTGCTCAAAAATGTACCATTAAGACCTTCAAGTGGTCAAAGTTGCTCTTGAAGGATTCAAATTAGTCTGGACTATCATTCAAAATAATATCTGTAACTCTAAGTACTCTTTCAAGAACTCCAATTTTACCGAGCAATGCGGTTTATTACCCTGTAAATATCAACTTAGAAAATATTTAACAATGTTCATCGTAGGAAACTCTGTTCAAGAGTGCTTATATATCAAGTGTTTCAGTAGCTAAACTTATATTACTTTTCACTTGTCTCTTCCCTGTTTAATCCACAGGGTAGTCTATAAAAGCTTCATAATTTTGTCTTTAATTGTCCATAAACCACACCCGATTATAACCAGCCCTGCCAGGCAAATGTGCGTGTGTGAACTCAATATAAAGCACAATTGAAACTGGCTTACAAGACTTTCAATGACTGTAAATTTCAATTGTTATCCGTAGGTTGTTGAAAAGACGAACCAATCAAAGGACAGACATATGGACAAGCAGACAGACAGACAAAAAGACCTACGGACAGGCAGACAAACAGTCTTCTGATAGACAAGCAGATATAAGTATTCGCATGTGGTAGAGCCGTCATGTCTTCTTGTTAAGCAGACCGGGCTGCCATTTGGAAAATTACTCATTCTTCTTTACGTATTTTCCGTTGCCGTCCACGCCCCCGCCTCTGGTAACATACGCCGTACCGTGTCGGGCCTGGGGCCAGGCATATGACACTCAGAGTTCAAAGCTGGCAGTGTGTCCTTGGCATTTTATTCCAGCAATGTCTTGCGTTTTGGTTATTACTCGTTCGACGAGGTCATCACAACTCTCGGTACACAGAATGACTGACACATGAGTGTGTACGAATACGAGAGCGAATACGACCACGAATAATGCGAATAATTTCCAAAACGATTTTTGCTTAGTCGTGCAAAGAAACGCATCGCCTGGGGGCAACAGTTTATGAACTTATGCCACATTATGGTGAACTTAACCCCGAAACTTGTTCCTCCTCCTTACCACGTTGCATGTCAGTTGTCGAGTGGTTGATGTGAACTCTTTAACTGACTCGAAAACAACTTTGTACTATGGATACTTTTGAGGAGACAACAAACTTTTGTAGTTCTAGGTGTAGTAAGTTGAAAGTAGGATGACTTAATAAAGATAAATTGTACTCAGGTAGAGTTTAAATTTAGAAATGCTATGTCTATCAATCGATTTTAAAAAGAATCCAAATGAGGTATCTTATAAAATAAGAGATATACATATACATTTATATATAATTTCTATTACACTAAGTGAACTATTAACATTAACAGGAAGTTTACACTTCAACTGTTGACTTTCCTCATATAGTCTTCGAATGTTTTTCCGAGCGTTTTATATTACTGTCATAAGTCATTTTCCACTTCCCACACAGCGGAAATCATTTAACTTTTAATTTGAAAAGCGTAAACAACTTCCTCGCCTTGCTTTCTCGCAACATCATCAAGTTACAATTGACAGCTCAACTGAGACTCTAGGAAGTGCTTTTAAAAACGCTTGTTTACTTTTGTAGAACGTAAAATCAATTGAAATATTTGTCACAAGTGAGAGGGAGAGAGAGAAAGAGAAAAAGTGAGAGCTGAGTCTTCTGCTGCGTGTCCGTGTTGCGAAGTCAACAAATATAATTGCCCGGCCACTTAACGTGAGCAGTATGCCGTAATTGTTTACTTGGCCATATTCAAATTGTATTTGGAAGATTTCAGGAGAACGCACACAACAATAACTTGTAAAGCATACAAGAATTCAGGGAGGATGTATACGCTCTTGGACAATGAATGGTACATGTGCTAGGTATTCTCCCTTCGTAGCTCTCTTCTTGCTTACCCTGCCTGCTCTTGCTCTTGAGATTTGTGGAAGTGTGTCTGCATGCCTCGTTGAACCTCAGCCAAAAGTGGCCGTGTAATTTGTGCGGGATTCGCCTTTAGAGTCTAGGCAATTTAAGTGCCCCGCCCCTACTTTGAGCATAGGCAAACAATTCAATTTTCGAATGGCACACAAAAAAGGAAATACCGGAAACATGTAGAAAGAGGAAGCCTGGCACAGGCGTTTTGCTTGCCTTGTCTTATTTACTTTTGGCTCGACTTTTGCTTGTTTCTGATTTTTTTGTTTTGTTTATTGTATCAACTTGGAGGGGATGTGGTCAGGGGTTACTCTTCGGCCGTAAATTCATGCAAAAACAATCTTATTAATGGCTATAAGGGCCTCTATGAGGGTCACGCCCCAACCTTGTTACTCCTCACCCCCTCTTGCACTTGGCCACCCGCACAGATTGTGTTAATAATGTTTAACTGCGATTTTATATGCGTTCCCTATATTTTTTTTATCAGCACATGGATTTCCTGTTGCTTTGCCGCCGTTGTTTGCCAATTTTGGCCATTTAGTTTGATTTCAGCGTTATCTTTATATGCTGTCGCTTATCGTCCGTTTATATAGACAGTAATGGGCTTAGCCCGAGAGAGGTTGACAGTGGGTTCGACATTTATCATGGAATGCCAGAGAATATTAGAACAAGTCAGTACTAGAGCCCCCTGGCTCAACCAATGTGGATCGAACATGTGCGAGCTGTTGGGGCACTCTACTGTCTGAGTGTAGGGAATAAAGATAGTTTATAAACAAGAATCAAATGAAATTTTATAAATCTATATAAGTTAAAGATATGTTACATATGCAAGAACATTCTCTACTTATATTAAAATTTATAAAACTATAAATTATGTATACTACCCCCTTTAAAGATTGCAGGGTATTCGGAGTTCGTCGCCTGTCTCGAGTAATCTGCATATTTATAGCTGTTATTATAGCACTCATACATATAAGTAGAGTGGAATTTATGTGTCTATCATAATAAAAACGAATGCAAATACTGACTCAGTCGGCTGTTTAACGACTTGGCCTCAGCAGCGACTGCATTGCAAGCTTAAATGGAAATAAATTCTCTAATTAGTTGTTGGGCGCATAAATCACAAATGAAACGAGTGCCATGTGAATGTGGATGAGTGCGCGCATGTGTGTGCATTTGAGTGCAGCCAGGCAATCGATGTGAATTCTATGATGTGAATGATGTTCGACATTTCAACAATTTGCAAAGTGGTCACAACAATTTTAAGTGTTTTTCGGCCTAGGGAATTTCAAGTGAATGTTTAATTAAATACAAGTCTGTGCGATGTGAGCCGATGTGCATACATTCATATAGAACAGATGTTTACAGTTCGAGTCTTTCAACTGCCTGTCTATTCAACTGTCTGTCTGTCTGTCCATCGTCTCACTGTCAGTTGCTGAGTAATTTCTTTGATGCGATGAGGGGAAAAAGTTTGTAGCGCAACAAACTATCAGCAAAGTTTGCTGCGAAAACTTTGTAATTGATTATCATAAAAATAGCCATGTTAATTAGTGGAAAATGCTAGAGCAAAAGCCGTGTGCTGGCCATCATCATCATCATCTGCCAACTGAACATTGATCATTTGTAATAGGGTAAGCAGCAACTGGAACTGGAACTGGGGAACAGAATGTGGACTACTGGCATCATTAGTACAATTTATGACCAAGTTAATGGCATAGTTTCCTCAACTAACGTTCAGTGTATGTGTGTGGGTGTATGTACAAGGGCTGAGAAGATAACTTTAAATGTACTTAAGCCAACAAGGGTTGTTAGCTGCGGTGAAGTTCGTTTTTCTATGCTCTTCCTTCCTGTTTCCCCAACACGCAACTAACTTTGCGCATGGAAATCTCGGAAATCTTTTGTTGTTAAATTAAATATTATTTACATTTTGTTAGGTGCATGTTCTGCTTTAATCTGCTCTTCTGTGTAAGCTTTGTCTAAGCCTGTATACATTTTATGATTGTTGGTCAAGAATAAATTGGCAAAATTGTGAGGTATTCAAGTATTCACTTTGTCATATGATTCAACTTAAATTTGTCAAAGAAGATTAATTTTGATGGAAGAGTAATTGATAGAATTTGAGATTTTAAGTTGGTTGTGCACTGATTTTAGCAGCCACGGTAAATCATTTGGATAAAAATAGATCATTTACAGTGTGTCGAATATGAAAAATGCTATCCAAATTTAGCTGAGCCAGACACAATTAGAGATAAACGCTCTTTGATAAGCCTACACACAGCTCACATAAATGGCAATAAAGAAGACAGAAGAGAGTGGGCGAAAGAGATGGAAATAGCGATTGCAAATGTGAGATTGATTGAGACCCAGATATGTTAGTGTAAAAGAAGAAAACATTTAAGTAAATAAGGTTAAAAATAAAGAAATTTAGATAAAGCACTTGAAGGAAAGAAAAATATACATAACAAAATAAATTGTAGAAGATTGAGGAACAATGTTAGGAAATTAAGTTGAAGTCTATGCCAGAGAAAATTTAAAGATTCCATGCAATCTTAACTAATCAGTCTGCGCTGAAATTCTACATTAAAATCAAAGCTAAAATTGTCTAAAAGCAAAAAAGAAGACAATGAGAGACAGCAAACTTCAAGGGGATTCCCATGCTGTGTACCTCAATTTGACAGGCTGACAAAAAAGCCATAAAATGTTTCACGTGCGCCAATAAGTAGGCAATATATGTTGTACTTATAAAAGAAAACAAAATGTCATCCCTTCAGACGAACGGGACGGTGAGTTAGAGAAAGAAAAGCAGCCAAGAAAATCCCATTAAAGTGAGCGGCTGTCGGACGAACGCCTTGTTTCATTACAGTGCCAAGGCAAAGATAAATCGTTCCGAAAAAATGGTGACAAATGCATCAAAATTAAAATTACCAAGTGCCCGCAGAGCAAACCCGTAACAGAGGGAAGAGGGAAGAGATACGGGGGAGCGGGGGCAGCACCCCGGCAGGAGGTGACAGCCGACTACCCACTACGGACTACCGACAGGATGACACACTCAAGCTGCTTTGCGCTGTCTTGTTAGATGGGATAATGTGCCGGGCGAGCCTGAGGAGAGTATAAAGACGATAATGATGATGCTGGCAATGATGAGTACGATCATTATGTAGCTGATGCCTGCTAGCTGATAATGATTTTGATGATGTTTATGACTTGAGTAGTAACCGCTTTTGTTGTTCTCGGTCCTCTTCCATCTCTCCCATCTTTTCGTCTTCTTTTTCGTCGTCTGCTGCTACTTGCTTGCTACTTGGTTATCTGCGGGCAAATGCGTTAATAAAAAAATGTTAACTGCCATTTTTTACACAATTTCCGGCTGTCGCTGTTCGTTGCGCACGCGGTCCGTTTTGATGGGTTCTCGGGTTTAGGTACCGGCCAAGCGTTTCGCACACTTCCGCCTATTAATTTATCAAAATTATTACATTTTGCCTATCTGGCAGGGCAAACATAATTTACTCTAATTTTTTTTGTTTCCATATTTCTTTACCTTGTTGCGGAAGGAGTGTGTAAAGGATTTGGCAAGACATCATTAATTATTCATAATATAGTATGCTATGCAAGCTTGTGGTGCTTGTAGAAAACTATCAATTAATCATGTTTTGTGGAAATTTATTATATAATTTAAAATTAGCTTTACTTTCGTAACATACGTAACATATACGTGCGTAAGTTTCTATATTTGTACTTGCTTTCTTTTCTTTACGTTTCTTCTCTCCCTCTCTAATATACGAGCATTATTTTAGAGTCGGATAAGCGCTGTTAAATTGCTATATTATTTTCTTTTAAAAGAAAAGTACAAACTAATAAATAATTTGATTAAATCAACAAAATGGAACTCGTTTTCTGTTTGACCTTTCTTGCTAAGCCAAAGAACACAAGGCAGCACAATACGTTCAAACAACTTCACTTACTTATACTTTACTTACTTACACTTGACTTACTTCACGTGATTAACAAGTTCAAATGCTGCATTTGTGGAGTGTAAGATAAAAGCACAAACGACTGCAGTACGATGAGGAATGCGAAACTGCCAACTAAGTTTGCAACTGTTTGCAACCAATAAGTTTGATGATCAGGTCTAACTATCTACGTATACTCAAATGCTTAAAAATTCCCTCTCATACACATATAATTGTAATTGGTAACTCTTATTGCTAAATCACAGCTCACGCACCTCATTGAACATTTAATTAGAATCGCACGATATTAGCTGTATGCAACTGCACTTGAATTTGCTGCCGAGCTAAGCTGCCTGTTTACATGGCGTTCAGTTAACCTATTTGGTACCATGTTTAGCTAACACATATGCGTCGTGTATATAGCTTTCAAAGTTGAAAATTTGAAACTTTTCGCAGAAAGTTGTTAAGCAAATCCAATTAAATTTGAATTTACATGCGTGCAATGTGCAACGTGCATCGTGCAACATGCAGCATGCAACCTCTAGTATATGCTGGAGTTTGGGCGCTGGCCTCGTTTTCCTGTTATGGCAGTGGGAGTATTTTATCGGGTTGTCATGTGGGCGCAAAATTCGACATTAATTACTGTCCAAATTGAGACCTGAATTCGGACTGGGACAAATTCGTTGTTGTGTATCTTCACAATACAATCCTTGGGGCTCTGTCAAGGATTACGTATTGTTCGACTGGTTAACCTTAGCTGACATAAAGGACATGCATTGATTGCGCATCGAATCCTTTAAATTGGGCAAAGAGTTGCTTTCTATCCAAATGGACCAATGCCCACACAAGCGTAGCTCATTTCCTAGAAAGCATTTGTGCGTGGCTTTTGCAGTTTTTCTGAGAAATAAAACGACACTATGTTTCTGGAATTAACATCGATTAGTAAGCAGAGATACATAAAGGAAAGAAGGTATGCTTACCTTAATCAATTCGCAAGAAATTATTGGCTATAATTAATTGAATATTGAACTTAATTTAAGCTTAATAAAGCGCTCTCTATTCCATATTCTTTCCCCAATTCGATTGTCAGGCAATATCGTAAACAAGTTAAGCTTATCGGACTTGCATCGTGACTTTACTGTGCACTCAAAAGTGTCAGAAATGGTTTCTTTTCGGGTTAAACTAGTTCGAAGGCACTTGCTGACATCAGCAGAACGCATTTTTCAACACTGCTTGGGACTTGTGCTGCCCCCAGACAATACTATAAACTTGACTCGAATGCGACACTTTCACTTCCGCTATGCTGCGCTTTCCTGCCACATTTCGTTTGGCACAGCCAGCTAGACAGCAGACAGGAGACAGCAGACTGGGGACAGAAGACAGGACAGGAGATAGGTCAGGAGACAGGACAGGAGACAGCGTCTAACCCGTAGACAAGAAGTCAGTGGAAGAGAGAGGGAGGGAAAATAAATAAATGCCAGTCAAGGCAACAACTTAATCCCTAAGGGAAGCAGGAAAGGGGATGGAGTAGGTAAGAGGAAACAAAGGCGAAACAAAAAGCGGAACAAAAAGAGCGTTGGGACAGCGGAGACGCTGGGAGCAGGGCGATAAGTAGGGGACCAAGCGCGCCAACTAAGTTTCAAATTCCAACTAAGAAGTAATTCCGGGCTAAAAACTTTTACATTTATACAAATCTAATGCAAGTTGCCTGTGATTGTTTTGCCTTACTTACGCCACGCTCTGTTTTCTCTTTTCCTCTTTCCTTTCTACTTAGGATCCACGCAATTAGCTATGAACCAAATATTTAAGAAAACTTGCTGAGTAAATAAACCATTGAAGAAGCAACTTGAGACGTGCTACCATACAAAGGTCTACTCCGACGACGCAGAAGCCGAAGCCGAAGCCGAAGCCGATGCCGACGACGGAAATGACTGCTTAAGTGGCGCACTTCCGGTAGAACCGGACAGGAACAAACACAGCGAAGAAGGAACCCCATCCAAGGCAGCTCGAACACTTTTGGTATTCATCGAGGACTCATCACTAAGCAAGCAACATCGTCATGGCCAGCATCAGCAACAACGAGACAGTCAACGCGTGGCTCATCTCACTTAGCACGCAGATGCCGCCACTGCTGGACACCAGCACCACTAACTGGAGCAGCACTGGCATAACAACCACTGTCACGCCTACTAGAAATACCCTTTTAGGCAGCAGCGCCTCCCCGGGTAGCACCATGACCAGCCCGAACGGTAGTTTACCCAATGTACCCAGCGAGGTGGATGATATGTCGGACGTAATGCACTATCCACTGGTGCAGCTCTTCTTCTATGTGCTCTACACCACGGTCTTTGTGCTGGGCGTCTTTGGCAACGTGCTCGTCTGCTATGTGGTGCTTCGCAATCGTGCCATGCAGACTGTAACGAACATATTCATCACTAATCTGGCACTCTCCGATATATTACTCTGCGTGCTGGCCGTGCCATTCACGCCGCTCTACACCTTCATGGGCCGTTGGGCATTTGGGAGCACACTGTGCCATCTGGTCTCGTATGCCCAGGGCTGCAGTATATATATATCGACGCTGACGTTGACCTCGATCGCCATCGATCGCTATTTCGTGATCATTTACCCGTTTCATCCGCGCATGAAGCTGTCTACCTGCATTGGGATCATCGTCACCATTTGGGTCGTCTCACTGCTAGCCACGCTGCCCTATGGCATGTACATGACCATGACAATGTCCGAGGTGGCGGGTAGCGACCGTCCGCATCTGAATGAGACGAGTGTTGGCGTGGCCTCACCCGATGCAACATCGGCTGCCCAGGCCTATATGCAGTTCAGCAGCACCGACGATGATGTGGAGCAGTCGGTGTGCGTATGCGAAGAATACTGGCCATCGGAACAATATCGCAAGGTGTTCGGAGCCATAACAACTACTCTGCAGTTTGTGCTACCTTTCATTGTCATTTCGATCTGCTATGTCTGGATATCCGTGAAGCTGAATCAACGTGCTCGGGCCAAGCCTGGTTCGAAGTCATCACGGCGCGAGGAGGCCGATAGGGATCGCAAGAAGCGTACGAATCGCATGCTTATCGCGATGGTCGCCGTCTTTGGACTGAGCTGGCTGCCCATCAATTTGGTCAACATCTTCGACGACTTCAATGACAAGTCTAAGGATTGGCGCTTCTACATACTCTTCTTCTTTGTGGCCCACTCGATTGCCATGAGCTCGACGTGCTACAATCCGTTCCTGTACGCCTGGCTGAATGAGAACTTCCGCAAGGAGTTCAAGAACGTGCTGCCCTGCTTTAATCCCTCCAACAACAACATTATCAACATAACACGCGGCTACAACCGCAGCGACCGCAACACTTGCGGTCCCCGTCTGCATCATGGCAACGGTGAGGGTGGCGGCGGAGGCAGTCTCGATGCCGACGACCAGGACGATAATGGCATCACGCAAGAGAGCTGTCTACCCAAGGAGAAGCTCTTGATTATTCCGCGCGAGCCAACCTATGGCAATGGCACTGGTGCCGTCTCGCCCATACTTAGCGGGCGTGGCATCAATGCTGCCCTCGTACACGCTCGCCAGCCACCACAGGCGCAGCAGCAACAGCAGCAGGTTGAGCTGATGCGACGCGTGCGTCGACGCACCGACGATGATCAGGATTACGTTGACTCCGGTGACGAGCAGACCGTGGAGGTGCGCTTCAGCGAGACGCCCTTCGTCAGCTCCGACATGACGACGGGCATTAGCACGTTAGAGGAGAGCAGCGTGCAGTGCACGGAGCCGGATGTGCTGGCCGAACTTGGCACTGTGGTTGTTGCTACCGGTGCAGGTCAACCGGATGCGGGCAGGAGATATAACTGAGACAGGGTGAGTGGTAGCTAATGCTAATGCTATACTTATTTTAAACCTATGCTATCCATATGTTAAACTTATGTTTACTTATATTATACTCATGTTATAATTATATTACACTTATGTTATACATATGTGAAATTATTCCTTGATATACATATACATATATTAACTGTTTATGCCAGTATAAAGGTAAGCTAAATGAGACGAACTCTCCAGCAAGTCTTAAACTTGTCCAACCAGGAACTATTGACAACTGAACCTGCTATAGCCAGCTTGACACTTTACAGAGATATGAGTGTAATTTCCTATAAATGTTCATCACAAGTTTCCAGCAGAATCTAATTCAATTGATTTTCCATGAAAAACCAAATTAAAAATCCAACATTATGTTTGAAAATTCAAAGGAAAATCAAAATGAAAATATAATAGCTGCAAGGGAAATATTCAACATTAATTTTTTGCCAACTCATCAATGAGAAGTGAAAATTACCAAGAGAAAAATCAGAGTTTTCCAAGGTTAAATCTTTTGCGTTTTATCTGACAAAAGCGCATTCCATTAGAAGTCGAGTTGGGCAACCTGCACGAGGTTTTTATGTAATTTTAGCAATTCCATAAAGCACTTTGCCATATTCGGTGCTGTATAGATTGGGGCAGGAATTGGAAGACTTTATGGACTGGGGGGAGAGGGAAGAGAGGAAACTTAAGGGGGAATTTGGCTAGAAATGCAACGTAATGCCAAGCAACAGCTGGCATGAGTTTCTTATGCTTTTTGTGCCATGAAATTTCATTTACTCAGCTCAAGGATGTCAGCAGCAGTGAACGGGAACAGGGGGAGTGATGTGGGGGGGGGTGAGAGGAAGGGTAGCTACTGCTAGTACATCTATCTATCCATTTCTGGGCAGTAAATCAACTGTCAGTGGCAAAAGTAACTGACACACTCAGCACTTGCCTGTCAGCGTGAAAATCTCTCTGGAAGAGACGACCTGCATTTTCCGAATGCTAAGGAAACTAAACTAAATTGTTGGAGAATTCCTGGAAACCACAGGAATTTTGCACTGCAACTGAGTGGAACTTGCAGCTTGCATTGTTTATGTATTAATTAAATGTTGTTTCGCGAAAAGTTCAATTTATTTTACTGCACTTTAATTGCATTCCTCGATTCAATATTGATGAGGAGAGTTCCCAGTTCAAAGTTTTTACTTAAGTTTGCTTTACCAATGTAATCAAGAACCTTGAAAGTGTTAATTTATGCGTTGTAAAGCGAAACTTAACTCCATAAAAATGCAAAAGAACTGCTCCAGTTTCCTGAGCAGCACTTGACAGATGGCGGCAGGTTCCGAATGGATTAGGGAAATATGCGAAACGTGCCGCGACCCTTTTCTCTCTGGAGGCTGCCAGGTGCTGGTGGCGCTTGTGCACAACTGGCTGCACAGCATAAACAACATTAGCAACAAGAACATGAATATATATGTACACAAATTACTTGCTGAAGCTGTCAGATAAATGCGTTGCAGAATGGTCAACACAGCCGGGACAAACGACAGGGCGTGGCAAGCGGCAGGGAGGCACGGGGCACGGGGCACGTCTGCCATAAACAATAATGTCTTGACGCAGAATAATTTACATTGGCTTATTTATTTATAATTTTTTATGGGAGCCCGTTATGAGCTATCCGTCTGTCTAAGAGTTCACCCTGCGTTCGCCTGTCTGGTTCAGTCAGTTGCTCTTAACTCGAAATGGTCGGTCGTAAAGTTTATAAATATCGTCTGGCATTGGAATTCTATTTGATTAAATGGGAATTTACACAGCTTGAAGGAAATCATCCAAAAAGTCTTGATAATTTTATAGTTTCAAAGCATTTGGTATTGTTGAAATGCATTTCATATTTATTGTACATTTTATATTTTTATATTCTATATATTTGATAAGGTGTAGGTATAAATATTGTTTACTGTATATCATACAGTTTTTATGTGTTATTTTTTTCAATTTACTATTTTTCATAAATATGATATAATAACATATTTTATAGTATTAATATAATAAGTACTATATTTTGTTATGGATAAGTTTTCATAAATATTTTGCTTTTTAATTTCCCACAAACAACTGAAAGCTGAATATGATTTTCTTTATTTACAGTATATCTAACATTTTTCGAATTTCTTCAGCCTTGGGCAACTTGAGTCGAGCCTTGCTTTGCTTGGCTTGTTCGTTTTGTTCGTATTTTTTTCTTTTTCACAAATATCTTCAGGGCCTGTGAATACCTTTTTCGTTTATCTCTGAGGCGCACCCACACTCACATTTAGATTCCCATACAAGCCAAAGATCTGCAGCGTTGTTGTTGTTTACGTTTCGGGCATGTTTGTGGTTTGGCTTTGCTGGCAGAGCACACAAAACATCGCTGGGACTGTCCATGGGGGAGGAGGTCTTTAATTTATGAATTATGCAATGCGTCGTTAGTGGCGCACACTATAAACTACGTCCTAATTACCCGCCGGCATTTACATAGATAGGTGAGAAGGGGGAGGAGATGAGAGGATTAGGTGGTGCAGTGAGCTGATCTGTGCCGTGCTGCGGTGTCAGTAAACATTCTGTGCGCCACATAAAGAATGAATGCACTGCATGCGCACCGTTATAGTGCCACGCCCACACCCACGCCCACTTGTGCTCGTATCTAGCCAGACAGAAACGGGTAAATCAGAGCACTAACTCTCTGAACGGTAGGTAAGTGAAATAGTTGATAGCGCCCTCGTTGCATTGCCGGCATTTTTGATGCATTATGCATGAGAAGAGAACTCCAACTTTGCGACTGCAACTGCTGAAACTGCGACTCGCAAACGGCAATTGTCGGACTTGCACTAGTTTCGAAGGTGGAGAGGGGGGAGAAGCGACTCCATGCAGAGGCGGGTGTCAGTTCCTTCGTGTGCCCGCTGTCGCTGTAAACAAGTTTGCCGGTGGAGTTAGTGCAAAACTTTTTACAACTAAATTGTATTTTGTTGTTTGCTGTCTGGCAAATGGGCCAAAACGTGTCCGTCACTCTGTCCGTCCATTCATTCGTTCGAGTCTGCAGCATGGGCAAACTTTAGTAATAGATTGCATATCAAGCAATCATTTTGTTTCATTTTTTCTTGTTGCCAGTTTGTTAGTTTTCTGTTCAGGCGTTCGTCTCGTGTTCTTCCTCTGATAAGCCCGACCGAGTTATGGCAGTTCTATTTGATTTAATCAATTGCACAACAATTCCAAACATTCGCCGCAATAAGTCTTGCCACAGCTGCACACTGGCAATAAACTCCTGCAGCAAACTGTTTTCAAATTCGAAAAATTTGTAACTGGGCTGGCTCACATTTTACAGCCTGCCGCATTTACAGAGAGTTTTCTTTGGAAAAGTTTTGTGGATGAACTTCGATTTGGCTTTTGACTGCAGTTTAAGTCGAAGAAATTATTTATTGCGTTTGTTAAATTTATGTTATTAATTATTTTATATATTTACCTTGGCCTGAGTTTTATGTATTTCATTATAAGCACAGGCCCGGAGCTGAGTGTGCCGGGTGTGCGGCTTGTGCACAAGGGCCCCAACTGCCAAGGGCACCCAGCATGGAAAAAAATGTTTTTAATGGCATTTATTCAATTCATTTAGTAAAAACAAATACATTAATTTTAATGCTTTAGGCTTTTATTTAAGCAAATTAATTAAACTAGGTGCTCCGAGAAATTTGGCAAAGAGACCGTCGCTACGGCCTTGCATGATCACATATAAATATACATAGGTAGCATTTCTTTTTTCTACGTTATTCGACTTTTATACGAACACGTTTTGCTTGCTCCTGCAAATTTCGTCTTTTATTGTAGCTAAATTGTAATAAAAAGAAAACAGTTGAGGGGTCTATTTTTCTATGGTTTACGACTGGCAACTTTTATAGCAACTGCAGTGCAATTAAAGAGTCACAGAAACAGTATCAGCACGGTAACAATACTTCTAACAGTCTCTGGGTTTATCGCGCTACTAAGATTATCGATCTGGATGTAAACCTTTTATTCAGTTTCAGTTTCTCTTTGTGCAAAGCGGCGGATGCATTTCGGGGTTATTCGAATGTCAATCAATCACACTAAAAGTGCACAAGTGCTCTGTAAAGTCGAAAGAGCCTGATTAAACTCGTACTAAATCGCATCGTATATGTATATGTGTGTGTTTACATACAAGTTTGTATGTATATAAAATCAAACATCAAGTACCACGCCCCTAAGCAGAGGCAGGCAAATGTTGTGTGGTCGTTACTGTTCCCTTTGTCCGACTCGTGGGTGTGCGAGTGTGTGGTTGTGTGGTTGTAGATTTAACGGCTACCATAACAAGGTCTTTAGCTGCTTATCATGCACACGTACACACACACGCACACACATGCCTAGAGAGAGAGAGAGCAGAACATGATTTCAATATATGTTTGTACTTACACTCAACGCAAAATGTTTTCGGCATACGCGGGCAATAAAAAAATTATTGCCTGACATTTACTTTGCTCCTTCTCTCCTCTCCTCTTCTCTCCAAGTGATCGAAGCAGTTCTTGAATTTGGTTTTCAAGTGTCATGAAACATGTGTTTTTCTTACCGCTTAACACTGTTGTTGTGTAGGGGCGAGGAGTATAGGGGAGTTTTTGGTAAGCTTTCATTGATGAC
The DNA here is from genome assembly GCA_018904165.1 of Zaprionus camerounensis. Lineage (NCBI taxonomy): Eukaryota > Metazoa > Arthropoda > Insecta > Diptera > Drosophilidae > Zaprionus > Zaprionus camerounensis. The sequence goes on along the minus strand of JAEIFS010000479.1, from coordinate 12,163,980 downwards.
AGACATTTATTTTATAACGTCCACATCGACATCAAATACAAGCATTAGCCCGATTCATATTGACGTCAGCTGGTACAGAGCACTGAAGCCCTGACAGCGTGTCTGACATCCTGACAATTGCGAAAATAGCAGCGATTAATGAACTTCTATGCGCCACATGGCAAGTCTCTAATTGACGATTGAAATGCTCTGGATTTAGCCTCACATGTCCGCCTTGAGCAGGCGCATGGACATAGTGTGCGGATACATATATCGATAGTCCCAGCAGCTGTCTACGGGATTTGCCGGAAACGCCCTTTTCCTGACAGTTAAGCGTAAACAGACGAATCAACGCAGTCAGAGGCAGTAATGTAACGTAGACCTATTGATTACTCTACATTGCAATTTTGACTTGTTATTACAAGTTGCATTTATATTGTTTTTATACAGTATAAACTGTTACTTACATACATATGTTGTGTATGCATTTAACAATTTAACACCTAACATAGAACATAGATGAAGTTAAGGTTGAATGTTATGTTTAACATATCTTGACCACCATGCAGTTAAAGTTCAACATATAATATGTTAGACACAACATTCAACTTGAAAATACTGCTAATTAACATTCCACGTATGTTAATAATGTTAACACACGATAAGCAAAACATTAATATTCATGTTAATTTAAATATTACTTATTACTGCATGGGTAACTGCTAATTAAAATACCCACAACACTAGACTACTCCTTGTCATGTTAAGACAAGATCGCCTTAAAGCACACACGCATAACAAGGTGGCTTGTATACAACATTCATACGTTGCATACATGTCTGCTAAGTTGATTTGACTCTCTCTTGTGCAATTTTCAATTAGCAGTTAAGTTCACTCGTGATTTAAAATTAAGTTGTGTTAGGATTATGAGCTCTTAGCTCAGTAGAAGATACAATTGATCCATAAGGTCGCAGTACATTCTTATCCTACCATTGAAGAAGACAGGATATTATTATTATTTTTGTTTTTGTGGGATCGGTTTTTAATATTTACTTTTCATTGCTTCGCTTATAATGCACTGTTTACGTATGGGTATAATTAAATAAAAATGCAATTACCGCTTTGCTTTCACACCCTGTCGCTGGGCGTAAGCTGAAAGGCAGCTCAGTAATGTAAAACCTAACACGTTCCCTTTAGGTGTATCTATGAGTGCGTGTGGGTGTGTATGTGTGTGCAGAGGCACTTATATCCACATGGCTCTATTTTTATTCCCGCCACCCGTGTCTAATCAGCCTAATGTGTCGGGCAGAAAGAAAACAACATTTTCATTATAGTTGGCTGGGCTGACTGCGCTGGCTTTTGCCAGTCAACTCTCGCCCTATCTCCCACTCTCTCCCATGCCCCCTTGTCCACTGCACTCGCTGGCCAATTAAGCAATTACGTTAACAAGCTTTTATTATGTTGTATGGCCAATGCGAGCAGAGCAGAGCAGAGCAGGAAGCTAGCCAAAGGTGTTGAGCAAACAATTAAAAGGAATGGCAGAGAAAACAAACAATGGAAACAGCAGAGAAAACAACCTCAAGTGAAGAAGGATAAAATTGCGGCACCTGAGCGGATTTAAACTGGACAAGATTGGGTGGCAAGTTCCGAAAGGACGAAGGCATCCCACAATTTATGGGCACAAACTTTTCAAGATGCTGTCGGCATAAATAATACTACAAGAGTTCAAGCCCCCCAAAGAGAGAGAAACGTATAAAGTAGAAAAAGATGAAAAACTTTGGGCACACGTCAGAAAATAAAATTGATGGTCATAAATTCTATTGACTTGTTGTGCCCGTCGGAGTTAACCCAGTTAACTATGTGTGTGTAGGATAAATAAAGCATAAAAATTATGCCAAAATGCAATAAATTTATGACGAATTCTCGAAACTTGTTATTGTGTTTTATGTGGCAAGCGATTAAACTTGCTGTGGAATGGTCTCTATGCAAACAAACGAGCATTTCAAGCATTTAACTCGCTCATCAAAAGTATCAAACTTGGTCGAAAGGAATTGCAAGGGAATCAAAGAAGAATTGAAGTGGAATTGGATGATGCGTTGCCATGCCAGGCACGTAGGTCAAGGCTGAGTGGGGTTTTTATTCGACGGCGTCTTGTTTTGGTCATACACAGTGGAATGGATAACAAAGTTTAGGGGAAAAGAACTAAGGAATAAATGAAATCAAATTCTACTTATGCAACATTTGAGAATACCCAATGGAACTCAACAGTCTGTTAGTTACACTTAACTGTACTTACGATTCTTTGCTAATTAACACAACTTAACTGTATGTAGTTTGTTGGAATTGCCAATTTAATCAAATTAAATTTGCAATTATTGTAATTAAGTATATAACAAGTGGAAAATAGCAAACTTTTAACTCATTCAATTTAAGGTAATTTTTTTATCAATTCAATTGGCAATTGAAAAGCCGTAATCAAACAAAATTGAAGGTTATGTGGAGACTTAATCTGTGCTTAGCCAAATACTCCTCACTCCTTAGAGGTCTTTGAACTTAACAAATTGAACTTTTTACAACCAAAATTGATTATAATAAAAACCTCGTTTTTAACAACTTGTTTACCAAAGCTCGCATATATCATTTTTGCTCAAATTTGCCTGTGGCTTAGACCAATGTGTGTATGTGTGCATGTGTGTGTGTAAGAGGTTGGGGCAGTCATTGTTTGTGTGTGTTTGTGTAAGTACGTTTAATAGGCAATAGAAGACGCCTTTGTTATTGATGAAAAACGTCTATAAAAGCGAACGGCGTTTATGCCCAATTAAATGTGGTAACTGGCGGCATGGTGAGTTATATGTATGCGACGTGGTCGCTGGACACACGTGTGTGTAACCGTGTCCGTGGCTGCCCGTGTGGTGCCCTTCGTGTCAGCTGCAGGTGTGTCAAATGCGCAAAAGGGGAAGTGGACAAAGTTTGCGTACTTTTTTGCGTTTTGGCCAGGACACGTGCCAGCAGCTGGTGAAAGATTGTGGGGATCAGCTAGAACAACACAGGGGGAAAAAACGCACGAGTTGTAGCTGCTTATGTATATATAATTTATGCCTGACGCATCGGCTACGGGATGCCAGCAGAATGCCACAGGATTGCCAGATTTGCAGGCATATGTGAGCAAGGCTGCTGCTGTACTTGAGTGTCGCTGTGTATACACACATAAATGTGTGTGTGTGTGTCTGTGTCTATGTGTTGACAGCAGAGCTTAACGCCACTTAATATGAGCCACAGGGCACAGTGGGTCCAACTTGACAGGGGCTTAGAGCGTTGGCGGGCGCGTTTATTAGCAACTTTATTAAGCAGTTAATTAAATTTTGTGTTTAATGATTTGGCCCGAAGGAGTCGAGTCGAAGATCAAGAGGGTCAAGGCGAAACGCCCTCTGTCGGCGAAGTGCTTGCGGCTTGCCATTTATTAAAGTTGAAAAGCCAATTTCTCGACTCTTTCTTCTTACTGTTGATGTTGTTGTTGTTGTTGCCCCAAGTGAGGTTAGTTTTACGCATTGTCTGCTGTCCGTTGCCCGTTGCCAAGTTACCAATTATAAGTTTAATGAAACGAAAAACGCTTTTAATAATTGCCTTAGCTATGTATGTACCTAAGCCAAAGCCAAGTCTTGATATTCGACCAAGCAATTTTACTGTCTATTTAAGCTCTGGCTTTATTTAGATATAAGATTCCTGAAAGCCCTCGCATTTCATTTAACGATAATCGAGAAAATAACTATAAGTGAATTGACTGAAATTCGAGAGGAATTGCTTGCTAATGTGAAGGTACACAATGTAAATATTTAGTATACGCTTTTCATGATGTAACTAAATGAAAAGCAGACAAAATATGATTTTAATTAAACTCAAGTATTATTATTATTTAAATGAATTCACATGGAAACCTTGTTTTTTGCTTATTATTCTATTTCCGTGGAACTTCTTGAGCATTTCGGCGGAATTAAAAGAATTCTTCAGTTACTCACTGATTTCAAATTCGTTATTATACTCCTGTCGGCCATGTCTGGAACTCAATTAAAATATTTGTAATTTAAGATCCTCAGGTTGTCAAGCGCAGTTGTCAACGATAATGTATACAATCATATTACATTGACTAATAACACCGTTCGTGCTTTGGCTCGAAACTCGTAACTCGCAACTGCAGACTTGAGTTTTTTCCCATTTGAAGTCTACCCCTGAGTCTGTACTGGGGCAGAGGGTCTGAAGGCACAGGAGTAGTAGCAGAAGGCATCGCAGACTCCTTCAGGGATTCGCTTTGTCAATCCGTGGCTGAAATAATTATGCAGCGGCAAATGTAAACTGAAATGTTTGTGCAAACAGATGAAAAAAACAGCATAAATTAAGCCTAGTCCGCTGAGACAAAAAAGGAGATACACTGAGACAAATTGGGTGATAGAAAATAAATAAATTGAGAGACATTAACAAAGACACTTAATATGAATTCGTATCATTGAACTCATTTTCAGCTCTTATGATTGAAGCTTCATTCTGAAATAGTAACTAACTTCCATTGAGTTTTCTGCTTACAACTTACTCGTTTCGCGCAGTGCTTCTTCATACACAACTCTCGCGTGGCAGCGCAACGAGGCGTTGTAATTACGTAGAGACACGAAACACCTGTCAGCGGGTGGTGGACTTTCTTTGCCGGCGCCGGGTACCAGTTTGAGTTTGGAGGCCTGCAGCATGTCAGAGTTGCCTAGCTAAAGCGGGGCACTTCAGAGGCTGTCAGCCTAGGCAGGGGTAACAGCAACAACAACAATAACAACGGCAGTAACGAAGAAAGCAAACAGCAAAAACAACAGCAAACATTTTCAGTGTTTTCACTTTTCAACGTCATTTCTTAATTTATGTGCGAAAAGAAAACGCAAAATATGAATGGAAAGAATAAACAAAGACATCTCGACAGGGTGGCCATAATTTTGACGTGCCAGAAAAGGAATACAAAGCATTGCATACATGTAAATCTGAACTAAAAGATACCCTAGAAGAATTATACTATAATGACTATGAAAGACTAGAAACTTGAAGGGAAACGTGTTGAAATCTCTCTTTCATCTCTAATAGAATTATAAATTATGACTTCAGTCACATTTACCTTTTTCTCAAAATCAAAGGTTTTTTTTTAATTCGTACTTCTACTTACAGAACGGTTGATGTCGAAAAATTCAGAAAAAAGTAGTGAAAACTTTCGGGCTGTACAACTTTCGGGCAGTTGGCAGGCGAGTTGGTTCCCGGCAAAGAGCATTACGAAAGCTGTTAAAAATATTACCATATAAATGCGCCACGGCATCAGCTGTGCGGATTCTCTTTGAGTGTGGGCGTGTCCGAGGTACAGAAAAAAAAACTGGCAAGAAAGGTCAAAAAAAAGAAGGCAGGGAGAAAAAAACTGACAGGCTCATAATTTATGGCCCAGGTACGAAACATAACTGTGCTTCAAGGTATCAGAGCAGAAAAAAGCTACTGAAACTTTCGCAGAAGAAATGTTGCGTGACTTTCTCTCTATAAAATAAAAAGAGATGACATGAAAATGAATGAGAAGAAGGGCAGAGTATGAGCTTTAAGCTTATATCGAGACTGACATTAAGCACTGTAATTAAAGCTACAAGAAACCCAAATGGAAATTCAATCACATTAAATCAACAAAAGACACTGACAGTAAAATAGAAAGGGAGCAAGAGAGATAGTGGGGAAGAGAGATAAGGGAGACAAAGTCAACAGAAAAGATGACAAAAAACTGAGCTGCACATTATCATTATTTTAATCAGAGTTGGCTGCACTTCGTGTGTCGCTTGATTTGCGATTGATATCAGTGCCAGACAAGGGTCCAAGACACCCCTCACTCCCCAACCTTCCCCCTCAGCCACAATGTTCACACAGTACTCGTTCTTCTCCTCACCCCCAATGATAAGTATGGTTTCTTTTTTTTTATTTTATTTTACGACCGACAGCTCGTCAACATGTAGACGACCTGCATGTCATTAGGGCTCAGTAGCGACTGGGCTTGGATTTTCGTTTTTAGATATGTGCGATTGTGTATGAGTGTGTGTTTGTGGACGAACTTTTGCTGTGAGTGCTTGTGTGTGAACAGCTCCACACATGAGTGCGAAATAATCATTCATTTTCCGAGCGCTTTTTTCGTGCAAAGTAACAAATAACAATCAGCCAAGCGTAGAGGGGGAATCGTTGATGAAACTCGTTTTTTTCTTAGTCAGTATATAATGATGTATATATAGCTTTGCGTGAATTGGGGTGCTACTTGAGTAAGTTGTTGAGGCATCAATGGGAATGATATTAGTAAGATAAGATTGAGATAACATCATTGTATTATATTCAACTTTAAAACATTCCATTAGAAATATCCTCTTATCTTTAGCTTTCCCAATATCACTTTAAATGTCATAAATCAAACTTATTCCCAGCTCATCGAGAGTGTGTTCGATTTCATTAATAAAAATTGAAAGTAACTTACTGACTTTTTCAATTTCTCTTTATAATTTCTCTTGATTTTAGTTCTGACTTAGACTCAATTCGTAGATTTATCGCAATTTGGCAATTGATTAATTTTTCAATTAATTTAAATTTGCCTGTTGAAGCATATTGCGAACGTCTCCGAAAACTTTTCTTAAGATTTATTTCTCACGTCGAAGTGTCAACATTAATATTATTATTATTATTTTCCCGGCACAGCTTCCGTTTCCTGCTACGATTTGTCGAGTACTTCCTATCAGGCCTTCATTCGAGCCCACTTCTCTCTGACCCCCTCTCGAACTACGTGACTGGCATATCAATCAAATCTGCACACAAATCCCTTACTGAATAGCTTGTGCGTTATTTAATCGTTGCGAGTGAATTAAAATTAAAAATTCTCGACTTTTTTTGCTATTTCAAGTCGAGTCGGGTCTTTTTGAGTTGCCCTGTCCACATTCTAATAGGGCGCACTGTACGCTTGCCGCAAGCGAATTAATTTTATAAACTCTCAAACAAACCGCAGGCAAAATCTGAGTTGGGTCCTCGGCGGTGGCAGATGAGAGGTACCCCGCCTCATGCACATTCCCACGAGGCGCTGTTGCCGCTGAGGACGAACATGATAACAAAAGAAGCGAATATAAAATTGAAAATTTAATTTTGTGTCTAAAATGACGGGCAGCACTTGAAATTGGACCAACAGTCGCGTACGCCACCGAGGTCAAAAGGCAATGCGTCGTTTCCTTGTGCTTCATGTTGTCCTTGTTGGCCCCTGCGTAAATTCATGTTAATATTTTGAATAATGCCACATAATTTGAACGCATAAGCGACGCGGAGTGTTCGCAATTTATGTGTGCAAATATTTCAACGACTATGCGACAGCAGTGCAACAACACAAACAACAACAAACTGAGCAACAACAAAGCAGTCGCAGTAGTTTTCGAGCTACACTCGCAACATTTGCCATAGCATACTTTCCAGCGACAGCCAAATCGCAGATCATTTTTCTTGGCACGTCCGGAAAATTAAGTGCCAAAGAAACTTAAATTGAGTGCAAGTCCTCAAGAGATCCTGGACAATTATTTGAGAAAGTGAGTGTAGTTAGTACTTATTAAAAAACAGCCTCTATTGCAGGATTGGAGAATGAATTAGTATAATAAAATTAGAACGTACAGTCATGAAAATATGTTCACCGCACTTAAAGGAAAACGTTTATGTATTAAATATATTATGTACTTCGAGTAGCAGCATTGCATTTGCAACTAAATAATCAATCTACAAATAAATAAATGACCCTGCTTATTTAAGATGTCGTTTTCAAAACTATATCTTGTTAGATTTTCTATTCGAAAATAGTTTTTTCAACTACTTAATGAGATACCCATATGCAGAAATTTAAGATAAAAAGTACCGATCCGCTTCTAGCTGGCGCCTGTGGAAGCCTTTTTGTTTGTCTCCGGCTTTTTTGGGGGCTTTTATTTTTTGCCTTTTTTTCGCTGATGACAGGCACAACAAATATTTGCATGTGCGCTGCCCAAAATACACACACACACAGCCGCAAACACACCCACCCTGCCACACGCACTTAGAAACTTGCCTGACATTTCGAGGTTTTGGTTTAATTTTGGACGCTGTGTGGGTTGAGTTGGGTTAAATTCGGCGCCCTACACAATCTGGAAATTTGGCTTCCTTTTGTGGAGCGTGATGTAATACAGATCTATTGTTGCGTATTGTAATGTATTGTAATATATTCAGCAATTAAAATATAAGAGTTTTTGTTGATGGACACAGTGGAAACTACGTTGAATGTATTTAATACGACCGGAAGTAAAATTTTATGCATTTAAAGTTAAATTTGCAATTTAATTCATTTGTGTTTTGTCTTAATGTGATTTCAGCTGTACATTCTACTATAGTTAATATTATTTCGAATTGTTTTGTGCATAATGCTGATGTCAGAGTTTTTAAAGACTGTCGCCAGCTCGACAGAACTACAGCTTTTCTCAGCAATGTAGACGATTTTTCTCTTTTGCTTTTAGTATTCGCCTAATTACAGACTAGCTTTCATTTCCCCTCTGTCTCCCTTCTCTTTCACTCGTCTTGTGATATTGCCAACTATATTTAGCCCACTTGCGATTCATTAAAAAGAACATTACTCAACACGTCCTCAGGTTGCCCGTGCGCCTTCCGCCTGAGGACTCAGCTCGAGAGTTTGTTTATGCGCGCCTCTAATTGCGGCAACTTAAGCACCTCCTGCCCCCTCCCTGCCGAACAGCAACACTTCAGGAGGCAGGGCGAGACGTTACGTTGCAAAGCAACGTAGTAAAGCAAAATTAGATGAGCTGCCTATTAGGACTTGGGGACATGTACAGGAAGGACACGGGGCCAGCAAGAACCGACAGACAGTTAGAAGTGCCACAGACCAGACTAATGTCAAGGGAGGGAGATGACTGCCCGTACAATTATGCCAGACAAGGAGAGAGCTATGAAAGTATGATTAGTGGACCTCTGGAACTGCTGAGAGAAAATCTGCAGACCTTGCATGCTCAGCTTGAGCTCACTTTAAAATATTAATCTTTATAGCTTTTGTTTTGACAATTCTTTAGCCTTATTTCCAGTGAGACAAACATAAAGAAACATACTTCCATCCGCATACACACGTGTTTCAACTTTGTGCTTTCTTTTGTCGCCAACTGTCTTTTCATTGATTTATTTATTGCACATACGCCCTATGGGCACGAGACCAGGCACAGTAGCTAAATATTTGATGGCTGTTATTATTGATTCGGTTGTGCTGAACGCACATAACTTTCTTTGGCGGCAAACGCCGTAACAAATATTATGTAATAAAACTGTAAACGCGACAACAACAAAGCAATAAAAGGGGAAACTTTTCTGGGATGAGATGGGATGTGGCAGAGGGAGGAAAAGTACAACCATTAAAATTAATTACATAAACATCAATGTGCCGTCGGCAATTAATGTTTCAGTCGGCAGATGGACCGCAGCGGAGCTTAAAGTAATTTGGCACACACACACACACCGCAATCCGCAACCGACAACCCAAGTTGACAATAATGAATACTTAATAAAGTGGCCTGAACGGTACCTAGGACCGTTTAAGTTCCGGGAAAGGAGGCGCCAAAAAAAAGAACGAGAGCGAAGACATGGCTCTGGGCAAAGTTTACCTTTGCTTTGCGCCCTCGTTTTGCTTGCTATAGAAGTAGTTATTGTTGTTGTTCTCCCTCTTCTTGTTGGGCACAGAATTTAATTTCAATTATCAACATAAATGTGGGCAGAGCCCTCGGTCCGTGTTCTAATTTGAGTTGTGAGTTCGGCTGAACTCAAACTTCTGCTGTTGCTGCCCGAGGTCTTTTAATTAATTTTTACTTTAATGTGCAAAACTTGACGCTCAGTAACTGCGACGATAAAGCAGAACTGATGAATTGTATTTCATGAATATAAATAATATGAAACTTTTTCTGTTGATTGTCAAATGGTGTTGATAATTCGCTATCTCCAAAATTTACAACAACAAGAGTAATAGAAATAAAAACATGACAGTTTTCATGTATTTTGCACAATTTCAAACAAGTTTTGATCAAAATGTAATCAAAACTTTCGCCTTGTGCAACAAAAACGAACGCGAAATCAAAGTGCAGATTATTAAAAATGCAAAGCATCACAGATTTCAGATTCACGCTCACCAACTGTGTGGCATATTAAATGACTAACCCGTGTGTGCATGTGTATGTGCGTGTGTTTGGATGCATTGGCAAATGTGAGTCGAGTGAAAATTTAATTGAAAAAGAGGAATGCAATCAAAGCAGATCTGAAATGCGCTTTGCATCCAATTACGCTTTACATCCAATTATTTTTCACGAGATGAATTGAAAGTCGCAGAAATATGTCTTTGTGATTCGCAGTAAAAGGTTATTTGATACCACTTTATATTAAAAGTAATGATGCATGATATTACTGCTAATAAATACAGCTATGAAATAATAAAATATCATATTTGTATTGCCATAAATCCCAATTTATTTTCCACCTGCACAGCACAAACCATAAACTTAATTAAAAATTTTAATAAACTGGGTGCATATCTAAATGCCACTACGGCGTATACGTAACACGCACCGTGACTGAATGCAGACAGACAGCTTGATAGACAGTCGAAGCAGCGGGTAACATGCAACGAGTGGCAAATAGTAATGCTAATTGCAAAGTGGGCGTTGGGGCATGGCAGCTGGCTTAGCATTTATGTTATTTGTCTGGAGAGATGGCGATTAACACGCCATGACCCTGGCCAGACATCTGCGCTGCCCACAATTGCCGCAGCCACTTCAATTGTCAGCCCCCACTCCCTGCTGTGTGTATTATACTTGACAAAAAATGTAAATATTTTTCCGAACGACGCTCTTATTGCCACAGACAACAGAGCCTCAGGCTTAGATACCGCTAGGCTCTAAAGGCGCTTTGCCAAGTAGACGACATAAGATGGCAGACAAATTGGTCTAAGCTGCTTGAGAAGAAACACACGCACACACCGACAAGTGCACTTAAAATACCAAATTTATGTAAACAAATTTATTGCAAATATTCAAGAGATATTCGTATTTTCACATACATAATACGCTTTCTATATATAGAATACTATATGTTCCATTTTCATTTGTGTTTACAGATTTTCGAAACGCATTTCTAGATGGCAAAGGAGGCAAAGCAGAAGGGAATGCGACATACGTAACCTGGCTGGCAGTGAAGGCGTGCGTACGAAGGGGATTGGTGACAGCGGAAAAAGTGCTGATAAATGCGGAATAAAAGTGAATAAAGTGAATAAAGTGACAACGAGGCGAAAATTGCTGCGCTGCCGAAGGCCGTAGCGAATTGAGGCAGCCTTCTCCCGCCCTATAGCAATTGGCTGATATCAAATTTGAGAGTGTGAGTATGTACATATGTGAGAGGGAGAGAGAGAAAGAGTATGTGTGTAAGAGATCGTGTGAGTGTTGCCTCTGTGTGAGTGTGGCAATGTGACAGGCCTCAAGTCCAATTCATTTTTTGCGCCGCACAATTGCCGTGCCATTTCGCATATTTAAAGTTTATTTGCCCCTCAAATCCCTTCCCCCCTTTAACATACCATCAAAGTCACAGGGGGTCTCTTGTTGCGTCGCTTTCCATTTCAAATTCACGTTTAACTGTCGTTCTGTTGTCGCTGGAATTAAATTCCGTGTGCCAATTTTTGGCTCAATTGCGTGGAAATATGTCAACGCAGACATTTTCCGGCTTTCTATTGCGCTGGAAGCAAGAAAAAAATAAAACCACAACAAAAGGAAAACGAAAGGCTGCAAAAAAGGGAGAAGACAAAACAAAGAAGGAAACTTTCTTTGACAAGTCGAAGACCAAACACTCTTCTTGTTATCTGATTGTCACAATAGCAGAACAGATCAAATACCATATTAACTCAACTTAAAACTAACAGGAGAATCTGTGTCAAGTTGAGTTTAGTTAAGCAACATCAGCTCAGATATATCAAGTCAATTTATCCTAGCAATCAACAATATACCTGCCTTGTAAGAGCATAGACATAACAACGAGAAGTTAGTTGAATGTAAAGAAAGCAAATAAGCCTAAGCTGACATTGATGGGATTTGTGCAGACCACAAGACAAGCTCAAGAGAGAAGAAAGCAGGCAGCGGAGCGACTGACAGCGAAAGTAAGTATACAAATTGAAAGGGCGTACCCTCCCCTCTCTATCTTTTCTGACTTTCTTCAAATTGACAGTCATTTGAAAGTTGTGGTGTCTAGCAGACATTTAATTGAAATTTAGCTCCTGGCTTTATGGCCAAAATGTTGGCCTAATCAGAGCGATGCAACAAGACTGATTAGTTACCTGAAGACGAGGCTTCTTAAATATTTGTATGGTGGAATTTTAAAGATTTCCCAGGTCCCACTCACTGCAGAGGCAAAGAAGAAAGAGCGTTAAACATATTGTAAGCTAGCTATAATTGCGACACATATTCCAACGTTAAAGATGTATTTGTGTAATTGTATTTATATCTATCTGTATTTGAATGTGTATTGTATATGTAACTGTATTTGTATGCGTATCTGTTTTTGTATGTGTCGTGTACTTTGCGTAGTTGTTTGTTCACTGAGGCACTGTTTTATAGCAAGTCTATTAAGCTACTTTAAGCGCTTGTAAAGTGTTTCTAACTATAGTTTTTAGTCGAGGACAGCATGAGGAGCAAACTGAAGAGAAAGCCGAGAGCCTAAACCAAAGGTACACAGACGTATATGTTGACCATGAGCCCCCCTTTTTTGAAAGCTAATGTCAGGCGAGATGACAGGTCCATTATCGTATACTCTATGTTAGATACATATTCATGTTCATTCTATATCTATATCCCAAATTGGCCTGTCTCTCATGTGAAACTAAGCTTTCAAAAAATTGTCAACGACTTTTGTGTACTTTTGGTTTGTCATTCGTAAAAAGTTTCACTGCGTATACGTAATATCGTTAGACGTACGAGTATATTTGTGGTGACTATGAATAGCGAAAATATACACATATATATTAATATGAAAAACCATACGTATAAATATAGAAAAAATACTCATAAGCAAAAGCTGTGGAAAAAACCCGAATTGCAATTTAAAATTGCATTATTTTTTGTCACATGCATAAGCAGGAAGAAAGAGAAAGAACAAATTGAAAACGAAGCCAAAAATAGTCGAGAATTATAATAGATATAAAACGAAAACATGCATATACACATACCTATATAATAAATGAATAGTTCTATTGTAATTTTGAAAAGGCACTGAATGTTAAATAGAGAATCTACGTGTAGTTTGTAGCTAACTATTAAGTCTCTCACACGATTAGTTAAGGTATGAATATAAGGCAAATCCAACTCAAATTAAGACAGAAAATAGCATACCAAATATCTTAAAGTATTTGTATAAAAATACCTCGATGTATATCTATAACAAACTCTTGTTGAAAAGACTCACATGTAAACAGTCTCCGAAACAAATTAGAGGCGATAATTATTCATCCTAGAAGCAAAACAAATACCATTCGAGTTATATTTGTTGTATGTTAAATACTATATAAAATTCCTAGGCAAATGATAAGAAAATATTGAACAAAATGAAAATATGGAAGTAAAGAAATATGTCATTGAAATTATATTGGATAATAAACATAAAACAATTGGTAATTATCTACAATATTCGAATAATTAATATCAAAGATAAATGTGAGTTATTAAGTTCATGGATTCACACACGCACAAATGCCGTCGCAGTTGAGTATTAAAATTGATTAAATTATGAATGGAAACCAATGAAATTAACTACCCAAATTGCAATACAGCATGCAGAATGTGTTTTAAAGAATTTTAAAGGAAAACCAACAAATATTATGAAATAAATAATAAATGTTATAAAAAAACTACGAAATTGAAATTTTTGCACTTGCAAACCTTGCAGAGGTGGGTTGCCACGCCCCACGCACTAAGGTAAGATGCATATATGAGAACCCGTTCATTAATAACCTGCGACAATTGAGTAATTGTCCTTTACATGCAGCATTTTATACATTTTCACATCCGCAAGCCACATAAGTTGGACACACTTGTCAATTGTCGCGTATCGAAGCTCACTTTATAGCACTTACAGGGGTGTGTGTGTGTGTGTGAGCGCATGTATGCGTCATGTCATGTTGGCACTTTGGAGAGCAAACAAACAAGTGGCAGAGTATAGGACAAATAGACGGACAAGCGATTTGTCACTTGGCAATTTATGTGCTCGCAAGACACACTTTGAACATGGAACCTGGAACTGGGTCGACTAGATCGACTGCATCCAACAAGAGCAACAAGTCTCTATGGCTATGGAGTCATTGGGCTGTTCGAGCTACTTTTCTGTTCAATTAAAATGTTTGCATGCGAGCAGAAGTTTTGACAAACGGCGCATACAAAAAGTTTTTCTCGCCCGTAAGCCAAAATTGCTGAAAGTTTTTCTGGTATTACATGCGAGACAAGTAAGAGAAATAACTTTGTCAACGCGAATTTAATGCATATTACTTATACAGTCACATACACACATGTAGCTGACAGCAGTTAAAGTTTTGTTTAATAAGCACAAAAAGCTTGCGAACTCCATAAGCTTGTCTATAATTAAAACAAAGTCCTGGTGCAAGTTAATAAATTTCATGCATTACAATAATTTACTTTTGGCTTTTGCAAAGCCAAACATCTCAAAAGACAAAAGTCTACCTTACTATTCTTTTAGTTCACTTAATTCTTGTGTAAATTCCAAGTAACTATGGCACCGGGATAAAATTAATTTACTGAGTTTACTTTCTGTTCTCTTAGTTCATTTTGTTTTCGCTACTTGGGCCTAGTCAGCAATTCCTTTTATGCTAATGACACATTTCCATATGAACCTTCAAGATAACCGCAAGCACAGCCCTACTCCTGATTTATATGATGTGGTTAAAGGTGCGTTCTCTGCGGCATCCCAAAAATGTAACTGACCCGACAAGACACTTTTCAGGAGGTATGAGAAAGGTGAGTTCATACCAGTTCCAGCTAACGGCCATTTGGCCATTTGTTGTCTACATTGCCATTGTCATGAACAGATGGGCTTAGCTCTTCAATTGCCCGGGTCCTCATTTGGCTAATGAGTTGCGTTTTAGCTCTTCTCCATGAGTTGAGATTTACGTGCGTGAGTACTTATCTGCTAGTTTGAGAGCTAATTAGACAGAAAGCGCGAAATTACTCATGGTTGCTGTTAAGCGTAAAGTTTAAAGTTATTTGTAGAATCAGGTAAACTCCTGCAGAGTTAAAATTATTGAAATATGATGAATAAATTCTAATAGCTCTGAGCAACCTAAACGAATTCATTGGTTAACAATGTTAAAAATTGACAGACAAGCAGCAGACAATGAGGAATATTTTTTAATTTAAGAAGACCATTGACCATAAATATCAAAATAAAAGCCTGTTAAGAATAAGAAATAAGCCAAATAGCGTCTGGCAGTATTCCATTTCGATCATCAATTTCGCTACGAATGGATTGCAGTGCCGTAAAGGCAATCGCATTGTGGTTCAATGTTATTTCATTGAATTGAATCGATTGGCAAAAGTTTGACGAGCAGCGAGGACAACTTTTCGATTGTCATGGAGCAACTGCAGGCACAAGTCTAATCAATTATTGATCCACCAAATTGACAATTGCAATGGACGTTTGGCTTGAGTAGACTTCTGAAAAAATGAAAGTCGGAATATTGTATATGAAATTCTTGTGATTGGACGCGACAGCAGACACACATTGTTTGGGTGAGGGGGATTTACTTTAAATGTTATTTTTAATAGTATCAAATAATAATAAAGTGAAACTATAAGCGCGCTTGTGAAATCATTTCATTGCTGGAACAAGCTGCCTTAATTTACGTTAGATAAATTGCCGACAAGTGGACCAATAATCAACGTGCTTTGAAAATAAATGAAAAGAGTCAACAATTCAATAGCTATTAAACTGTTCCGCAGAACAAAGGTACAGAGCAAGTTATATATTTACATATTTATTTATTTTATACTTCCTGGTGTATATTTTTCCAACGACTCTAGTAGAATGTTTACATATTTCATTTTGAAATTGTAAATATTATTTTATGGCAACAGAAACAGACCAAGCGCAGTAAAAGTACAAAATAGAAGGTCATGGTATTTATGCTGCCTTTATTATGAAAAACAACAAACGTAGTATTCAATTACATAATGAAAGAGTCGAAGAAGACTAAGAACCGGACACCTTACTCAGTCAGGATGAATTGACTAGAATTGAGAGCATATTGCAGCGTTGATTATACAAAGGGATAGTTAACATTATGCCAATTAACAGATAACTCTACTGCCCATGCTATTTGACAAAGAACTTTAACGATTGCTTCCCATTAAGCTTCACGTAATGTTAAGTATCACAATTAAGGAGGCCAGACTGAACAGTGTGTTGTGTTTTATGGACCAAAAAACAGAACAGTCCTTTTATTTATTCATTTGAATAGATGTTGATGATGTACTCTTAAATATATATATACCTACTATATATATATCTACTTTCGCAATTTAATTGGTTTGTTGACTAGTGTAATCCGTTTATAATGCAATTGTTTGTTGATGAGGCCGATGATTACGGTCACTGCCCTATGACTTATTTACTTTAAATATTGGCTAACCACAATGCAACCACAGTGCAAACCGCAGCAGCAGCTCGCGTGTAGTTCAGTTCATTTTCCAATTATGCAATCACGCCGTAAAACAGAGTGATAAGAGTTAGTAAGTGGGAAATTATTGATTTTTAAAGAGCTTAAAATTTAAATCAAAACGTTGAACTCTATTAACTTCATACAAAAACTTAGCAAGGTATTAGAGTTCTTCGTCCTCAATTATCAAAACATTCTAGTTCTTAGCTCTTGTATTCAGATTTCAGCTAAATCTATCTTAATACCAACTCCTCTGGTTTGCCCAATCACACAATGCAAATTGAATCACAAATTCTACAAAAAAAAATAAAGAAAAACAGACGCTTTCTCATCCTTTCTGCTTGCCGAACAACAAGGATCATTTGGCGAGTGACTGCGACAAGGTCACGGCGTTGGCCATGCGAGCTTTTGGCCACAATCAGACGACTGATTGTCTTTTGTGCGGCTCAGTGGTAACGTTGGTAACATGGCCTGATTTTGATACTGCCTCCCCTCCCCCTGCCTTGTCTTTCAATTCGACTTGGACAACACAATCAGCTCATCAAATTTCCATGGCAAACCCGATGAGGGAATTGAAACTGTTTCAATTTTGAGTCTTAATTAATAAACACACTTTTTGGACAGAGAACAAAACTGAAGCCGGTTGGTCTTGCGGTTAATTGAAAGGAAGCCGGAGAAGCTACCTGG
Source organism: Zaprionus camerounensis (assembly GCA_018904165.1). Lineage (NCBI taxonomy): Eukaryota > Metazoa > Arthropoda > Insecta > Diptera > Drosophilidae > Zaprionus > Zaprionus camerounensis. The sequence continues at coordinate 12,146,522 of JAEIFS010000479.1, read as the reverse complement.
CTGCCAGGTATGTTGCGTGCTGCACGATAGACAACGACTATCTGTCCAAATGCCCAGCTGTGCCTCTTGCTGTTGCTGCAACATAATCATTACGAATGTGTGGCGGTAACTCATGTGGCAGCAACAACCTTCGCAGCTGCCCAATGGCTTGCCACCGTCTGTCCCACTGAGTACATTACAATTTTTCTCCAGAGCGGAAACCATAACAGCTTCATACGATAAAGTGAGAAAAGAGAAAGGACAGTTACAAAAGAGGTGGGGAGAAGGAGGAGCTTGAAGAATTGGTTGCCGTTGCTGGGATAAATTTCTTTCGCTTGGCTGGCTTGGGTTACTTTATTCGGTTGGCCCCAAATACAGAGTGGGTTTTCCTTAGTCAAAAAATTGCCAACACAGTTTCATTGTACATATGTGTGTATGCGGGTGTGTGTTTGTGTGAGTATTTGTGTTGGCATCAAGCCATAAAATATGTGTCTCTATTTGCTTTTGACTGGTTTGTTGCATTTCGTGTGGTTGCAATGCAGCAGCCTCTGGCAAGACACTATTACACTGCGCAGCAAACTAAAAAGTTCAAAATTGAAAATATATTGTACATTTCAATACGATATCAAATCTTATATGATGATTTATAGTATAAAGATGTACTTCATCACGATCAATAATCACTGAGAAAAACGCACTTTTGTAGCACAGTGTGTATTGTTTGCGGTATCTCGTTTTGTGCAATAAACTTTCCGAGTGACATGAATTATTTAAGGCTTAAAATGAGCTGCAGTTAAAAGCGGTTTTTGAATGATTTCAATCGCATTTTCTGTGAGAATAAATTTCAAATAAATTTGCATTGGCAAAAACAGAATTTATTTTTGACAAACAAGTAACAATCCAATAACAGATATGCGGGTAAATAGCCAAATAAAGCAAACACTAGGTTTGTGAAATACACAGAGCTTAAAGACCAAACTGTCAGTTAAATAAAAGAGCGAGTCAACCGAAAGTGTGTGAAGCTCGCTAACCACTTAACCAATACACACCACCTCAATAACAAAAACAGCAGCAGACACAAAAACAATACTTGTTGTACATGCAACAAAAACAAAGCGCTGTAAAAGTTGCTGAGCACACAAGTTTTTGTGCGAAAAGTGTCAGTCGAAAACAGCCGAGAAGAACAACAAGAGAGAATGCTGTCGCTACTATCAAGAACGAGGAAGAAGTAAGAAGAAGGGTACAGCTACAGGGTCTACAACAGCTTAACAAGCCAGAACTGAAAGTTGAACTTCTGCCCTGGCATTTTACTTAACTAGCTCAACGGCCAAACGTGCAACTTTCTGCTGCAACTGCAACTTAATTCAGGCTTCAACTCAAATAACAATTTAAAGTGGCATCAAATTGTTTTTTAATTAAAAGTAGTGCAATAAGTATATCTGTAATACGAAAAACATACTGGATGGTACTTGTTAACAATTTTGCTGCAATTTCATTAAAGAAACTCGTAGATAGTGCACATATTTTACAAATTATTCAAAAAACTCATCGTTATAGTCAGATACAATTGTAAATTGGCTTATAAATTGAATTTAAGAATATTTCACATCGCCCAAGTGGTAGAAAATCAACAGAAAGCACAGTTAAGTGGCAGCTTGTTTTTATTGTTGTGCAACAAAATGACAAAGCCACAAAATGGGGAGGCAAACACCAGCAGCTGCACCTGAAAAGTATGCAACGTTTTTTGCACAATTTTCACATTTATAGCCTGACGTGTTTTTTCTTGTGGCCACTTCCGTTCTCAGATGAAAACAGAAATATACACAAAGGAGAGCATAAAATTGCTTTTTTCTGCTTTATGAGAACGAGAAACAATTGAAAAATTCAAAAAGCAACAGCAATATATTGTGGAAATAAAAAATTAAGCAACCTTTCTCAATATTAAGAACATTTTTAATTCTTTAAATTTTCCTTATAGTAGTTTACACGCTCTATACCCTCTGCAGCAACTAACAGAGTTCAGTGGACGGCAGAATTTAGCTTGGGCAGTTTATTGTGCAGCTCTGGAATGTGTGTGTGTGTGTGTGTGACAGTCGGCACATTAGCAAATTAAATAGGGAGGAAAAGCAAACATACATACACACGCACATCAACATAGATTTACTGAGAGTTTTAAAAAAGTTATGCCGCAGCGGAGATCAACGACTGCTGGGCTGTGCCAGCTCAGGGGCAAGTGGTCGTGTCCTCGCAACCTCTCGGCAACGTTAACCCAGAGACTGCCGTGTCCAGTCTGCTGTTTGCGTTCGCTGCAACTAATGACTTTCAGCTAGAGGCTACCACGCCTCCATCAGCCCGCCAGTTGAGCCAAGCTGAGCCCTGTCAACCAAACACAAAGCGATGAAGCACTTAAGTGCACTGCGGGATGAGGCAGATGCTGGAGGATGCTATGAGCAAGCAGTACAGAAAGAAAAAAAACTATATAAAGCATTAACAAATAAAAATGAAAAGTGAATTACGTAGAACTTTTTAATACCCTAGCCAGTTCTTGTGGATATTCGCATCATAAAAAGTCTTTTCTCTAGTAAATGTTAAACATTTTAAGATCATTTCATATAATAGTAACAACTTATAATATGATAACAACAATATTCATCTTACCTGCCTATAGGGTATGAAACTGGCAACTGTCCAGCAAATAAAGGCTGCGACTTTGCTCTAATATAATATTTGCGCGTTTACATACACACATACACAACACACATACTGGCGCACAAATACACAGATATCTGCACACATGTGGGACAAACATACATGCATACAAACGCACTTTGCCAAAGAACTGCAAGTTGTGCAGCATAAAACACTTCCGGCTCATTTAAGCGACGGCCAAGGGATGCCTCACAGTGTGTGTGCGGCATGTGGCGCCACTTGACGTTTTCGTCGTTGTGCGAAATTGAACTGGAAATAGACAAAAACATTTGCATATGTGTGCAACATATGAAGCAACTTGCAACAGGTTGCAACATTGCATTACTATGTTGCTGAAACAGCTGTTCGCAACAGTGCAATTCGAAAATAACTGCGATGTTTTCATTAAGATCTGTCTCTCGCTTCATCCCTGCCACTGTCACTATCTCTGTCTCGGCCCCTGCCACTGCCCCTACCACGCCTCATGCACCATTGCCGTTCATTCATATTTACCCGACTTTGCCCGTTCTGGCCGGTCGTCGCCCCACATTTTGCTTTGCCATATGGAAATTTAAGCGATTTGTTCAACACGAGCATATGCTTAATGTTGATTTTTCATTTGCCGTGCCGTCTAAACGGAGTCGGCCCCCAACCCGGACTCAGCCGAGTGCTTGGCAAACAACAACACAAACAGCAACAACAACAGCAACAACGCCATCAACTTGGCCTGGGACTAGGCGAACAAGTACAACAAGTGTAACAGGCGGCGAAACCAGAAAAATGGCAAAGCGAGCAAATCAAATGAAACCCTTCATCGTGTGTAAACATTTTTGGGGCAAACGACAAATGTCCAAATCGAAGTGGAGCCAGAATGCTGAACAGCAGAGTATGAGGCAGTATGAGGGAGAGTGAGGCAGTGTGGGGGCGATGAAACATCAGATTTGATATACGAACGGAACGTGCATTGACATTTTTCTTTTGCCCTTTTGGCCTACCCTAACTACGCCTAACTGGATTTACAGCGACGCCTGACAACAATGCTGGCGACAATGAAGCGATTGCAGACCCGAAGAGTGAGCAGAGGGCGGGTGCAGGTTGGTTGTGTGTAGGCTAAAACAATCCCTTGCCAGTCTGTTGGCTTGTGGACTCGCAATACACAAACATTTCTCGCATTTCGGCATATTTGCGGGTTTCGCTGCTAGTTTTGTTTTTGGCTTTGCGTTTTGTATATTTCGTTTTCTCTCTCGTTTCGGTCATTTGTTTTTTGCACATGAGACAAGCCAAAAGACAGCTGTGGGAAATCTTTAAACCGGAAATTCTTGTGGCACCAGTTAAACTACTTTCACATGAAGTTCCTCGCAGTCCTTCCCCTAGGGACACCCACAATCGCATGTCATTTTATAAAGTATTTCGATTCTCTTCGCTCGGTCAACCGCGCTGTCAAACTAGTCGACGCTTGATTTGCTTTGACTCCTTCAGTTCAAATTATCTTCAACACTGCAGGGAAGTCTTAAAGGTATTCGATTTGGTATCCTTAAATTGGATATGGTAAATATTGCAAGCAAATATGCTGCTTCTTTTATGTCAATACTCTTTTCAAAAACTTGCGTTTATTGACAAGATTTGATCTTTGGTTCTTTAATCTTTGCTGGCTTTTAGTGGCCAAAGAAATATTATGATTTACCTATTATCTTTTTCCATTCCGTTTGGTAACTTAATTCTGTTTGATGGATACCCAAATGACAACGAAGGCAGAGGAACAGCATAGCTTGGCCAGAAAAAGATTGAGATATTGATTGAATTTCAGCCTTATTCAGCTCATTGCCAGCTTTACTAGCTCCATTTGACTTGCGTGTTTTGCTTAGAGAACTTAAAAAGTTGTATACATTTTATAAACTACAGTTAATTATATTTTTGCTCAAAACTCCTTTTAAAAAAAAGGTCAACTTGTTTATATTTAATTTAATATTGTTATGCGAGAGACATATAAAGCTCTAATCCCTTGTCGAGGAATCTTAAAAAGCGTATTAGGTGTTCAAAATACACTCAGCAAAGAAAAAACAATATTTTGATAAACATAGTGAAAATATAAATTGAAATATTTCATTAAATTTTGTATATGTATGCCCAGTTTGTTTTTGTGTCAAGCTTAATTTCTAGTATATTAAAATTGTGTTATGTTAATTAAAGTAGAGATTAATTTGCATTCCGAAATAAAGAGAATTCAGCTTGTCTTGTTGGAAATGAATGTGCCACACTCGGTTGAAATAGTCTCATATATAAACACATATCAGGCTGTCAGCTGAGGCTCATAATAAAAAGATGAGGCATTTCGAATTAAGGTTATCAAATATTTGCACAAATTACAGACCTCTCCATGCCTTGTGCACACAAATTTATGTTTACTCTCAGACACACACGAGCTTCTCCACCTTTGTATCTTTCAATCATGCAGGTGCGAAGGCAACTGCCTCGTTCTATGCAACAACAACAGCAACAAAGCAGTGGCAACACTTGCCGAACCGCAATTATTCAGATGCTCGGTCAGGTGTAGATTTAATTTCGAAATATGTTTATATAATCAGAAAATTTATTTACATACGTTTTCGGAGAGAGAGACGCATATTTGCGTATAATACATTTTAATTAGCTTCTCGGCACTTTAAGCTTTTTATTACGCCTCAATAGTTTGTTAAATAATTGACGCTAGTTTTTTATGTTGCCAGCAAAAAATAACGATGTGTGTGAAATGCCTTTTGTGGAAATTGAATTTTCAATTTGTGCATTTCATGGCTGAATGTTTCCCACTCCCCCACATCTCTCTCTCTGTTGCTGCTGTCGCTACTGTTATTGTTGTTGTACGAAAACCACAAACAAGAACACCAGGCAATACAAAACGACGTTGACAAAGACTGGGAAATGTAGGCTGTCAAGGGGAAAGGGGGGTGGTACGGATAGAAATGGCGACAGCCCCAATGCCAACACATTTCACACAAATATAAATATTTGCTTATGCCACATGCGGGCGGCACGAGAGAGAGCAGCGCGGGTCGCTTGCGCTTATGAATATTGCGAGTGGAAGCGAGAAATGGCAGAAGACAAACGCAGAGACAGCGACAGAGACAGCGATAGCTGCGATGCTGGCCGCATTGCTAACGCATTTTCCATAGACAGCAATCGTAAATAAATATTTTGATTTATTGTCTGCCTCAACATTTCCGCACAATTTCTAAGCGTGCGCGGCTCGACGCGACAAAGAGGGAGACGTATAATTAATATGTTTACCCGGCGTATACTTCATATTTCTTTAAAGTCAACAATATGCTGAATTTGCCTTTAACCTTTACTTTAACAGCCAGACTGTACCAATATTTCAAGTCAAGTATTCCCACCTCGCTACGAATCAATTTGCAATCATAGTCGAAAATTCTCTTAGTGCATTTGCCATTTACAATTTATAACTATTTTTACAAGCTTTTAACCTGTCACTGACCGAATCGAGGGCATGGCTTTCAGTCTGCCACGCCTCCTTCCCATAGTTTTGTCGGTGGCGTTACCAGTCCATTTAACGCTTCAATAATTTATATTTCAATTTCTAAAATTGACTTTTCAATGCAAAATTGGTCAATAAGGCGGACAATCAAAACTATGTGATACCCTGTAAATTGCACTAATCATCTAAGTATATCGGATACTTGGCCCACACAAATATTTACTGTCTTTACAGGGTATAAGATTGTTCATATTGTCGACTCTGAAATAAAAGCATTGCCTACTTTTTTGCGCATAATTATTTCCTCTGCCCCGAAGTTGGAGTCGAAAAACGAACTGCTGAAGTGAAAGGGAAGATGAAATAATTTCATGTTGAAATTTAAAACCAATTTGCTTGAGTTATTTTTTATTTAAAAAAAAAAAGGGAAAACTGGAACTCTGTTTTTTGCCTTTTGGTGCTAATTAAGCCAGACAGGCTGAGAGCGAGAAATTCTTTTGAAAAGCAGTGCCGAAGCAAACCCTTTCGGTACCGCGGGGCTAAAAGCGGCCATTGTCAATGCGAAAAGTTTGCATCGAGACCCTCCATTGGTCTTCTCTGGTCTGGTTCGCCAGCTATTTTCGCCGATTTTTAAGTGTGCTTCCCGTTGCGCCTGTTTGAAGTTCTTGCTGTGTTTGCCGTCGCTTATTTGTTCCGCTCGCAACTTAACTCACGTTAAGTGCAAATAAATCAACCGCTTAGCCAAGCGCTGCCACGCCCACAAACGCTTCGACTTGAGGCAGCTTATAAATTACTCGCATACTTTTATAAACGACTCTGCAAGGCATTATTAATGAAAGCCCACATGCAGACGAGAATTCCAGACAAAAGCGGATCAAATAGTTAATGGCGGATATAGTAATTAAAAACACACAGCCAGACAGTGTATTCAGCATGCTTGGTTTACTTTATTGAAAAAGTTATGTACGGAATTTTAATTAAAACATTTAACTCGTGCTTTGCTTTTATGCTAAACAACAATTAAAGTTGAAAGGCTTTTAGAGTGAGCATAACTAAAGAGTAAATATGAAAAGAGTTATGAAAATCTGTGTAATTAAAATCATACGTTAAAAAGCCGGATTAACATATGCCTGGTTAATAAACATTCGAAAAACTAACTAAATATTTAATTAACAACATTATCAATAAACAATTTCACTTTTAATGCGAGTACTCGCTGTCGACTGCGCACTTTTGAATGCCATATAAATTGAGTGCATTTTTATGAACACGCGTAAATGATCTTCTGCACCACGCCCACGCGGCGTATGAGTTATATTTCGCTGTGCCCGTTGTACACACAATATTTGTGCACTTTTTGCATGAGCCAGCTGAAAAAACATTTGTGCATATATCAAATTTATGTGCCAACACGTTATTTTTTGCATATGGAGCAACTCGATACCTGCGTGTGTGTGTGTGTGTGTATATGGGAGAGGAGGTGAGCTTAGCATTGTGATGGTACCTGCATTTCGATTGCAGCGTCGAGAATACAAGCATAAAAATGTATGCTGGCGTTGAGCGAAACGATTTCGGCTTAAAGCTCTGCCATGTGCCAACAAACACGTTTCCACAGCAGCAGTTGCAGCTTCCTCGATTTGGCCATAAAACTCCAAGTTGCCTCCCACCACTTCTTGTCTTGTCCCCTTCCTCTCAGGCTCCGCTCATGTGCATGGTATGTTTTAAGTGGCGCCCCGTTGCGGAGGCAGTTGAAAGAGAGAGCGCGAGGAGCGTCCAGGGATTGCCCCACACATAGATATGTATATATAAATGGATTTCCTGTGACATCAGCATCGACTTCTATAGCGAACATTGACATTAATTGCATAAGTGCAATCAATGCCAAAGCGCTCGTTGTGAGCGCCTCGAGGGGAAACACATAGGAGAAGTATGTGAAACATTGCGAGACAATACTGCAAATAGAGTGCCAGTTTCATTGGTAGCAATAGAAATGAACTTTATACTCACTTGGCAGACACTTGCTACAGTCAAATGTTGAGCTATATCGAGAAAAGAGTAAAGGGAAAATTAAAAACGCGCTCTACTCGCCTTTAAATATATAAATATCTGGAGACAAACTGTTTAATTTTTGCAATCCATGATGAGAACATACACTCCAATCAAATGTACCTAATTTTCTTCTGTTGTGGGATGTGTGTTCTACTTAAAGCGTTATTTTGGTCCCCCTGACAACCAACTAGACTCTGATAACTCTTGAAGTGTCAGCCATCGTTAAGATTATAATAACACCTTAGACTACATGTACCACAAATGTGGACTGGGTCGCTTGGAAGCCGCAAAACCGAATCAAATACGCAATGTCAATGCCGCAAAGGCAACCTCGTAGCACCACCAATGTTCACTAATTAAACTTAAAGAGCCGTAGAAGCGAGTAATACTCATTGGCTGCGACAACTTGGCGCTCATGCTAAGATCAGGGTATGTCTGTGGTTTGTGCATGACGGTACTCTGTTGCAGGTGGAGTCTCACCATAGTTGAAAGTGGATTGCGAAGGAAGAATGTTCTATAGCTTTTCAATTTCATAGAGACTATTAAAAGTTATACTGTCGCTATTAAATATCTAACCCCTCTAACTAATGAGTTTATTCTATAAATATTTTATAGAGCATTTCGTAGCGTGTTTTAGCATTTTGTGTTTGGTTTGCGATGGTTTCGACTCCACTGTTTGTCATATCACCGCTAATATTGCCAAGTCGGTTGCTGTGGCTTAGCAACCTTCTCTATCTGACACTCACTTTCGTAGTCTGTGTGTGTGTATTGTGGAGTGTGTAAGCTTGCCTGTTGTCAAATGTCAAATGCCAAGCAGTGCGACAGCTTGAACTTAATTGCCCGCGGAACAAAGAGAGAGTGCAAATTTCAATATCGCACCAGACATCGAAATGTTATTGCGCAATTTCCCATTACATATTCAAAGTGTGGAGAACACACTCACATATGCAAGGCTGTGATGTACATGCACATATAAACATGTATATGGTATACGTATCGGGAATTATTGGAGCACTTGCCTAATTGGCGTTAATCCGAAAAGCGCATTAAGCTTCCAAGGGCAGCTATATATAGCTGGTGCATCTTTTTTCAAGGATTATAGATTACAAACTAAAGACTGAAAATGTAAAGTAAAGACCTAAAGACCAGAGGCATTGGCTTAGTATGTATTCGCAGTTAGTTAACAAAAGCGACGGCTTAGACTCACTCAGAAGCCATAAAGTAGAACACAATGTTTGTTTACTCCAGAGCGAATAATATAGAGATGAATAAATAAAAAATGTACCCTGTATAAAATACAAATATATTTATTAGGGTGTATTATGGCAGAGTAAGCAGAAATACAAATCTCCGAATTTTTTAACGACGTCTTCTCTTCCTTTTAAAAGCAAACTTTCATCTGCTTAATATTTCCTATACAAATTTCTTTATTGTTTTCGTATATGAAACAGCGTCAGTGAAGTAATGGGTATATGTCAGTTGAGTGCGCTGGACTGCAGCTCTCTTTACTCTTCAGTTTCTTCCTTTGATCCCCTTTTATGAGTGTCGAGTGCAGCAAGAACAACTTGTTGATAGTCTGATGGAGGAGTTCATTTCCCTCGGGCAATCAAATTGGAATTTATTTCTTGACCTCATTTGGCTCTTAATTTATGCCATATATCCACACTCACTCCCACACCCGCACGCAGAATGACAGTATCCATGTGTGTATTTAATGCAGGCTGACAGCTTTACACGACTTACACGTGGCCAGCCGTAAAAGCCACATTTATAACTACAAAAGGCGACTGGCCGCAGTGCCAAGAGCGGTTGTGCCGCCTGCCTGACTGCCCGCCTGGCTGGCTGGCTGCTTGCCCAGCTGCGGGTTGGCCATTTTTTCAATCTTCCCTAATTTATGTCAATTCGTTTATTTATATGTGTGTTTGTGTGTTTTTGTGTATGTGCGCGTGTGCAGCCCTGACCAAAACTCCATTAGCCTCGGCCCGGGCGCATGTCATGTCGTGTAATTACAATTTGTTATCGCTTTAATTTAATATCGATGCCAACACAAGCCACTTACTCGTATTCATACGGCTGCTACTCATGCGCGTATTCATGCGCACACTCACACACACTCCCGTTCGCGACCAAAACAATTGGGTTTGCATGGTCCCAATGCGGCTAAGCCTAAATCAAACAGGCTGCTCAATTTACTACATACATATACCCAAAGCTCCTGTGAAATTTGCGCCTTTTTTCTGGTTTTTTAAGCACATCTCACTTTTATTTCGGTATTTAATTAAGTTGTCAAATTAATTAATTGGCGAAAAAATCTCTGCTATGCGGTTATTGCCTTTTCTTGTCGTCAACTCGGCGACCCTTAAAAAGCAGATGCCGGTGACAATTTTAAGACTTCATTAGGCATTCCAAGTCATAGGAAATTAGCCAGATTTTGAGCACAGAATACCATGCCCCGTTGCGCGCCTCCCAGCTGGTGGTGTGGCTGTTATGTAAATTTTGCGTAGGGTCGTTGCCACTTCGAGCGTGTCAAGTTCTGTAAAGTAGTTTTCGGATTTGTTTGCTTTCGCTTTCGCTTTAGCTCTTTTGTCTGCTTAGCTCAGCATGTGTTGTAGATTTATGGCTTAAAATTGAAATGCTGAACGTTAAATGGAGGATGGAAAATGGAAAATGTTTGGGTGTGGGGGTCTTGCTTCGTTTTATAAGCTTTGTAAATGTGTGCAACTGGAAAAGACATCGTAAAGGCAAAAGTATGGGCAAGTTTTTCAAGCGGCTTAGAGAAAGTTTCAAATGCAAACATGAAGACAGAAATTCTAACAAGCTCTTTAGAAACTACAGTATAATACATGTAAAGCCTTTAAATATTTTTTTTTATTTTATCTACTTCAATTGTAAAATAAAATTGAAGCCAAATTGAAATGTAGTTTTGCTTAACTTGAAGGCTTTCCTTTTTAATTGGATAAAATCAAAAGGCTGTAAATGTTTCTTCATTTAGATGTGGTTGGCCAACAATAAACTAGATTCATCTCTTTCGCAGTTAGGCCAATTATCAGTCGAAACAATGAGCTCAAAAGGTTGCAAATAACAACAACAATCCTCTCGGAAATTCACTCAACTCGATATTCCCTTTGTAGCAATATTCAATTTTGGTACATTTTCCCCAGAGATTCCGTGCTCGATTTATAAAACTTTCACAGATTGCGGCTCTCTCTCTTTCTTCCGGCTTTATGTCAACTGCAGTTCAACTGTGTTTTTTTTTAGCTTGAACTTTGTAAACGTTGAAATTGTTAGCGGAATCATCGGAGCTAATGTCAAAGGTACGTCAGTTGCAAGGCAAAGAGTTCAATGCAAGGCGCGTGGCAAAAACGAGTTTGTGGCATGCATCCTAGTTTCATGTTGCAACTTGCCTGCACACGTGGCGCCTTAGAATTTATTATTTACTCGTCGCTTGACCACGTCAACTGCCTGCCAGTGAACGCCATAGTGCAAAAGGCCAAAGCGCTCTGCCCCAACCCCTACCCCATTTCCTCAATTTCTCTCTGTTTCTCCTATAGTTTTCTTCCTCTTGTTCCCATTTTGCTATCTGTGTGAGTGCGTCTGCTACTGGCTGGCTCCCATGCATATTGGATGATTGATTGCGTTTTGATGCACATTGAAAATTGCTTTTTTTGTAATCGGGAAGCATTCTTTTCTTAAATGAAAATAAATTGACAAATGGAAAATGAATGCAGCCTTTATGGCAGTTGTGCGGAACAAAGTGGGAGATCATCGTATAATGCAAAGCAGTAAATACTCTCGACTTAACCACAACTAGAACAGTCATGCTTCCTGTCAACCTAATTAGCGCACGCACACACACACCGTTAACAATCATCCTTACCCACTCTCAAACACTGCCATATCTCATTAGCCAAATGACCATGTCATGAATTAAGAGTTGGCCAAGAAACGAGCTTGCGAAATACCCATTTGACATATCCGAAAGAAAGGAAGTTCCATATTTCACTCAATTCAGACACAAATTTGGTCGCCTTGACTCGGGTTCGTTGGTAAAAAATGTCATTAGCATGTCATGAATACCAGAAAACGGACAAGGACAAAAGCTGAAGTGGAGAGTGGCCAGCATAAATTGCAAAAATTTCCTTCGAATTGGAAGAGAAATTGAACCGAATACGTTCAGCTTACAAAATAGAGTCAAAAAAGCAAGTTATCCATTCGGTTCACACAATTGATACCTAATTTTAAATATTTGATACAACGAAGAGGAATTCAAGAGGGGTAGAGAGAAACTGCAACTGAAAAAGAAGAATGGAGGGTCAAACGGTTCTGTGGTAGAATATTAACCCGCGCAACATGGGTAAAAAAACGAAGCGAAGGGGAGGAGAAGGGACAACAAGGGAACAGCAGCTAATGGACAGGAGTGAAAGTTTGCTCAACAGGAAATGGCCTGCAATGAAATTCGATGGAGAACAAGGAAAACTGCAGAAAGCCAACGCTGAAGTTTGCCATAGTTTGCATTGTCGCTGGGCCCCCATGGCTGATATCTAAAACTTTTAATTTTCCGTCACAATTTTATTGCATTTCCCCGGAAGTTCTTTAAAATGACCAGCATTTCCATAAAACTGACCATCTGTAGGTTGGTCAGCAACCTAAAACATATTTCCACGCATATTCCATGCAACAACAAGTTGTAAGAGTGTGTACCATATATGTACGTAGATTCATGTAAATTGTTACACATAGTATATTAATTTTTTTGTTTTTAGTCCCTTTGCGACAATAAAAACAACAACAACAAACACGAAAGCTAAAGTCGAACGTGCTCGACTGGCATATACCCGTAACACAATAAATAAATGATTTCGTTTTGTTGTTGTCATGAAAGTTCAACTTGGAATTAAGTTTTGATTGAGGACAGAAAGAGAAGTTTCCTGTTTCTAAAATGAACCTTGTCTGCGCCCAATATTTATACAATTTTTATATTTGTTGGGTAGACGTTGTTGACGCTGATCAAGCATATATACATACGTATGTATGTGTTGAGCCTGGCACAAAGTTTTAATAACCTTCTGCCCTATGTGTAGCGGGTATAAAAAGTGCTGAAAAAAATCACTTGAATGCAAAACAAAGCATAAAGCCGCGCTACGCATCAGCAGGTTTCTCTCCCGGCCAAAGTCCAAATCTGGTGCTCAGCCAGACATTGCCAGCGCTTTGTTTAGCGTTTGCAAGGACCTCGGACGATGCTAACAAAAAAGGGATAAGCTAATGATACAAATGACAACGCATAAAAATTTGCATAGCTCGAATCGGAATAAAGTGAAATAAAAGGTTGCAAAAACTGAAATTGTTTTCCGACTGAGGGACGAGTAGTTCAAATACTTTTTATGGTTCGTTTGAGTCATCAGAAACCTATTCTGATGTGTTCTAAAGCCCCATAGAGTGGAAATTTGTACAAAGGAAGAAAAAACTATGAATTCCTTGTCTGATAACAGGACCAATGCTCATACTACTAACTATTTTATGTGTGTAAGCGTATCCTACTCCTGCCTTTTTTCCCACAAAGCCATAAAGGATGCAAATAAATTTTCGACAAACCAGAACAAGATACTATTATTAAGTGCGCCACAGGCGACACCAGATTTCTGCCACAGCAGCGCGAGACAGTCAACTCTTTTGCATAAATCACGGCCAGGATAAAGGAATCTCACAGGATGGCCAGGCTGGGCCAGGCCGCAGCAATGCCAGAGATGTCAAATTAATTTAGCATGCTGGAAGCAACCGGAAAATGCCGCGTGCGCCTTTTGGCTTTTCAATCAAGGTAAGCATTGGGCCAAGGCCCGCGGCAGGGACAGAGGCTGAAACCGAGACTAGAAGCTATAGCCAAGAGCTGATGCTGTGGGTTAACAGTGCTTGGCGTTTCTTGTCACGTTTTGTGAATTTGCTGCGCTTGCCAGGATGCTACGAAGCCGAGCCGAGTGGGCGATTGGCTTTTAGCCATAAGAGCTCGCCAAAAAACGAGCTGACTGGCGAATTTGTCAACGACGCAGAGTCTGCTCAGATAACGCGCCTCGAGGCTCAAGACTTGGCATATCTCGAATAACGCAGGAGGAGAAAGAGAAAACAACAAACACGCATAAATTACTCAATTAGCAGACAAGATACGGCGGCAAAAGGGTCGTCTAACAATCGGACAGCCGGAAGTGGCAAAGCCGCCGCCATTTCCCATATTGAGTAATCAAATGTCAGAGCATTAGGTGCGCCTGCCAAGCACGCTGCTAACAATAAATCAGGCGCCACGGTTCGGCGATCGCTGCTCGGCGACTGACACGTTATTAATGGAAGCGTTCAGATTTTCTAATTACAAGGAGCATCAAGAGGTTCCCGTGGTGAATGAAAACCGTCGCAGTAGCTTGCACAAAAGGCCAAGGCAAACATATTTCTGACAAAGCCAAGTAAAAGTGGAATTTGTAAAGGGCGCAGAGGGAGGGCCTTAAAAGCGCCCGAAATAAGCGCAAGCAGGGTGTCTTGGTGTGCGTAAGGACGTAATTTATTTTCTGTAAAAATAGGTAAGAGATAGACAATGGGAACGAGAGTGAGAAAGTAAGGTACTCTTTTTTTATCAAGCACTTCGTAACGTAACATAGTTAGGAATGTGTATAATATAATATATTGGAAATGCTTAGAGTACGCAACAAATGTACTTATCGTATAAAAATTATAAAATTTAATGTACATAGTGTACAACAAAATTAAATATAAATGCAGAATATATATTTACTGTATATTATTGAATTTTTAATGAAATTACTAAATAAATTAATAAGGAAATAAAAAAATAAATAAATAAATACTCTTCTTCTTTCCCCTAGCCAGTTAGCGTATTTAGCCGGCGACTTCTGCAGCGGCTGGTCAGGCCGAAATTCCTGTTGATAATTTTGAACATTATTTGTTTGCCCGACTCCAACAGTAGCTGCCCCTACACCGACAATGTAGAACAAGTGGTGCCTTTTGCGCTAACCATTAGCCCGGCCCAGCCACGTCCCTCTCTGCAGCTGCGAAACGTGTCCGAGTTGTGACAATGTGGCTATTTGTTCAGTTATGTTGTTTGCTCGTCGCAAGCAATTAGAAAGTGTATTATTAGAAATGCCAACAAAAAAGACTCAGTCCTGAGAGTTGCTTGCCAGACCCAAATGATTGATATCAACTTACGAACACCTTTACAAACTTTGACGAACTTTTCGAACTGTCCTCGTTTACTTATTACGACTTATTAACTTGATGAATTTGAGTGCGCGGTTAACAGACCCGAAAAAGAACTACGCTGTGAAAAATAACAGAAAAACGATAATCGTAAGAAATAAATGATGTACCGATTAGCGATATACACTCTGTATTAAATAAATGCAAAATTTTTCAATGTATACCTACAATAAATAGAAACTTAACAGTAATCAAACAAAAAACCAATGTTAATTTCAAATTGTATTTCCCTATTCAACGACATCGTTTAGCTGATATACCCAGTTCATGGCGTGTACACACAAAGATATTATCAGTCGGTTCGTTCAGCAATTGACAAACATAAAGAGGTGGAAAACAAGTTCAGTTATTTGCCTTGCTTTTGTGGGCATGGCAGAGTCATACTAATTTAATTGCTAATTTGCTTGTTCAAAAGATAGTAGTACGTGTTCCGCGTGTGTGGAAATGGGTGTGACTGCCTGTGAAATCAAGGCCAATTTTCGCTTCATTAATCACAATGCAGCAGCAGCAACAGGGGGAAAGTGAAAGAAAAGGATAGAAGGCACACATTTTCCACACACCCTACCTCGCCTAACCTCGCACACACACTCCCACTTGGTGAGCATTTCAAAGGTGGCCACTGACAAGTCAGAGCAGTGGCTGCAACATGTGCAAACATTGCTTCAAAGTCTGCTTCAAGTTATTGTGTCTGTCTTGAGGCAGAGTGCGGGGCACAACGGAGCGTATGATTGATGTTGCCCGATGCGCGACTGACAGTGCCATTATCGAGGAGTGCGAGTCACTCTTTCACTATCTGTGTGTGTCCCACATGCACATGAAGAGCAACAAAATCAACAACCACAGCAACAACAGCAGCCGATCAGCGCCTGCAAGTGAAGCCAGACAAAAAAAAAATAGAATGAAAGCAACTGAAGCGACAGAAAGAAGCTGAGAAAATAAAAATAAAAATTCGCTTAAAGGCGCCGCCGACCTCGGCCCGGCATTTACGATTACATTGCGCTTTTGTGTGGGCAGACCATGTCCAATTGTGAGGTGAGGTGAGGCTCGGCTCCCTGGCTTTGACAGCGACAGCGTCAGCGTCGAGTGGCCGCAGGTACACTACACAGCGGAACAGTGCTGCCAGCCCGGTAAAAGTCGTGGTAAAATGTAGAGAAACCTAAAAGTTGCGAGACTATATGATATGCTGGAAAAATCTTTGGTTAACGAACATTAGAGATATATAAAAAAAAGATTAAATAAAGTTTCAATTACACTCAAATGCCGACCACTTTAGATAAAAAGTCTTAAGCGATAAAGGATATAAAGGATATATATATATCTTTGACAATTCAACCCATCTTAACAGTTTCCACCAAATTTAGTCATTGTAAATAAAATATAAAGTTATAAAAAATATGTTATATTCAAACTTACTCTGCATTGAAGAAACCCATTTTTTTCATGCGTAAAGAGTTTTCTGGTTCCCTACCCTTGAATTTTCTATGTGCAAAGGACGCGCGCTCATGTTCTCCATTCTTTCCTTCTCGGGAATTCGCGCAGCTTCAACTTGCGGAATTCTTGTTCGCTGGAAATGCGCCTGATGAATTAAGTAATCACGTATTAATAAGGTTTGGTGCGTGGTTTGAGACATTATTTTTTATGCGACAGGATGCAGCGGGACCACGACCAAGATTAACTGGCGTCCTGGGAACTGTGGCAAATTGCGATAATTGTCGGGGCGTACATTGAAGATACAAAGCAGAAAAAGGGAATTTAATTTACTTCATTTTTTTCTACTTTCCCAACTGAAATTATCCTTGCAGTTGTCGCAAATGTTTTTTGCGAAAAAGCTTTCAAAATTGTTCACAACTCTTTCGTTTCATTGAAGGCAAGGCACAAATGCTTTGAGCACCGGGCAGGGCATGTTGGGGGGTGGCATTTTGGCACTCGGCAATTGCCCGCGGTATTTAAACTTAATCGCGGGCCCATGCCGATCCATAAACAATTACTGCAAACAATTTTTCATGAAATATTTTCGCAACATCAAAAATATTGCGCAAAATGAAAGTACGCCAAAAAAGGAGCGAGGGTGTTGAGAGATAGGTCGGTAACTGCTGGTTGGGATGCTGCCAGCGGCAGCTTGAAACCACGAGTAAAAACAGCAGTATCACAACAACTGTATGATGGCAGCAAAAGGCAACGGAAATCATTCGCTCTTTAATTCAATATTTAATTTGAGAAATTTTGTAGGAAATTGTATGGTTTCATAAGAATCATCAAATAAATAAGTTCTTCTCTAATCGAATTTCATATTTAATGGGTTCAAAAATCACTGAACCGCAAGCCTAACCGATTTCCACAGGACAGGAAACATGAAATTAAATTATGGAATTAAATAAAAATGGAGAAACATTTCTCGGAAAAAAATTGAACAACAGAGAAACATAATACTGCACGCGGAATAACGGTAGTCTAATATGATTAGTTAAATAATAACATTGTTTAATTAGCCAGACTTTAATTAATGAAACTAATTGATTTCATTGCATGTCAATAATAATAAGCCGAGGTTAAATATTTTCGCAATCAGTTGGCTTTAAACAAGCCGTCAAACTGTTTCAATTTCAGGCCAACAATCGATTTTCTGTTCGAACGATGCAAATAGTGAATAATTATTTTGCATCTATGATTGACGTTCATTGCGTTTCGCGTTTTTCCTTCTTGGATATTATCAACGGCCTTCGAGAGCATCCAGTAAACTGCAGGCGAAGCCCTTGCGAGATGCTCCTCCAGTATTGTCAGTATTATGTAAATACTTCAGACAGCTGTGGCTCAGAGCTGTCAGCTGAATAACTCATGAATACAGCCTTTGAGGCCAAAGCGAGTCCGTGCAGCAGAGATGCAGTCAATTATCTAAATCGAGAGGCGAACCCTCAGCTGGCAGAGCCAGTCAAAGCAAGGACAGAAGACAAGGACTGAAACAGCAACAGAAATGGTCAACATGAGCAATAAGTTGGCATTGCTTCGGGCCAAGCAAGGTAATCGGGCTGCCTCCTGTGATGGTCAACACTCAGCAAAGGATTTCAAAGCAGATTTCCAAGGAAACACTGCATACTTGTATACTCATCATATATATACATTTGTATATATCTATTCGGAAGACGCACAAAGGAGCAGCGACTTTATGACCCTTGGCAAGCGTTTTGTAAGCCGCCTGTATTTCCTTCGTAATTGGCGGCGGATCAGAAAGGCTCGTGTTCTTAGCACGTACAAAAAAACAAACAGCCAACTCTAACAAGATGTAAGAGTGTCCAAAGTACTGTCTAAAAGAAAATTCAATGTAGTATATTGGCTCGACTATACCCAGTGAGCAGTTTTAGATAACATCTCTTTTACAAGACAAGCACTATTTTTAAACTATTAAAGGAGATTGAGAGCCGAAAGACAACAACTTATTTCAGACTCGGTTTCAACGTCCAAAAACACTTCAAAATATATCTCCAAATTAGCGTTAACGTTAAAATAATTTGGTGTCTGGGTAGTGTAGTTGGCATATAAGGCTTTTTAAATTTCATCCAAATCCATGTATTATTGCACATTTTGCTAATTTAATTCTGCTAGATCGGTGTGTTGACCCATTGCACAGTGCCATTGAGGCCTATTTTGGGAATTTGCATGTTTAAAATACAAGCTTAACGAAGCATCAACGAACAAGACTATTCTTTGGGATCTAACACAATTTCATTGAATCTCAGAAATGGTGGAAGCATGTTGAACAAAACTTCAGATTACTATTAAATAAAAAAAACTCACTTCTCACTTTATTCACTGAAATATATCTACATGCATACATGTGTAGTACATTAAACTCTGATCTATCGGTTATGAATCTAGCTTTCAAAAATCATCCCCTTCTTTGCCTTTTGGGTTTTGCACGTCCATTGCATTATAAGAGTCAAAGAAAACAACTGTTGAGTGAGTTTCCAAAACGCATGCGCCAACTGCGGCTCGAATAGTTCCCCAGTTTTGAGGGGTTAACTTTCTCCGTTGCTGTTCTGTAACAGACGGTGTTTAACATAGAATCAGGCAGACCTGTTGCTTTAAATATAACAGTTTTTCGTTTAAACAAAAAAATTTATTATCAAAATGTTATTGCATTTCCCGGTATTAAAATATTAAGATATCAAGAGGTGGAAAGAGGTACGGCATTTTGGTTTCAGCTATTACTTTGTTCTAAAAAATATATAAATTGATGTCTTCATTTTGGGGTATATTTTTTAGCAGCTAAGTGAAATTTCTTTCAGATGTGAGAAAAGGGTTTCATTATGCGAGGAGAACACTGAATACAAACCACTACTACGGTGACATTCTCTCAACTTGAAATACGATTTCCCAACTCTACCAGTTTCAGCCAAATGGTCTAAATAATATTTCAGTTGATTCTCTTGTTTGGCTGGTTGATGTGATCGCATCAATTCTTCTAAAATTTTCAAAGTCTCCTTGCGGTTCTTCATGGATGAATTAAAATTTAGAAATTGGAGATTACAAAAAATTTTCAACTATTGTAATTTGTTACTGAATGAAAATACTAATGCTCACTCGATACAGTAAAGCTAACATACTAACTGTACTCCATTACATAAAAAACACTTCCTTGATATTTCTAGAGAGTAGAGTGAAATTTTGAAAATAATTTTCATGTTAAAACTGTATGGTTCAAAATTCTTTTGGTTACAAATTGTAGCCTCGTTATTAGAAACTTTATCTATTTACATATATCAAAAAAAAAACTAAAAACAGAATTTAAAAACATATTTGAATTTTTTAAAACGAAAATATATTGATGCATATGCAATCTAAATTAAAAACTATGAACAAAACCTTCCAAAATTTTCAATATTGATCAAATTTGAATGCAGAATAAATCTAGCGGAAAAATCACGAATAAAATGATTTTCCTCACCAAAATCGGATGATTATTAACGAAGCTATGATGTTTGTAAGTTCGACCAGTAAGAAAGTCAACAATCGCGCGGCACGGGACAGTGGGACCTATGTTTAATTTGTTAAATTCATACACATATGCATATGCACATTATTGCCGACAGATGGCGCTTGCGCTTTCGCGCTTGTCGCGGCACCGAACATATCGGTAGCATCATCTACATCTGGCAACCCAAAATAATACCAGATATAAGCGATACGGCAACACTTAATTATTAAGCGTCATTATTCGAACTTGCTCATGCAAATCGCACGTCTCACATTCTGTGCCTTTTTATCATTGTAACTAAATACTACATATACTCAATACATATACATATACTCAAATAAAATTAATGGCGAAACATACATCGCCATACGCTCACTTGCCTCCCTTGTTAGCTGACACAAGCACTTTTATGCTCATACTTTCTTAAATAACTTCTGTGTTTGTTGTCCGATCGAATTGAAATTGAATTATAATATAATAATTTAGATATGTCTGCGCGGTGATTTGTCGGTCACCAATGTTGTATGTCCTCTTTTAATGAAGTTTCCATACCTGTGAACAGATGAAATTATTTTATGTCAACATAACATATGTTGGTGAGCTTTTCGTTTGTTTACCTTTTGTCAATGATGCGTCCTTTGTGTAAATTCCGATGACTATCGATATTTTTTGCGGACTGCAGGGCTGGAGGTAAAACACCACCCCAAGTTCTGCTGAGGCTGCCGGCACGGCCCTACCGACAACGAGCAGTACGTAAGAATGGTCGGGTAAAGCCCCTGCGGAGGTTTTTCGTTTGTTCATTGGTGAAAATATGTAGCGCGTTTATATGTCGTTACCCCAAAATGTCAATACCCCATTTAATTCCTCTGTTTGCTTCACACAACCATTTGAATGAAATGGTTTGTGTCTGTACTATAACAGTTTCTGTGCAGCCCGCAAGATGGAGCCACAATAGTTATATTTTTTTTACCTAAACTGATAAAGTTAGTCATAATTAGTATACAAATTCTATCCAAAAGTGTTCGCAATGAAAATTGTGGTGAATATCAAAAAACAACCAAATTAAGTGTTCTAAGTGTTCACCCTGTCAAGTGGATACCATTTTTTTACCCTTCGCTCATCTCCGATCTTCGCACCGTGATATGTTTTTTATTGATTGATGTCGCACGTAGATATGTCCTTATCCCGACATGTATCCCATTTATTTCCTCAATTCACTTCACACAACCTTTTAAATGGAATGGGTTGTGTCTGTACTACAGCAGTTTATTTGCAGCCCGCAAGATGGAGCCATATCAGTCTGTTTTAAAATCAAACATAAAATAAAAATAAACCGAATGAATTAAATAAACGAAACTGCAGCACAAGCATTAACAAAGAATTATCTGTGGGAATGACAACAACCGACACAAAGTGTCCAAAATTTAACCAAACAATGTAATTTCTCTTGCTAGGAAACCCCTCCCCACCACGACCAACCATAATGAAAGCGCATAATCCGTTATGTAAACCGCAATAAGTAAAAATAATACGTACAACTAAATTACGGTTGTCCAGCAAAAATGAAAATTAACATTTTCCCCTGCGCCCGTTGACAGGCAGACAACAAAAGCATTGACAAATGGCTACCCGAAGAGAGTATAAGAGAGAGAGAGAGAGGGAGAGAAAGAAAGGAAGTAAGATAGAGAAAAGGGGTATTAGACAAAGACCCCGTGGAATCTCTACAAAAAAAAACAGTTTTACTTAATTTTATTATTTATATAAAATGACTCTATTTGTCTTTGTTACTATTGTTGTTGTCTCTATTCTGTTTAGACATTTCTATTTGTGTTGCACTTAAAAAATATTTTTTAACACTTCCTGCGTGAAATTTTAGCCGCAAAGATGAGGAGCTTGGCCAGCTCTGTACATCCTGTCATTGTCCATGCCTCTCAACCACTCTCCTCCTCCCGCCTCTCACCCACGTTGTTGCTAACATTTCCGTTTTCGGCAATGCATTTCGCTGTTGTTGTTGTTTCCACACACACACAGTGCACATAATTCGCATGGCTAACAACTGCACAAGAAGAATTTGCAGCGCAAATTATTATGAAACATTTACAATTTGCACATAGCAAGCGGTTCGCATTTTGTATTATTTTTGTTTTCATCTTCCTCTTTGCATGCACTTAAAAGTCAAGTTGAAGTTTCTGCATTCTTGTGTGTGTGTGCGTGTGTGTGTGTGCATGTGTCTGTCAAAATGTTTATTGCGTTGTCATGCGGCAAATGGCAATTATGTGTGTGCGCACAAAAGCGTGCTACAGATGTGGGCTGCGGTCTCAGTATGGCTTGCAAACAATTTAGGTTCTTTAAATGCGCTTGCAGCATATACCGCGCTTCTAACTATTTGAAAAATAAAACTACATTCTCGTACACCTGTTTCTTTTGAAGTTTCTTTATATGAATTATTAAATAAAGTCTGAAAGTTGAAGTTTAAACATGATTTTTAAACAATTCGTTGCTTACTTTTGTGTGTTTTGTCAAAATAATAAAATAAAGTTTACTAGGTATGAATTTTGATATGGCCCTGTGCAGTAAAGGAGCTACCATTCGAAATATCCTTTTGTAGAGTATAAAATATATATATTTAATTTTCTGCAAACAACCAAGTAAACCTTCCCCTAATCATTGATTATTGCTTTCGGATCGTTTGTTGCCTTCGAAACTTATTGCAAAACTCCAAGCCACTCTAGGAATAGCTTTAGCCCAGGGAATTGAATGAGTGCGTTAATCGCAAGCACAGAGGGCAAGTAGAACATGTTAAAATGCCTCACTGGGCAAGCAGAACTCATTAAACTTATCACTTAATGCTGCCAACAAAGCTGGTCTGTCATAAAATATATAAACGAGTTTGGTTCGTATGAAGGTGAGCACAACAATGGGCATTACTCAAAAGCCCTGCCTGGACAGTGATGCATGTGTGGGCAATTAAAAAAAGGAAATGAAAGAAAATAACAAAATGGCCGTTAAATTTGAAATGGCCTCTGGCACATGTGTGTGCGTGTGTGACTGTGTGTGTGTGTAAAGCCAAGCGCAAACAAAGATAAACAGCGCCTAAACAGGGACTAAAAACAAAGCCAAACAAACCGAGCAACCGCAACGGGGGTAGGTGGAGGGGTGTGGCAGAGTAGCATTAAATCTACGAGCGCGGCCTCAAATTAATACGAATTTATGACAATTTCAAATGCATTTTCAACGTTGCGCAGCTCGAACCTCCCTTCGCCCCCAAAAAGATCATAAAAATGTTTATGCCAACAAACACGCGCGAATTCTCCTTTAGCCAAGCAAGTTTTATGTGCTACTGCCAGCCACGCCTCTAAAATGATGCAAAACCGGGGCAGTATAAGAGAGTGGGATGGATTGGCTGATATATTCCATGTGTTTGATTCGCAATTCCGTCTGTTTTCTTGTTTGACCATTTTTATGACCCGCACGAATCGCCCAAGCAGCGTAGTAGGCTTTGTCAGCCACAGTAGCTACAGTTGCTCCCCCTCCCCCTCCCCCACTGCACTCACAGGTTCCGCATTATCTTCTCAGATCATTTTTATGACTACTCACACTGTCGTTCCTGCGGCACGTTTCTGACGCGTCCAACTTGAGCCTTCTGCACTTTATATGCACATTGTATTGTACATAAAGAAATTCGCATTAAATTTGTACTCTTTTTAGCTGCTGAACACCCCTCCCTGTCCCCCTCCACCCTCGTCTATACCCCTCCATCGTCGAGCAAAAACATTTGCGTAGCTCATAAATACTTTTAATGATCTGCACGTTTTGATTTTGCTTTTTATTAATTTGTCACAGTTTGTCAGAGTAACGAAAAGAGGGGCAGGAGGGTAGAGATGCTGCTATAAGGAGGCTGCTGTCTAATTTGCTGGCCACTTATTTATATGGCGCAATATAAATGTTAATTGGCGGCCAACTGTGCTCAATGGCCTCTCAAAGTGGAAAAGGATTGCGCGCTGCGTCGTTCAGGCGAGTGATAGCTTAACCAGAGCGAATGACACTTGTTGCAGAGTAAAATATGGATAGAGAAAGGTAGAGAGAGAGGAGCAAAGAGACAGAGAGAGAGAGAGAGAAGAAAAGAGAGGGAGAGAAAGAGAGAATGCGTATTAGAGTATAATAAGCAGAGAGAAAGAGTATTGGATATCTATTAACAGTTATTAAAAAGGATTGCACCTCTTATTCGCACTCTGTGAAATATTTACATGTCTCGGGCCCCCGCTTGCCCCTTGAGCATATAAAATCTCATCAAAATCGGACGACTATAATATATAGCTTTCATAGGAACAATCGGTCGAAATGCAGGTCCTGATATGAAGATCAATTGTGATTTTAGAAATAACTTATCAGTGCCAATCAAAGAGAGACATAATGTTGAATATACACAAAACCATTCAATTCCGCACAAATATATTAAACTTGTATTGGAACGATCGGAGGAGATAAGTAGCTCCAAAGGTCTACAATTTTCGGTTTGACGGAGGTAGCATTTCTTATTCGTTTATTTATATATTTTATTTACAAACTTTCTAGCGATAGCAAGTAAATAAAATGCTTGTTGATATTTACAGAGTTTATTAATTGCATGTTGAAGAATCCAAGTTTAAAACATAAAAAATTTCTTAAAACTTGTTTAACTTTGCTTCTAGAAAACTACACGAAAACATAAGAATCAAGGCAGTCTCAATTGACAGGCGTCCGAAGGATTGAAGTATTTGCAATACGCTTTTCTTTAGCTGAGCTTCGTTTTTTAGTGCGCTGCAAACATTTTTTCATTCACCATGGCAAATGACAGAGTTTTAATAGAAGTCTTCTTCGTGATTTTCAGCTAGAAATGAAAAACAAGCTGTAAAATATAAACTTAACTCGTCAATGCTTGTCAGCCACAAACACTGGCGGGTTGGAAGTGGGAAGAGCGGAAGGGGAGTGGGACATTGCTGCACATTGTGAACTAAACTTGTTTTTCGCCGATTATCGCACGGAAGACGCAGTGTAAGAGGGGAGCAGGGGGTATAGACTGGTCTCTTCTGAAGTCTTTTGCTCTCCATTGTTGCTTTCCAATATCAATTGATGCGCATTTCGTGATAATTTTCCTGTTTTCCGCATTAGTGCGTTGTGTCAATGGGTCGAAGGGGGGGGGCGATACGAGGGGCTTGTATTGAAAATGAAATACATTTTTTATTTGTTGTTTCTGTTTCATTGCAAAGGTGTTTTGCATTAAAAGTTGAAATTGAAAATGAATAGTTTTGTGTTTGTTGAAGGCTTCAGTATTGTGAGGCTTGGTGGTAGGAGGGGTGGGAAGAGAGAAGAGGAGAGTAGCTGCTGTAGGTGTATTCAGCTTGGAGAACCTTATTCTCATCACCTTACCATATCACAGGCACATCGCACTTAGCAGTAAATTAAATGAAATACTGAATTTTAATAAACATAAGCAACGCAATGCTTGAATCAATTTCTTTGTAAAACAATTTCAATTTAAATAATATGAACTTTGAACTTTGACTATCTCTCGCTCTCCTTTTTCCCCTCTAGCTCATATTTGCAGGCCAACTCGGCCAACTTGTAGCTGTGCATTCTGTAAAACAATCTCGGAGTTTAATAACATTTCGTAGACGCAGACGTGAGATAGCATGGATAAGAAAGAAGAATGAATGGGAAGGAGAGGGGGCAAGGGCAGCAGGGAGGGGAAAATTTCAAGTGCATAAACTGCGCACAATTCAATTATGAAAGTTAATTTGCAAGTCGGGCCGCAACTTCCAGATAGACTTTAAAAGTCGCTAACTTCGTTCGGCTGCTGCCAAAAGTCGAGACAGCGAAGCGTCAAAACAAAAACAAAACAACGCAACGACAACGGCAAGCAGACAGACAGACAGACATACAGACTGACAGAGAGATAGAGCTACAGCTGCAGAGAGAGATGCATGCAGCAGAAATTGACGTACAAAGAATAATTTAGTTTTGCCAGCCGCAACTAATTGAAAGGTATTTGTTTAGCGACTGCGAAATGGAAACGGAATTACTGCCAGGCAGAAGGGCAGGGCAGAGGTTAGAGTCAGAAGATCAGGCTTGTAGCTGGGAGTGTGCAGGGTTTGTGGTGCCCAAGGGCCTCCGACTGCCAAGCGCGCCGTGCTACGTTCAAAAGTGACACACACGGCGGTAAGAGATGGAGAGAGAGTGAGAGAGAGTAAGAGGAAAAGAGAGAGCAAGACAGACAGCACTTGCTCATCTCGATGTCGCGGCAGTTTTCGCATATTTGTTTTGCTAATTGGATTAATTTTGCGAAAATATTGCAGCCAACTTTGCCTTTCGCCTCTGGCTTTGGCTTTAATTGTCTTCAACTTAGAGTTTGCCTAGCGAGTGGCGCATGCTCTGTGAAGGGAACGATGATAGAGAAGGAAGTAGATGAAAGAAGTAGAAAGCAGGTACAAGCAGGAGTTCAAGGTACTTGAAATAGTAATACATAAATAGCTAAATACAAATACTGTCTTCTTCTGGCTAGACATTCACCTTTTGTTCCTCTAACAAGTCGACAAACAATGGCTAAATAGCACGCAGCAACAAATTGTTATCACAACATTTCGGGCCAAAATTCCTGGCGACATTAATTAGCCAAAGTTGCGTTGCCGTTGCGATGCAACACTGCGATAAGCAACAACAAACATTCATTGTCTGAGAGCTACAGATTCGCTGTCGACTAGCAAAAACAACAGCGACACCCCATACAGCACTTAACTGCCTCCCACACTCTCTTCCCCCTTTCCCCCCTGCCTGAAGCGGCTTCTCTTGCCAGCACATTGCGCAATCTCGCACATTTTCAGTTTCAATTGAACTTTTGTCGGGTTGGCAATTTTTCGCAGCTTGCTTTTTGTCGCGTCTCGTTAAATGCGTCGAAATGCACTCGGCAATGCAATGGAATAACGTGGGTGTTGCTCTGTATGTGTGTGTGATGGGGAAAGAGGGAAGGAGGGGGAGGAGGTTGTGTGGTCTCGTGAAACTGATGCGTTAATTTGATAAAGCAGCTTTGGGGCACTTTTGTGCATGGAGCATCCGAGCAAGGATTGCTTTCTATTACAAAACTCGCAGTGCTAATTAGGGTGCCCCCGAAAAAGGAGAGTTTCGCGAAAGGCCAATGTAATTGTTTGTCTGCCCGTCCCCCTGTATGTTCGTCATTCGGTCTGTCCGTCTGTCTGTCTGTGCATGCTGCGGTTGCATTGTTACGCCTGAAATTTCCCTCACTCCCTGTTTCCATCCTTCGCTCTCTCGCGGTTTTAGCGGCTTTGATCAACTTTACACAGTATAAACCGAAGGAATTTTGTGCTTAAAGGCAGAATTTGTATGTACGTTGTATGTGTACGAGTTGCTGCATCAACACTGTATTCCATGTTTATCCTGAGCTCATCAACTATTGCAAATTCTTAAACAAACTTTAGATAGCAACAGTGTTTCGAATTACTTTTTGTATGGCGATAAAAATACTATATGTATTATAGTATTTTAATTGTTTTAAGTCTTATCAAAATGAAATGTCTGTATATTCTTTCTTTTTAAATGTATTTATTACTTACTTAAATGATTGCAATTTGATACATTATGTAGGCCACTTATCAACCTTTTAATAACTGATTTTTAATTATTTAAGTTATTAATTATAACTGTTTTGTTAAATTTGGAAGTTAGCGTCTCAGTTAGTTAATATCCCATATTATTTTAATCGAGGCAACAGAAACTAAGAACAGTATTTGTTTTAAAAACTGTTACATTTTCATTTATGTTTTTTCTCATTTAATTAACATTTGCATGCGGTGCATTTTATAAGCTTCGTTTGCTTAGTTTGTGCAGTTAACGCAGCACAAGGTAGGCAACACAATGTGGGTGTGTGTATGTGTGAAGACTTTACGCTGTAACCACATTTCCGCGAGTTGATTTCATTAAACGACATTTTCCGCTGTTAATCAAGTTGCATAGCAAACAAGGGAAACGAAGCAGGTCAGAGCAGGGAAACACTAAAATATTAAACTGCAAGAGCAACAGAGGGGAGCGGGTGGGATAACTTTTAAAGAGCGATACGTGCGCTTGATAAGCTTGTGCATAAAATAAGAAAAAAAATGAAATACAAAATAAAAGAAAATATGCACGCAGCAGGCGCACAAAGGCGAGAAACAACTGTAAATGCTGTTTTCTTGTAATAAATGAAAAAGTCAGCTTTTATTACAGCAACAGCAGCCAGCATGCGTGGTGGGGAGGGGAGAGGAGAGATGTGTGATAAGGAGGAGTGGAGGGAGTAGGATAAGGGGCTGTCTGGGGCGTAACTGCATTAAAAATTACGTATGAGTAATGTGGAGAAGCGCAAGAATACGAAAGTATAAATAGAAGTAGCTGGGGCATATTCGCGCATTCGCTAACAACAACGCAAATAAAACTGGCATTGTGGGCGTGGCAGCCTGGCAAACACACAGCAAAAAAAAGAAGAATACAAAATAAAAAAGAATAAAACAGCAAATAAATGGCGAGAGACTCTTGAGAAACTGGGAAGCTCGACTTTATTGGAGTGCGGCAGGAAACATCTGAAGATTGGGCCTGGGAATGCGTATGTATGTGACTCCGGCGGGGAATGACGATGGCAATGGCAATGGAAATGGAATGCCAGGCGGCGGCGGCAGTGCATGTAATAAATATAAAGATTTGCAAAGCGGAAAATTGTGAGTCGTTTTTTCCTTTTTTTTTCCTTGGCCAGAATAGCAAGCTCGCTGCGCACGCAACACTGCGGCCAAATGCTTTTAGCGCACATGCACTGCAAGAAATGAGTGCATCACTTAAGGGCAAAGACTAGACAAGGGCTTCAGTATGTTTTAAAAATTTGAAATATTTATATATATATATTATTACCCCATATATTTATACCCTCTATTCAAGTTTACAATGCGCCTTTGAAGACATCTCCGACAAAGTATATATGTTTTGAATCAGCATCAGGAATCAACAGATAAATCGAACTAGGTCTGTCCGTCTATCAGTGTCCGTCTGTTGCAAGGCAAATTTGCCTCTCAGATTATAAGCTATCTTAATAAAACTTGGCATTCCTGCTTCATATTGCTGCAAGCTGCATATAACTCAGAGCGAGCCAGATCGGAGCCATACAAGCTACTGATTTTTTAATTTGTCAAGATATTGTTACATCAAAGTAGGATCAATTTAACATATAGCTGCTATAGGAACAGTTGGCCGAAGTGAAGTTTTTTGTATGAAGACACACCTAACTTAATTTATCAGTGCCAATCAAAGTAAGACATAATATTCAGCAGCATTATATACAATATGTACCATAATACACCGGCAAGGGTATAGCTTGCTTGTTTTTTTTAATATTTTTCAGTGAAATTAAATTGGAAGTTACACTTAAAATAACTTTTTTAGACTCGTGACTTGCACTGTAAACTTCTTATTGGACAATAATAAAATATATATATGTTGCACCGTCTGATTTATGTAAAAAAGTAAATAAATAAATATTACAATAAGAAAAACAACAACAACAGCGAATTATGAAAACGAGTTGTACAAATCTGTGCGGGAAGGCAACAAAAATGCCACGATGCCGGGTATGTTGACGATGGGCGTGTGCCAGAGGAATTTATACAAGCTGCATACGCGGCGTATGCGCAACATGTGTGTGTGTGCGGGCATGCAAAATTATTGCATCTGTAAGCGTATTTTCAGTCTTATGACATGCAGACAGCGAAGCAGGGGCAGAGGCAGAGGCAGGGGGTGTGCAGGGTTGTTCAAAAATCTCAACGGGGACGTTTGCCGTTTTGTGTTTATAGAAATTGCAATACAGACGAGACACCGATGCAGACGCTGACGTTGGAGCCGATGCCGACGTTGTCTTTACTTATCGACAAACGACAACGATATATATATATGAACATATATATGTATGTATATGCCGTAGCCAGATACTAAAAGACGATGATAATGGCGATGATGATGTTGCCGAAATGATCATTCGCTGCCAACGCCCCTCGACGACTTTGTTGCCGTTTTCGCCTTCCGCCTCTGGCTTCGAGTCCCTTTTTGCATCATCGTCATGTCATTTCCCCCCCTTTCCCACTGTCTCCCACTCCGACAATTGCTATTATTGCTCAAGTGTAATGCCAACAATAAAGTAGCTGTTCATATCTACGCCATTTGCCATGCAATATTGTTTAAGCACACCGAGTCACATAGGAGGCGAATAGAAGGAAATGGGGACAGGCAGGAAAGGAGAGGGGGGAAGAGAGAGAGTGAGAGGGAGTGTAGAGTGCTGGCATAGGAAATGTAGGAGGCAGTTGGTAAATTTAAATGCGCATTAAAAGTATAAATAAAATGTTGAGCCTGGCGGCAGCTTTCCTCCTACTTCTCCTCATCACACAGAAGACGAGGCAGGCACTCAACTCCCTCATGCAGCACACATTGCATTGCGAATTAATCATGAGCCTAGAAATGTGCAATAAAATATTTAACAAGTAAAAGATTTCTTTTTGAGTCGAGTGTGCTCAACTGTAAGATACATAAATTGTACTTAGCTAACATTGAATGTAACAAATAATGTTGGTATAAATTTTCATTATCATTTCTGAGTTTTTTATTGAATTAAGTTATTTATAACCACTAAAATAGTTTGGGAAAAACAAATCATAGGTTTCCCTTATTGAATGTAGTTTCTGCTTGCGTTCTGTCCTCATTTAATGCTGTAATCGTTGCCAAGTTAAAAGTTTGTCACGCAAACAAACACTCTCAATTAATGTTGTTCGATTCGATTAAATATTTGACGCACACAATTTTAACACAATTTTCATTAGATTTTTGC